>CM019066.1:125775931-126975931 GCA_009667805.1 Leptobrachium leishanense
TTGCCAGTAGAGGTACCAATCTCGGGCCGCCACCACTTGCAAGATTTTGAAAGACAATGTGCCCTGCAGGAAGCTGTCCAAGGCAAGCAAAGTATTGGCATGCATTAAAAGGGGAGTTCATTCACGGGATGAAAACATAATTTTGCCTCTGTATAAATCAATGGTCAGGCCGCACCTTGAATATGCCGTGCAATTTTGGGCACCGGTCTTAAAAAAAGATATTATAGCGTTAGAAAAAGTGCAAAGACGGGCAACTAAATTAATAAGGGGAATGGAAGGTTAAGTTTATGATGCAAGACTAACAAGCTTAAACCTGTTTAGTTTAGAGAAACGGCGCCTTAGAGGGGATCTGATAACCTTATATAAATATATACGGGCCATTATCAACCATTGTCTGATAACCTATTCATTAACAGGACTATACATAGGACAAGGGTCATCCATTTAGACTGGAAGAAAGAAAATTTAACTTAAAGCATAGTAAGGGTTATTTTACGGTGAGAACAATAAAGCTGTGGAATTCTCTGCCTGTTGAGGTCGTTGGTCTGAGTCTGTACAGACTTTTAAAAACAACTGGATGACTTCCTGCAGACACAGAATATTAAGGGTTATAATATTTAATATGTGGGTAAAAGCTTCTTGATCCAAGGAGAAATCTGACTGCCATTCTGGGGTCAAGAAGGAATTTTTTCCCAGTATGTTGCATATTGGCAAGCATTTCAGACTGGGTTTTTTGCCTTCTTTTGGATCAACAGCAGTAGGTTATGTGGGAGAGGCTGAACCCGATGGACGCATGTCTTTTTTCAGCCTATATAACTATGTAACTATGTAACTATGTAATATCCTCGCTTCCCTCTGGGAAGAGTTTGAAGGCGGCAAAGGGAATCTTTTGCTTGGGGGGTCCGGTGCTGCCCTGGGGAGTCAGAGACCCACCGGACCGTTGCTGCATTTCTGCTTGGCGGAGTCTGTCCGTATCTGCCAAGACCCTCCCGATGATGTCGGCGGAGGGGTCTGCTCCGTACAGGGCCAGCCGCCACTGTACCTCTCGCCGCCATTCTGAGGTCTCAGAGCCCTCTGAGGGAGCCATACAAGCACAGTCGTCCTCCATCAATTCTCTGATGATGACCGCCTTCGGTTTGCCCCCGGGGATCTTGCCTCTGGCTTTCAGCAATTCTTTAAGGACCGTGCGCTTCAGACCCTCGTAGTGCTGGGCCATACGGGGTTACGGCCGTTACTTGGTGTGTCCGCCTCTCGGACCCAGGGGTGTCTGAGACCGGGGTCAAGCCAGCGGCTGTTTTTCCCCCTGCTGGACTGGTCTCAGAATCTCCCCCCGGATGGCGGCCGCTCCGGATGCTCGGCGTGTTGTGGTGGCTGAGACCGGGGTCAAGCCAGCGGCTGTATTTCCCCCTGCTTGTCTGGTCTCAGCCGATCCCACCAGGCTGCCAGCCAATGTGATGGATCTCGGGACTCGGAGTGAGTAGATCCGCTGTCAGCGCCGAGTACACCTGGTGGTCGGTAGTGTGGTAGCGAGGTGCCGCTGGTGCTCGTAGAATACCCCCGAGGTTGCAGCGCTGTAGAGAGTTCCTTGAAGCGTCCCAGTTCCCAAAGCCCTGTTATCCCCAATTACTAGCCGAGGCAGGAGTAAAGGTTCAAACGAGGGATTTATTTTTCATGGAGAACACAGCTTATTTATGGGGAAAAAAGACATTGTTCTCCCCTGGTCCACCCTCAGCCCTCCCAGGGTGATTTCTGCCACTGCCTAGCCATGGCCCAATTTCCCTTTGTTCACCTTGGGCCCCCCTGGTGGGTGCAGCCCTTATCTTGAGGTTCGGTGCCAGCTCGTCTGGTGAACTTTCCGTGGCTCTGAGCAGGGAACAGGGGAACAACAGGGAAAATCATATTGAGGTACTTATAAAAATAAGGGCTAACGAACTTTTAATAACACACAAATAAATAAACACTTGAACTGTTGTACTGCGCTACAGCGTAGTGGCAGCCGTCCCGTCACACTGACGCCTATACCAGATTCCAATCATTTTAATATTTGAATGTAGAGTCCACCCCTGCACTCTTCCACAATACCACAGAGGGGTTACGTTGTGAAAGCACTAGCTGGCACCAAAGGTCCAATTTTAATGCACCTGTTGTTACTTTCATCCAAAGCCTGCATAAGTTTCACCATAATTTAGCCAAAAAATCACTAAACTTGTTCTGCATGTCCTAAAACGTCACATATTTTCATACAGGCTGCCGCCCCAAGCAGTTGTTTATGAATAGATTAAAGGAAAAGCATTTACCGTCATTTGAAATGTCGTTTTTTTTTTTTTTTAAATGTTTCTATACATCCTAGAAATCCGCCACTTCACGGGCAGGTTATGGGGACCTCTTAGGCACGATATTTGAAGGAATTTTTAGTTTTTATTTTTAACCCTTATTTCATGGAAAACTCACTGTCCCTTTAAAAACGTTTTTTTAAAAAACTTTTTTTCCTTGATTCCGGTCCCCCAGGGCACTACCCGGACCCCCATACACCTTTTATGGCAAATATCTAGCATATATGCCCTCGGGCACTCTAAAAACCGAATTTTCAGCCCCATTGACTTGTATGGAGTTCGAGTTTGGGTTCGGATCTGAACATTTGGAAAGTTCGGGTCTGAACCGAACTCGGGGGGTGTTCGGCTCATCCCTAATTACCACCCCATAGGCCATATGATTGCACCATAGATCTGCTTCTTGGTACTATGCCTCCAAAGGGAAGAATGTATCCCTTATCCCAGAACGAGAACCAAATTATGGAAGAGTATATAAAATAAAATCTTGCCAGAGGGTTTATAAGGCGTTCCTCATCTCCTGCTGGTGCAGGGTTCTTTTTTGTATCCAAGAAGGAGGGCAATTTGCATCCTTGCATTATCGGGGTCTCAATCAGAACGCTGTCAGAAACGTATATCCTATACCTCTAATCACTGAACTTTTATATAGATTGAGAGGTGCCATGGTATACACCAAACTCGATCTGTGAGGAGCTTACAATTTAGGCCGTGTTTAAAAAGGCCACGAATGGAGGACAGCTTTCAATACCAGGAATGGGCACTATGAATATTTGGTGATGCCCTTCGGGCTCTGTAATGCCCCAGCTGTCTTCCAGGATTTCATAAACAATGTCCTCAAAGATTTCTTGCAATCATTTGTTATTGTGTATCTTGATGATATTCTGATCTATTCCCCCTAATTTCTAAAGAAACCATGAGCATGTTCGTACAGTTCTTGCACGGCTGTTAAGAGAATGGTCTGTTCTGCAAATTGGAGAAATACCTTTTTTTTTCACATAACCAAAAAAGTGTACAGTTATGTCATCACTCCAGAGGGCTTCCAGATGGATCCCTCTAAATTGTCTGCAATCCTTGAATGTCCCCTATCTCAAGGGTTAAGGACCATCCAGCGATTTATGGGTTTCACAAACTATTATAGAAGATTCATTAAGATCTTCTCCTCCTTGAGTTGCACGCATAACAACCATAACAAAGAAGGGTACCCAGAACCAAAAGTGGACCCCCTTGGCCATGCAGTCATATGAGGCTCTTAAACAGGCCTTCACAACTGCACCAGGATTGAGACATCCTGATCCTAGACTTCATTTTCGGTAGGAGGTTGACGCTTCTGAGATTGGCATAGGCGCAATTCTGTCTCAAAGGGAATCACCTGATTGTCACTGGGGCACTGGTGTGAGCCAAGGTGGGTCCATTATGCGGGATAGATAGCTCTTTAGGCAGGATAGCCACTGGCTACATATTACTCAGAACCGGACCACAGGAAACAGACAACAAACAATAGGAAGGGCAAGGGTTAAAGGAGAAAATAATAACAGACTGGCACCCAGCAGCACACTAAAGGGAACCCTGACCTGGATACAGTCCTTAGGATGGCCTTCTAATCTAAGGGAAGGGAACCTCAGTACTGGGTGACACACAGAACAAGAGATAGGACACAAGGGACTTATCCAGAGGCGTATAGCCAAAGTAACCAGAACGGATTATCAAACAGAAGCCAGAGAGGGATATCAGACAAGCCAGGAATCGGTACACAAAATATCAATATACAGAGCAAAGGGATAAAACAGTAGAATAGTCAGAACCAGGCCAGAGTCATACACAAGAAATCCCAGAGCATAGGGTACACGATAGGATAGTCTGATATACCAGGCGAGGGTCATACACAAGAATCACAGAGCATAGAAATAATCAACAGGATCTCAGAGAGCAATGACCCATGCAAGAGCCCTGAGCAAATGAAGTGACTGGATATATATAGGGGGCATGGCAAAGCAGGCAGAACATATGATCTCAGGCCAGACCAGCTACAGGAGAATCCAGGAGCAAAAAGCGAGGAATGGAGAGCCCAGACAAGGTAAGAGCTGGTCCGGATTGCTCTCGTCACCAGGGGCAGGAGAGGAAACATGACACTGATCAACCATTGCATCCATGTGATTTATTTTCAAGTAAGCTGTCCTCTTCCGAAATGAATTACTACATAGGGAATCTTGAATTGTTAGCAGTGGTTTTTGCATTGTCTGAATGGAGGCATCACTTGGAAGGTTCCCATAATCCAGTGATGATTATCACTGATCATAAAAACCTAATGTACATAGGAGACGCTAAAAGATTGGATACTAAACAGGCAAGATGGTTACTGCTACTCTCTAGATTCAACTACTTCCTTACGCATAGACCTGGTTCTCACAGAAACTAAGATAATACTCCCTTATCTCAGCAATATGAAACATATGAACACCATGTAAAAGACCAAAATCCAATTGTTCCCCAGGATCGTATTATCGCTTCTGCCATTTGTCTCGGTTTCTTCTCTTTTGGAGCATCTCCAAGCAGCCCAGGGCACTGCTCCCAAAGTGAAACCGCCAGGTAAACTATTCATTCCTGAAAGTGAAAGAGAACAGTTAATGATGTTGCATCATGATACGAAAACGATATGAAATTGTCTCCGATAGAGGGACACAATTTGTCTCAGTTCTGGAAAGGGTTCTGTGCAAACATGGGAGTAAAGTTAGCATTTTCCTCAGCCGATCATCCTCAGACTAATGAGGCAGCTGAGAGGGCTAACCAAGGTCTAGAATAGTATTTGCGATGCTTTGCATCGCAAGAGCAGGACAATTGGTCTGAGAGGTTGCTCTGGGCAGAATACACATGCAAAAATGCTACTAACGATAGCATGATATCTGGTGAACGAGGTGGTCAGGGAATTGGACCACCTCTTCCAATCCACCGGTCTGGAAATGTTTAATTTAGGAACCCACGAACATGCAGTCCCCAATCTGGTGGTGCTTCATCTTGCTGGAAACTGATGGTTGGTTGAAGGTCATGTAGTTGCGGTGCCACGTATTCAGTCAAAAGGTCAAGGTAAACATTTGCAGTAATTGATGTCTCGCCGAAGAAAAACTGACCAATGATTCAATGGCACATGATCCCACACCACACATTCATCTTCGGACTATCTCGCTGACGTTCCCTAAACATTTCCAGACCGGTGGATTGGAATAGGTGGCCCAATTCCCTGGCCACCTCATTCACCGAATATCACTCCCCTCGACTTCTTTCTATGGGGTTATGTTTAGAGATGAGTTTTAATCGAACATCGGCTGTGCGAGTGTTCGGCGAACGCAGAACATTAAGGGATGTTCGCGGTCTGTTCGACCGCGGACATTCCATAATACAAAATGTGTCCACAGTTCTTCTAAATGTACCAGCAGCTGACGGTACATTTAGGAGACCTGTGGCTGCAGCTCCCCGGCCCCCGTGCCTTTGGCCCTCCTGTTCCTCCTGTCCGTCTGCTCCTCCGTCTGGCCGCAGCTCCTCTGCACCACACCTCGTCGTCATGCCGAGCCCTGATTGGGCAAAGTCCTGCGCCTGACCTGGACTTTGCCCAATCAGGGCTCTAATTCTATATTGAGCCCTGGTTGGGCAAAGTCCAGGTCAGGTGCAGGACTTTGCCCAATCAGGGATCAGCATGAAGATGAGGCGTGGGACAGAGGAGCCGACGCCAGATGGAGGAGCAGACAGACCAGAGGAACAGGAGGCTGGGACAACAGCAGGACAGCAGAGGCACGGGGGCCGGGGGCTGCAGCCACAGGTCTCCTAAATCTACTGGCAGCTGCCGGTACATTTAGGAGAACTGTGAACACATTTCGCATGTTCGACCCCATTGATTAACATGGTGTTCGAGTTCATATTCGAACATTTCGGCTGTTCGAATACTAGTTATGATAGTCACTAGTTATGATAAAGATATCATGTATCAAACAAAGGTATGGGACAACACTAAACTAAAGCAGAAGATCACTGATGCCATTGCCACCATTGAGGGTAGTATTTTATGAAAAAGATTCATAGAAAATTCCCAAGCCTGGAACACTAAAGGCATATTGCTCCATGTGACTTGCAAGATATCACCCCCTTGTTGAACTTCATATAGGTCTTCGGCCATATGTTACTTGGGGTCAACCCTATTGTCTTAAGGATCAGCTTATTGCAGCCTCTCAGCCAGCAGGATTCTTAAATACCCTTAACCATAAAATCTTCAGAATCCGGATACAGATGAATAGTGTCTTAACTTTAGTCGTCCAAGAACAATGCCCTCGTGTTTGGAAAGTGCCAAGTGGTAGTACTTTCCTGGTAGGCTGGTAGATTTATGTTGACAACCCCTTAATGCGTTTTGCTCCTCCCTCTGGCTTCCTCATGGGGTACACTTAGTAAGCCCAGGCGAGGGGTCATGGGCAAATGGCCACAGTCATTACAACTTTACAAGTGAGACTTAATAAATTTGACATAGAAACATAGAAAAATGTCGGCAGATAAGAACCTTTCGGCCCATCTAGTCTGCCCAATTACATGGATACTTTACCTGGATTTATCTTTTGTTTAGGATAGCCTTATGCCTATCCCATGCCTGCTTAAATTCAATGACTGTTTTGACCTCTACCACTTCAACTGGAAGGCTGTTCCATGTATCCACCACCCTCTCAGTAAAATAATGCTTCCTGATGTTACTTTTAAACCTTTGCCCCTCTAATCTAAGACTATGTCCTCTTGTTTTGCTACTTTATTTCCTTTTAAATATACTCCCTTCCTCTACCTTGTGGATTCCCTTTACGTATTTAAAGGTTTCTATCATATCTCCGCTGTCTCGTCTTTTTTCCAAGCTGTACATGTTAAGATCATTAAGCCTTTCCTGGTAACTTTTCTCCTTCAAGCCGTACACCATTTTAGTAGCCCTTCTCTGAACTCTCTCTAAGATGTCTATATCTTTCTGGAGATACGGTCTCCAGTACTGCACACAGTACTCCAAGTGAGGTCTCACCAGTGCTCTGTACAGTGGCATGAGCACTTCCCTTTTCCTACTGCTAATACCTCTCCCTACACAACCAAGCATTCTGCTAGCATTTCCTGCTGCTCTATTACATTGACTACTTACCCTTAGATCCTCTGAAATAATAACCCCTAAATCCCTTTCCTCAGATGTTGAGGTTAGGACTGTATCAAATATTCTATATTCAGCCCTTGGGTTTTTACGTCCGAGGTGCATTATCTTGCACTTATCCACATTAAAACTCAATTGCCAAAGCTCCGACCATTTTTTTAGTTTACCTAAATCATTTGTCATTTGGCTGATCCCTCCAGGAACGTCAACCCTGTTGCAAATCTTTGTGTCATCAGCAAAAAGACCTACTTTTCCATTAATACCTTCTGCAATATCACTAATAAAAATATTAAAGAGAATGGGTCCAAGTACTGACCCCTGAGGTACCTCACTGGTAACAAGACCTTTCACCGAATAAACTCCATTTACCACAACCCTCTGTTGCCTATCACTCAGCCACTGCTTAATCCATTCAACAATATTGGAATCCAAGCTCAAAGATTGCAATTTATTGATAAGCCTTCTATGCGGAACAGTATCAAAAGCCTTCCTGAAATCTAAATAAGCAATATCTACTGCACCACCTATGTCTATTATTTTTGTTACCCAATCAAAAAAAATCAATAAGATTAGTTTAGCATGATCTCCCTGAGGTAAACCCATGTTGTTTCTGTTCCTGTAATCTATGTGTTTTTAGATGTTCAACAATCCTTTCCTTTAACATGGTTTCCATTTAATTTCCCCACTACTGACGTAAGACTAACTGGCCTATAGTTCCCCGATTCCACCCTACTACCCTTCTTGTAAATGGGCACAACCTTTGCTAATTTCCAGTCTTCTGGGACGACTCCTGTTAACAAGGATTGGTTAAATAAATCTGTTTACGGTTTTGCTATTACACCACTGAGCTCTTTTAATAATTTAGGGTGGATCCCATCAGGCCCCATTGACTTATTTGTCTTTACTTTAGACAGTTGCTGTAGAACCTCCTCCTCTGTAAACTCATATGTAAATGTCTCGTTAGTGTTTTCTCCTAACGGAGGTCCCTTTCCTTCCTTTTCTTCTGCAAAGACTGAACAAAAATATTCATTGAGACAGTCAGCGAGACTTTTATCCTCTTCTACATACCTTCCTTCCTATGTTTTTAATCGAACTAATCCTTGTTTTACTTTTCTTTTCTCGTTTATGTATCTAAAAAATGTTTTGTCCCCCTTTTTTACTGACTGAGCTATTTTCTCTTCTGCGTGTGCTTTGTAAACTCTTATAAATTGCTTTGCCTCTATCTTCTTCACTCTGAGTTTTTTTATAATTATTGAATGCTATCTTTTTGTTCTTCACTATTTTGGCCACTTCTGCAGAGTACCACAGTGGTTTCTTCCCTTTTTTGTTTTTGCTAACAAGTCGAATGCAATTGCCTGTGGCCTTCAATAATGCTTCCTTTAAATAATCCCATTTCTCCTGGACTCCCTTTAAACTCCTCCAGTCTGATAATGACTCATTCACACAAAATCTCATTTTAGAAAAATCTGTTTTTTTAAAGTCTAAAACTTTTGTTTTTGTGTGGTGCGGCTCCATCCCTGTTCTTATATTAAAACACACTGACTGGTGATCACTAGATCCCACATTTTCACCTACAACAACAAGACTTGAGACTTAATAAATTTAAAATTTAGCTGTGTAGAATAAAACCACTAAATGAATGACAGGGTTAGTCAGAAGATTACAGTAAGTCAAAATGGAGAGAGATCAGACAAACCTATAAATGCCTGCTATGTCCATGTAAACAGTGGCGTCACTAGGGTTGGTGTTACCCGGTGCTGTAACTCATGGTGTCACCCCCCTCCCGAGGTTTACGGTTTCTTTTTTTAACTACGCTTACTCATAAATCAGTACTCCGATATAACACTGAATGCTCATACACGGAACACATTACTGTGAGGTTTATTGCTGTGGAGCTCTCTCACAGTGGCGTCACTAGGGTTGGTGTCACCCGATGCGGTAACTCATGGTGTCAACCCCCCCCCCCGAGTTTTACAATTTCTATTTTTAACAACTCTTACTCATAAATCAGTACTCCCATATAACACTGAATGCTCATGCATGGCGCACGTTACTGTGAGTTTTATTGCTGTGGAGCTCTCTCATATGCTCACAAACAAATTTTGGCGAACTGCCAGCAAGTACGGTGCCTGTTCGAAGGCAGTGAAAGTCACAATAGAGAAGTAATGGTTAATCTGTTCAGGGAACACCGAACAGCAGAGAAATATCCTGATGTCTGTTGGTTTCATTTGGCAGGTTTATTCAGGCGTACAGTGGCAAGAAAAAGTTTGTGAACCCTTTGGGATTACGTGGAGTTTTGCAGGAATTGGTCATAAAATGTGCTCTGATCTTCATCTAAGTCACAACAATTTGAAAAACACAGTCTGCTTAAAATAATACCACTCAAACATTATATGTTTTCATGTGTTTATTGAACAGAACATGTAAACATTCACAGTGCAGGGTGGAAAAAGTATGTGAACCCCTAGCCTAATGACTTCTCCAAGAGCTAATTGGAGCCAGGAGTGAGCCAACCTTGAGTCCAATCAGTGTGATATTATTGGAGGTGTTGCTGAAAGCTGTCCTGCCCTTTAAAAACACACACCAGTTTTGGGTTTACTGGTTTCAAGAAGCACTGCCTGATGTGAACCATGCCTCGCAGAAAAGAGCTCTCAGAAGACCTACGATCTAGAATTGTTGACTTTCATGAAGCTGGAAAGGGTTACAAAAGTATCTCCATAAGCCCTGATGTTCAGGTGTCCACGGTAAGACAGACTGTCTACAAATGGAGAAAGTTCAGCACTTGCTACTCTCCCTAGGCGTGGTCGTCCTGTAAAGATGACTGCAAGAGCACAGTGCAGAATGCTTAATGAGATAAAGAAGAATCCTAGAGTGTCCGCTAAAGACTTACAGAAATCTCTGGCACATGCTAAGATTTTTGTTGACACATCTACAATAAGGAAAACATTAAACAAGAATGGAGTACATGGGAGGACACCAAAGAGGAAGCCATTGCTGTCCAAAAAGAATATTGCAGCATGTTTGAAATTTGAAAAAGAGCACCTGGATGTTCCACAGCACTATAGTGAGAGGGTGGTGGATACACGGAACAGCCTTCCAGTTGAAGTGGTAGAGGCCAAAACAGTAATTGAATTTAAGCAGGCATGGGATAGGCATAAGGCTATCCTAAACAAAAGATAAATCCAGGTAAAGTATCCATGTAATTGGGCAGACTAGATGGGCCGAAAGGTTCTTATCTGCCGACATTTTTCTATTTTTCTATGTTTCTATGTTTCTACTGGCAAAATATTCTGTGGACAGATGAAACCAAAATTGAGTGGTTTGGAAAAACACACAACACTATGTGTGGAGAAAAAAAGGCACAGCACACCAACATCAAACCCTTTCACGGTTAGGGGTGGCACCAGGGGTGAGGAGAGTATGAGCCCAGCGTGCAGTGGTCTGCACTGATAAACAGAGGATATGGATAGTGGAGAGCGGATGGAAATGAAGACTAACCAGGTTGATTGCAGAGGGATGATAGGAATGATGGTTATAGTCGGCGGAGCCAGGAATCAGAGTAGCAACAAAGCAACGATGTTCACTCTTCGTGAGCATGAGCTGTAATGAACCAGCAATGTGTGAGTGTGGGGCAGAGCCCTTTATTTCGTGAGTCACGTGTGTTTGGTGTTAACTCTTACAATGCTGGCTGCAGGGCAGGAACAGAATAGGAAGTGTACCACCGGGGGGGGGCGGGGTTTCAGGATGGTGGCAGCCATGGGGCATGACAGTACCTCCCCCTTCAGGGTCACGCTCTGCATGACCAAGCAGGACTGTCCATGACCAGGCACGGGTCACTCTAGTGGGTGCTGGGACCAGTACTCGTCACACCACTGGAGGGCAGAACGGTGGTTAGGAGTGGTGGTACAGGGTTGGGCACGTGCCTTTCTCTGACGCCGCTGTGCCTTGGTCTTCTTGTGGTCAGCAGAGATGACAGGAATGAGAGTACCCATGTACCCAGATGGCATTCTCTCTTCTGCGTCTTCAGTCACAATGGGTGAAAAGCAGTCACGGGATAAAATAAAGTCTACATCAGATTCTTTAGGGATCTTGGGGTTATGCTCTTTTCTCTTAGCTGATGCACCAGGAATGAGGGTGCCCACGTTACCGGATGGCACAAAGGTGGGTATAGCGTAGATGCCCTGCACCGTATAAGGAGCTGGATCCTCAGGTAAGGGATCTGGATCAACAGGAATGTTCTTGGAACGTCTGCCGTTGGCGACAGAGGGAGAGAGATAGGAGGCAGAGTCACCATCGAACCTTGTGCCCACATAAGAAGATGGCATCGGGGTAGGTGTCTCCTCTTCTTCCTCTTCCTTTTTGCCATAATCCCCATCTGATACAGATCCATCGCTGGATGAAGAACAGAAGCCTCGCCATGCCTTCATAGGGGTGTCAGACCCCGGAGACCCCACATGTGGACTCAGGGGTCATTTAGAGACCGTGGTGTCCTCTGGATCTGATTCCTTAGAGGGTATACAGCCAAACGGGAAGACATCATACAGAGGGTCATAACTAGCATCTTCAAAATCACAGATGGCCGGATCTTGTGGGCTGTGAGTGATGGGAGTAGTTACGCCTGGAACCTGTATACACATAACGTCCATTGGCTCTGGTTCCACAAATGCATCTTCCAAGTCCATAGGAATGCCAAGTTCAGGCTCCCTGGGTAAGGACATGGAGGCCTCCATATCCATGGGGGTGTCAGACTCCTCTTCAGAGCTGGACATCGTGGACGCCGCGGTTTTGGGCACGGCTCTCCTAGGAGTGGGTCTGGGTACAGGAGGTGTCCTGGATGCAGGTGGTTTCCTTGGTACAGGTTTGGGGAGAGGAGGTGGTTTTGGGGACCTCTTTGGCACATGAGGTTTTCTGAGTGCAGGCTCTCGTGCAGTAACTCCCCTGGGGGCCAGTTTGGGCAAGGGTACCAGCTTAGGTGCCGCAGGTCTCTCTGAAGCAGGTTTAGGCATAGAAGCAGGCCCAGAAGCCTGGGTTTGCTTCAGAGTTCTAAACACTGGTGCGTGCTTGGTAGTAGTAGCAGGCTTCGAAACATTGCTTTGTTGATTAAAAGCAGCGGTACGTTTCTGGGGTCTTACAGGACATTTTTCGAGCCAGTGAGATTCTGCCCCGCAGTACAGGCACAGATTGTTAATCCAGATTACAGAGCCGGTGTCAGGCGCTGGCACTTGGTCACTTTAGCTCCAGTGGGGGCTATCCAGCCCAATGTTACGTCCTCCGAGGTTCAGATGGTGAAGAAATGAAAAGAATAGGTGCCACATTTTAAGGTGCCAATTTAACCAAAAAGGCACCAAACAGCATGCAGATCGGTGGATTTTAAGTCAGGGGCACCGATTCCCCTCTCAACGATCCAAGGAGCAGAAGATCCAGACCTTGGAGATGTCTGATAGACGAAGGGAGCAGGTGGACCTTTTTGGTTAAATTGGCACCTTAAAATGTGAGTATATCTCTTCTCTGCAAATTATTCCAACGGAGATATTACAGGCTGCACAAAATTTTCTCCTCTTCTATTTTTTCATTTCTTCACCATCTGACCCTCGGAGGACGTAACATTGGGCTGGATAGCCCCCACTGGAGCTGAAGTGACCAAGTGCCAGCGCCTGACACCGGCTCTGTAATCTGGATTCTCTACTTTAGCGGACTTGGGGATTTGCCGCTGCTCCTGGTTTGTCTGGCTGCTGCACATTCTCTTTGGCCAGTATTCATCAATTCATACGTTTTTTTTACCTTTTGTGGACTTAGGACTGTTTTTTAGCTTGATTCTCAATTGCACCTCGACGAAGGACAGTTTTCTATTAATTTTTGATTCTCTATTGCACTTTATATGGACTGATTAGTAATCTTTTTGTCTTTACGCGGTGTTTGTATTTTACACACCCTGTGGTTGTGCATGAATTTTTATGTTTTTTACCTTTTTTCCAATCCTGGATTTATCAACTTTTTTATATTTATCAACGTTCTTCATTTATTCAGTTTTAACAAGCTGTGCTGTTTTCCCTGATACCTATTTGGTGCAATATATTTATTTTAACTGCCATTCTATGGTGTTTTCACACTGAATTTTGTTTTTTCTAGTGCTATATTTTTTTGCACCTTGATTGTTAATTGACAGCTTGATTCACACCTTGTAATTTACAGCTTTATTTTAAGCGTGCTTTTTCCATTGAGAGTGTGGAGTTTTACGGACTATACACTTTAAATATGTGTATAAGAAACATATATATAATCAATTTGACTAAATTCCCTCCCACCATTCTAAATCATCCTTTTACTCAGTCTTCTGGATTAGATTCAGCATATATACACTCTGTCTTTTTTGTGTTTCCCTGCCTTGACAATAGAGCCATCCAGTAGCGCCACACAGACACTACACTCTTTCCTAGGCACAGATTGTTAGTCTGTCTCCAGGTACGTTCTTCACGGGACAGGGGTTCTCTGTGCTTGTTAGCTGCAGGAATGCACTCCTTAGTCGAAGAGCCCCAAATATCTTGTAGCAATTTCATTAGGGAATCAGCCAGGTTTTTAAACAGTTCCTGGAAGGTCTTTTTCAGTAACTCCACCATGAAGTGCAGCACTGCGGGCTCATTTGTACATGGCTATTTCATTCTTTCACAGTTAGGGATGGTACCGGGGTGGCACCAGGCATGAGGAGAGTATGAGCCCAGCGTGCAGTGATCTGCACTGATAAACAGAGGATATGGATAGTGGAGGGCGGATGGAAATGAAGACTAACCAGCTTGATTGCAGAGGTATGATAGGAATGATGGTTATAGTCGCAGGAGCCAGGAATTGGGAATCAGGATCAGGAATCAGAGTAGCAACAAAGCAACGATGTTCACTCTTCGTGAGCATGAGCTGTAATGAACCAGCAATGTGTGAGTGTGGGGCAGAGCCCTTTATTTCGTGAGTCACTTGTGTTTGGTGTTAACTCTTACAATGCTGGATGCTGGTTGCTGGCTGCAGGGCAGGAACAGAATAGGAAGTGTACCACCAGGGGGGGTTCCAGGATGGTGGCAGCCATGGGGCATGAAAACCTCATCCCCACTGTAAAACATGGCCGAGGGAGCATCATTGTTTGGGGCTGCTTTGCTGCCCTCAGGGACTGGACAGATTGTTGTCATTGATGGAAAAATGAATTCCAGAGTTTATCAAGACATTTTGCAGGAAAACGTAAGACCATCTGTCCGGCAACTGAAGCTCCGCAGAGGATGGGTGATGCAACAGGACAATGACCCAAAGCATACAAGTAATTCAACAAAAGAATGGCTTCAACAAAACAAAATACACCTTCTGGAGTGGCCCAGTCAGAGTCCTGACCTCAACTCATTTGCTGTGGCATGACCTTAAGAGAGCGACTCACACCAGACATCCCAAGAATATTGCTACACTGAAACAGTTTTGTGAAGAGGAGTGGTCCAAAATTACTCCAGATCGTTGTGCAGGTCTGGTCTGCAACTACAGGAAACGTTTGGTTGAGGTTATTGCTGCCAAAGGAGGGTCAACCAGTTATTAAGTCCAAAGGTTCACATACTTTTTCCACCCTGCACTGTGAATGTTTACATGTTCTGTTCAATAAAAATATGAAAACATAGACTGTGTTTTTCAAATTGTTGTGATTTAGGCTAGGGTCAGACGAAAGCATTTTTCCCCGCAAACGTGAAAAAGTGCGTCCGAACGCATTGACGTATTTTTTCACGGAATGCGCAAAAACGGTCAGACGACGCGCATTTTCGGGCGTGATTTTGTACGGATCGTCAATAAAACTCTTTTTGCGTCTGGACATTATGTAGGCTGGACATTAGCAGCGTCTGACATCTCCTAATCACGCAAACACGCCGCTATGCCGCAGCTGCGCACTCAGTACGTCAGTACTAGCGGTTCAGCGTTCTCAAAAAAATGCGTTCAAATTCCACTTGCGTTGCACGGCCGGACTTTTGTGCGGCCGTACATCGTATATTGGCCATCATTGCCCGTCATCTGCTGCTAGTGCGGCTGTAATTA
This sequence comes from Leptobrachium leishanense, assembly GCA_009667805.1. NCBI lineage: Eukaryota > Metazoa > Chordata > Amphibia > Anura > Megophryidae > Leptobrachium > Leptobrachium leishanense. The sequence goes on from CM019066.1 coordinate 125,791,475, forward strand.
TGTGCGCCAGAACGCACGTTAAAAGTGCGCTGGTCTGACCCCAGCCTAAAAGTGCGCTGGTCTGACCCCAGCCTAAAAGTGCGCTGGTCTGACCCCAGCCTAAGGCTAGGGTCAGACGAACGCATTTTTCACGTTGTCCGTGAAAAAGTGCGTTCGAACGAACGTACGTATTTTTTTCCGGAATACGCGATAGCGGTCATACGATGGGCCTTTTCGTCTGTGATTTTGTACGGATCATCAATAAAACACTTTTTGTGTCTGGACGTTATGTTAGCCGGACATTAGCAGCGTCTGACGTCTCCTAATCACACACGCACGCCGCTATGCGGCCGCAGCGCACTCTGTACGTCAGTAGTAGCGTTTTGACGTTCTCTAAAAAATGCGTTCGTTGGCCACTTGCGTTGCACGGACGAACTTTCCTGCGGCCGTTCGTCGTATGTTCCCCAGCATTGGACGTCATTTGCTGCTAGCAAGGCCGTGATTTCGTGCGGCTAAGGCTGGGGTCAGACCAGCGCACTTTTAACGCGCGTTCTGGCGCACTTAATCACGGCCGCACTAGCAGCAGATGACGGGCAATGACGGCCAATATACGAAGTACGGTCGCACGAAAGTCCGGCCGCGCAACGCAAGTGGAAAACGAACGCATTTTTTCGAGAACGCCGAACCGCTAGTACTGACGTACTGAGTGCGCAGCTGCGGCATAGCGGTGTGTGTGTGTGATTAGGAGATGTCAGACCCTGCTAATGTCCAGCCTACATAACGTCCAGACGCAATAAGAGTTTTATTGACGATCCGAAAGAAATCACGCACGAAAAATGCGCATCGTCTGACCGTTTTCGCGCATTCCGTGAAAAAATACGTCAATTCGTTCGGACGCACTTTTTTACGTTCGCATGTAAAAATGCTTTCGTTTGACCCTAGCCTAAACGCACGTGAAAAATGCGTTCGTCTGACCCTAGCCTAAGATGAAGATCAGAGGACATTTTATGACCAATTCATGCAAAACTCCACATAATCCCAAAGGGTTCACATACATTTCTTGCCACTGTACACCATAGGTTTCAATGTTAAAAATATTCCCGTTTTTAACCAATATCTAATAAACCATTATTCCTTTAATCTGTAGTAAAAAGTCTCTTTATTTATTGATTTTTCTTTTTTTAGTATCCTTTAGGCATTTAAAAAAATTAATTCCATTTTTTTTTCTTATAGTGGGTTTTTCTTTTTTCTGTAACAGAAATTTTTATTATCAGTCATAGATTCTTATATGTAAATTCCAGACATTTTCGTTCAGTAGTTTTTTTAAAATCAACGGGCAACGGGTTTGTGGCAGTATTCGGTGGCTGATTCCGTGCACTTCAGGGACCCTGCGGTGAATTCACTGGGAAAATTTGATTCCCAAAAGTGCGCGGAACAGAACACAGAAATGTCTGCGTCATTTCATTGCTCTGTTAATATCCTCTTTAGTGGTGGTTTTTTTTGTCGCCCCCTGGAAAGTGCCAGCCTAGGCCTTGTCTATACAGGACATACTTGAAAATTAGAGAAATCTCAATGTATCCATCCTGGCAAAATATTTTTGTGTAAAGAAAAGAAAAAAAAAATTCTATAGGGTGTCACCCAGTGCGGGCCGACCCCCTGCCCCCCGCTTGTGACGCCACTGCATGTAAACTCTAATAACTCTCCACACATAACCATAGTCTCTCGAAATGTCGTCTGCATCAAGCCTAGACTATCCATTGGCCAAATAGTATCTACTGACCATCAGCTCTAAGGGCCATATTCCATAGTTGTCGGTAAGATAACTACAGGAAACATGACACTTACAGGGTTACTCTGGAGAATGACTGGAGAATGAAAAATTCTAGGTCAAAATAGCCGATTTGGAAAGTGAGATGAAAAGGGAGAATTTTTCTGGTTTGGCTATTTTGACCTAGAATTTTTCATTCTCCAGTCATTCTCCTGCTTTTCACACTCTCTGAATAATCCTGTTAATGTCTCTTGTAGTTCTTTTATTGACAGGAACAGCTTTTCCATTTCTGCCACAAACTGAGCTTGAGGCTCGAATGTAGCGTTTCCCTGTGCGAGGTTACTGTACATTAAAATCTCCTATATATTTTAAAAGAGACCTTAATTTTAAAGTCCGGATGGAAGTGCAAGTGGTTCCAATGTAGCTTGCGCTTCCACCTGGGGAGATGTTATTTCACTGTGAAATGAGGTCTCTTCCAAGACAGTGTTAAATGATTTTGCATTTGCAAAATCACTTAACCCTTTCGCTGCTGAGCCTTTTCCCACCTCTGTGCTGAGCTCATTTTTACCAGTTTCGCACATCATGTTTAAACGCGTTTTGAAGCCTTATTTTAATATATGACCCAGACATATTATATATCGTTCTTTCCGGCAGACTGTGCAGATTCATAATATGTCATTATTATGTGTATACGTTATGTCATGTCTGTATATTATAACAAAAAATGCAATAAAATTTGAATTTTCAATAATTTACAATGTGTAAAGTGTTTTTTTTCACATTTTAAAATGCGATCGTTTGCGGTTATATTTTCTATGGGGTGCGCTTGTTAAAAAAATTAGAAATGAGGAATCGTTACTTTTTTGGGGGAAAATTCTGTGTTTTTTAGCAAACGCCCCCCCATAGAAAAAATCGTTAGTGCAGCATCATTGTTCACATTATAATTGAAATGGGAACAATATTGTTGCACTAATAAATCTAAAAAAAAAAAAAAAAAAATTTTTTTTTTTTTTACTTTTTACAGGGTCATGTTTGGTATCATTGGAAAGGCCACGCTCTGGCAGTTCCAATGATAGTAAACATTAACCCCTAGCTGTCACCTATAGTGGAGATAGGGGGTTCCAATGAACCCCCTATCTCCACTATAGGTGGCAGCAAGGGGTTAATTTAAAAACTGGTGCCTCCCCTTCAGGCACCTTCCCTGCAATGGCGGGGGGGGGGTGCCTGAAATAGACGTCATCGCGCATGCGCGATAACGCCTATCGTGCCCGCCGGTTGGGCTCACATCGATGATGTCAGCCCCCACCGGGGGGCTGAGCGATCAGCCGGAATACCGGCTGATCGCGGGCTGCAAAGGGAGGACGCGCTCAGCGCGTCCTCCGCAGCCAAGTACCAATGCGGCTGGACGCGCTGAGCGCGTCCACCGCATTGAAGTGGTTAACATGCGTTGAACCCGCCCATTAATTCCCATGTTCACCTCTCATCCTGTATTGAAGAGGGCGGTGCAATTGAAGAGGGCGGTGCAATCCACAGCTTCTTCCTGTCGTCAACAGAGTGAGACTGGGAACAAGTAGCATCGGGCAGCCTTGCCCTTCATTCCTGGGCCAGGCGCTAATAAAGCGCCTACTCCGAAATACGGACGGTAGAATGGAGATGTAAGGAAAATATGCAGGCACAGATTCTCCTGCTTATCGTATCCATTTTACCATCAAATGTGGAATAGGGCCCCACGTTTCCCAGCCAACCCATTTAAGATCAGCTGTAGTAGAGGGGAATCAACAGATATTAGATACTAGAACATAAGCTGATCTGGCCACGGCCCTCTACACCTCTTGTCTTTGGATCCTAAGCATGTTTGTAATTTTGTTAGTTTGTTACCCCATGTGTCAATAGAATGCGCTGTGGAAACTGTTGGTGCTATATACACAACGTCAATAATATTACCATGTTTTTCAGTGTATATGGCAACAGTTGCATTAGTCAGAGGTATGAATTTCGGCACCATTGCCAGACCAACCGATCCCATTCCCTTATAAGACCCTCCATCACCACCCTTTAACTGCCAAAACCCTGCCTACAGACCACCCTCATATATACATGAATACTGGCAGTTCCATGAAACAACTCACAGCATTGCCCTGCCAGGACCTGCTCCATGCTGTAATATAGCTAAATATTTATAGCACAGTAAAGACTCAAGGTGAACTGATGTTACCGTATCAGTTTAACATGTGCCTTCATTTTAAGTTTTTTTTTTTTCGTAACCTTTCCTCACTGCTCCACTGAATGTGACTGTCCTTAAAACCAGCACAAGATTCTTATGTCAGCATTGTGCACGATCACAATTAAACGTGTAGTCCCAACCCGGCCCTGAAGGCAGCTCGGCTCAATAAGTGCTCTTTGCCAACTTGGTCTCGATAAACATTGAACGGGTCAACGATAATTAGGAATGAAAAGAGACACAGAACAACACTGCACATATCTACAGGTGCATCTCAATAAATTAGAATGTCGTAGAAAAGTTAATTTATTTCATTAATTCAACTCGAATTGCGAAACTTGTGTATTAAATAAATTCAATGCACACAGACTGAAGTAGTTTAAAGTCTTTGGATCTTTTAATTGTGATGATTTGGCTCACATTTAAAAAAAAAACACCAATTCACTATATCAAAAAATTTGAATACTTCATAAGACCAATAAAAAAAAAAACATGTTTAGTGAATTGTTGGCATTCTGGAAAGTATGTTCATTTACTGTAAATGTACTCAATACTTGGTAGGGGCTCCTTTTGCTTTAATTACTGCCTCAATTCGGCGTGGCATGGAGGTGATCAGTCTGTGGCACTGCTGAGGTGCTATGGAAGCCCAGGTTTCTATGACAGTGGCCTTCAGCTCATCTGCATTTTCTGGTCTATTTTTTCTCATTTTCCTCTTGACAATACCCCATAGAGAATCTATGGGGTTCAGGTCTGGTGAGTTTGCTGGCCAGTCAAGCACACCAACACCATGGTCATTTAACCATCTTTTGGTGCTTTGGGCAATGTGGACAGGTGCCAAACTCTGCTGGAAAATAAAATCAGCATCTTTAAAAAACTGGTCAGCAGAAGGAAACATGAAGTGCTCTAAAATTTCTTGGTAAACGGATGAAGTGTCTTTGGTTTAAAAAAGAAAAAAGCAGTGGACCAACACCAGCAGATGACATTGCACCACAAATCATCACAGACTGTGGAAACTTAACACTGGACTTCAAGCAACTTGGGCTATGAGCTTCTCCACCCTTTCTCCAGACTCTAGTACCTTGGTTTCCAAATGAAATACAAAATTTACGCTCATCTGAAAAGAGGACTTTGGACCACTGGGCAACAGTCCAGTTCTTCTTCTCCTTAGCACAGGTAAGACGCCTCTGATGTTGTTTGTGGTTCAGGAGTGGCTTAACAAGAGGAATACGACAACTGTAGCCAAATTCTTAAACACGTCTGTGTGTGGTGGCTCTTGATGCCTTGACCCCAGCCTCAGTCCATTCCTTGTGAAGTTCACCCAAATTCTTGAATGGATTTTGCTTGACAAGTCTCTCAAGGCTGCGGTTCTCTAGGTTGGTTGCGCATTTTTTTCTTCCACACTTTTTCCTTCCACTCAACTTTCTGTCATCGTGCTTGGATACAGCATTCTGACCAGTCAGCTTCTTTGGCAATGAATGTTTGTGGCTTACCCTCCTTGTGAAGTGTGTCAATGATGGTCTTCTGTACAACTGTCAGATCAGCAGTCTTCCCCATGATTATGTAGCCTAGTGAGCCAAACTGAGAGAGCATTTTGAGGCTCAGGAAACCTTTGCAGGTGTTTTGAGTTAATTAGCTGATTGGCATGTCAACATATTCAAATTTTTTGAGATTGTGAATTGGTGGGTTTTTGTTAAATGTGAGACAAATCATCACAATTAAAAGAACCAAAGACTTAAACTACTTCTGTCTGTGTGCATTGGTTTTATTTAATACACAAGTTTCACAATTTGAGTTGAATTAATGAAATAAATGAACTTTTCCACGACATTCTAATTTATTGAGATGCACCTGTGTGTGTGTGTGTGTATATATATACAGTATATATATATACTGTATATATAGTGTGTTTATTATTGCAGAAGTCACTTGCACATCACAGCAACTCGATGAATTGCATCCCAGAGTTCCTGTGCCACATTCCCCATATGCAGCAAGGAATTCTGGGTAGGATATGCAAATGACGTCATCTGTCTCACATTTCTGCATCCTGGGTCTGTTATTACACAGAACCCTAAAATCAATGCTATGCCACACTGTGGCTGTTTAGCAGAGATAAGGTTTATGCAACTGGTCAAAGCCACTCCTAGGACAGCGCTGTTTCGGGTTTGTTAGACCCTCATCAGCTAGGAGCTCAGCATGATGACCAGTTACAGTGGATGCTTGGACCCGTAGGGCAAATCAGTATCTACTGATGAGAAATGCAAATGACATCTGTCTCACTTTTCTGCATCCTGTAATAACAGACCCAGGATGCAGAAAAGTGAGACAGATGTCATTTGCATATCCTACCCAGAATTTCTTGCTGGATATGGGGAATGTGGCACAGGAGCTCTGGGATGCAATTTTTCGAGTTGCTGTGATGTGCAAGTGGTTTCTGCAATAATAAACACACTTATTGTAGTGTGGAGGCTTTTTATCTCACTTTTTGTCCTCCACCACAACACTTTATTTTTATATATATATATATATATATTAGACACATGCACATCTGTATATTAGTTTTTTTGTGTTGGTTCTTTTACACCTCTCATAGCCATTACCCTCTCCCCAGGCTCTGCATCTGCACTCAAAATCAAATTAAATCAAAATAAGGTTTATTGGCAGGACCAAATACATTTTAGCATTGCCAAAGCATACGGGGAGGTTATATGGGGTGGAGGGGGGGGGGTAGTGGGACATAAATGGGGGGGAATGGGCAAGTCCATGGACATTATCAGGGGTAAGAGATAATGTGAAAGGGGATGGGGGCGAGTCCGTGTTGGGGATTTATAAGTCCGGGATCTCTCATGTTCCTCTCAGTCTGTGACATTCTGTGACGTATTGGGCAGATATTTTCACCGCCAGCTCCTCTTCTTCCAGTATGATGTGGAGTTTCCTCGTTTCTTCTATAGAGGTGAAGTCCGGGATGAGAGTGGAGAGTCTCTGGAACTGAGTTTCCCTCAGTGCTGAGTACTTGGGGCACTGTAGGAGGAAGTGGACCTCATATTCCAGGGCCCCCTGGTCACAATGCTGGCACAGTCTATTCTCCCTGGGCACTCCCACCTTCGCCTCCCGCCCAGTCCTGGTCCCAAACTCATTGCTTCCCTTCCAGCTGCTGCCACTTTTTTCTATTTACCCTTTTCAAATCCACGCTTCTGGTAATTCCCATGCAATCCCTGCTGTATTCTTTTTAGCCATCAGCTCCACACCCCCCCACTCCCCGTTTGTTTCACTCACCTTTTGTCCTTTAGATTGTAAGCTCACAGGATGTCTGGCTGAGCACTTGTATAAAATACTGTGTCAGTAGGGAAATTACCCTATGGGCAGGGTTGTCTGTTCCTTATTAGTGAGGAGCCGAACACCCCCGTGTTCGGTTCGTATTCGAACAATTTCAAAAGTTCGAGTTCGAACACGATTCAAGCTCAATGCAAGTCAATGGGACTCGAACGTTCGATTTTTAGAGTGCCCTCCAAGAGGGCATATATGCAAGATATTTGCCATAAAAGGTGTATGGGGGTCCGGGTAGTGCCCTGGGGGACAGGAAACAAGAACAAAAAGTAAAAAAAAAGTTTTTAAAGGAACAGTGAGTTTTCCATGAAATAAAGGTTAAGAATAAAAACGAAAAATTCCTTCAAATATCGTGCCTAGGAGGTCCCCATAACCTGCCTGTGAAGTGGCAGATTTGTAAGATGTATAGAAACATTTAAAAACAAAACAATTACATTTCAGATGACGGTAAATGGTTTTCCTTTAATCTATTCATAAACAACTGCTTGGGGCGGCAGCCTGTATGAAAAGAGGAGACGTTTTAGGACACGCAGAACAAGTTTAGTGATTTTTTTTCGGCTAAATTATGGTGAAACTTATGCAGGCTTTGGATGAAAGTAACAATGGGTGCTTTAAAATTGGGTCTTTAGTGTCATTAACAGTGCCGTCACACCGTAACCCCTCTGTGGTATTGTGGAAGAGTGAAGGGTTGGACCCTGCGGTCAAATATTAAAATGATATGAATCTGGTAAAGGCGTCAGTGGCAGTGCATGCAAATATTGTGCCTTTGGTGGCAGCAAGTACCTTCACACCGTAACCCCTCAGTGGTATTGTGGAAGAGTGCAGCGGTGGACCCTGCGGTCCAATATTAAAATGATATGAATCTGGTAAAGGCGTCAGTGGCAGTGCACCCAAACATTGTGCCTTTGGTGGCAGCAAGTACCTTCACACCGTAACCCCTCTGTGGTATTGTGGAAGAGTGCAGCGGTGGACCCTGCGGTCCAATATTAAAATGATATGAATCTGGTAAAGGCGTCAGTGGCAGTGCACCCAAACATTGTGCCTTTGGTGGCAGCAAGTACCTTCACACCGTAACCCCTCTGTGGTATTGTGGAAGAGTGCAGTAGTAGAGGTTTTGGGAATGCAGAAGAGATCCCCGATCTATTCAGTTACATCAGCAGCTATAACAAAACCGGGTCAGCAATGTTTAGGCACTAGGGATGAGCTGTTCGGTTTTGTCTGTTCGGAGTTCGCAACGAACATCGGCCGTTCGGCTGTTCGCGAATGCTGAACATTTCCGTGTGTTCGGTTCGAGTTCGCCCACAATGCACCACAATGGACCACAATGCACTTTTCCACTGGCCTGAAGCTTGTAATCAGCTACAGCCTTGCACCTGACCACAGGTCAGGTGCAAGACAGGTGCAAGACTATGCCAATCACGGCTCAGAGTCCGGATTGGGCAAATTTTGCCCAATCATGGGCTCACAGAGCTAAGTCCCGCAGCACACTATATAAGGCTTCACACAGCCCCCAGCACGTGTTTTTGAGAGGAGATTGCTCTGTTACTGTGTCTTGTCAGTGCCAGCAGCTATTGGGGGGTCTCACTTCTACAAGATATCTGGGAATTGTTGTAATCTGTGTGCTCTCACTGCCAGCAGCTATTGGGGGGGGGGTCTCACCTCTACAAGATATCTGGGAATTGTTGTAATCTGTGTGTTCTCACTGCCAGCAGCTATTGGGGGGTCTCACTTCTACAAGATATCTGGGAATTGTAATCTGTGTCTTGTCACTGCCATCCATCAGGGGGTCTCACTGATTTATAGGAGGTTCCTGGGAATTGTAATTTGTGTCTTCTCACTGCCAGCTATCAGGGGGTCCCACATACTTCTATCAGATATCTGGGAATTATAACCTGTGTCTTGTCACTGCCACCCATCAGGGGGTCTCACTGATTTATAGATGGTTTCTGGGAATTTTAATCTGTGTCTTATCACTGGCTGCCAGCTATCAGGGTGTCTCACTGAGTTATACCAGAGTTCTGGAAATCTTTAATCTAGATAACACAGTTGAGTTTTGCATATCTCCAATTTTTATAACAGAGTTGAATCAGAGTTCTGTATATCTTTAATCTATATATCACTCACCATGTCAGAAAGACCAAAAAGGACAGGCAGACGCTCCCAGACACAGACAAGAGGGCAAACAGCCTCTGTGTCAGGAGGCTGTGCCTCTGGTCTTTGTGGACGTGGTGCATCCTCTGCAGATGCACGCTTGTCTTTTCTAACTGGTGCTGGCCGTCTTAAGCAGCAACAACATACAGATGATTTGGTGTATTGGCTAACCAGGCCATCCTCATCCTCCGAGTCCTCTGCTAGCCAGGCTTGTAGTGCTTTACAGTCCACCTCAGCTGCCAAAACATCTAATTCAGCCTCCATGTCCACAGCTACTCCTGCCGTAGCCTCACTATCACACACGGAGGAGTCAGCTGAATTGTTTGACTACAATGACAGTGACATGCTGCTTGAGGATGCGCAGCAACTACAGTGCTCTGATTCAATCTCTGAGGTTGAGGAAGGGAGTATAATCAACCTAGTGGAAGGGGGTGCCAGTGACACACAAATAAGTGGCACTAATGTTGCCCCAGCAGCTGCAGCATACTGCCTAGTTGGCTTCAGTGATGAGGAGATAGTGACCTCATCATCGTCATCACCCCCTGACTCCACCTGGGTACCTGATCGAACAGAGGAGTCAAGGGAGGAGGAGGCACAACAAAAACGAGGCAGAACATCCTCTATGATGAGTCGTAGCCAGTCCAAGGCATCAGAAGTCACAGCTGCTCAGGTGCAGAGCGCTGTTGTCTCAAAGCACATGTACAGGAAGTCTGCTGTCTGGGAGTTCTTTAAGAAATGTGCAGCAGACCGCACTGTTGCTATTTGTAATCTATGTCAGATGAGGATCAAGTGTGGGAAAGACATCCCACGCTTGGATACCACGTGCTTGAGGCGACATATGACTACCTGCCATGCATCCCGTTGGCACAACACTTTGCATAGGTCCTCCTCCTCCTCATCATGTCATTGCCTACAACCTCCACTGACAGGGATGATGCTACAGTAATGGGTGTACCAGGTCCTTCCTCAGAATGTGACAGCATCCCATCAGCTGAAGATTTACGCAGACCCAGCTGCTGCAGCATAAGAAAAAATATAGTCCCATCCATCCTCAAGCACAGCGTCTAAATGCCAGCTTAGCAAAATTACTCGCATTACAGCTGCTGCCTTTCCAGCTGGTGGACTCTGCTTCCTTCCGTGAATTTGCTGAATGTGCTTTACCACAGTGGCAGGCTCCAAAATGCCATTTATTTTCACGGAAGGCCATTCCAGCACTATACCAGCACGTGGAAGGCAATGTTATGGGAAAGGCAGTCAGCAGCAAGGTGCACATGACTTTAGACACGTGGTCCAGCAAGCATGGACAGGGCCGTTACATTTCCTTCACGGCACACTGGGTAACTCTGATTGCAGCTGGGAGGGATCCAGGGCGGGGCTCTGTGCTGGAGCTTGTTCATCCACCACGCCTCCAGAAAGCTGCTTGTATGAGGTCTGTCTGCTCCACCACCTCTCCCTCTTCCTCCTCCTCCTCCTCCTTCTGTGTCTCTGGGGAAGTGGCAGTTAAACTGACGCCTGACAGGGGCTACCCAATGGCTCAAGCAAAAAGATGCCATACTGTGCTTGAGCTGGTTTGTTTAAGGGACAGGAGCCACACTGGGCCAGAAATTCTGTCAGCTCTGCAGGGGCAGGTGCAGAGATGGTTAACACCACGCCAGCTTCAGCTGGGAATGGTCATCTGTGATAATGGCAGCAACCTTCTCTCCGCCCTACGCCAGGGTAAGTTGACTCATGTACCATGCCTAGCACACATCCTAAATCTAGTGATACAGCGTTTCCTAACCAGGTACCCAGGGCTGGCAGAGCTTCTGAGCCAGGCCAGAAAAGTCTGCAGCCACTTCAGACGGTCATTCCCAGCAAGTGTTCGCCTGGCAGAAATTTAAAGAGAATTCCACCTTCCCACAAACTGACTGATCTGTGACATGCCCACCAGGTGGAACTCGACATTAGCAATGCTACAGCGTCTGCACAAGCAGCAGAGGGCCATCAATGAGTACCTGTGTGAGTATGGCACAAGGACAGGTTCAGGTCAACTTGTTTCCTCCCCCCGCAGTGGCTGATGATCAAGGATGCATGCACTGTACTGTCACCATTTGAGGAGGCAACGAGGATGGTGAGCAGGGACAGTGCATGCATCAGTGACACAATTCCTTTATTGTTCCTGCTGGAGCGCACTCTGCGGGGAATTATAGATGTGGCACTAGAGGCAGAGCAGCAGGAGGAAGAGGAGGCCTTCCCTAGCTCTCAAGGCCCGAGTCTTTACGCAGACAGCATTCCTGCGGGTCCTCAGATCAGACAGGAGGAGGATGAGGAGGATGAGAAGGAGGAGGAATATTTAAGTAGTGGGGGCATTGAAGGTGGGGATTCCTCAAGGGAGGGTTTTGTATGCCCAGAAACCCCAGGACTAGAATGTGGCTGGGAGGAGGAAGTGCACGATGGGGTCATCCTCATTGACCATGAAGACTCGGAAGCTAATGCCACCTCCAACCTACGCTGCATGGGCTCCCTTATCCTGCAAAGCCTGCTAATGGATTGTTACGTTCCCTCTAGCCATGCCCACTGGCTATGAGAGTTCTTCTCAGCCCTTTTGGAGTATAGGGTTAATCTGTTTGGCTCCCCGCCCCTGGAGTCTCGGTATCTGATCAGACCTGTGATCACATGATCTGTACTGCCCTATTTATATGGCCTTTAGTGCTACAGTTCCTTGCTCCAGTATAAGGTTCTCTTTGCTGTGTTCCTGCTTGTGATATATTGTATTTCTGATCTCCTGCATTCTTGACTTCTAGCTACGTATCCTGACCATTCTTGTTTCTAACCCCCTGGTACCGTATATTGGAATTTCTGGTTTTAGACTCCTGGCCTGGTATATTGACAATTCTCTTGCTTAATCCCATTTTGTGTTTTGTCTTTGTGGTCTTCAGGTTCTAGTATATGTTTGAACCACACTGCAGTCTCTGTTGTTTGTTTTCTTATTCTGGTGTTAGACCTAATCGCAAGGCATCCAGTGGTTTGTGCTGGTTGCAGCATAATCTCAGTTTCTAGTTAAGTCCTCCCCTGCAGGTTGCAGACTATATTCCTGTCTAGTCTGGTGTTCTTGTGTTCTGTGTCTGTGTATCTAGTACAGCTACTTATTGTTTATAGAGACCACATCAAGGATCTCTTTCTAGTTAGCACCGTTGTTCATGTCATGTCTGTTTAACCCCTAATTGTTCATCGTGTGTCATTTCATTTTGTATGTTTCCCACCCTGTACTCTGTATAGACAGAAGGCCATCCAAAGGACCTTACCCCAGTGCAGGGCTATTCCTCTTGTGGCTGTATACTGTCTCATATTGTCTGGGGAAGTTTGTATATTGTGTCCATTGTTCTGCATAATGCAAAGAAACACATACCGGCCTAAAGGGCTTAATACGAAAACACACAGCAAGGTCCCCCCTTTGGCTCCTGAGGGGGGCCACCGTGATAAGGACCCCAGGATTCGTGCTATACCTAGGAGAGGGATCATTACTGGTTGGCAAGCCTTCTTGATCTACGATACAAGGGTAAAGTTGCAGAGCTCATCCTGCCCGCACAGAGGGAGGACCGGATGAAACAACTTGAGTATGCTCTAAAGCGACACTTGTGTAACACCTTTCCAGGCACTGGTAGGTTACCAAGTGATGACACAGGTGCTTCTGAGGCTGCGGATGATCAGAGGAAGATGTAACGTTGGGAGCTTCCAGCCCTACCTGTGTGCTTGAGGGCAGCATGTCTGATGCTGCTCGCTGACCAATGCCCGGTTTAAATGGAGACAGGCAGGGAGGTGGTTGCATGAGGCGCGGCTTGAGTGGGGGGCGTGGCCTGGTGAAGGTCTTTAAAAACCCTCAGTGTATTCTCAGCAGTTGCCAGATCGTGGTTATCCATACCTGAGCTCCTTGTACCTGACTGCTATATTGAATTAACCCGTTATTGACCTCTGCTTGTTTCTGACTATTCTGCCTTCTGTTGCCCTAGACCATTTTCTTGTACTACGCCACTGCTCTGATATCGACCCGGCTATTCCATTTGACCATTCTGAACTCTGTATTCCTGATTCTGGCTCGGCTGACTACTCCCCGTGTTGTTAACCCTTTCTGTCTAGCTAGTTTACCTGGCCAATTCTAAGGACCAGACAGTTAGAGATCTTTCACGGCTACTCTGTTGGTAGCTTCTGGGCTCTGTGGAGTGTGGGGTGTTAAGTACTGCGTGGTGGGATCTGGGAACCGTGACAGAAGAGGGGTGAAGGCCGGGGCCTCTTGACTGATGCCTTTTTAAATTTTTTTAGTCCACGACGTCCAGGGACGTCAAATGTAGGCACTTATTGCCAGCGTCTTCACCATATGGTGCAGGACTACCTAGGGGCAAGGGCAGACCTGGATACCTTTACAGCAGATGATTCACTGGCTTACTGGGTGTTGAGATTGGATCACTGGCCAGAACTTAGCCAATATGCTATGCAGCTACTAGGTTGCCCTTCATCCAGCGTGCTTTCTGAAAGGACGTTCAGTGCCGCTGGAGGTTTTGTCACAGACAAAAGAGTGCGTCTGTCCACCAACTCTGTAGACCGGCTGACATTTATAAAAATGAATCAGTCCTGGATCAGCAGCTATCAATCCCCTGATGCTGACGTAATGGAATAGATCGGGGATCTCTTCTGCATTACCAAAACCTCCACCCCTGCACTCTTCCACATTACCTCAGAGGGGTTACATTGTGAAGGCACTAGCTGGCACCAAAGGCACAATATTTGGGTGCACTGCCACTGACGCCTATACCAGATTCATATCATTTTAATATTGGACCGCAGGTTCCAACCCTGCACTCTTCCACAATACCACAGTGGGGTTACGGTGTGACGGCACTGTTGCCGACACTAAAGGTCCAATTTTAAAGCACCTATTGTTCCTTTCATCCAAAGCCTGCATAAGTTTCACCAGAACTTAGCCAAAAAATCACTAAACTTGTTCTGCGTGTCCTAAAATGTCTCCTCTTTTCATACAGGCTGCCGCCCCAAGCACTTGTTTATGAATAGATTAATGGAAAACCATGTACCGTCATTTGAAACATAATTTTTTGGTTTTTAAATGTTTCTATCTATACATCCTACAAGTCCGCCACTTCACGGGCAGGTTATGGGGACCTCCTAGGCACGATATTTAAAGGAATTTTTCGTTTTTATTCTTAACCTTTATTACATGGAAAACTCACTGTTCCCTTAAAAAGGTTTTTTTAAAAAAACTTTTTGTCCTTGTTTCCTGTCCCCCAGGGCACTACCCGGACCCCCATACACCTTTTATGGCAAATATCTGGCATACATGCCGTCTTGGAGGGCACTCGAAAAATCGAACTTTCGAGTCCCATTGACTTGCATTGAGTTCGGTTCATGTTCGGGTTCGAACTCGAACTTTTGAATTAGTAATCAAAATTATTTGCTATTATTTTTTTGTCCTGCTAATTTAGTTGTTGAAGCTGTGCAGAACACCAGCTCAGAGCGTTACTTAAACAAAATAACCCCTTTTTTTTAATTAGACTTTTATTTTTTTCATTCATTTTTAAATTAATAAGATGTATAACTTTACCATTTTATAATTTAATATAAATACACAAAATTCTCTAAAATCAATTTGAAGAAAAAAAAATCTGTTTTGGTATCGGTTTTCGGCCAAACAAATACTGTATTTTCGGTTTCGGTAAAGAAATGTCATTTCGGTGCATCACTAGGCAATATATATATCCATGTGTGCTGGGGGCAATATATATATCCATGTGTGTGTGCTGGGGGCAATATATACCGTGTGCTGGGGGCAATATATACCATGTGCTGGGGCAATATATACCCCAGTGTGCTGGGGCAATATATATCCATGTGAGCTGGGGCAATATATACCCATGTGAGCTGGGGGCAGTAATGTGCGGTGTGTATGAGGGTATCACAGAGCTCCACAGTAATGTGCAGTGGTTTTTCTTGGGGGGGCGCAAGTAGCTGGTCTTGCCTAGGGCGCAAAATAGTCTAGCACTGGCCCTGCTAATACATATTGCTAATATATATAATTAAATACATTCAGCAAGGTAGAGAAAGAAAAAAAAAGTTTTATTTTATGTTCCCGGGGACATTTAAAAATGTCCTCAGATTTAATTTTTTTTAGAAATGTGTCACCTTACCTTTAGCCTGGTGGTCAGTGGGGGCTCCCTGGATCCTGGTTGTGGGGGGGAGGGGTCTGCCGTGGCCGCAGGTGCACATGCACCCGGGCAGCTACCCGCACAGTCGCAGCTCTGTCATCCCGTGGCCGCATGCTTCTCAAGGGGATCCTTGGGAGGCCCCGGCAGGCTGCCCTCTACAGTGCCTGATTAGAGGGCCGTGTCTGCCTGTTGTTTTAGTAACAATAATGTTTTATCCCATAGGCTTCAATGTTAATTATATTCCCGTTTTAATTCAATATCTAATAAACCGTTGCTTATACTATTCTGCAGTAAAGAGTCTATTTCTTGATTTTTTTAGTATTCTTTAAGCATTTTTTTATACTTTTTTGAGAATTTTTTTTTTTTAACTTTTGGCGAACGTCCCAAAAAGTTCAAAGTTCAAACTTTCGAACAGCCGATGTTCGATTCGAACTCCGAACAGATCCGAACCGAACGCTCATTCCTATTCCTTATGGGTTTTTAATATGTCTCATGTCTGTAAGCTCTCATTGTAAAGCGCTGCAGATTCTGTTGGCGCTATATAAGCGACTGTAAATGTAAGTACAAAATAATTTAAGGGGGGGAGCAAGTTCATGCCAGAGGTATTTGTGGCAGATTAGATCTGTATTTCTATGTGTCTATCTGCCTGTTTATACATATCTCCTCCATATAGAGTTATATTCATATTTGTGTCTGACCATTTGGTAAGGTATCTCTGGGTCCACAGCTGTTGAGAAAGACCTGCTAAAATGGTTAGCTTTCTCCCCTGGGGGGAGGATATAACACGTAGCTGTAAAAAGGGAATTTCTTTTGTACTCTGACATAGTACTCACACCAGGGGCGGATCCAGAGACTAGTCTCGGGAGGGGCACTGACAGAAAATAAGGTGTTTTAGCAGAGAGCCCGACTCACGAGAATTTACAGAGGGCCTGGCTCACAGGAGCTTACAATCTAGAGGAGCAGAGGGCCTGGCTCACAGGAGCTTACAATCTAGAGGAGCAGAGGGCCTGGCTCACAGGAGTTTACAATCTAGAGGAGCAGAGGGCCTGGCTCACAGGAGCTTACAATCTAGAGGAGCAGAGGGCACCCAGGAGCTTACAATCTAGAGGAGCAGAGGGCACCCAGGTGCTTACAATCTAGAGGAGCAGAGGGCACCCAGGTGCTTACAATCTAGAGGAGCAGAGGGCACCCAGGAGCTTACAATCTAGAGGAGCAGAGGGCACCCAGGAGTTTACAATCTAGAGGACCAGAAGGCACCCAGGAGCTTACAATCTAGAGGTCCAGAAGGCACCCAGGAGCTTACAATCTAGAGGACCAGAGGGCACCCAGGAGCTTACAATCTAGAGGACCAGAGGGCACCCAGGAGCTTACAATCTAGAGGACCAGAAGGCACCCAGGAGCTTACAATCTAGAGGACCAGAAGGCACCCAGGAGCTTACAATCTGGAGCAGCAGAGGACACCCAGGAGTTTACAATCTGGAGGAGCAGAGGACACCCAGGATCTTACAATCTGGAGGAGCAGAGGACACCCAGGAGTTTACAATCTGGAGGAGCAGAGGACACCCAGGAGCTTACAATCTGGAGGAGCAGAGGACACCCAGGAGTTTACAATCTAGAGGACCAGAAGGCACACAGGAGCTTACAATCTAGAGGTTTGTGATCCACAGTGCTTCTGCGCAGTGTGTGCCTCTGCAAATCACCATGTCTGCATTCACTGCACACATCGTGATTTGAGTTCTGGAGGCCAGCCTGGCATCTGCACTGCTCGGGGGGGCAATTGCCCTGTTGCCCCCCTGGATCCGCCCCTGACTCACACCTTGGCAGCCAGCCCGGCACCAAGATTTAGACCATATCGTCAAAGAAAGGAAGCACATCCTTGATCTCTTAGGGGGGTCTGGGGGGAAGAGGGACACCTTTGGGCAATTAAAGATAAATTGACATGCGCTGTAGCAAAGGGGACTCTGGGAAAGTTAGTGCAGGAAACTGGGCCATTTGGGGGTGAGCTGGATGGATCAGGAAGGGTATAAATTCTGAAAACTGGCCATGTGCTGGGGCTGATCACTTGGGGTACCTTCAAAAGAGGACTGATCTTGATTGGGAGTATTGCTATTTGCTTTAAGCTCGGTTATATATAAGAAATTGCGTGTTGCGGTCGTCAGGAAACGGCAGGGGATTGTGGGGATCTGTAGTCACTGTCCGAGTCTACGATAGTGCGGCTGCTAAGCCCTGCGTCTCCTGTTGCGACGCGCGTAGTGTCCATGAGGACTGGTGGCAGCGTTACTAATAGAATAAGAAAGTGAGCTCAGGGATTGGGGGAGACGTAGTCAGTACCCGCTTCAAGAGAAGATTTGTACTGCGTTGCAATCCTGGGATCAGTATATCGCGCTCTACGTGCCTGTTGTGAGAGAAAGTGTGGCTGGGACAGGTAGATAAGCGCGCGTGATTATCTGGGTCTAGGATAGACAGATAGTGAGCGGCTTAACCCGGCGTCTTTGCGCAGCAGCGCGCATAGTGGTCGTGACAACTGATGGCAAGCGGTGGGATATCAGGTTAGTATTTGGATCTGTGAAGCAACATAGATCCAGATACTAAAGAAATTGGTTTTCCAATTTCCAGAGCATTTATTAGAATTTACACAATACACAGCAGTTCCCTTCCCCTTCTTTGTTTTTCTTTTCTATCTTTTATTTGGCTGGAGTGAGAATGTCACAACAACCATCGAAAAAGACCTTGGAACAATTATGTCGAGACAAAAATATTTCGACGAAGGATAAAAAGAAAAGATGAACTTTTGCAAGCCCTCGAGGATTATGAGGCGAGGCAAGCAGTCCAGGACGCAGCAGAGCAGGGTGCCACGCTTGACCCAGCCGAAGGAAGCGCAAGTCCAGTGGAAAGGACAGAGTCAAGTGCTTCGCCCAAGGGTGATACTGCCCTGGATGTTTACTTGCAGACTGTTTTAAAACATGTGGACTCTGCGGACTCGCAGACGCGGCTTCAGCTCATCCTGCAGTACCAAGAGCGAGAGGAGTGCAGAGCTGAACGAGAAGCTGCGGAGCGCAGAGCTGAGCAAGAGGCGGCAGCGTGCCAAGCGGACAGAGAAGCTGTGGAGTGCAGAGCTGAGGCTGACCGAGAAGCGTCAGCGCGCCAAGCTGAGCAAGCGGTGTGCCAAGCGGACCGAGAAGCTGCGGAGCGCAGGGCTGTGGGTGAGCGAGAAGTGGCGGAGCGCCAAGCCGAACGGGCACATCAGCTCGCTCTGGCACAGGCAAGCAAAACACAATTATCTCCTACCCCTGCAGGCACTGCAGAGCTCTCTACGCCCAGACCTCGTGCAGAGAACTATCCCACCCTTGACAAAGATGGGGACCTGGATGTGTTCCTGCGAAGTTTTGAAAAGACTTGTCGACAGTACCAGCTGCCCAAGGAGCGATGGGCCAGGTACCTCACTCCTGGACTAAAAGGTCCAGCGCTTGAAGCCTTTGCAGAGTTACCAGCTGAGAGCGACCAGGACTATGAGGCGATTAAAGCCGCGCTGCAGAGACGTTATAACCTCATGCCAGGAGGTATATCGCAAAAAGTTCAGGTCCTTGTAGAAGCGGGCCGCGGAGAGCTACTCTGCAGTCGTGAGCCACCTGACCACCCTATTTCGACAATGGGTCAGGGGGCTGAAGATTGACACCTTGGATGCCCTGGAAGACCTGCTAATCAAAGAGCAGTTCGTGCAGCTGTGCCCACCTGAGATCCAGGAATGGCTTCTGGATCGCAAACCCGAGATGGCCCTGGAAGCTGGTGAGCTGGCCGATTTCCATGCAGCCAACAGAGCGTCTGTGGACCGCAGCAGAAGTTCCCCCAAAGGATCATCGGGATGGAAGCCCAACTCAGCACGACCCCCCGACATCATGGCGGCAGCTCCCCCCTCTGTGCCAGTCTCTGCTGGGGAGGGGGGAACGACCCCTTCTTCGCCTGGAAGAAGTGCGCGCCGTCGCTGTTTTATTTGTGACAGTGCCAACCATCTCCTGGCAGCGTACCCGCAGAGGAAGAAGCCTGCCTCCACAGCTGGGGGAGGATACCCCTCAACATCACCCTCTGTCCTGTTCGTGACCAGATCGGAGGGCAGTGCCAACGTGAACCAGCAAGCAGTCATTGTCGGGACTCAGGTATCTGTGGGTTTAAGAGATACGGCAGCTGAAGTAACTTTGGTGCGTCCAGGGTTAGTCAGCCCTGCAGACTTTATTCCTGGCAGGACTCTAGCAGTAAAGGGTTTTGGTGGGGTACGTCCTGCGGTGCCAATGGCACGGGTTTATTTGGACTGGGGAGCTGGGAGAGGTCTGCGGGAGGTGGGAGTGTCTGACAAAATTCCTACAGATGTGTTACTGGGCACGGATTTGGGTAAATTGGTGTCACAGTATGTGCTGGAAAGGGATGCTGGGGATTTATCCAGGCCCACTAGTGGCTCTACAGTGGGGAGGGCTGTGAGTGGGGATGCACAACAGGATTCCTGGACAGGAGGGCAGGGGATGGCAGTGAGTCAGTCTGCGCCTGCGCCAGGTGTGCCCGAGGTGTTGTGTGGTAGCATGAGGGGGCAGTGTGACTGGGAGGAAAGGCAGGGGGTGAGTGAATGCCCGTCTGCCCCCGAGTCAGCTGGTTCCCCGGACCCCATGCGTGGGGAGGCCGCGGTGCCCATGGTGGAAGTGGGTACCCGCTGGCAGTCCACGGGGAGTAGGGCACAAGGCCCGTCTCTGCCGTGTGATGGTGTGGATCAGAATGCCTGGGAAGGGTGGCAGGATACTGTGGTGTGCCTGCCTAGACCATACTCAGGTGTGTCTGTGACGCCATATGGTTGGGAGCAAGGGCAAGGGATGACTGCGGGTCTGCTTGCGCCTAAACCAACCAGGACTCTAGTGCCCCGTGAGAATGGTGTGGATCAGAATGCCTGGGAGGGTGGCAGGATACTGTGGTGTGCCTGCCTAGACCAGACTCAGGTGTGTCTGTGATGCCACGCGGTTGGGAGGGAGAACAAAGGACCAAGGCAGGTTCCTTTAGGGCTGAACCAACTGGGTCGGTGGTGCTGGAGGGAAGGTGTGGGCATCGGAAGGCCTGGGATGAGCAGGATACTGCGGTGTGCCAGCCTGTGCCATGGGTGTCTGAGACTGTGCCTGGCGCAGAGGGCATACTGGGTGGTCAGGAGGAGAGGCCTAGGGTGGCAGAGGGTTATCCAGGGCCTTAACCATCCAGGTTGGCGATGCCAGGTGAAAGGAGTGGAGGGCAGAACATCCTGGATGGGCAGGATACTGTGGTATGCCAGTCTGTGTCGCATGTGTCTGAGGCTGCAGGTGACACCGAGCGCATGCTGTGTGGTCAGGAAGAAGGGCCTGGGGTGGACGCGTGTTGCCCTGGGGGAAAGCCAACCAGATTCCCAGTACCACAGGAAACTGGTACTGAGCAACCTCCCTGTAGAGGAGGGTGGCATATGGCTGTATGCTCATGGGTAACGAAACAAGGCGTGCTCGATAAACTGTGTGATACAGTGGGGAAAATGTGTGCAATGGAGGGCGAGACGAGCGTGAGCGTGGAGAATCCTGTGCCCCATCTGTATGGTTCCCCAAATTCTGAATGTGCGGGGACAGTGAGAGACGGGGAGGCAGCGGGTCCTGGTGTGGCTCCTGTGGCCTCCCCACCATCTGCCCAGAGCCAGGTACGATGCCTGACTCCGTTGGCAGATGCAGGGGGGACATTTACTGGGGAGCGGGGCGCTTCCCCCTGTTTCTCCATACCCCCTGCTGTAAAAATGGCTCCAGAGCAGGCTATGGGTTACGAGGATTCTGCTGCCTGTAACACTGAGGTGCGAGCCGAGAGTGAGCCACACGTACTGCACCCGGAGGGGCTCCAGAAGCACAGGGGCTTCCCCGAGTCTGTGCCACGTTGTGAGTGCAGTATGAGTGACCCCCTCCCCCCGGCTTGGGAGAGGGGGGGAAGAATGGTGGAGTCGCCAAAGGCCTGCATGGGGCAATGTGTGATGCGGTTGCGAGAGGGAATGCACGCTTTGGTGGGCAAAGTGCACGGATACCTGTGCGTCCCCCACTCCGTCATAGCGCCGGCGACTGGTGCAGGTGCCAGATGCCCGTTGGCGAACCCGTGTTAAGACGCACGTGAGAGGCATGTTAGTTAGCCCCTCCCTTTCTGTGTCTCCTTTGTATGGGAGATGTGGCAGATTAGATCGGTATTTCTATCTATATAAGGGTCTGCCTGTATAAATGTGTCTATCTGCCTGTTTATACATATCTCCTCCATAAAGAGTTATATTCATATTTGTGTCTGACCATTTGGTAAGGTATCTCGCGGTCCACAGCTGTTGAGGAAGACCTGCTAAAATGGTTAGCTTTCTCCCCTGGGGGGAAGATATAACACATAGCTGTAAAAAGGGAATTTCTTATGTACTCCAACATAGTACTCACACCTTGACAGCCAGCCCGGCACCAAGATTTAGACCATATCTTCAAAGACAGGAAGCACATCCTTGACCTCTTAGGGGATTCTGGGGGGAAGAGGGACACCTTTGGGCAATTAAAGATTAATTGACATGCGCTGTAGCAAAGGGGACTCTGGGAAATGTAGTGCAGGACACTGGGCCATTTGGGGGTGGGCTGGAAGGATCAGGAAGGGTATAAATTCTGAAAAATGGCCATGTGCTGGGGCTGATCACTTGGGGTACATTCGAAAGAGGACTGATCTGTCCATGCTCTATCTCCAGGCTCCAGTAGACCATTGATGCTAGCTTAATGAATAGCTCTTCATACGTAATTGCTCTATGGTTCACCCTTTTTCTTTTATTTGCTGTGTAGTGTGTAATTAATTGATTTCTTCTAGTTATAATTTTTTATATAGCAATGCACTGTGATTTTTTTATATCATAAATAAACAAAAAAGTATTTAAGTTCTGCCTTTGACTGATGAAATCCACGCTAACTAAGAGATTGGGAGTATTGCTATTTGCTTTAAGCTCGGTTATATATAAGAAATTGCGTGTTGCGGTCGTCAGGAAACGGCAGGGGATTGTGGGGATCTGTAGTCACTGTCCGAGTCTAGGATAGTGCGGCTGCTAAGCCCTGCGTCTCCTGTTGCGACGCGCGTAGTGTCCATGAGGACTGGTGGCAGCGTTACTAATAGAATAAGAAAGTGAGCTCAGGGATTGGGGGAGACGTAGTCAGTACCCGCTTCAAGAGAAGATTTGTACTGCGTTGCAATCCTGGGATCAGTATATCGCACTCTACGTGCCTGTTGTGAGAGAAAGTGTGGCTGGGACGGGTAGATAAGCACGCATGATTATCTGGGTCTAGGATAGACAGATAGTGAGCGGCTTAACACGGCGTCTTTGCACAGCAGCGCGCGTAGTGGTCGTGACAGTATTAATTTGATACTGTCTGTAAGCATTTTATAGACACTGGAAGTGAGCTCTATGAAAACAAAAATAGTCAAGAAATCTAGCATTACTGGTAGCAACTAAATATAAAACAATTAAAATTTTTACTAAACATACTCAATTGTTATTGGTGTTATATTACTGTATGTGAATAAATGTAATTTTGATATACAGAAGTAAAAAAAAAAAAATAGAAATTACAGACTCAAGCAATGTTACATTTACGCAAGCATTAGGCAATATTGCCCTCTGCTGGAAGCTGTGAGTGCTGCAGCTTAGAAAGGAAAGCATGTAGTCATAGAAATAATCTTTATCATCATCATCATTTATATAGCGCCAACAGATTCCGCAGCGCTTTGTAATCAGTCAATAAATAACACAGGAAATACAATATCAACAACTGCATACACTTAAATATAAAAAAGAAACAAAGTAAGGCGGAAACAAATCATTCTTTATTTAAATGCATTTTAGTAACAAATCAGTTCATATTTACTACGCTATAACATAAATGAAGCTTGTGTATTGTATAATACAATTTTTAAAAATCATGACTAATAAAGTAGATTTTTAATTATCGCCAATTATTGAAAAATACAGAAGTAAAGTACCAGCCGCATATCTGTGCAATTAACAGTTTTCTCAAGGTTTTTGTGAATGTCTAGTTTGGACTGTTTTATTTCACTGAATAATACATCCTCTGACTGTATAATAACATGGGCGACTAATGAAACAATACCTATAACCATTTTCAGCCTCAAATCAATGTGTTATACACTATACAAAAACCCTGAACATCTTTTCAGGACAGCAAAGTGGAGAGGGGGAAAAAAAATTATATTTTTTAGTTTTCAAATCCTATACACTTAATAGATGTTGAGGACAGACAGTAGATACTGGTGAAAAACATAAATTAAGCCCTCATGGCCTTCCAGGTATCTCTCTCTACCTGCAGTACCCAGCTAATTTGGGGGGGGGGTTGACTAGGATATGATACAACGAATACACATACTGAAAATTGTGAAGTGTGCAATAGGGCAATGGCAAAACGAGAGTAGGATCGAGCAGTAGCCTCCCAATTTTGATCTTTACAGACATTCTTAATATTCCATTATTAAACAACATGATTAAATTTTAAAAATGCTCAGGGTGTATTGCCAATTTTTGTACCAGGTCCGTACTCTCTAAGATGAAGTTTAAAAATCATTTAACGATAAAATTTTACTAGGTCCCTTAGTTATGGGTCCACTCAAGTCACCTTGACCACATAAGTGATTTTAAATGGTCATGTAGTGACGAGTGTCTCCTCTCTTCTCCTGGCTGTGTTCGTGGGCTGTGACAAACCTATTAAAAGAGGTCTCCTCCTGTACTGAGGGTTGTCATTCATTAGTACCAGAAATTACAACAATGCATTGTCAAAGTCTAACGCCTTCACTAACAAGTGATTTTCCAAAAATCCACTGTCAGGAACAAGTGGTTTTTTCGAAAATCATTTTTAGTTATTGTCAGGCTCCCCGCTGATGACTGCACCGTGCCTGCCATATGTGTCCCTGGGCAGCACATGAAGAGTGCTGCCCAGCCTCAGCCCTGGCTATCCAGCACTGAAAGGGGTTAACAGTGAATCAGAGTGCACACACACACCACACCCCTACTGGGAATTAAAGTACCTTTCCTCCCTTCCAGCAGGGCCTTTGCATTAAGTGCCTTTTCCTGCTTAAGCGCAGACATACTCTGCATTACTCCTGACATACCTGTGTATCAGACTTGGCTTACCTATTTGACCACAGCTTCTGGATATCCCTCTGTACTGCGCAAAGATCCCTGCTGTGTACAGCACCCTTGTGTTCTCCTCAAGGTACCTCCAAAGTTCCCAGCGTTTACATAGTTCTCAAGTGTCCTGCAAGTATCCTGGTACCTTCTGTCTCAAAGTGTCCCCCTCAAGCATTCTCAAGACCAGGGGCAGAACTACCGCCGGTGCAGCCAGTGCGGGCACACCGGGGCCTCAGCCTGGGGGGCCCAGCTGCTGGCGAACAGGGTCCTCAAGATGGCCACCGGCAGGCCCCCTCTGATGAGCAGTCCTGAGTCTGACCGCTGGTGGGCCCCCTCTGAGGACTGGCGGGCCCTCTCTGACATCAGAGGGGGCCCGCCGGTGGCCATCTTGAAGTCCCTGCTCGCCGGTGGGCCTACATGGGCCCAGCCTCCGGCAAGCAGGGACTTCAAGATGCCCACCGGCGGGCCCCCTCTGATGAGCAGTCCTGAGTCTGACCGCTGGTGGGCCCCCTCTGAGGACTGGCGGCCCTCTCTGACATCAGAGGGGGCCCGCCGGTGGCCATCTTGAAGTCCCTGCTCGCTGGTGGGCCTACATGGGCCCAGCCTCCGGCAAGCAGGGACTTCAAGATGCCCACCGGCGGGCCCCCTCTGATGTCAGAGGGCCCGCGTCGGCGGTCAGGACTGCTCATCATTGAGCTGGGGCAAATCTATCCATGTGTGAGCTGGGAGAAATTATATCCATGTGTGAGCTGGGGGCAATTATATCCATGTTTGAGCTGGTAGCAATTATATCCATGTGTGAGCTGGTGGCAATTATATCCATGTGTGAGCTGGTGGCAATTATATCCATGTGTGAGCTGGTAGCAATTATATCCATGTGTGAGCTGGTGGCTATTATATCCATGTGTGAGCTAGGGGCAATTATATCCATGTGTGAGCTAAGGGCAATTATATCCATGTGTGAGCTGGGGGCAATTATATCCATGTGTGAGCTGGTGGCTATTATATCCATGTGTGAGCTGGTGGCTATTATATCCATGTGTGAGCTAGGGGCAATTATATCCATATGTGAGCTGGGGAGCAATTATATCCATGTGTGAGCTGGGGGCAATTATATGTATGTGTGAGCTAGGGGCAATTATATCCATGTGTGTGCTGGGGGCAATTATATCCATCTATTTTTCAACTTTTATTTTTTTGTTGTTGCTTCAGGGGGTGTGAATTAGTTTTGTTTGTTTGAGGGGGGGGATCTTGCACCAGGGCCCTTTCTTCCTTAGGTCCGCCACTGCTCAAGACCCCCCTGCTGCATAGATTCCTGGTATCCCTTTTCCACACCCTGCTCATCTCTCTGCAACCCCAGTATATCACCATCAGTGCTGGCTCTCCTGCTTCTGCTTCCACCCGTGTACCCTCAACTGTTGTTCACTGCATACCAGGCTCATACCCGCAAGGCCAGTACCCCTCCGGTGCTGATCTTGATAGTTACACAGTAAGAAATATTTTGCAATATTCTAAAACTTTGGTGCATTCTGGAGCCCTAAAAGCAAATTAAATTAATTTGTAACAAACAAATTTCATTTGCAATCATACAGCATAGCCCCAGATGCCCTGCGGCCGCGCATAGGAGGACGAAAAACACGCGGCCGCTGACAATGTGCGCCAGATAAACTGGGACCTGCCAGAGAGGTGAGCTGGGGGCAAATATATCCATAAGAGCTGGGGGCAAATATATCCATGTGAGCTGGAGGCAAATATATCCATGTGAACTGGAGGCAAATATATCCATGTGAGCTGGGGGCAATTTATTCATGTGAGCTGGGGGCAAATATATCCATGTGAGAATGCCCCCCCTGAAACCTGTGTCTGGATCCGCCCCTGGTCCTCTGAAGGATGTGACGCGGCCTACAGGCGAGATCTTGCAAGAGCGCGTCACAGCCTTCAGTAGCCAGCAGCTGCATGGAGGAGCAGGAGCTGGTGTAGGCTGGTACCCATCAGATTCTGAGGTCTGATTCTGGGGGTCCAGTGCTGTACATATTATTCTGGGGGCTCAGGGATGTGTATTATTCTGGGAGCTGAGTACTGTGTATATTATTCTGGGGGTCCAGTGCTGTGTGTATTATTCTGGGGGGGTCCAATGCCTGTGTATATAATTCTGGGGGGTCTGTGCCTGGATATATATGTATGTAATATATATATATATATATATATATATATATAACGTGTTAGTCCAGTTGCCAAAATCCCGAGTATACCTGTACGTAGTGATACCTTTCACTGATCAGTATAGTTTCCAGACCTGAAGAGGAGCGTTACACTCTTGAAAGCTTGTTTTTTAAATGTAAGGTTAACCCAATAAAAATGTTGTCACCACGTACTGCAATACTCGTGATATATATATTTTTTCTTCAGGTAATAGGGGTTGTGGAATTCGTGGGTGAGTTCCCTCACTTTTTTTCCCAGGACTTGACCCTGTATAAGTCGCTGTGGAGAGCCTGGGGACTTCATGCACCACAACTACATACAGCATAAGCTGTGAGTGCCCTGTTACAGAATACACAACATCACTCGCACATCACACATAGGCCTATATATTAAACTCAACACTGCCTGCAATTAGCAAGGAAAAACACGTTAAGCCCCATTCACACTGTGCGATGTTGCCGCGACGTCACGCTATGTACCGTAGCTTCTCCAATGCATTTCAATGGAGCTGTTCACAATTTGCCGCGCGACGTCACATGTCAGTTAAATGGATAAATTTAACCCTTTTAAATCCGAGAGTAAGAATCAAAGATCCTATAAAAAACTATTTGAAGTCACGTTTTATTATACAACCCAGACATATTGTATATCGTTCTTTCTGGCAGACTTGGCAGATTCATAATATATCATTGTTATAATATTCAGGCAGGGTATGACAAACACATATAACAAAAAATGGAATAAATTCTTATTAATAAATTTTTTTAAGGGTTTTTTTTTTTTACATTTTATCATCCGAGCCTTTGCGTTTCTATTTTCGCCGAACGAGAGGGATCCGAAAGGATCCACCCTACTTTCAGGTTATCTCCTGGCTTTAATGGGTGGTCTGAAAAAACAAAAGTTGGAATTTATTGTTAGGGGATAACCCTGGTTTAAAACCCTGGAAATAAATATTTATAATTTTATTCAAAATTGTGCATAGATAGGTTACAAAAAATGAAAAACAACACAAGAAAAACAATTGTGTGACAATACAGTTGTGCAACGCTCTGGTATATAAGGGTCTAGAAAATTATTAAATTAATAGTGTGGCTAAACACACATGTACAGTTGTGTTCAAAATTATTCAACCCCCACTGAAATTGAGTGTTTTGGCCAGTTTGACATTGATTTTGATCATTCAGTCATCTTGCTTACAATTAAATCAAAGAGGCACGTGTAGGTCAGACAAATATGACATAACATTTATAATGAAATAACCACAAATGTCTTTTCTGTGTTCACATCATTATCAGTTTTATTCAACCCCCAAGTGACATTCAATCTTAGTACTTAGTACAACATCCTTTTACAGTTATAACAGCTTTTAAACGTGAAGCATAGCTTGACACAAGTGTCTTGCAGCGATCTACGGGTATCTTCGCCCATTCGTCATGGGCAAAAGCCTCCAGTTCAGTCACATTCTTAGGCTTGCGCACTGCAACTGCTTTCTTTAAGTCCCACCAGAGGTTCTCAATCGGATTTAAGTCAGATGACTGCGATGGCCACTCCAAAATGTTCCAGCCTTTAATCTGCAACCATGCTCTAGTGAACTTGGAGGTATGCTTGGGATCAATGTCCTGTTGAAAGGTCCAAGGTCTCCCAAGCCTCAGGTATGTGACGGACTGCATCACATTGTCATCCAATATCTCCTGGTACTGAAGAGAATTCATGGTACCTTGCACACGCTGAAGCTTCCCTGTACCTGCAGAAGCAAAACAGCCCCAAAGCATGATTGACCCCCCCGCCATGCTTCACAGTAGGCAAGGTGTTCTTTTCTTCATAGGCCTTATTCTTCCTCCTCCAAACATAGCGTTGATCCATGGGCCCAAACAGTTCTAATTTTGTTTCATCAGTCCACAGAACACTATCCCAAAACTTCTGTGGTTTGTCCACATGACTTTTGGCATACTGCAGTTGACTCTTCTTATTCTTTGGAGACAGCAAGGGGGTGCGCCTGGGAGTTCTGGCATGGAGGCCTTCATTACGCAGTGTGCGCCGTATTGTCTGAGCTGAAACTTCAGTACCCACATCTGACAAATCTTTTCTCAGTTCCTCAGCAGTCACACGGGGACTTTTCTCCACTCTACGCTTCAGGTAGCGCACAGCAGTCGAAGTCAGCATCTTCTTTCTGCCACGACCAGGTAGCGTTTCAACAGTGCCCTTTGCCTTGAATTTGCGAATGATGCTTCCTATGGTCTCTCTTGGCATGTTTAACGTCTTTGCAATCTTCTTATAGCCATTGCCCTTCCTGTGAAGAGTAATCACCTCTTCTCTTGTCTTCCTGGACCATTCTCTTGACTTCACCATGTTTGTAACCACACCAGTAAATGTCTAGAAGGAGCTGAGTATCACAGTCATTTTAAAGCTGCCTAATTGGTGCTTATTATGCTTTATTGCTGCTCCGTGACATCCACAGGTGTTTTCAATACCTGATTGAAAACACTTAAATGAACCTCTGTTCTTCAGAGTGGTAGTCTTTAAGGGGTTGAATAATTGTGTCAATGAAGAATTCACAAAAGAAATATTTACTACTGTATTACAAAACCAATTGATGTCATTTTAGTTGCATATGGTCCTTTAAAAAGTCCTTGTAGGATTTCATTCTGAATACAATTACAAATTACACTAAATTCCCTAAAACCCTTTACAGCATTGGGGGTTGAATAATTTTGAACACAACTGTATTTTACAAACCCGACTAGGAGTTCTGGATACTGTAATACCATACGTAAATCCCAACAAAATTTATCCATGTAGCTTTATATGCATGGAACGGTGAATCAATGTTTCAAATCCAAAAAATAAAGAAAAAGAAAAAAAGAGCTATTTTAAGCCCAGTTCCACTTGATTTATTGGGTATAGAAAAAGCTACATGTAGGAGTCCTCATATATTGCATGACCAAGGACATCATATCGAAAGATATATCGGATAGGGGAAGCACTGCTTGCTGGCTGCCAAATTCTTAACAACCCGAATGCCTCCTTTTAATAAAGAACAAAGCAGGTGTGAAGGGCATTGCCAAAGATGATTATGTTACGTCAATATAGTCCCCACCTGGAGGCAACTAAATAGTCATCAATTTGACATAAAATAACCACAAGAGCAGGCACTCACAGAGTTGTATTGAGTATCGTCGGAGTGGCATCACCACAAAAACACAGTCATATATGGGATCACAATGACTGTGAATTTAGGAAGCACCGCGACATATCCATCAATTGGTGGTAGCAGCAAAAGTAAGCGCTAACCGCACCACAATAAGGGTTATCAAATTCGCATCGCCACATAAATACAGTTATACTTTAGCGATCGTTTATCATAACAGTGGTTGTGGATTTAAAGGGCACCGCTAGAGAAGACAGTTCAATGTTATCGATTCATAATCGCCCCAAGGCAAAATTCTTACAGCGTCACAGTTTGGACCAATTGAATGGTACCGCCAGAGTGTACAACAAGTGAAAAATAAAGTGATCTGTTAAAAGATTAAACACTCAACGTGTTTCACCATCTATCGTCATGGCTTCATCAGGAGTGATACTTGAGTGTGAGGGGGCATTGTTTATATACTTTCATACCAGAGGGTCCTCAGGTTTTACCGGCGTATTCTTAATTGTTAGCCGGATTTCCGGTTTTCGGGCGTTTCGTTACATATATCGTCCGTTCCAGTTTTGTGAAAAACTATCACCATCTCTGATACAAATGCTCCTTGGTTGCTTAGTGACCATAGACGCCAGAGCCGGAAGTCCCATTCAGGCATCAGGATACGTAACTATCAACATATAGGCGGGGCTAGCAAAAGGTTACATCCAATTGTGTCCCTAGATTTCAATTGCAGAGGCACACCTTCGTTGCCCAGAGATCACAGACGCTAGAGATATATACATTCCAGCTATAACAGAAGACAGCGGTCTCATCAAGACTCACAAGTGGCAACCTATAAGCGGATCTTTCATAGGGACATATCTCATTCCAACCATATGTTCCCTTATGGATAGTATACAAAGTCCGCCTCCGTTACCTTAAGATTACCAGCGCCAAAGATACATAACTTATCTGTACATAGATCGAAGTGCCAAATTTCTCTGTCTGGTGTATTATAATTGCTGGACATTAAAGTTACCAAACTTATGTTCTATATTTCATCATGAATGTCGTTCTTTATAGCCAGTAAAACAAAAATATCTGATAAGACCCTGGTGGCATCTGTATGAGCCGCTATTCTCAGTTACTTGGTATAGCCCATTACATACTCTGGACACATATATATCTAACCTCTATATTACTCAATATGGTTGTAAAAGATGTCCCAAACTAAACTGCCCAGAGTTATGTGTTTGCCCAATAAGATTGGTCCTGAGGCAATTATGAATGCCATAAAGAAAGCCCGATCACACATAGGTTAATATCACTCTTTTTTACTAACTAATTTCCGTGCAAAGTAATACTAGCAAATTAGTATATGTAGCTACAGTAGGTGTGTCTAAACAGATTCAATAAATGGGGAGAAGGTAAACCCTTCATTGAGACCACCTGGATATTTTGTCCCCAACTTATATATCCAGTAGGCTTCTCTTTGACCCAACTTTCTATCCAAGTTGCCACCCCGTTGGCCAAGACAAACTTGTTCAATAACCATGAATCTGAGTCCATCTGCATTATTTTGGTGCTGATGACGAAGGTGTCTTGTAATTGGAGTATCGAATAGATCACACATGTTCTAGAATTCTCACTTTCAGTGGGCGTAGAGTTTTTCCAACATATTTGATCCCGCAACTGCAGGTTAATAGATATACAACCCCTGATGTATTGCAATTTGAGAATTCCCTCACCAAATTTTTTTTTGTCCTGTCTACATTGGAGAATTCCTTCGAGTCTTTTTGTATAAATTTACATCCCTTACATTTCCCACATTTGTATGTTCCCAACAATCGTGTAGTTAACCAACTACGGTTTAAGGGATTTTGTGTAGAGAAGTGACTATGTACCACTTGGTCCCCAATGTTTGAACAGCGTCGTGCTGTAATAGAGGCGTGTTGGGTTAGGACTTACTGAAGATGAGGGTCCTGAGTAAGCAAAGGCCAGTAACGTTCACAGATCTGGCGAATTTGTTGCCAGCCAGTATCGAAATTTCCAATCATTCTAATGCATTTTTCTTCTCGTATGTTTATCCTGAAGAACAATATCACGACTAAGTATGAGTGCATTTTGATACGCTTTTTTAAGGCATCGATTAGGATATCCCTTTTGTCTAAACATTTCCCTCAAATCCTTTGCTTTACTGTGAACCTCATCTAGAGAAGAACAGGTCCTTCGAATGATGGATGTACTGTTCCATTGGTATTCCACGTTTCAGTGGGGAAGGGTGGAAATTACTCCATTCTCGGAGGCTGTTAGTGGCTGTATCTTTCCTATAGAGTGTAGTTGTCACCCGTCCATCAGGGAGCTTTTTTATAGTAAAATCCAAGAAATGGATTTACGAATGATATTACAGTATCCAGAACTCAGTCGGGTTTGTAAAATAAATGTGTGTTTAGCGGGTGGTCGCCTGAAAATGACATCGCGTCTGACGCTATGACGTCATTTGCGTCGGGAGGGCCCATAAAGGCATACTTCCTTAGAAGATCCCTGACATACGCAATGGATGGAATGCAAGGAACCGGAAGTGCTGACGGACTCACAAGGCTGTTTATTGTTTGCCAATTTCACCAATTATGTCCTGTTAATTGCTAAAGTAGTTTAGTATTTAAGAGCAAGAAGGGAGATAGGTTGTACTGTATGTTGTTCCTCCCTGATGAAGTCTATTGTCATATAGATGAAACGGTTGGAGTGTTTTTTTATATTGTGCTGTTACAAATAAATCGTTTTACTGAAGTGGCTTCCTTTGTGTCCTGTGGCAGCGGGGTGAACTAGGAGTGTGGCCTATGGAATTCAGGGAAGTGGTAACACAAGAGCAAAGATACCTTTTATGTGCCTGCATATACTTACATTTTGTGAGTGCATCAGTACGGGGCTTATGGAATATATAATGCCAATTGCTGTACCATAATTTTATTTCAGTTTTAAAGAGTGTGCTCCCAGTTTTATATATGTATCATTGATAGATATATCAAAAATGTATATATTTATATATATGAGTTTATTGAGACGTCATTAGGAAGAGACGCCCACTGAGAGTGCAAAAAAGGTCCTGCAAAAAAGGTCCTGCAAAAAAGGTCCTGTCTAATTACTTTTCGTATATAAAACTTTTTAACCCCAGTGTGATCACAATTTTTTATTGGTTTAAAGACGGAGATCGCCTGAAAGGGGGGATCCTTTAGGATCACACTCCCTCCTAATCGGCAAAAATAGAAAATATAAACACAAAGCCTCGGATGATAAAATGTAAAAAAAAAACACTTTACACACTGTAGATTGAAAATTCTAATTTTATTGAATTTTTTTGTTATAATAGTCAGACAGGGCATGACAAACACATATAATAATGATATATTATGAATCTGCCGAGTCTGCCGGAAAGAACGATATATAATATGTCTCGGTCGTATAATAAAACGTGACTTCAAATCTCGTTTAAACATGATTACCGCAAAAGCGGTAAAAATTAGCTCAGCACACAGTTGTGAAATGGCTCAGCAGTGAAGGGGTTAATAAACCATGTAACTGGTATTTTGATGGAAAGAAAACAACATTAACTAGATGACCATTAAGTATATTGGGCTCTTGGATTGTCCATTTCATTCAAAAATCAACAATACTCTTTAGTAATACATTTTTATACATTTAAATTCTAGTTGCTAATGTCAAGTTTTTCACTATTGTCCAAATTAAAGCAACAAAGCTGTAACAGTGGCAGGTGTCAGTTTCACTTTGTGTAATCATATAAAGAGAAAGATGATTTTGTGGAATTAGCAAACTTTTGCAATTCTCTGAGCTGATACTAACAAGTGCAACTAATCTATAACAAAGGATTACACTGCATGGCGACTGCAGGTTGGTGAATAAACCTTACCGAGTGTTACGTACACACAGCTACACTGAAATATTAAACTGTAGGTTTATGAATGAAACGAGTGGTTTGTATTGGACAGTACTGAATAAATCTCCATCAGGGCTTCCTCCCTTTTCTACAAGCACAGGTCATGTAGGTTTGTGTAAATAGATTGCAAGGCTTAATATACAGTGGCAAGAAAAAGTATGTGAACTCTTTGGGATTACGTGGCGGTTTGCATGAATTGGTCATAAAATGTGCTCTGATCTTCATCTAAGTCACAACAATTTGAAAAACACAGTCTGCTTAAAATAATACAACACAAACATTATATGTTTTTATGTTTTTATTGAACAGAACATGTAAACATTCACAGTGCAGGGTGGAAAAAGTATGTAAACCTTAATAACTGGTTGACCCTCCTTTGGCAGCAATAACCTCAACCAAACATTTCCTGTAGTTGCAGATCAGACCTGCACAACGATCTGGAGTAATTTTGGACCACTCCTCTTCACAAAACTGTTTCAGTGTAGCAATATTCTTGGGATGTCTCGTGTGAATCGTTCTCTTAAGGTCATGCCACAGCATTTCAATCGGGTTGAGGTCAGGACTCTGACTGGGCCACTCCAGAAGGCGTATTTTGTTTTGTTTAAGCTATTCTTATGTTGAATTACTTGTATGCTGTAACAGATCTCTGTGCCCGGACAGGGTCACATCTGCCAAATGCTGCTTCCTCGCTGGACACCCAGTTTCTTCTTGTGACTCCCACGCCTTTCTCTTGGCCTTTCTCTTTTCCCTTAGCCACAGCTCAAGGCCCGGTGTATGTAGAGAGCCTGGCTAGCACCCCCAGGAATAAGCCGAAGCTGTAGACCTGGAGCCTTTCCTTGGAATAGCGGGCAGAAGGTTCCTAGTCCTCCAAAACATGAGTCGTGACTTCAAGCTTGGTCAGAATAGAACTGACTGTTTATTCACAGAGAGGACAGATAGAGTCAAGGACCATACATTTACATACAATCAAACAGACAACATCACAGATCAGATAACTACCCAGGGCCTTCAAACAATGGAGAATGGGGGAAGGAGAAAGCACGTAAACAAAAGGAATTTCTTACCGAGAGAATTTACACAATAGCAGGTACTAATACAGAGCTCTACACTATACAGGGAATAACACAGAGACATCTGAAATCTTTAGTTAACTGGCATATCTATAAAACAGTGAAAACCAAAATATATTTAAAAGGTCCACCAGTTCCCCAATAGTCTCTTTCACGGGCCATAGTCTCTGGGCAGGAGGCTAGCCCACATCCCCCTCCAAGTCGCACAGTGACAGCGTGTTCTGTCACATATGCTTTGGGTCATTGTCCTGTTGCATCTTCCTCTGCGGAGCTTCAGTTGACGGTCTTACGTTTTCCTGCAAAATGTCTTGATAAACTCGAATTCATTTTTTCATCAATGACAACAATCCGTCCAGGCCCTAAGGCAGGAAAGCAGCCCCAAACCATGATGCTCCCTCCGCCATGTTTTACAGTGGGGAAGAGGTTTTGATGTTGGTGTGCTGTGCCTTTTTTTCTCCACACATACAGGGTTATTCAGAGAGCGTGAAAAGCTGGAGAATGACTGGAGAATGGAAAATTCTAGGTCAAAATAGCCGATTTGGAAAGTGAGATGAAAGGGAGAATTTTTCTGGTTTGGCTATTTTGACCCAGAATTTTTCATTCTCCAGTCATTCTCCAATCATTCTCCTGCTTTTCACGCTCTCTGAATAACCCTGATAGTGTTGTGTGTTTTTTCCAAACAACTCAATTTTGGTTTCATCTGTCCACAGAATATTTTGCCAGTAGTGCTGTGGAACATCCAGGCACTGGCGTCGCTAGGTGGGGGCGGGGGGTGCAGCCCACACCGGGTGACACCACCCCTAGGATGACACCCTAAAAAGAAATAATATACTGTATATATATATTATTTTTTTTACACAAAACTATTTTATAAGGAAGGATACATTGAGAATTCTCTCATTTTCGAGTATGTCCTGGGTAGGCAAGGCCTAGGCTGGCACTTTCAAGGGGGCAGCAAAAAAAAAAACACCACTAAAGGAGATATTCACAGAGCACCGAAATGACACAGACATTTCAGTGTTCTGCTGTTCCCTGCACTTCAGGGAATCAATTTTCCCTGGTGAATTCACCGCAGGGTCCCTGAAGTGCAGGGAATCAGCCACCGAATGCCACCACGAACCCATCCCCCGCTGTTTTCAAAAAAACTACTGAAAGAAAATGTCTGGAATTAACATATAAGATCCTATGAATGATAATAAAAGGGGCTGTTACAGAAAAAAACCGCTATTAGAAAGAAAAAAAAATTGGCTTTTTTTTTGAAAAATGCCTAATAGATACTAAGAATAAAAAAACAACAAATAAAGAGACTAGGGATGTGCACCAATTTTTTTTCGTTTCGGCTCGTTTCATTCGTAATTCGACAATTTTCATGTTGGATGGTTTCGGCCGATTTCTGTTTCGTTTCGGCTCGTTTTTTGTATCGACTTTTTTTCGTGAAATTGGAAATTTTCGTGTTTTCGGATCGGCTCGTTTTTCGGAACGACTTTTTTTGTGATTTCGGACATTTTCGTGTATTTGGTGTGGGAAATGTTTTGCCCAATAGACTTCAATGTTAAAAATATTCTCTTTTAATTCAATATCTAATAAACCGTTTATTATTATATTCTGTAGTAAAGAGTCTCTTTATTTTTAGATTTTTTAGGATCTTTTAAGCATTTTTTGAAAATTACCGATGTGGAACCGAAATTATGAATTGAACGAAAATGATTTCCGATTCCGAATTTTTTTCGTTTTGGATCGGAAATCGTTTAGTTTCGGACGTTTTCGGATCCGATCCGAGTCACCAAATCAGGCCGATTTGTGAAAAAACGAATAGGTCTGAAACGAAACGCACATCCCTAAAAGAGACTTTTAACTACAGATTAATGGAATAAATGTTTTATTACATATTGGGGAAAAACAGGAATATTTTTAATATTGAAACCTATGCAGGATTATTCAGAGAAGGGTGAAAACCTTGAGATTGACTGTAGAATTGAAAATTCTAGGGCAAAATAGTCAAACCA
Organism: Leptobrachium leishanense; assembly: GCA_009667805.1. NCBI lineage: Eukaryota > Metazoa > Chordata > Amphibia > Anura > Megophryidae > Leptobrachium > Leptobrachium leishanense. The sequence goes on from CM019066.1 coordinate 125,828,659, forward strand.
GAAAAATTCTCCCATTTATCTCACTTTCCAAATTGGCTATTTGGTCTAGATTGTTCATTCTCCTGGCAATCCTCAAGGTTTTCACCTCTCTCTGAATAGCCCTGATGGTGTTCGCCTGAATAAACCTGTCTAATGCAACCACTGAACATCAGGACATTTCTCTGCTGTTCGATGTCTCTGAACAGATTTACCATTGCTTCTCTATGGGGAATTTCACTGCCGTCGAACAGGCACCGGACTTGCTGGCAGGTCACCAAAATTTGTGTGCGAGTACATGAGAGAGCTGCAGAGCAATAAACCTCACAGTAATGTGCGCCGTGTATTATGAGCATTCAGTATTATATGGGAGTACTGCTTTATGAGTAAGAGTAGTTAAAAAAAATAAAAAAAAACGTAAAACTTGGGGGGGGGTGACACCATGAGTTACCGCACCGGGTGACACCAACCCTAGTGATGCCACTGCATCCAGGTGCTCTTTTGCAAACTTCAAACGTGCTGCAATATTCTTTTGGGACAGCAATGGCTTCCTCCGTGGTGTCCTCCTATGTACTCCATTCTTGTTTAATGTTTTCTTTATTGTAGATGCGTCAACAAAAATGTTAGCATGTGCCAGAGATTTCTGTAAGTCTTTAGCTGACACTCTAGGATTCTTCTTTACCTCATTAAGCATTCTGGGCAGTGCTCTTGCAGTCATCTTTACATAGAAACATAGAAACATAGAAAAATGTCGGCAGATAAGAACCTTTCGGCCCATCTAGTCTGCCCAATTACATGGATACTTTACCTGGATTTATCTTTTGTTTAGGATAGCCTTATGCCTATCCCATGCCTGCTTAAATTCAATTACTGTTTTGGCCTCTACCACTTCAACTGGAAGGCTGTTCCGTGTATCCACCACCCTCTCAGTAAAATAATGCTTCCTGGTGTTACTTTTAAACCTTTGCCCCTCTAATCTAAGACTATGTCCTCTTGTTTTGCTACTTTGTTTCCTTTTAAATATACTCCCTTCCTCTACCTTGTGGTTTCCCTTTACGTATTTAAATGTTTCTATCATATCTCCTCTGTATCGTCTTTTTTCCAAGCTGTACATGTTAAGATCATTAAGCCTTTCCTGGTAACTTTTCTCCTTCAAGCCGTACACCATTTTAGTAGCCCTTCTCTGAACTCTCTCTAAGATGTCTATATCCTTCTGGAGATACGGTCTCCAGTACTGCACACAGTACTCCAAGTGAGGTCACACCAGTGCTCTGTACAGTGGCATGATCACTTCCCTTTTCCTACTGCTAATACCTCTCCCTACACAACCAAGCATTCTGCTAACATTTCCTGCTGCTCTATTACATTGACTACTTACCCTTAGATCCTCTGAAATAATAACCCCTAAATCCCTTTCCTCAGATGTTGAGGTTAGGACTGTATCAAATATTCTATATTCAGCCCTTGGGTTTTTTACGTCCCAGGTGCATTATCTTGCACTTATCCACATTAAAACTCAATTGCCACAGCTCCAACCATTTTTTTAGTTTACCTAAATCATTTGTCATTTGGCTGATCCCTCCAGGAACGTCAACCCTGTTGCAAATCTTTGTGTCATCAGCAAAAAGACATACTTTTCCATTAATACCTTCTGCAATATCACTAATAAAAATATTAAAGAGAATGGGTCCAAGTACTGACCCCTGAGGTACCCCACTGGTAACAAGACCTTGCACCGAATAAACTCCATTTACCACAACCCTCTGTTGCCTGTCACTCAGCCACTGCCTAATCCATTCAACAATATTGGAATCCAAACTCAAAGATTGCAATTTATTGATAAGCCTTCTATGCGGAACAGTATCAAAAGCCTTCCTGAAATCTAAATAAGCAATGTCTACTGCACCACCTATGTCTATTATTTTTGTTACCCAATCAAAAAAATCAATAAGATTAGTTTGGCATGATCTCCCTGAGGTAAACCCATGTTGTTTCTGATCCTTTAATCTATGTGTTTTTAGATATTCAACAATCCTTTCCCTTGACATGGTTTCCATTAATTTCCCCACTACTGACGTAAGACTAACTGGCCTATAGTTCCCCGATTCCTCCCTACTACCCTTCTTGTAAATGGGCACAACATTTGCTAATTTCCAGTCTTCTGGGACGACTCCCGTTAATAGATTTATTTAACCAATCCTTATTAACGGTTTTGCTATTACACCACTGAGCTCCTTTAATACAGTTGTGTTCAAAATTATTCAACCCCCACTGAAATGGAGTGTTTTGGCCAGTTTGACATTGATTTTGATCATTCAGTCATCTTGCTTACAATTAAATCAAAGAGGCACGTGTAGGTCAGACAAATATAACATAACATTTATAATGAAATAACCACAAATGTCTTTTCTGTGCTCACATCATTATCAGTTTTATTCAACCCCCAAGTGACATTCAATCTTATAACTGTAAAAGGATGTTGTACTAAGTACTAACAGCTTTTAAACGTGAAGCATAGCTTGACACAAGTGTCTTGCAGCGATCTACGGGTATCTTCGCCCATTCGTCATGGGCAAAAGCCTCCAGTTCAGTCACATTCTTAGGCTTGCGCACTGCAACTGCTTTCTTTAAGTCCCACCAGAGGTTCTCAATCGGATTTAAGTCAGGTGACTGCGATGGCCACTCCAAAATGTTCCAGCCTTTAATCTGCAACCATGCTCTAGTGGACTTGGAGGTATGCTTGGGATCATTGTCCTGTTGAAAGGTCCAACGTCTCCCAAGCTTCAGGTTTGTGACGGACTGCATCACATTGTCATCCAATATCTCCTGGTACTGAAGAGAATTCATGGTACCTTGCACACACTGAAGCTTCCCTGTACCTGCAGAAGCAAAACAGCCCCAAAGCATGATTGACCCCCCGCCATGCTTCACAGTAGGCAAGGTGTTCTTTTCTTCATAGGCCTTGTTCTTCCTCCTCCAAACATAGCGTTGATCCATGGGCCCAAACAGTTCTAATTTTGTTTCATCAGTCCACAGAACACTATCCCAAAACGTCTGTGGTTTGTCCACATGACTTTTGGCATACTGCAGTTGACTCTTCTTATTCTTTGGAGACAGCAAGGGGGTGCGCCTGGGAGTTCTGGCATGAAGGCCTTCATTACGCAGTGTGCGCCGTATTGTCTGAGCTGAAACTTCAGTACCCACATCTGACAAATCTTGTCTCAGTTCCTCAGCAGTCACACAGGGACTTTTCTCCACTCTACGCTTCAGGTAGCGCACAGCAGTTGAAGTCAGCATCTTCTTTCTGCCACGACCAGGTAGCGTTTCAACAGTGCCCTTTGCCTTGAATTTGCAAATGATGCGTCTCTCTTGGTATGTTTAACATCTTTGCAATCTTCTTATAGCCATTGCCCTTCCTGTGAAGAGTAATCACCTCTTCTCTTGTCTTCCTGGACCATTCTCTTGACTTCACCATGTTTGTAACCACACCAGTAAATGTCTAGAAGGAGCTGAGTATCACAGTCATTTTAAAGCTGCCTAATTGGTGCTTATTATGCTTTATTGCTGCTCCGTGACATCCACAGGTTTTTCAGTACCTGATTGAAAACACTTGAATGAACCTCTGTTCTTCAGAGTGGTAGTCTTTAAGGGGTTGAATAATTGTGTCAATGAAGAATTCACAAAAGAAACATTTACTAATGTATTACAAATCCAATTGATGTCATTTTAGTTGCATATGGTTCTTTAAAAAGTCCTTGTAGGATTTCATTCTGAATACAATTACAAATGTACACTAAATTCCCTAAAACCCTTTACAGCATTGGGGGTTGAATAATTTTGAACACAACTGTAATTTAGGGTGGATCCCATCAGGCCCCATTGACTTATTTGTCTTTACTTTAGACAGCTGCTGTAGAACCTCCTCCTCTGTAAACTCATATGTAAATGTCTCATTAGTGTTTCCTCCTAACGGAGGTCCCTTTCCTTCCTTTTCTTCTGCAAAGACTGAACAAAAATATTCATTGAGGCAGTCAGCGAGACTTTTATCCTCTTCTACATACCTTCCTTCCTTTGTTTTTAATCTAACTAATCCTTGTTTTACTTTTCTTTTCTCGTTTATGTATCTAAAAAATGTTTTGTCCCCCTTTTTTACTGACTGAGCTATTTTCTCTTCTGCGTGTGCTTTGGAAGCTCTTATAAATTGCTTTGCCTCTTTCTGCCTAATCTCATAGGTTTGCCTATCTTCTTCACTCTGAGTTTTTTTTATAATTATTGAATGCTATCTTTTTGTTCACTATTTTGGCCACTTCTGCAGAGTACCACAGTGGTTTCTTACCTTTTTTGTTTTTGCTAACAAGCCGAATGCAATTGCCTGTGGCCTTCAATAATGCTTCCTTGAAATAATCCCATTTCTTTTGGACTCCCTTTAACCACTTGGCTGCTATGGACGTGCTCAGTGTGTCCAGCCAAGTGGTTCTCCTGTGCTATGGATGCGCTGAGTGCGTCCATGCACAGGAGGCAGCAATCCGCCGGATTCCGGTGGATTGCTGCGCCCTCCGGTGCGGGCTGACATCTTGGACGTCAGCCCAGCACTCGGGACCCAGGCAGAGCAATTAGATGTCATCGCGGCGGCGCGATGACATCTAATTCAGGCGCCCCCCGCATGTGCGGAGGAAGCGCCTGAAAGGGAGGGGGGAGGTCCTTCGGACCTCTCTCCCTCCCGATCGCCGGGGGGCAGAGCGTTAATCCAGGCACCGTTTGGAAGGGCACAGCCTGCCCTTCCAAACGGTGGCTGTGATTAACCCCTTGGGAGCCGGATCACGAATCGGCGCTGGAAAGCGCCGGATCGTGATCCTCTCCCAAGCCTCCAGGAACTCCCCCTGAGGACTGGCGTCATCGTGCATAGCACGATGACGCCAGTCCTGGAGTTAACCCCTAGCTGCCACCAATGGTAGAGATAGGGGGTTCCAATGAACCCCCTATCTCCCGATCCGTGGCAGCTAGGGGTTAATGTTTGATATCGTTGGATCGGCCAGAGCATGAAAAATGTTTTTTAAAAAAGTAAAAATAAAAAAATATATTTTAAAAAAAAATTCTAAAAAAAAAAAATAAACAAGTTTTTTTTTGTTTTTTGTTTTGTTATTGCAGCAATATTGTTCCCATTTCAATTATAATGTGAACAATAATGCTGCACTAACGATTTTTGAATGCGGTGCGTTTGTTAAAAATAGCAAAATTTCCCCCCAAAAAAAAATGTAACGAGACCCCATTTCTAATTTTTTTAACTAGCGCACTCCATACAAAATATAACCACAAACAATCGCATGTTAAAATGTGAATAAAAACACTTTACACATAATAAATTATTGAAAATTCTAATTTTATTGCATTGTTTGTTATAATATACAGACATGGCATAACGTATACATATAATAATGACATATTATGAATCTGCCAAGTCTGCCGGAAAGAACGATCTATAATATGTCTGGGTCATATATCAAAATATGGCTACAAACGCGGTTAAACATGAGCGAAAGCGGTAAAAATGACCTCAGCACAGAGGTGTGAAAAGCCTCAGCAGCGAAAGGGTTAAACTCCTCCAGTCTGATGCCTCATTCACACAAAATCTCATTTTAGAAAAATCATTTTTTTTTTAAGTCTAAAACTTTTGTTTTTGTGTGGTGCGGCTCCATCCCTGTTCTTATATTAAACCACACTGACTGGTGATCACTAGATCCCAAATTTTCACCTACAACAACATCTGATACCAAACCTCCATTTGTGAGTATTAAATCCAATATGGCCTCTTTACGGGTCGGCTCTTCAACTATTTGTGTTAGAGATAATCCCAGCAGGGAGTTTAGAATATTTGTACTCCTGGTGCACCCAGCTATTTTGGTTTTCCAGTTCACATCAGGAAGATTAAAGTCCCCCATGATAATAACTTCCTCCTTCATTGCCATTTTGGCTATTTCCTCAAACAGCAGATTATCTAGCTCTTCTACTTGTCCAGGGGGTCTATAGATCACACCTACACAAGCTACTGTATGATTACCAAATGTTAGCATAATCCAAACTGACTAGTTCACCTCGCTCACTTTTATTTGGTTCGTTTTTATGTTGTTTTTCACATACAGGGCCACTCCTCCTCCTTTCCTACCTTCTCTGTCTTTTCTATATAAAGAGTACCCCGGTATTGTTATGTCCCAGTTATTTTTCTCACTGAACCATGTCTCAGTAACCGCCACTAAATCTACTTTTTCAGCTGCCATCATTGCCTCCAGTTCATTGATTTTATTGACTAAACTGCGAGCATTTATAGACACGACTCTGAGCTTGTCATTTTTTACCCCGCATGTTGCTTGCACCCTCCGATTTAGTTTTGGGGGACAATCGGGCAGATTGTTTTTTACCCTTTTGTCCCCCCCCTCCTACTTTAAATATTCCTTTGTGAAACCTTTGAACTTCTCACTGAGAACATATGTTCCCCTATGAGTAAGATGCAAACCATCTTTTCCTTTCTGCTCCAATTAGCGCTATCATGGGACACAAAGCCAAATCCTTGCTCCCGACACCATTCCCGAAGCCACAATTTAAATTCCCTATTGCGCATCTGCCTATCCAGAATGTTATGCACAGGCAGAACTTCAGAGAATGACACAGTGGACGCAATCTGCTGTATTTCACCTCCAAGAACACAAAAATCTTCTTTAATCTCAGAAACCTCATTGCTAGCCAAGTCATTTGTCCCTAGATGGACTAGAACGTCCACTTCCCCTTGCTGCTTTGCTTGTTTGACAATATTGAGAATACGTCTCTTGTCTCTATGAGCAGTAGCCCCAGGAAGACATCTCCCCAAACCACTACTCTCCAGCTCAACACCTCTTATGATAGAATCACCCAGCAACAATTGCCTTCTATCAAGTCCCACCTTTTCCTTTTTGTCCTTGGTTGCAGTCCTGCATACCTTAGGCATACGGAATGGTGGTTCCTCAACTATGGTGTCTGAGCCTACATCCGTCTTACCACTACACTCTGAAAGCGCCTGAAAAGAATTAAGAAGAGCCACAGACTGTGGGACATGTCTTCTATCCCCAACTCTAAGTCTACCAGATCCTACAGTAGTCCATCTGCCACTCCTAGGAGGCCTCTGTGGCAGTGGCTTTGTAACAGTCATAGCCTGAGTTTGTCTAACAGATAATTTACAAATCTCAGACTTCAAACAGGCAATTTCCTGCTGCAATAAAGACAACTGCCTACATATCAGGCACACTCCAAACCTCCAAAAATTGGATCTAAAAACAAATGCATGACAGCTCTTACACTGGACCAAGCCTGCCATTATAAAAGAATGGATTTATTTAATTAACCAGCAAATCTTACCTTTTTGTAGGTTTTCTACCTCCTGTCTAACCTCAGACTACCTCCAGAGTATCTCCAGAAGATCTCTAAGTGCTCACTTTGAAGGCTTGCACTTAGACATCCACGCCTAAGGAGAGTAGCAACAGTGCTGAACTTTCTCCATTTGTAGACAGTCTGACTTACTGTGGACACATGAACATCAAGGCTTTTGGAGATACTTTTGTAAGCCTTTCCAGCTTCATGCAAGTCAACAATTCTTGATCGTAGGTCTTCTGAGAGCTCTTTTCTGCGAGGCATGGTTCCCATCAGGCAGTGCTTCTTGAAACCAGTAAACCCAAAACTGGTGTGTGTTTTTAAAGGGCAGGAGAGCTTTCAGCAACACATCCAATAATATCACACTGATTGCACTCAAGGTTGGCTCACACCTGGCTCCAATTAGCTCTTGGAGAAGTCATTAGGCTAGGGGTTCACATACTTTTTCCACCCAGCACTGTGAATGTTTACATGTTCTGTTCAATAAACACATGAAAACATATAATGTTTGTGTTGTATTATTTTAAGCAGACTGTGTTTTTCAAATTGTTGTGACTTAGATGAAGATCAGAGCACATTTTATGATCAATTCATGCAAAACTCCGCGTAATCCCAAAGGGTTCGCATACTTTTTCTTGCCACTGTATTAGTTCACAATCTGTGTCAGGAAACAGGCACTATGATGTGTTTAGTTCACTGATACTTTGTGACTGAAAACCAATTCTAGAATTTGATGTAGACAGTTTTACCTATAGTAGCACACTGCTGGTCACAGTATTCACAGGTTCATCCCATTGTGTATTGCAATCAGCCCCTTAAAAACATTGTGCATAGCTGGAAAATATTGAATTTGATGAATTGTGTGATTCAGAAACATCCTTATAAAAGGGAAGATAAATCTCACCTAATACAATGACGAGCAGGGTAAGGGATTAATGAAACAATGCCTATAATAATAATAGGGATTGGGAGATGGAGTTTGAATGTGAGGAAATGGGGAAAGAAACACTAAGGGCCCTACACCAGTGTTGGTGCTAAACAGTCAGTGGAGCAGCTGCAGACGTAACACTTGTTAGGTGTCAAATGAAAACACCAGCGGCGCTAAACACAGCTGATGTTATCAGCTCATGGAGTCCATCGGACTCCATTGAGACAGGACATGATCTTGCATGAGATTAAGATTAAACCTTTTAATATTAATAAACTATATATATAAAACTGAAGAAGCAGATTTTGTTTAGCAAAACGCGACTTTATCTCTTTTACCTTGCTTTCCTCATCCAAAGGACTTTTTAATATAGGTTTATATTGGTTTTATATGTATATCATTTTTTTTAATATTAAAGATTTAATCTTTCTACCATTCCCTGGTATTTTTCACTTTTTCCTATGCTTCTCTCTCTCTCTCTGCCGGATTGTTTATCAATTGCCCGAACCTATCCACCCATTGCCAGGAACCACCATCTGGAATAAAAGAACAGAGTGGTCAGACATCACCAGCTAAGATGTCAGATGTCCAGATCCCTTGAGCCGGTGTTCAAATAGGCTCCTCACCAGGTGAGTGGATCTGGTTTTACTTAATTAGAATTATTATGGTCATCATTTATATGGCGGCAACAGTTTCTGCAGCGCTTTACAATAATCAATGTGAATTTTCTTGCAGGGTGTCATACCCCACGGCACCTTGGCCGCAAGAAGGGCAAAAAGACTGTAAAACATTAATATTAACCCTGCCATTACTTTTCTTGCTCTGTCCTGCTCAGCTTGATTCATTGAACTGTTCAGCACTAGCAGTTAACTCAAGTGTCCTCAATTAACATCCTTGCACTTCCCTACAAAATACCAAAGGACCCATAATGCAGTGCTTCTGCACCGTTGTGCACATTTCAGTGTAATCCTGAAGTCTTTTCTGCTCTCCTGGTTTCTGAACCCTTTGGCCTTGTATACAACATGGATGTTACCTACCTTCTAAAGCCCCTTGACCTTTGGATCTGGACCTGGACTCGCTATATGGAAATACCCCTTGGACACCACACTTAAGTACCTTACTTTATTTCAAGAACTTTGCTTTTGCTTCCACATATTATTTCCTTGGATTGCAACTCCCAATACCTCTAGGTTTATTATTTCTCTGGATTACAACTCCCAATACCTCGTGGACTTTAACCCTACCCATTTATACAATTACTTCTCATTTAAACCCTATTTCTGTTATTATCTGTCTGCTGTGAATAGTCCCTTAGTTAACCCTTTGTTTGTCCTCTCTAGTATCGTTATCAGTTCATGTAGTGTCCCTCTGTTTCCACCTTAATCTTCTATTTACTTCAACCAGCCTCTTTCTTGCTCTGTTGAATTCTGCTCTCAGTTATTCCTATTGTTATACTTTCCGTCTGCTGTTGTTCAGTAATTATTATCTATCCAGTGTCTGCCCTATTTCTCATTTATTACTTAGCTCCTTCTACTGGCCTTGCCCCTCTGTGCTTATCAATATCCAGGATCTCCTTTTTTCCTACCTCACTCTTCTGCTTATTCATTTCAGACAGTATTGCTTTCTGTTTAACTCCCTCCTATGTTATAGTTAATTAAACCAATATTACGATCTTACCTGCCTGCTCCACTCTTGTGTTACTGAAAATTAAGCTTGGTTCCGCAACCCAGTACATTGGATATGACAGAGGGAGCAACAACGAGAATTTCAGTTTTGGCAAGATTGAGTTTAAGGAAGCGGGAAGACATCCAATTTGAGACGGGAATTGGAAGGTCACATATATATATTGCCCATATGAAGTTTATGTTATCTGTTTTAAGGATATTTGAGGATCTTTGGAATATGTTGCGAGGGTAGTGTCAACCCGTGAAGTTGGCACCCCGCTCCACCTACAGAGCCAGTTAAAAAGTAACAGGCTCTATCCCATCTGAGTGTGAACTCTCAAGACTGTTTTCTGTGCTTAGCATTTTGTAACTGTCATGAGGACTGATGACCTGAGCCAAGGTGGACCCTTTGTTCAGGATATTTAGCCCTTTAGGCAGGTTAGCTGCTGACTGTATAGACCACAGCACACAGATACTACACGGATACAAGACCAGATATAACAGGACTGTAACAAGAATGCCTGCAAGGCTATAGCATACATTACAGCTTCGTTTGGAATAGTAGAGTAGCTGTTAACCTTAATGAATACGGACATTATACTTGTTAGCCCACTTGTTAATGTTAATTGCTCCATTGGTATAGGGCACAAAGTGGGTCAGAACGGACTGTGGGAGACACGTGATGGGCAGCAAAGACTCATATGAACAAAAGAATTTGAGCAACACAATGGATAACCAAGAGTGGTTTCACATTTCCCTTTTTAAAAAATAATTACTGGGTGAATTTCTGTATGTTTTACTTTAACAAGATTGGCCTCACATTTCGGCCTCCGATTTGCACATACATGGAAGCATAAATGTGAACACAAATCCGCAGTCCACCAGCTTCTCAAAGACGTTAAAATTATGCACAAACGTCGTTCGTAAAAAGATGCGCATCGATTGGAATACCATCCGCATACCAGCGCACGAACGAATTTGCGCTCACAATGTTAAGTATAGGACACGCACAGTTCATCACGCTCGCGCAGGTCCATCCGTGTTAAACGATAATGCGCATCGTTTGTGCGAACGTTGTAATACGACGTTCAGCGCAAAGGGTTTTGCCCCTCGCGCAAATGCGCATTTGTGCACACAAAACACACTGCGTGAAGAATGTAATAGGGGCCGAAATGTCTGTGTTTTTTTGGTTTGTTTTTTTGCTGTCATGCAAAAATTGTGCCTTTTTAGTTTTCTTCTGCTGCACATTGAGATTTTTATATTGTTTAAAATGTTATTTATGTTATTCTTGCATCCAAGACGAAGCAACTAATGTAGCAACCTCCCCTGCTCTCACACACATCTTCAACCTATCTCTCTCCACTGGCTCCTTTCCATCCGCCTTCAAACACGCGCTAGTTACCCCTTTACTAAAGAAACCATCCCTAGACCCCAACTCTCCATCCAACTACCGCCCTGTATCCCTGCTTCCCTTCACATCAAAGCAAAAACTAGTCTTCAACCGCCTCTCCCTCTTCCTGTCCTCCAATTCCCTACTTGACCCCCTGCAATCTGGCTTCCGTCCCCTACACTCAACTGAAACTGCCCTCACCAAAGTCACCAACGACCTCCTAACTGCTAAAAAACACGGCCACTATTCTATTCTCATCCTGCTTGACCTCTCGGCTGCTTTTGACACTGTTGACCACCCCTCCTTCTACAGACACTCAACTCTCTGGGTCTCGGTGACACTGCACTTGCTTGGGTTGACTCCTATTTATCCAACAGGTCCTGCTGTGTGTCCTTTGCTGGTAACTCCTCCTCTTCATTGCCTCTATCTGTTGGTGTACCTCAAGGCTCTGTCCCTGGTCCTCTGCTCTTTTCCATCTACACCTCCTCCCTGGGCAAAATCATCAACAGCTTTGGCTTTAATTACCACCTCTACGCTGATGACACTCAGATCTACCTCTCTACCCCTGATCTCTCACCCCCTGTCCTTTCAAAAGTCAGTGACTGTTTATCTGGCATCTCCTCCTGGATGGCCTCCCACCACCTAAAGATCAACATGTCAAAGACTGAGCTCCTACTTATTCCTCCCTCCAATGCCTCCCCACCTCCTGACTTCTCTATCACGGTGGAGGGTATCACCATCTCCCCATCAAACCAAGTTCGCTGTCTTGGAGTTACACTTGACTCTGCTCTTTCCTTCATCCCCCACATCCAGTCTCTTTCCTCCTCCTGCCGATACCAACTGCGTAATATTTCCAGAATTCGGCCATTTCTTACCGCCGTCACCACAAAACAACTCATACACGCCCTGGTAATCTCCCGACTCGACTATTGCAATAATCTCTTATCTGGCCTCCCTCTGTCCCGCCTCTCCCCCCTACAATCCATCCTGAACGCCTCCGCCAGGCTAATTCACCTCACCCGCCGCTCTGTCTCTGCCGCTCCCCTCTGCGAGTCCCTTCACTGGCTCCCCATCCACTGCAGAATTAAGTTCAAAATCCTTATCCTTACCTACAAAACCCTCACTAACTCAGCGCCCCACTACCTGTCCTTACTAATCACCAGATACACCCCAGCCCGCTCCCTAAGGTCAAACAGTGACCTGCGCCTAGCTTCTCCCCGCATCACCTCTTCCCATGATAGACTGCAGGATTTCTCACGCGCAGCCCCCATTCTCTGGAACGCTCTCCCTCGTACTGTCAGACTTTCCCCTAACTTCTCTTCCTTCAAACGCTCCCTTAAAACATTCCTATTTAGGGAAGCCTACCACCCAACTCACTGACACAACCATCAATCACTCTCACCTTACAGTCCTCTCCTCCTGTTTCCAACCCCAACCCTCCTAGATTGTGAGTTCCTACGGGAATAGGGCCCTCATCTCCTCCTGTACTGTTTGTCAAATGTTGTTCAATGTATTGTAACCCTGTCTATACTGTGCTTATTGTACAGCGCTGCGGAATATGCTGGCGCTTTATAAATAAAGAATAATAATAATAATATTGCTGCAGCATGTACACTCAGATTTACTTTGACAGGTGCAAAAACGTAAGTAAGTCAATTAAGGTAAATTGATGTCAATTAAGGTTCTTAATTCTGATTGGCTGAATCCCGCGAAAAAAACAGTCTGCACACTGATTTACGTGCGCAACGTTACTCTGCGCATATTACACTTCATTTTGCGCGTTGTTTTTACAAACGTTATTTTTTGACGGATGAGAAAATGCGTTCGGATCCGAATACCACGTTAATTTTCGTGTGACGCTGGACGATACGCGCAAAAAAATTTGCGCTGCGCGAACGAAATTGCGCGAAGAATGTAATATGTAAATTGTTTTTAATCACTGGGTTAAGTATACACAGATCGTTTGCAATGATTAATTAATTGATTGCTTGATTGATTTGTGATACTATTTATTTTCAGTCCATGTTATTGTGATTTAGGCTTGACAAAGACCAGTTGTGGTCGAAATGTTGCCAGTTCTTCTTGGTGTTGGAATAAATCCATTTGAATTTATATCGTGGACTCTGAAGTTTTTTATTTTTTCAGATCATTGGGGCTGTATACCAAGAGACCCCTACTCTGCTGAGTCACTGCTGGGGATGGTGTCTGCGCCTATATTTTTTACGTATATCCCTCCTAATTTTTCTGGCGTGCCTTGCCGCATTGCTACCTTCATAATTTTTCTGGCGTGCCTTGACGCATTGCTGCCCTCCTAATTTTTCTGGCATGCCTGCCGCATTGCTGCCCTCCTAATTTTCTGGTGTGCCTTGCCATATTGCTACCTTCATAATTTTTCTGCCGTGCCTTGCCGCATTGCTTCCCTCCTAATTTTCTTGGCGTGCCTTGCCGCATTGCTGCCTTCATAATTTTCTGGTGTGCCTTGCCATATTGCTGCCCTCCTAAATTTTCTGGTTTGCCTTGCTGCACTACGCCTTCATAATTTTTCTGGCGTGCCTTACTGCAATGCTGCCCTCATAATTTTTTGTTGGTGTGCCTTGCAATATTGTCACCCTATCCTGTCTTCCGCCTTGCGGACCATTTCAGTCAAGCTTTTTCATGTAAATAATTATATATATTATATCGTTATTTAAAAAAGTTGTGCCAAGATATTTTTTTTGAAAAAAAAAAAACACATTGCTTTACCGTTCCTAAACCAAATAAATACTTTAAAATACCACTACTGTAGTGCCTCTAATTTTATTTATTTTTGTTTCATATACACACACTGATCCTGTATTGTATACTGTACATGTATCAACGTATACATGTAGGCAATGGAGTACAGTGGATATATCAAAATGTCATGAAGTCATTTACCAAAGCGTGGCAGTTAGGCGTTCCTCGGGTGATATTGTGTCTTGGAAATTTGAAGACTTTTCAATAGAAGGACGAATCGCATCTAAAATGTAGGTGAAAGTCTCCAGACGCATCCGATGGTAATTGAAGAACTTTGCAGCGTCTTTCCGGAGTTCATCGTGCAAATGGTGGAACTCGCCTAATCTAGTCATTTTCTCCAATATTGGGTTCACCCAAAACTGACGTTTTCACTTCAGCCCGCGGTGTCTAAGGTATGGATTTTCAACCAATAATAACAGCTCACCCTTCCTATTCATATCCATTCTCTCACAAAAAGCACTACAGTGTTTCCAAAAGCAGAATGAACTGTCTTTTATATGTAAAACCAGTTCATTCTAGTTTTGGCAGCCTCTGCACTCCACCTCTTCAGAAATCTGATCTATCTGGATCGTCCGACGGATCACTTGCAGTGGACGACCCTCATCGGACGTCCGACGTCGTCCATAGTCGGATGAACGCATCGGTCGTCCGACTACTGTGTCAGTGGACGTTCAGCCTTATGCCTTTATTCTATTTTTTTGCTGTACTCAGGAATGAGCGGCATATTTCTCCTGTTATCAGTGATAAAGGATTTTATGACTGATTGTATTGGGCAATTGCCTCGCAATCACAATAAAGTGCTGTTTTACATTATATGTTTTTTTGACTGTTGTACATTATATGTGGTCACTGTCTGTCTTTAATACGGGTCCTATTAGCTTTGGTGTATTGGCACGGCTCAGGCTTCTCCTACCCTTGCTGGTCCTCCTTTTTTTATTTTTGAATTACAATGCTAAATTACATTTTTAAATGCTTCTTTATGCAATAACAATAAGATGAAAAATTTCATGTGTAGAAATTAATAATAAATATTATTAAATTCTTCAATACGCTATACAATACGCTACCGCCCCCCCCTGACCACCATAATGCCCCCCATTTGCCTCTGACCCCCTTACCGCACCCCTGGAAGGCTTCAGCGCCCACTGGGGGGGCGGTACCACCCCCATTGGGAAACACTGGTCTAGATTGTTCTCTTCTCCTGCCAGTTCTTCTGGTTTTCACCTTTCTCTGAATAACCCTGTATGTGTTCAAATGAAACACTTTTTTAAAAGGTATAAAATATAATGGATATATGAATAGGCACCGATCAATCCCCCTACAAAAGAGGTTATGCACAATCCCTGTCAAAATAATTATCTACACTTCATTGTAGCTTATAAAGTGTCCACGATTGAGCACAGATTAAAAAATAGGCCAATATGTAAAATAGGTTGGGGGGTTTGTGAGGGTCCTGAGAACGAGCAACAGCACTAGTGGCCTGCTCTACAGTGGGGCTCCGCACAGGTCTCACAAGGTTTGAGCTTGCTTGTGCCATTACAGGGATGAATGCTCCATATGCAAATCAGCCTGCTCACACCCAAAAAGGATTGCCAGTGCTAATTGCGAAGGACGTCATCCCGGCACAAGGGGTGCAGCAACCCCCGACGATCGTTTTGGCCTTGTTAGGCCTCGTCAGGAGGGTATAGCGGACACTCCTCTAGGCACACCAAGCAAGGGGTCCATGATATATATATTCATACAGGAAATTAAAAATATCTATCTGTAAATCTTGTAATTTCTGATATTCAAATTATATATAGGGACTGTCTTCAAAATATGTGTAAATCAGCTTAATGTTGTGTCTGTCTTTTTCCCCTCCTTGTTTGAACACAATGAGTGTATATTTTCTATTCAACTCTATTTCCTCTCGAAGCTAGCCAGGAAGTTGGAAGGAAAACAGATTGTTCATTGTTAACTCGTTTCCTATGTAATTTCTTATTGATAGGCAAAAATAGGAAATGTCTGCAATGTCTATGTAGCGGTTCAGAATAGAAAAGAAGCATTTACATTGTCCTGTCAGATTGCATTTAGTTTTGACAAATGTGTGGGCTGAAACGCTTTTTTTGAAAT
Organism: Leptobrachium leishanense; assembly: GCA_009667805.1. NCBI lineage: Eukaryota > Metazoa > Chordata > Amphibia > Anura > Megophryidae > Leptobrachium > Leptobrachium leishanense. The sequence goes on from CM019066.1 coordinate 125,844,902, forward strand.
TGTCTGACGTGTTAAATGTTTATTGTTTATGATCCATGATTCTAGGACCCTCCCATTGTAACAAAACTAGGTGTCCTGCTTGCAAACTTCCAGAAAATAGAGAATTTTCCAAGACAGAACCTTGTCTGTCGTCTCTTTTCTCACTCGAGTTCATTTCCTCTATATGATCACTGGACCAGATGAAAAACAACAGTTCTCCTATCATCACAGAGCTTGGCCAGTTCTGTTGATGATTTTGCAGAATACATTTCAGTCCACGTCTGGATAACCCTGTAGACTAATAGTGATGGCACAATTGAGCTAAAGCCTTGTGAGATCTGAGCGGGCACCACCGTAGAGCAGGCCACTAGTGCCGTTGTTCGTTCTCAGAACCCTCACACAAACCCCTTTTTTGCTCACAATATGTAAAATAGTCTTTAAAGGGAAATAGGTTATGTTAGTAAAGAGCATCAACAAGAAAATGGATCAAAAGAATGGTTAAAGAATATTTTTGTTTCATATGGGCACGTTGAGTTTTAAAAAACAATATTGCAGTTTGTATGGGCATCTGTGATCCAGCAGGGTGCAGGGCACAATAAATAATAGAAGCAGATGTAATGTAGTTTCTGTTTTTTGCCCCTGAGGTGAGATGCGCAACCTATCAGACATTCAAGGCACCTCGTAAAACAGAACGTCTTACACGCGTATGGACAAACTGAATAGAAAGTGAGGGAACAGCATATGGAATGCGGTAGTGATATGCGGATCCAAGGGAGGCGTGAGACGCACGCCGGACTATTAGTTGAGGGCATGTGTGGCCAGTTAACTAATGTAAAAATATTATAAAAAGGTATGGGAGATCAGCACAACTACACCAGCTGATGAAGTCGTTTGGCATGGCGAAACACGTTCTGGCGACATTTATATTGATTTAACTTTGTATATCAAAAAGTAAATTTATTAAAACATAATGGCCACATCATTGGATCCTTGACGATTTTCTGGTGTTTTTCCAGTGTCACAAAAAAACCCTCAGGCGTTCACTAAAGAGCTATGGAAGCTCCTCCAACTGTAAGTAGGAAGTCGGCAAAAAAATGATTTCGCTTGATAACTCAGAATTGCACCAGGAGCGTTCCTTTGTTTTTTTTCATTCCATATACAATCTATGCGGATGGGAGTACTCTCAATAATGTGCAGGCCACCTGAGAAATGAGAAGGCAATAGCCCACGAGCGTGGATCCACTCAGAGCCAGTGTTGGGGCTCTACACTTGTGAGTGGACAGATCTAATCATTGGAGCAACATTTGATAATTGATATACTGCACCATAATTGACTAAATTTTGTGTTTTTCATGTGAACTGGAGTCATTGCATAAAGCATAAGAGAACCATCATGAGAGATGCCAGAAGCCTCAAAAAACATTGATTTGCGCCGTACCAGGTTATGTGTAAATTTAATATGGTTTAGGGAAACCACTGAATTCTGATACTGGCTTTGAGGTTTTTTGGTGGTGGGTGCAAGTTGTGTGTCGCTACATCATCATCCAGTATAATGTACTTCCCTTCAATCTATGTGATCAACTTTCTCTCAAAGACACATACTACATTTTATGTTTTGCATTAAAATCCCCTTTCAGGTGCAGAGTCAAAGCCTTTTTGTAAGGTGTTCACCATGCAGCTGTATTTACTCATTAAAAAACACACACACAAAGCAGGGTGAGGCTCAATAAGCCACTCCACAGGGCATAACCCAACAAATGATCAGCAAAACAACAGTTGCACAAGAGTGCAATAAGAGTGGCAACAATTGTAACTTTATTAATTAGAAAAAAGCCACCAACCAAATAGAATTGAAAAAGAGAGAATGGTCAATCACAAGAGAGGCCAGGTAGTACCATAACAAGATAAGTCACCAAAAAAGGCATACATGTAAGGAGTGGTAATTACCTATACCTCGGTGGTTCAAGCCACCTACATAACCAAAATGAGAGGCATACGAAGAAAGAACCCAGCAATAGCCAATTGGCAGACCATGGAAAGGAAAGCAGTTAGTATCTTTTAAAAACAAAGAGCATAGCTCGACCGGTTTCGCCCAAACAGGGCTTAGTCAAGAGATGGATTGCTTGCCTGTCGCTCCCCCATATATACCAAATGGACAATATCCGGCAATGAACTACGAACAGCTGAAAATCAGCTGATAATCAGCACCCAGGGCTGAACGTCCAACTCCAATGTCAGCTTTCATTGACACGTGGTTGGTCATGTGAAACATCCAGCCAATAGATGGAGGATATGGCCGTAACCTAGCAAACGTACGACCAATGGACAACACACCTAACACAGAATATACATCTAACTGAACAGGCATGATGTGATAAAAAATATATTAGCTAAAGTGGCAAGAGACGGAAGGGCATGCAGAGTGTTGATAATAAATCACTAAGCAGCCATATCAACCACGAGAATAGTGCGGCGTACAGCAGCATGGGTGGCCCAAATAGTTATAACGCTTGCATATACTGGCGAGAAAACAAGGGGCCTTTGTAATTGATAAAAAAGGGGGAAGAATATTCAGAGCCAATATAAATAATCCCACCCAATTGGTACAGAATGATAGTAGGTGATGCCAACCATGTTAATAAATTGGTCATGGTGACATAAAAGGAGGAAGCGGATTATAGGGGTAAATTATTATCGGTATGTAGTAATAACATTAAATTAAATGAATACAATGCTATTCATAAAAAGATAAAGGAGCCAAGGCTATAATTAATTAGCAATCGACCATAGTGACCAAACCCCCCCCCCCACACACCAAAGATAAGGTTACTCAGAGATGCTAAGCATCATGAATATGCACCACCCAGCATATGTGTGGTATAAAAGAGTTCGAGGACCATACATCCACTGACCAAAACCAAATGGCAAGAGAAGAGAGACAGGCTAATACTGCAAGGAGGAAGGAAGCTTAATAAATAGAACGGTATAAGTTAATAATGATACATTAGCAATATAGTAATAGGATTAAATAAAGTTGGACAAAATAATCGATTAAATCAAAGAGAATTGAATTAAATTAATTAGCAGGGGACCATAAAGGTGACAACTAGTGGATGCCCGTAGAGGGTACCATCAAATAAAGGGGACAAAGGTAAAACCTTCATTAAGGCCCAGTGGCGATCTAGTGTTGAGGCGATATATCCAGAAAGCTTCGCGTTTAAGTAGCTTATTATCAAGATCGCCTTTCCTGGGACCAAGTCTGATCTGCTCAATGCCCAGAAATCTGAAATTGTTCAAAGAACAAACATTGCATGATGTAAAGTGTCTAGCAACAGGGGTGTCCTTATGAAGTCTAATAGATCTAATATGCTCCAGAATGCGGACCTTCAGCGGGCAGATAGTCTTGCCCACATATTTTTTACCACAGTGGCATAAAAGTAAATAAACCACACCGGTGGAGTTACAATTCAAAAATTGGCACATAGTGAAGGAAATTGAATCATCAAAATTACAGAATTGTTTAGGGGTACGGGAAACATAAGGCAAACTGCACACCTGCCACACTTGTACATCCCTTTTAAGTTGTTAGTTAGCCAAGATACGGGTGATTGCCGCATAGGTTGAAAATGGCTATGCACCAGTTTGTCATTAAGGTTGGTGCATCTCCTGGCTGTAAGGGACGGACGATTTGATAAAACATCCTTCAAGTGTACGTCATTTGTAAGCAGGGGCCAATAACGATCACAAATATGCTTGTTCGTAGTTCATTGCCGGATATTGTCCATTTGGTATATATGGGGGAGCGACAGGCAAGCAATCCATCTCTTGACTAAGCCCTGTTTGGGCGAAACCGGTCGAGCTATGCTCTTTGTTTTTAACAGATACTAATTTCTTTCCTTTCCATGGTCTGCCAATTGGCTATTGCTGGGTTCTTTCTTAGTATGCCTCTCATTTTGGTTATGTAGGTGGCTTGAACCACCGAGGTATAGGTAATTACCACTCCTTACATGTATGCCTTTTTTGGTGACTTATCTTGTTATGGTACTACCTGGCCTCTCTTGTGATTGACCATTCTCTCTTTTTCAATTCTATTTGGTTGGTGGCTTTTTTCTAATTAATAAAGTTACAATTGTTGCCACTCTTATTGCACTCTTGTGCAACTGTTGTTTTGCTGTATTTACTCATTAGGATTATTGACGGTTAGTGGTCATTAGCATTAAGCTGATGCCTTAATACAGTGAGCTTGGTGGATATTGCTGAGTTAAAGGTCTTCTTCCATTAAAGGTTCTCTTTCAGCCATTTAATATAACCATCTCTTGCTCGGGCTCCGACTGAAAAGTATATTGGCCAAACGGTAAAGATCATGCAGCCATGGAAGCCGTCATCATAGTGGTCATGAGTAACATCGATCCCTGCCTCTTGTAGTCGCTTGGCATACATGATTCCATCATCTCTCACTCCGTCATGCTCACAGGTCTGGATATAAGTCTTGGGAAGCAGCTGAAGGTTCTTCTTGGGTGCAATCAATGGAGAAGCCCGTGCGTCAAGTAAAGCAGGAAATTTTTGGACTAAACTGGGATTTCCTATGCTTTGTACCACTGGCTTGTAGTTTTTCTTGAAAGACACGGGTAACAATGTATTCCAGTTTAAACGTTCCCGTAAGGCCACAGTTTCCTCTGAATCCAGAGAGGTATGATTATTAACCAGTATGGAATGGGCAAAAGCGTGGCTTACATTTAGGTAGTCCAAACAGAACTTTATCGTGCGAAGTCGAGGTACAATCAGCATATCAGTGTTTTGCTGATAAGAGGGAGTATTGAAATCAAGTACCTGAAGTACAGGGTTGATTAAAGCCTGCAGTTTCAGTTTGATTGTTTGATTGGGATCTTCTGTAAGCTGCAAAGAACAAATTGGAAGTGTCATTAATATTAAATGGCCAGACACTACACATTATACAAAAAAATGGACAATTAGATATACATCTGGACATTATACACCAGCACTAGACATGGTGTATACCCAATATATTCAATTCTGATGCTAAATGAGGTAGTTATGTACTACTTTAGTTACTATAGCAAAATTAATCTTCAAAAAGGCATAACACATCAATTTCAGCCAGAGTTTAATACTTGATTATGTGCAAATAAATAAATAAAATAGCATTAGTAAATGCTGATATTAATCCATACGATGCACAAAATGCGGTTTTGCACACTATTCTCTACCTGGGCGGCTGCATAAACCAGGACTATCCAGCCCACTTCGGGCCCTATTACAATCTTCATGCAAATATTAACGCTCACTTGCGTGAGCATTAACGTTTGCTGCGGTGTTTACCGCATATTACAATCCAAACTGGTTATAAAACCTGTTTGCGTTTGGTACCTTGCGCTTCTCTGCGAGAGGTTACTGTACTTTGTGCTCCCTATGCTTAACATGGGGAGTGCAAAGTGTTAATCAACGCTGGATTAGAAAGTCGAAGTGCTCATTAATGTCCGGCTCTGGTAAGCGAAAAGTTAACCCACAGCCAGAACCTGGTTTTAACGGATTCCACTTCTGCAGAATCTGTTAACACCAGGCTAAAAAAATAAACAGAAGCACATACTCACCTCCGCTCCGCGGCGAGGACCGCGGCTCCAACCGCCTCCTTCATCCAGCGGGAGCAGGGAAAGACTGGGGGGAAAAGTCCCCCCAGTCTCTCCCTGCGTATCACTACGCCGACCGGCTGGTCATGTGACCGGCAGGGGGAACTCAATGGAGTCCTATGGACTCCATCGAGTGGATGCTCGCGGCTGCTCTCAGCGCTGCCGCGAGCATCCCTGATTTTAATGCGTGATAACAATGCAGGCAGCATTTTTTGCGCCTGCATTGTAATCCAGCGTTAAAACGGGGGCGCAAGGGGGAAAACTGCAGGCGCAGTTTTTCCTCCCTTGCGCCCTTGTTTTAACGCGACGATTGTAATAGAGCCCTTCATGTATTAAACATAACAAGAAAAAAGGTTGTCATTTGCATTAATTCCTATGGCTCCTTGCTAAACAAAAACAGAGGTTTTCAGTTTACTTGAATGGCCATTAAAGTGTTTAGCCGACCTGCCACGTCACGGCAACCTCTTTCAAGGTGTGTCCTAGCCTAATGAATCCAAAAGTTGCCTTAGGCTGGGCGTCTACTGGATTGGTATTCGTGCGACAACGACATCGCACAAAGTCATCCGTGTCATCACCAGACCAATCCAACAACACTATTGTGAATGTACCGTCGTCCACTGCGTCAGATTTGCGATTTCCAGTGACTTTTGAAGTCTGCTGCAGACTAGCGATCAGACAAAAATTTTGGAAATATCGCACAGCCAGACGATCAGGGAAGGAGATGGATGCTGAGAAGTTGATTAGGGGAGTTAAAAACGCTATTATATAAAAAGAATGGGGGGCTCCTTTGAAGCCCTCTATCTCCCCAACCGTTAAAGATACAGTGATGCAAATTGTACCACTGGAAAGGGGAGAGTCACCCCTTTTCATTGGTGTACAGCATTAACCGTTTCACTGTTGGATCTTGGATGTCAGCCAAGCCTCTGGGTCACCTTCCACCCACTGACATCCTCACCATATGTGTGAGGATGTCAGTGGGCCAGTTAACCCCCTAGATGCAAAGATGTGAGCTAGGGGGATCCTTTGGATCTGATGACAGCTAGAGGGTGTTCATCACTGGAATGGCCTGATCATGGCCTTTCCAATGATACCAAACAAGACCAGGTTTGGTGTAAAAATAAGATAATAATAAATAATTTAAAAAATTTAAATATTTTTTTTTTTTTAAATTAGTTAAATAGGACCTAGGCTGTTATCTAAAAATAATGAGCATAAAACGGTCATAATGAGCTCAGCGCCCATAGGTGAACTGGCTCAGCAGTGAACGGGTTAAAAAAGCAAAAACGTAAAAATTGGGTGTTTCTATTCTCGGAGCAAAATTTCTTTTGGTGGTTGTAGATTTTGGGGATTAACCCTTTCCCTGCGGAGGACGTGTGGGGAATGTCCTAATTGACTCCGGCTATATGCAGGGGACGTTCCCCACACGTCCTCCGCAAGCGGGATCCCCCACGTAGATACTAACCTCTCAGGGGGCCCGCGGCGCTCTGACTTCAGCGTCCTCAGACGCTGAAGTTAAGCGCCTCCCGTCGTCAATGACGTCATCGCGCCATGCGTGATAAACGTCATTTCCAGGCGACCCACCCCCGGCAATGCCGGGAGATTGCCTGAAAGGGAGGGGGGATCCGTTCGGATCCCTCTCCCTCCCAATCGGGAAAGAGCAGCGTCACAAGCCAGGCACCACTTAAAAGGGGAGAGTCTTCCCTTTTAAGCGGTGCCTGGCTTTAACCCCTCAGATACTGGTTCGCGATTTGGTGCCGAATCGCGGCCTAACTCTGGTGGGGGCCGCCATCTTAGGCTAAGGTCAGACGAAAGCATTTTTAACGTGCGTTTAACCGCACAAAATCACAGCCGTGCTAGCAGCAAATGACGTCCAATGCCAGGTAACATACGAAGAACGGCCGCACGAAAGTTCGTCCGCGCAACGCAAGTGGCAAACGAACGCATTTTTTCTAGAACGTCAAACCGCTACTACTGACGTACAGAGTGCGCTGCGTCCGCATAGAGGCGTGTTTGCGTGATTGGGAGACGTCAGACGCTGCACACGTCCGGCCAACATAACGTCCAGACGCAAAAAGGGTTTTATTGATGATCCGTACAGAATCACGGACGAAAATGCGCATCGTATGACCGCTATCGCGTATTCCGTGAAAAAATACGTCCATTCGTTCGAACGCACTTTTTCACGGACAACGTGAAAAATGCGTTAGTCTGACCCTAGCCTTAGATGGCGGCTCCATCTCCGGTTCCCCCCTCGCTGCCGGACATCATTGCAAATAGAATGATGACGTCAGTTAGCCGGGGAACCCCTAGCTGCCCGGGGATTTCCCAAGGAAATCCCCTGGTGGAGATAGGGGTCATGGAGGGTGTCATTCGAAAGGTCTGAGCATGGCCTTTCGAATGATACCCAACATGACCACGTTCAAAGTAAGAAAAAAATATATATATATTTTTTTTTTGTGTGCGTATTGTTTTTATTAATGCAGCAATATTGTTCACATTTCAATTATAATGTGAACAATGATGCTGCACTAACGATTTTTTTCTATGGGGTGCGTTTTGCTAAAAATCACATAATTCCCCCCAAAAAATGTAACGAGTCCCCATTTCTAATTTTGTACAAGCGCACCCTATGGAAAATATAACCGCAAATGCTCATGTGATGAAATGTGGGAAAAAACACTTTCCACGCTGTAGATGATTAAAAATTCTAAATTTATTGCATTTTTTGTTATAATATACAGCAGGACATAACTTATACATATAATAATGATATATTATGAATCTGCAGAGTCTGCCGGAAAGAACGATATAAAACATGTCTGGGTTATACAATAAAACGTGGCTTCTAAACACGTTTAAACATGATGAGCAAAAGCGGTAAAAATTTGCTCCGCACACAGGCATGAAATGGCTCAGCAGGGAAGGGGGTTAAATTACAAAAAAGTGTGTTTTTACCATATTACATTTTTTTTTTTAATAGTAAATTATCCGATATGATGGAAATAATGGTATTTTTAGAAAGTCCATTTAATGGCAGGAAAAATGGTATATAATATGTGTGGGTTGCATAAACGAGTAAGAGGAAAATTTGACATAAACACTAAGGGTTAAATTACAATCTTCGCGTTAAAACGCTTGCGCAACGCGTGAATTTGTGCGCCAAGCATTAAATGTTAACGCGCGTAAATCAACGCTGGAATTACAATCCTCGCGCATTTTTTCATCCGTCGAGCAATAACGCTCATAAAACGTATGCGCACAAATGCTCGCGCACTAACGTTGCCCGCAGAAATCTGTGTGCGGAGTGTTTTTTCACACGATTCAGCCAATCAGAATTAAGAACCACAATTAAGTTTTTGCACCTGTCAAAGTCAATCTGAGCATATGTGCTGCAGCAATAATACATGCACACACAACTTCTCCATTTTATTGGTTTGGTATGAGTAGAATGTGTAACTATACTTTGCTGCATTTTTTTTTTGGGCTGGTGTATTTGGGTTCGGCCAGGTTGTTCAGATTTGCCATTAACACCAGCTTTTAGGAGTTGCTAAAATTATGCGCGCAAAGGCTATGCGTTAAATCCTGTGCATAGATTGTAATACTATCCACGTACCAACATTGTGAGCGCAAACGCGAACGAACGCTAAGTATAGGACGCACGCAGTACAGTTCGCTCACAAAGTGTTCGCGCAGGTTCACCCGCGGTAGACGAATACGTGTGTTTGTTGCGCTGACATTGTAATGCGACGTTCAGCGCAAAGGGTTTAGCCCTCGCGTTAATGCGTTTTTGCACCGGCGCAATAGGGCCGGTGCAATAGGGCCCTAACAGCGCAGAAACGTAAAAACGGCAACGGGCACTAGAGGACGGATTTGCGTAAAACTGTCCGTTCACTAAGGAGTTAAATGTATATTTTGTGTATGGGAGATGGGTGGGACTAGCTATGTTTGGGGACAGGGTGAATGAATTTTAGGTCCCTTTTCAGCTGCACAAAGGGATTCGTAATTCACACGCCGAACTAGCGCATCCAGCTCCTCCATATCCATATCCATTTTCGCAAACAAAGGACTGCAGTGTTTCTAAAAGCAGAATGCAATATGCAATAGTCTCAGAAAAAAAAAAAAGAATAAACTGTTTTTTGGGTTCATAGTCGTCCATAATCGCTGATCGCTAGCCTGATGCAGTGGATGACCCTCGTCAGACCAAATCACATGACCAATATCGTTCCTAGTCTGACGACCAAGTCGGTCGCATGACTACGGATCCAGTGGACGTCCAACCTTAAGCAACCACGTGTCCTCCTTCTGCTTCTCAGCTAAGAGACAAAATGATGGGTTTATATTTAAAACAAAGTGGAAATGTTTTGGTGAGGGTATAATTATAAACCCATCATTTTGTCTCTTAGCTGAGAAGCAGCAGGAGGACATGTGGTTGCTTAGACCTTTTGCTTCATTAGGTTAGGTCCCACCTTGAAAGAGGTTGCCGACTTGCCAGGTGTGCTTAATAATGGCCATTCAAGTAAACTAAAAACTTCTCTCTTTGTTTAGCATGGAGCCCCAGGCATTAGCACAAATGACAACCATTTTTTCTTGTTATGTTTTATACATGAAGTGAGATGGATACTCCTGGTTTACGAAGCCATCCAGGTAGGGAATAGTGTGCGAAACCACGTTTTCTGCATATCTGTATATTTTGTTGTATTCCCAACCAGGTCATTTTTTGCTGCTGTCCTTTTCCGTGTTTTCTTTTTTAATCCCAAAGTGGAAATGTTTTGGTGAGGGTATAATTATAAACCCACCATTTTATCTCTTAGGTGAGAAGCAGCAGGAGGACACGTGGTTGCTTAAAGCAACTTTTGGTTTCATTAGGTTAGGAACCACCTTGAAAGAGGTTGCCATGACATGGCAGGTGGGCTTAACACTTTAATGGCCATTCAAGTAAACTAAAAACCTCTCTTTTGTTTAGCATGGAGGGATTTTTGTCAAGTCGCATTCCTGATGGGAAAAACAGTTACACAATACTCTTCATAGGAAATGGTAGAAGCTGAACTTCCATTTACAGCTCTCCACTACATACAAAGGTCCTCTAAATGTCAAGTCACAGCAGTTGTGAACCTTGCGACACAAGGTAGCAAAGCTTTAACTATGTCTGAGTTTAGTACACAGACAATACCAAAAGGAAGTGTAGGGAAAAAAGCCTACAATATTAAAGGGGTTATTCACAAAGCATCAAAATTTCGGTGCTTTTCACTTCAGCGATTCGATTTTGCCGAAACTATGGTGAATTCACTGTTCACCATGGGTCACCGTTTTGCACCGAGGCCTCATGAAAAATTTTGCAAACGCCGCAGAAGAGCGCCGAACTGTCCTTGGTGAAAGCCACCAAACATTCTTAACAAGTGTTTAAACCAATAAAAAATCATTAAAATCTGTCTAAATGATAAAAAAGTCTTTTAAAGAAAAAAAGGATTATTCTGTTACAGAACAAAAAACAAAAAATATGTTTAAAAAAATTAGGAAACAAAAATTTTATCTAAAGGATACAAAAATAAAAAATAGGTGTTCTAAATTGTTATGCCCTTTGCTTGTTCAGATATGAGGCTGGGCTGTCAGGTTCACTATTGCTTTATTGCAGGACACTTACTGTTATATACAGGCTTGGATAATTACAGGAACACAGGATCATGCCTCTGCCTTCATTACTGCATCACACTGACTCCTGAAGATGGCTGCCGTGCCCTCGGACCTGTGTCATCCTGGGCGGAGCCACTAGTTAAAGTGATAGCACATGTATAGTACAGTCAGATATAACACCTTCCTCCCCACCCCAAAAAAAAACAGAACTACATAACAAAAACCTAGTAACAAATCAACAACCATAACAATCGAACACAGTTCATCTGAGGAACTTGGAGAGTGTCACTGAAAAACTGATGACTAGTCTTCTGAAGAAAATTGCGGGGGCCAAATCATCATCCGTATCTTTCCGGGCCCTATGCGAGGACCGACGGAAGTCTCTTATCTGTTCTTGAAGATGTAAGCGGTCAGGAGGGTGTCGGTGACGTTGGGGATGCCCACCAGCAGGCGGGGTGTTGGAGGCGGTAGGATTGGCTGAAAGATCAACTGGTGGGGTCAAGGAGGGTACAGGAGGGGTCAGGGGGGAACCTCTGAACCAGAGTCACAAATACCCACAGGAGACGAGTCCAAAGTTTCCGAGTCAACCCAGACACCATTCCAGATGTCCTCCGATGCATTAGATGTGAACACCGGACCCCGTAGGGTTGGGGACGTCAAGGGTTCAGGCACCCGTGAATGAGACCGTAGCTGGTCTACATGTCGTCTGGTAATGGAACCATCTTCCAGGCAGACTCTGTACATCTTGGGTCCCAAAGATTCTGCAATGGTAGCAGGTAGCCACCGAGTGTTGGCAGATCCATACGATTGAGTCCAGACCTCCTGGTGGGTTGCAAAAACAGGAGACTCTTTGGACTTCACCATCTTTTCTTGGGATAGTAATACATGTTCATGAACGGTTTGAGAGCGAAGCATGTCAAAAGCAGTCCATGGCTGTCTTCCCAACATAAGCTCAGCTGGTGTTGTACCAGTGGTGTCATGTGGTGTAGTTCTGTAAATAAAAAGCAAAGAGTCCAGCTGCTGAGCGATATGGACCTCTGGCTAGTCACCGCTACGGAGGCCTTGAAATAGTTCTTAAAAGTTTGTACAAACCGCTCAGCTTGTCCATTGGTGGCAGGGTGGTAGGGGGCAGTTAATTTGTGCTTGTGGTGACCAGTATGTAGCAAGTCCAAGATGTGTCTCTGGAGGGTTTTTGGAATGACCACTCGGTCTCCCCATAAGACACAATTATCCTTCACAAACAATTACATTCGCTTACGGTAGTAAGGTTCATGTTCCTGTGATACCGTTGCAGGCCAGCCATCTCGTATAAAGGTAAGCACGTTTGTCAGAAGGGTATCCTTCACAGTATGGGCTGCTATCTCACTGGAAGTCAGGAGGTGTGAGGTGGTGTACCTACAACTCTTGACTGAGAGTGTTGACTCTAGAGGCATTTCTGTGAGACAGGACATTGCATCTGCATTTGCATTGGCATCATGACTTCGATACTGTATGCGGTAGCTGTATGCTCCCAAGAACAGAGTGTAACGCTGGAGACGGGCTGCAGTTGTCTGAGAGATTCCTTTGTCAGGGCTAAAAATTTGAAGAAGCGGTTTATGATCCGTTAATATGGTAAACCCTCTACCATACAGGTAAAGGTGAAACTTCCGTATTCCCCATATCAATGCAAGTGCCTCTTTATCAATTTGAGAGTAATTGCTCTCTGTCTTCGTCAAGGATCTGGAGGTAAAGGCCACCGGTTTCTCAGAGCCATCCGGTAGGATGTGGGAAAGAACAGTGCCCAGACCATAAGGAGAGGCATCACAAGCCAGGGTGAGAGGCTTCTGGAGGTCATAGTGCACAAGCTTACGTGACGCTAACAGATTCCGTTTAGAGGACTCAAAGGCATGTTGACATTCAGCTGACCAGTCCCACCTGGAGTGTTTCTCCAGAATCTTATGCAGTGGAAACAAGGTATGAGCAAGGTCTGGAAAAAATTTATTATAGTAGTTAAGCAGGCCAAGGTACGATCGTAGTTGATGGACACTTGTTGGGGCTGGAGCTTTGACTAAAGCATCGACCTTGTCTTCAGCAGTATGAATACCCTCTGCATCTACTAAGTGGCCACAAAACTCCAATTTAGGCACCATGAATTTGCATTTTGTCAAATTTACCTTTAGACCTTGGTCCTGAAGTCTTTGTAAAACGAGCTCTACATTCTGCTTGTGTTCTTGGTCTGTGCGACCAGTGATGAGCATGTCATCTAATAGACACTGAGTGAAGGGAATGTCTGCTAAAATTTCATCCATCTTTCTTTGCCAGATGGCTGGTGCAGATGCAATGCCAAACACTGTTCGATTGTATTCGTACAAACCCCTGTGAGTGTTAATGGTGAGGTATTCGAGAAGAGGGGTGGACCTCAAACTGTAAGTAAGCTTGTCGTAGATCAATCTTGGTGAACTTCTGTCCCCCAGCAAGTGAAGCGAAGATGTCATCTACTCTGGGTAGCGGATACTGGTCTACCTCCAGTTGGCTATTCAGTACCATGCGAAAATCCCAACAGATGCGCAATTCACCATTTGATTTCTTTACTGGAACAATAGGTGATGCCCAAGCACTGTGCTCTACCTTGGAAATGACACCCTGTTCTTCTAGTCGGATTAGTTCAGCTTCCACTCCCGCTCTAAGGGCAAACGGTACTGTCCGATCCTTGAAGAATCTGGGTGAGCATCCGGTTTCAGCTTGAGCCTCACGCAGTCATGTTTGATTTTCCCTAACTCGTCACCGAAAACCTCAGGGAAACGCTGTTTTAAGGATTCCACCCATTCATGATCAGGTCCTGACGGGACTGTCAGGGTGTTGCAAGGATTCTTGATGATATCTGGCATTCCCAGATGAGTGATCCAATCTTTGCCAAAGAGAGGCGGTCCTCCATTTCTCAGGATATATAGTGGTAGTCTCTTTGTCTGGCCCTTGTATGATATCTTTACCTTTGCGCAACCAAGTGGATGGAGTACTTGCATTGAGTAGGTCTGCAGCTTTATTGGAGTGGGGCGGACAGTTGACTGGATCTGAAGTTGTTTCCACTGTTTTTGTGTGATAACTGATAACCATTCAGAGGTGGACTTGCAGGTGTGTTTTGGATCATTGTCCTGCTGCAGAATTTTGCTACAACTTTAGGTCACGAATAGGGATGGGCCGAACACCCCCGTGTTCGGCTCGCATTCGAACTCGAACATTTGAAAAAGTTCGAATTCGAACGCGAACACGATTTGAACGCATTGCAAGTCAATGGGGCTCGAACGTTCGAAAATTAAGGTGCCCTCCAAGAGGGCATATATGCAATATTTTGGCCAAAAAAGGTGTATGGGGGTCCAGGTAGTGCCCTGGGGACAGGAAACAATGAAAAAAAAAGTAGAAAAACAAACAAACGTTTTTAACCCTTTAACCCTTTGGCGAACATCGCAAAAAGTTTGACGTTTGCCGAACTGTCGAACAGCCGATGTTCAATTCGAACTTCGAACAGATTCGAACCGCCAGCCCATCCCTAGTCACGAACAAATTATACTTCAGGATTTTTTGGTAAAAAGCAGAATTCATGGTTCCATTTATCACAGTAAGTCTTTCAGGTCCTGAAGCAGCAAAGATGTTTTCTGGTAAAACTGAAAAAAGCCTTTATGATCTTTTTGCTCAGCAGTGGTTTTCGTCTTGGTACTCATTTCATTTTTGCCCAGTCTTTTTCTTATGGCGGGGTCACGAACACTGACCTTAACTGAGGCAAGTGAGGCCTGCAGTTCTTTGGATGTTGTTGTGGGGTCTTTTGTGACTTCTTGGATGAGTCGTCGCTGCGCTCTTGGGGTAATTTTGGTCAGCCGCCCACTCCTGGGAAGGTTCACCACTGTTGTATGTTTTCGTCATTTGTGGATAAAGGCTCTCATTGTGGTTTGCTCGAGTCCCAAAGCTTTAGAAGTGGCTTTATAACCTTTTCCAGACTGAGATCTCAATTACTTTCTTTCTCATATGTTCCTGAATTTCTTTGGATCTCGACATGATGTGTAACTTTTGAGGATCTTCTGGTCTACTTCACTTTGTCAGTCAGGTCTTATTTAAGTGATTACTTGATTGTGAACAGGTGTGTCAGTAATCAGGCCTGGGTGTGGCTAGAGAAATTGAACTTAACTGTGGTTTATCACACCTAAGTTATGTTTTAACAGGGGGGGGCATACCGTTTTTCGCACAGGGCCATGTGGGTTTGGATTTTGTTTTCCCTTAATAATAAAAAACCTTCATTTAAAAACTGCATTTTGTGTTTACTTGTGTTATCTGTTTCTAATATTTAAATTTGTTTGATGATCTGAAACATTAAATTGTGACAAACGTGCAAAAAATAATAAGCAGGAAGGAGGCCAACACTTTTTACATATTATACACCGTTTTTCCCGCCATTAAATGGACTTTCTAAAAATATCATTATTTCCATCATATCGAATAATTTACTGTAAAAAAAATATGAAATATTATGAAAAAATTGTAAAAACACACTTTTTCGTAATTTAATCCCCAAAATCTACAACCACCAAAAAAGACCCCGGCTAAATAGTTTCAAAATTTTGTCCCGAGAATAGAAATACCCAATTTTTACATGTTTTTGCTTTTTAACCCCTTCACTGCTGAGCCAGTTCACCTATGTGCGCTGCGCTCATTCTGACCGGTTTTTGCTAATTATTTTTAGATGACAGCCTAGGTACTAATTAACTAAACCCCCCCAGACAAAAAAATTTAAAAAAAAAAAATATTTTTTTTTTATATATATTTTTTAATAATTTTTTTTTAATTTTTATTTTTACACCAAACCTGGTCATGTTTGGTATCATTGGAAAGGCCATGATCAGGCCCTCTCACTGCCAAGGATCGGGAGATAGGGGGATCCTTTGGATCCCTTTATCTCCACATGGCAGCTAGGGGGTTAACTGGCCCACTGACATACTCACACATATGGTGAGGATGTCAGTGGGTGGGGGGTGACCGGGAGGCTTGGCTGACATCCACGATGTTAGCCCCCTCCAGGTTTGGATCGCAATTCGGCGCAAATTTGCGCCGAATTGCGATCCGGCAGCAAAACTGTTAATGCAGTACACCGCTGAATAGGGGAGACTCTCCCCTTTCCAGCGGTGCAACTTGCATGTCTCTATCATCAATGGTTGGGGAGATAGAGGGCTCCGAAGGTGCCCCTCTCCTCCATTGATTTCAATGGGGGCGCCTGCTGATGATGTCACCACGCAGCGTGGTGACGTCATCGAGCTTGCCGGCCCATGCAAATCTCGAGGGAAGGCTTCCTCCCTGCCAGATCTGCGAGGGATCCAGCGAGGGAGGTAAGTATCGGGCGGGAGGGGGGTTAGGCACCGCTGACGTACCATGTACGTCCGCGGGTCTAAGGGAGACCCGTGGGCAGGACGTACATGGTACGTCAGCGGTCCTTAAGGGGTTAACACCAAGTCCTGGCTGTGGTTAACTTTTCGCTAACCACAGCGGGACGTTAATCAGCGTTAGGACTTTGTAATCCTAATGCTGATTAACACTTTGCGCTCCCCATGTTAAGTATAGGAGGCGCAAGGTACAGTAACCTCGCGCTGAAAAGCCCAAGATACCAAACGCAAACGGGTTACTTAACCCGTTAGCATTTGGATTGCAATATGCGGTAGACACTGCGGCTAATGTTAATGCTCACGCAGGTGAGCGTTAACGTTAGCACCAAGATTGTAATGTGGCCCTATATGTATTAAAATCATGCATTAACCCCTTCACTACCAAATCATTTTTGTTGAAAAAAAAATTATCATAACATGTATTTGAAACATGAGATGTGATGTTAACAATTAAATATAGGGTGAAATAAAAGTTTTGCACAGAAATTGTTATCTTAAAATAGTTAAAAAATTTAAATAGTGTTAATTTGCTCATTTTTATTTTTTCATGTATTTGTTTATCCTTTACAGAAATATTGTTGAAATGTAAGATTCTGACCTCTGTACGGTGTCCCTGATCTTACACAATTTCAAACGGGGTCTGCATTATTACCATACAGTCAGAAATGACCTTTGTGTGAGATACAGTATCGGTGATAAATAAAAATAATAAAAATGTTCACATCTCCTGCTTTTGGGGATTTGTAGCGATCAGAGTGAGATTATTAGCAATACAGCTTCCAAAAATGACCACTAGAATATAAAAATAATATCTGTATGTGGCATAATACCTGTAAATGGAAATTACAGTAACACTTAGAAAATCCTTGTACAGTACAGATACAATCATTATAACATCCTGAATCTTATCCTTGTCCAGCAATGAATGACCCCAAAGCTCTCCCTGTATTCTGCCAAATCCCTGGCTGCTGTAATGCAGAAGTAATCTATTTGAACATCTTGTTACAATGAGGACTAAGGCTCTATTTGCAGATGGTTTTAGGTCTCTCCAGGGTGCTTGGATAGCCATAAAACAAAGGATTTCCTTTCTCCACAGGGGACACATAATCCTGCTTTATAAAGGAGTGAAAATTTTTCTTTTGATATGCTAATGAGTGCTTTTCAATGCATTAAAATGCAAAATCGAGATAACCCCTTCACACCCAAAATCGAGTTAACAAAGTATATTTAGTTTTTTCCTACTCTCCAATAGAGAATATTTTGAGGCCCTTTTTAATGGGGGATTTTATGATGGTTTTCCATTATATAAGTAATTGTTGGGTTAGCCTCGTTATTCAGGAGGACTAGTGTATATGGTCCGCTTTGTCCCCCCAAGTAAAATCTCCCCCACTTGTATATTTTGCCTTTGGCAAGCGAGAGAGCAGAGTATGTGAAGAAAACCAAATGACAGTTGAGGGGACTACAGATATATATATACACACACATACTGTATATACATATGCAAGTAATTTGCTTAGTACAGTGACAAGACCAGATGTTACACTCTTCCAAAAAGATACAATTTAATGAACAAGTAAATTTAGAGCCCGGATAATATGAACAAAATGGCTTCAAATCAAGAGTAATGAAAGGATGATGCTGCACAGCATAGAAACTTGCTGATCACACCTGCCAAATCCAGTTTAAAATTGTGTATTGAAAAGTATCGTCATTACTCTCTGATTAAGAACACCCTGATCAAATTCCTGGATGTGCAACAGAGGAATCTTACACATGCCATTTCAAAGTAGAGTTGTAACAGAAGCCGTGATTTCTATAAATTGTATCTATAAAAGGGATTGAACATGGAGACAAGAACAAGGACCTTCTTGTATCCCAACCAATGAATGAAGTACTAATGAGGAGTGCCCATCTTGCTCACCTACTTTGAACAGATCACAAAAATGTTTCTACAATCTGCTTAATTTTTTTCACTATCAAAGGAATAGTATAAGCAGAACGCATTGATACCTGTTGGCAAACAGCCGCTGCCATGTTTCCTCCTGCACTGTCACCGGAAATAGCAATCCTATCCAGATCTACTGAATATTTCCGAAGAACTTCTGGACGCAGGAAGTACTTTGTAGCAGTCAGTACATCGTTCAGTGGTGTAGGGAAATGCACGTCTGGCACTAACCGGTATCTACAAAGAAATAATTCTGAAGATCATTTTATAGAAAAACTATCACTTATATAAGCTGTAACTAGATTACTTGTGCATTACAAACAAAACCATCTTATAAAACATATGCTGCTATTTTATTTCATTTGAAGTAATTACATGTTAAAAAGAAAAATAAAGTTAGTTTTTTATCTCCTGTTTTCATTTTGTGGATTTTTTCCCCTGATGCAACATTTGCCAAAATCTGTGCAAAAGTTTTACTTTACAGCTGTGGTTTATCTTCTATAGCATTTAATAGTAAGTGGAGTGGAGGAGGGAGTGTTTAGATAAGGATATTGTGATCCAGGATTCCTGAGATAAGAGATAGCAGCTGCATAAGATGAGACAGTTACAGGGGCATCAGGCGTGAGCCAAGGTGGGCCCTTTGCACTAGATATTCAGCCCTTGAGGCAGGTTAGCTGCTAGCTGCGTGGACACAGACCACAGCACACAGATACTAGACAAGATATAAATCAGAACAACAGGAATGACAGGAGAGCAAGAAAACAGGAGAACACTAAAGGGATCCCTAACTCTAGAATAAGGTCCTTGTACGCCTTCTGGCTAGAGAAATGGAACCTCATAAGAAATAACACAGAAACAGGAGAACAGGAAGGGCGAGGGTTAAACAGGATACAACAAGACAATATACTCCCACTCAGCAGCAACACAGGGAATCCTGAACTGGGATGAGGTCCTTACAATTCCTCTAAACTAAATTAATATAATGCTGCAGGGTAATACACTGAACAGAAATACAGGACACAAGGAACATACAATAGAATTGTCAGAACCAGAGCCAAAGGATCAAGAGCCAGGAGAGTATGTTAGACAAGCCAAGATCAGATACCATAGAGGGAAGTCAGAACAGCCAGGAATCAGGAACCAGAATAGCATACATGGATTAACAAGTGTAGTTAGAAATACAAGCAAAGATCATACACAGAGCGGGTTTTCAGGAACAGCAGAGATCATACACAGAGCGGGTAGTCAGGAATAACAGAGATCTTACAAAGGGTTACCAAGACAAGAACACGGGAAGCAGACCCTCAGGAACAAGAGACCCTTCAGGAACAGGAACCCTCCAGGAGAAATGACCCTTGGAAGAGCCAGGAACCTATGTGCTGCTTGTATATATATATATAATATATGGACAGGGCGGACCATCTAACCCCAGGCCAGATCAGCTGCAGTGGAATCCAGGAGCGGCACAGGGTGGAATGGTTTAGCCCACATAGGGAAGACCTGGCCTGGATCCTTCTCACCAGCAGGAGGCATGGCTGGAATCAGTGGAAACGTGACACAGGGATCTTAAATTACGTCTAATCTACCGCCTGGTGATGTCCTTTGAATACATCCCACACAACACAATGATGAGATTCGGCTGCTGTATGAAGATATGTTTGATGAGACTGGTTAGATGGACTAGATGCATCTGGTTAGGCTAGGGTCAGACGAGCGCAGTGCGAACGCGCGTGCAGGCGCACTTAATCACGGCCGTAGTAGCAGCAAGTGCCGGGCAATGACGGCCAATATACGAAGTACGGTCGCACAAAAGTCCGGCTGCGCAACGCAAGTGGAAAACAAACGCATTTTGTCGAGAACGTAAAACCGCTAGTACGGTTGTACAGAGTGCGCTGCGTCCGCTAGAGGCGTGTGTGCGTGAATTGGAGACGTCAGACACTGCTAATGTCCGACCAACATAACGTCCAGACGCAAAAAGAGTTTTATTGATGATCTGTACAAAATCACGGATGCAAATGCGCATCGTATGACCGCTATCGCGTACTCCGTGAAAAAATGCGTCCATTCGTTCGAACGCACTTTTTCACAGACAACGCAAAAATGCGTTCGTCTGACCCTAGCCTTAGATGCACTGACTATTGTCTCCCATGATTAATGGACAATATGGAGTTAATATATTTTAAATCATGGCATACATTCAATGTTAGAATTAGCAGTCAACATCTTGTGGAAGTGACTAAAATATGACCGCGTTTGGCTCATTATCTAAACAAGAAGCTAAATAACCTTGTATCATAAATTATATATATATATAATAGCTAGACTATTTATAACTTTATGTCACATCCTCGGCACCTGCGGACCTTCGGGGGGGGGGGTCTGGGCACTCGGCGGCATCGCTGACTGGCCATGTGCCAAAAGGTCCGGCCGTTCGTGCATCTAGAGGGGCGGAGCACGGCATGATGCCGCATCGCCTAGTGTAATTTCCTTAGTGATTCACTGACTCTTTTGCTTTGTTGCTGAACCGGATTGTATGAGGACCCTGATTGTTGCTGACTCGGACTGCCTTTAGGACCATTCTCTTTCTGACCAAGCCTGTATGTGTGTTGTGCCTAAAGCAGACTCAGAGCGCTTACTGCGTTTGAACCACGCTGACCCAAAGTGTTTAACTATTGCGCATTGTTGGAAATACAAAAGCATGTACTATACCATTTAACCTGCAGATGGTGCTGTTGTTAAAGGGTACTATGGGTCCTGCACTTGTTGGTATATTCACATGAAGGAAGTATTTTGTTTCTCTCTCTCACTTCCTTGATTTCTCCCTGTGTAATGCCTCCTGCTCACAGGCACTAGTCTGATATAGTTGTTTATTGTTTTTATGCACTAAGTAAAGTTTCTACTGCAAGTTCACAAGATTCCAGTGCCTCTTTCATACATAACCAACACACATAATGTTAATACAGAGTGTTAGTCTGCCCAGCATAGCATTGACTCAGTTTTTTTTTTGTAAATATCTTTTTAGTTATTTTCATGGTATAAGCATAGAAAAACGAACAGCCCAGAACACTCAGGTTCTCAAGTGCAGAACAATATATCGGCAAGAGGACACGCAGGTCCTAAACGTATGTTCCATGAAAGTGCAAATAACAGGGGAGGTAAGGGAGAGGGGGAGATCAGGGGGGGGAATGGGAGTATTCCCGCTATCGTCGGAGTTGCAAGAACAAAACAACAATTATAAACAGTGCATAAATGATTTCTCAATCAGGGATAAGTAATAGGGTTTGAAAGGCGCGTGTCGAGGACAGGAGTGCCCAATTAGACAAAATGGCAGTATACTGAGGCAAGCAGTCAGATGCACTAAACACCAATTGTTTGACAGAAAGGTACCCAAAGCGGGTGTACCAAAGAGACAGGGGTGGGCACGTGCATGGTTTCCAGTGTAGAGGTATTAAGGCCTTAGCGATGTACAGGATACGGATGGAGAGTGTGCATTTGTAGGAAGCATGTGGTAGTCGTTGTGGTGTAATAACAGGGCAGCCGGTGTGAATTCAGGAGGGGGTTCAGTGAATTCCCTAAGGATGTCATATATCCGAGCCCAGAAGGGTCAAATCACCGGACAGTCCCACCAAATATGCAGCAAGGTGCCAATAGCCGCATCGCATTGCCAACATTGTGCCGGGACCTGGGGTAGTAGCCGTTAATCTTATCAGGGGTACGGTACCATAAACTGAGGACCTTATAAGCAGTTTCCTGTGACCTACTAGAGGTGGAACAATGGTGAGTCAAATCGCAAATCTTGGACCACTGCTTGTTGGAGAGCACTATGTCTAGCATGGATTCCCACTTACCCATATAAGGCGGTGGTGTGTCTGATGCCACTGTCCTGAGCAGAGAGTAAAGAAGTGACAAGCCTGGGAAAGGGGTTGCGTGCTGCAACACAGCCTCTCAAATGGATTCAGTCATCGCACAAGCTGGTGCCTCTGAGGTATACGGTCAAAGTAGTGACAGAGCTGTGCTTAATGAAATGAGTGCAAAAAAGAAATTGGTCTGTCCCTCATTAAGTCTAATAATGGCCGACGTCCCGAGATTTGACAAAAGTGCAGTATGCGTAGTGTAAGGACTTGGACCAAGCATCGTACTGAGAGAGGGTCTAGACCAGGAGATAGTCCTCGTTATGTATAACCGGTGTCATGGGAGAGGGGAAGGAAGTGAGGCCAAATTTCATATCGTAAAGGTCGCCCATACAAACGGTGATGATCGGTAAAGTTAGTCCCCCATCAGCTCTAGGTCTTGTGAGGAGGACCTGATAACTCAATCGCGGCCATTTGCCCCTCCAAATATAGTTGCCAACCATAGTCCGGAGGGAAGTAAAAAACGCCCTTGGGAGATCAATAGGGTTCGTTTGCATCAGATACAGGAATCGCGGTTGGACATTCATTTTGATCACCGCAATGCGGCCTAGTCGGTAGATATGTGGGAAATTCCAGTTGGTCAAGTCGCGTCGTAGGGATTTAAGAAGCGGTGGGAAATTATCTTGAAAGAGGTGAGAACTTTGTGTTGAGAGCCAAATCCAAGTATTTAATTTTGTCGGCTGCCCACTGGAAGGCAAAGTGTGGTTTAAGGGCAAGAGCTCTATGCTCTGGGACCGAGATGTTAAGTATATACGATTTTGAAAAGTTGATTTTAGGATTGGAGAGCCTACCATATACCTCAAAGGCCGCCAGTACTCCCGGCAACGACCCCTCCAGCCGGGTTATAAAAAACAAGAGATCATTCGCATAGGCTGCCACTTTATGTTGTTGAGGGCCCACCAAGACCCCAGTTATGTTAGGATCCGCCTGAATGGCCTCCAGAAATGGTTCCAACGTCAAGACAAACAACAGCGGTGCAAGAGGACA
This sequence comes from Leptobrachium leishanense, assembly GCA_009667805.1. NCBI lineage: Eukaryota > Metazoa > Chordata > Amphibia > Anura > Megophryidae > Leptobrachium > Leptobrachium leishanense. The sequence continues at coordinate 125,868,408 of CM019066.1, forward strand.
CCCCTGACGAGTACCATTATGAATGGCGAATGGGGCCGTGCACGCACCATTGACACATACTCGAGCGGTCGTGTCCCTGTAAATGGCCCCTATCCAGGTGCGGAGATTAGAGCCTAAACCTATGTGTGTCAGGGAGAGGGAAATAAAATCCCAATCCACCCTATCAAAAGCCTTCTCTGCATCCGTGGACAGAAGAGCCAATTCCTGGGAGGAGCGACGAGCGTGGTGCATAAATTGAAGGGTCTGCATGGTGTTGTGTCTCAGGCCTCCCGGCCAGGGACAAACCCCACCTGATCCACATGCACGAGAGTGGGAAGGTAGGGTTTAAGTCTGTCCGCCAATATTTTGGCAAACAGCTTTAAATCACAGTTTAACAAGGAGATGGGTCTGTAGTTGGAGCAGAGATCTGCGTCTTTGCCTTCCTTTGGAGAGGGTGATGTTAACTCCCAAGGTCTGTGTAGGGAGATGTAGCCCATCTGTCAAGTCATTTAGCGCCATCAGGAGGTGGGGGGAGAGCATTGCAGCATAATGTTTATAGTATCTAATGGGGAGGCCATCGGGGCTGGGGCTTTTACCAGATTTGGAGGATTTAAGGGCTAGAGCTAGCTCCTTCGCAGTCAAGGAGCGGTCAAAAAGGTCAGATGTCTGTCTAGATACACGTTTAGAGGAATATTTAGTCAGGTAATCTAAGATGTCAGAGCGTTTACGTGTCAGGTCCTGGGGGCGAGTGGCCCCCTGCAGGTCATAAAGCATGGCATACTAATCTCGGACAATCTGGAGTAGTTTAGCAGGTAGACGTTGCGGTGTTCCGTGCGTGTCTCGCAATTTAGCGATGTACGTGGCCGAGCGCTTCTTGGCCAGCATGCGAGCCAGCAGTCTCCCGCTCTTGTCCCCGTGCAAATGAAAAAAGGCCTTAGAACATAAATACGTCCCGTGGTGAGTCGTGTTCATAAGGATAGCTAGGGATCTACACAACTCAGTCAAGCGGGCCATGCTCGTGGGGTCACCGTCCCGCTTATGGTCAGAGGAGATCGGAGTTATCTGCTGCTGAAGGTCTTGCAGGTGTGCTGACCTTAATTTGGCATGTTCAGCACCCTTGCGGATGAAATAGCCCCGATCACAAATTTGTGAGCCTCCCACACTAGGGGTGAGGCAACGTCTCCCGCAGCGTTTTCCTTGAAATAATCAGCAAGAACCTGCTGACCTTCCTCAGCCACAAGCGCGTCGGATAGAAGGGAGTCATTACGACGCCAATTCGGTGTAGTCGGTCTTTTGGATCAACAGCAGTAGGTTATGTGGGAGAGGCTGAACCCGATGGACGCATGTCTTTTTTCAGCCTATATAACTATGTAACTATGTAACATGGGGGAGTGGAACGTGATAGATACGTGGTCAGATCAGGTAGCAGTACCTATGGAAGCGCCACGCAGGGCTGAAAGGTGATAGTGCGGACCGAATAGATAAATCAATTCTGGAATAGGATTGGGAGGGGTGCGCATAAAACGTATAATCCTTGCCCGTGGAGTGCAGGGTGCGCCAACAATCTGCAAATCTAGACGCATGCAGGGAACTACGGCAGGATCGCAATATATTCAGCGGTATAGATGAACGGCCTGCAGAGGTATCCCAGGAGGGTTCCAGCGGGAACATTAAAGTCGCCCCCCAACACCACCAGTCCCTCAGAGAAGTCCTGTAGTGCATGTAGACTGGCGGATAGAAACCTGTGCTGTGCTTTATTGGTAGGGATGTGCGTTTCGGGTTTCGGAATTTTGGAATTTTCACGAAATTTCCCGATTCGTGTCTTCGGATTCGTCCGAATTTCCGAATCGGATCGGATCCGAAAACTGGCAGATCCGAAAAGTTTTCCGAGGTGAAACGAAAAATTTTCGGAGTTTTCAAATGGACTTGAAATGTGTCAAATCAATATTGATTTTCGCTCTATTCATGATTTCGGTTCCATTCGTGATCTCGGTTCCATTTCGGTAATTTTGGACATCGTATATTTAACTATTATCGGTTATATCGCTGATTCTGTAAATTTTGTATTTGTAAATGCGTATCACTTGTTTCCAATGATCCGTTAAGTCTGTCGATACGATAATTCTGTCGTAATCGGATCCGATTCGTCCGCGGGTCGCGCATGCGCATGCGCGCGCGCGGATGTCGTAAACTTTATTGAGTCATTTTTGTAGAGAGTTTTGAAAATTTTTTGACAGGCCAAAAAATATTGAATTTATTTATAATTTATATCATGGCTGAAAGAAGAGAGTCCCATTCGGACTACTCCTCATCTGCTTCCACCCCAGAGACACCACCCAGGAAGAAGCGGGCCAGCAACATGGCATTGGAGGAGATGTTGGAGCTGGTCCGCATCTTTGATAGAAAAGATTACGACTGCCGTAAGGGCCCTTACGGCAGAAAGAATAACGCGCGCAAGGAACGTATCCTTGATAAGCTACGCACCACCATTGCGGAATTATTTGGGAAAGAACGGACAAAGGACCAGCTCCGAATACGCTGGGCCGATCTGAAGGCACGCGAGCAGGAGCAGCTGAGGCACATCCGTCGCGTCATAGCCAAACATAAGTGTCATGTTATATTGTAAAGCGCTGCGCAAACTGTTGGCGCTATATAAATCCTGTATAATAATAATAATGTGCTTGCATGTGCTAATGTGCACAGAAATACGTTGATTTATCTAGTCCTGTTTTTATGCAATGTGTATAGCTTTGCATTTTCAGGACTCATACATGCATTTTTGCCATAGCTCTTCTTTTTTGTGATTTTACGTATTCGTGAAAATTGTGATATTTGATGTATGTAGATGAATTTACAATGCTGGATTTCTTTTGGCACTGTGTACTGTAGTGTGCTGGGGGGGAGGTTGTTGTGATTGAGTGATGCATACGAGATGACCTGCAGCTTGCCCAATATTGGCTCCCACCTGCACATCAACAAAAATCTCTGCGTCTCTGCTAAGTGGTAGGATGGGACATGTAGTTCTTCTGAAAGTGCATCCAAATAGAGCCGAGTTCAATACGTCCTCAGCAGCTGCTGAATTGTTGCAGCGCAGCAATTCAGTTTGCTACAGCAGTGTCATTGAACGCTTTAGATGCAAATTTCAAAACAAAATGGCGGATTTCTGTTGTTTCTGCTATATCCGCAGTTTTATTCGCAGAAGCTGAGGCATCTATAAAATAGCTAAAAGCAGTCAGCACAATGCGATTTGTATGCACACAACACAAATAATAGTTTTTATTGAATAAAATATATAATTAAACGGTAATATATGTCTATGTGCAGGGGAAATAAATAAATATTTTGTGACTTTAGAACTATGAGATGGGAGTAGTGGTGGGTCAAGCTGGTAGTGCTAGTGGGTAGTGGAGGGGTGTCGCAATACTTTCGGCAATATAGTGTATAGATATACCATTTTTTCCAGTCTGCATTATTTACGTGTTATTTTTTGGATTTGGCAGAAGACAGGAAGGCAAAGGCAGCATCTGCCCCGGCAGGCACCAGTGCCCCAGAGGAGGAGGAGGGGGAGCCACGGGCGACCACCAGCGCTGGTATATACTGTTTTATTTTGCAACGACTTTTGGTCAAAACCAAAAAATTTTTGTTTACTGTATTTTCATTTAATTTTTTTATATATAGCACAAGAGGAGCAGGAGGAGGAAGAGGAGGAGCAGGAGGAGGAGCAGGAGGAGGGCCATGATGGAGAGAGGGAGCCGGAGCCGCAGCAGGAGGCCGCGAGTCCAGGTTTTTTTTTTACTGTTGTATTTTGCATCGACTTTTGTTCAAAAATAAATCAGTTTTGTTGTTTACTGTATTTTTTATTTCTTTAATTTCTTAGATATAGCACCGGAAGAGATGCTGACGATGGTGGAGGAGGAGGAGGAGGAGTCAGAGCCTCAGGAGGCCGCCAGCTCTGGTATATACTACTGTTATATTTTTTCAAGACTTTCAGTCAAAAATAGAAACCTGCTTTACTTACTGTATTTTCCTTCTTTAATTTATTGGATATATAGAAGGAGAAGCCAGACCGGACAGGTCCAGTGTCAGGATGAGGATGGCGATCGGCGAGCTACGCCTGGCTGGCACCAACCTTGAAGCCACCCAGGAGTTGCTGCAGGAGTTAAGGGAGCACATCAACAATGCCGTTGACGTCTTGGAGCGGCAGTAGAGACCAGCCTCCTCCTCCCCTATGTTTGTGCCCCTGTTGGGCAGTTTGCCAAAATGGCATGTTGTAAATAAATTTTATATTTTTTCTATATTTTCCTGTTTGTGTTCGTAGCTTTTCCTTACTTAATAAGTTAATATGTATTGCTTGGTTTCCACACTGTTAAAATTATATGTATATAAATTTATTGACATTTCTATGGACCCTTTGTCATTAATTTGTCAACATATTTGTGTCCATGAATGTGACTGTGCACATTCTACACTGCCTGCCTGGCCAAAAAATGTCACACACTAACACAACCTTGTTGTACTGCCTTGAGATTTGATTACCGACGTGGCATGGTTTTGTTAAGCTTAGGCGATGTCACAACAACATGGATTTTTGTCCACAGTCACATTCATTGTATAACCAAGAATTTTTCCAAAAATATTGATGGCAGCACTGTGTGAAGTCTTCTCCGACACAACCCAAAGATCCTCAGTGCGGCTCAGGTCTAGTTTATTTGTCCCTGTTTGCAGCTTCACGCGACACCTCCTCCCAGCTATGAGCGCTCTCTATCCCACCGCTGCCCGCTAAGACGCTGCCCGCCAACATGGTTACATCTTTGCAGGAAGACAACAGCGTGGGGGAACGGCAGCTGCCGACAGTCCCAAGACCTCGTCACAATGACGTCAGTTCTGTAGTTAACCCCTAACTGCGACTAATGGTGGAGATAGGGGGTTCCAATGAACCCCCTATCTCCTGATCCGCGGCAGCTATCGGTTAATGTTTGGTATCTTTGGATCGACCAGAGCATGGCCTTTCCAACGATACCAAACATGACAATGTTAAAAATTATAAAAAATTAAAATATAATAATAAAATATAAAAAAAATAAACAGTTTTTTTGTTTTGTTTTGTTAATGCAGCAATATTGTTGCCATTTTAATTATAATGTGAACAATGATGCTGCACTAAGGATTTTTGTATGGGGTGCGTTTGTTAAAAATGATATATTCTAAGTCCCCATTTCAATTTGTTTTAACAAACGCAACTCATAAAATATAACCGCAAATACTCGCATGTTAAAATGTGAAAAAAAACACTTTACACCTTGTAAAACATTGAAAATTCTAATTTTATTGCATTTTTGGTTATAATATACAGACAGGACATGAAGCATACATATGATAATGATATATTATGAATCTGCCGAGTCTGCCGGAAAGAACGATATATAACATGTCTGGGTCATATTATAAAATAAGGCTTCAAAACGCGTTTAAACAAGAGGAGCGAAACTGTTAAAAATTAGCTCAGCAGCAGACCGCACACAGGCGTGAAGAGAAGCCGTAAAATGCCTCAGCAGCGAAAGGGTTAATTTTTTTTTGTCTGTTTTAAATCATTTTATTTGTTGTTTTTTTTTCATTTCAGATCATTTTGAGCAACTATTTTTCCGTTTTAAAACCTTTTGTTCTGGTTTTTATTTTTAAAGTCAAACCATTTGGGTCAGTTTAGTGTTTTTTAAATAGTTTTGTTCATTTTTTTTGTTCCTTTCATACCATTTTAATATGATTAAATAAAGTTGTGAAATGTATATTCATAAGAAAAAAAGGATCTTTAATAAAAAAAAAAAAAAAAACGATAGAATCGCCAGAATTATCGTATCTACAGAATGAATTATCGGATCCGAAAAACAAACCAATAATTAATTATAAAAAAATATATAAAGTATAAAAAAAGTAAACAATAGTAGTTTACCTCAAAACGAATATAGTTAAACACTTTGAAACGAGGAGAACAGATGTCCCGAAAAAAACGAAAATTTCCGAAATCACGAAAAGTCGATACAAAAAACGAGCAGAGTGACCCAAAAATATGAAAATGGCCGATATTCCTAAAAAAAAAATGTATACGAAAAACGAGCCGAACCGAACCGAATCGAAATAGAAATCGTCCGAAACGAGCCGATTCAAAATTTTTAAACATCCGAACGAACCGAAAAAAAAAAAAAAAAAAAAAAAAAAAAAAAAAAAAAAAATCGGCGCACAAGTCTATTTATTGGGAGCATAACAATTTGCAAAGGTATAAACCTGGTCCAGAATACGTCCCTTTACAAAGACAAAATGGCCTCCCTTATCGGTGACGGAGTCAAGTAACTGAAACGGGACCCATCTGTGAAACAAAATCACCGTTCCTTTAAACTGTGCTTCAACATTATGGCTGTAGAACCCTAGGGGAAAATGAGAGTTAGTTAGGGTGGACGCTCTCCCTTCCTGAAAATGGGTCTCCTGTATGAAGATTACAGAGGCTTTCTGAGATCGGAAATCTCGCATGGCATGTGAGCGTTTTTCCGGGACATTTAGACCATTGGCATTGACAGAAATAACAACTAAGTCAGCGGGTGTCAGCGATGTGCAGTGTCCAGACGACATATTCAAGTTCTCCAAGGGAAAAAGGAAGGGGGTAGGGAACAGGAAGTAAAGGGAAACTATATACAAATCACAAAGAGGCGTCAAGCGTCCCGTGTGATAACGACTCCAGTGAAAATCGTCAGATGTCGATCACACTCCAAGGAGCCGCCAACTTCGGCGGGGTATGCGGCTGAGCCCCAGACGGGTCCAGCTAATAATGAAGGAGGAATAAACAGTAAAAACAGTGCAGAGCAATACAACGACTCATACAGAAGATAAATAAAACAGTGTCGGCAAACGTAAATGCAGGAGGCCAAAAGGCCAATAGGAGTATCGCTGACGAACCTGACCAGAACCAGGGTGAAGGCCAAGCCCTGTATGCAAGGTCTAAGAGAGAAGGCCCAGTGTGCAGCATGTCGTAGCGAGGCGGGGAGTCAATATATTATCCTGGAAAAGGCAAGGACGTCCTCTGCTTGTCGGGTGAGTCCAAAGGGCTAAAATGAGCACCAGCCAGCAGGAGACCGGGTGAAGAGCGGTTGGCCCCAGTCGGCAGGGCAATTCCATAGGGTTGAAAGAATCACTATCCAGGAATGTCAGGACACAAAACAGATGCGGATGTGCCATGAGAAAGTATAGTCATAATCCACCGGTAGGTACTCGTGAACTCGGAGGGCAGTACAAAAATCAGAATAAAGAAAAGATATTCCGTATTAGAGCCTCCAACCCCAGGTCAGCCTGGCAAGGTCCATATCAAGGTTGCCACGGGTCAGCGTAGCGTCACAGAACAAGGCGCTGCATGCGGGGATCCTGGCAGAACCGGCAGACCTAAAAGGACAGGAAAAGGTGCCACCACCTCCGGCCAGCGTGTGTAAATTGACATACCCCTTCACATCTGCGAGCCAGTGCGCTGGCCTGCTTGCGCACGGCTCCTCTCTGAGCGAGGTGGAAGGGGAGCTTGACGTGCGCCTCTCGCAGCTTGATTGTAGAGAGCAAGCGGGTCCGGCCAAGGAAACTGTAGCGGAGGTAGTTGTAGATCAGCCGACAGGGCAGCCACATCCTCGGGTGATTGCAGAATGTATGGACCTTGGTCAGAGAGAACTGCCAGTCCAGTCGGGGTGTGCCAGCGGTATCAAAGTTTTTGATCACGAAGAAGAGAGCTGAGGGGCTTCAAAGCCCTGCGACAAGCCAAAGTAGCCGGTGACAGATCTGGAAACCGTTGTCCTTTGGGGCTAATCGAAGTTCTATGATAGAGGGAAGAAAACTGACCTGGTGAGACGTCTTCTAACCCCACTAGTGATGGAAGAAGGCTCTACTAAAGAAGTGCACCCGATGTTACGGCAGGTCTATCAACGGATGGTCGACGAACGGAGAGCTCCTGCAGAAGTGGGACGGTTGTGGAGATTGGGAGGAACAGAGAAGGTTCTACAGTCAGGAGAAGCGACTAGTTTCCAGGCTTCAGTCAAGTAGAACGGGTCACAACCGGGCCCCTATGTGGTTCTGGAGACTGATGCTAGTAATGGGAGTGAATCCGGAGTGGAAGTAATCCCTGAAATAATATCCACACGAGCTTTAAAACAAACACGTGGAAGAGTTTCCGTTAGTGTATGTAATGTATGTGACTCCAGTAATTTTGAAAGCACGGATGCCAATCGGGCAAGTGGCCTCTGTTACGCCCCTCTCGCCTACCAAATTAGGGGGGGAGCGAATTAAGAGATTCCAGCTGAACGATTCTATCCCAAAGACGCTCCTATCTCATTCGAGTGGAAGAAGCGTCTCCAATCCCAGATCCTCAAGTGGAAAGATTTGTTCTCCAAGGATGAGTTCGACGTGGGATGTGCTAAAAGTACTGAGCATCGCATTCGGCTTCAGGATGACCAACCTTTTCGAGAAAGGTCATGACGAGTTCCATTGGGAGACTTGGATGATATAAGAGAACAGTTGGCTGAGCTGCAGAGGACTAAAGTAATTCAGGAATCCAGGAGTCCTTATGCTTCTCCCATTGTGGTGGTTCGCAAGAAAAATGGGTCCATTCGTCTGTGCATAGGACTATCGCATCCTCAACCAAAGGACCATTCCAGATCAATACCCTCGTTCCTCGAATTGAAGACGCCCTACAGTGTTTGTCTGGAGCAAAGTTGTTTAGTGTGTTAGATCTGTGAAGTGGATATCACCAGATACTGATGCATCCTGAAGACAAGGAAAAGACTGTGTTCATTTGTCCACTGGGATTCTTCGAGTTTAATAGAATGCCTGAAGGTCTCACGGGGGGCTCCTGCCTCGTTCCAATGGTTAATGGAGAAGACGGTTGGGGACATTAACCTGATTGAGGTGCTGGTGTATTTGGATGACCTAATAGTTTTTGGAAGGACTCTGGATGAGCATGAGCAGCGATTGGAGAAGGTCTTGAAGCGACTCCATGAAGAGGAATTGAAACTTTCCTTAGAGAAATGCCAATTTTGTCTACCCTCGGTCACATATCTGGGACACGTCGTCTCGGCTGAAGGAATCTCGACTGATCCCCGGAAGTTGGAAGCCGTGGCTTCATGGCCGAGACCTCGAAATGTTACCGAACTTCAATCTTTTCTGGGGTTCTGCTCCTAATATAGAAGATTTGTGGAGGATTTGCCAAGATAGCTCAGCCACTGAACAAACTCCTGAGAATGGAAGAATTAGGAGAAGAATCAAGGCCCCCTAACAGGAGTTCGTCTACTTCGGGGCCTAGAAAGTCTCGGGAGTCAATCCAAGAAGAGTGGACTGATCAATGTGAGAGAGCCTTTGTAAAGCTGAAAGGAGTCTAACTCGGGCCCCAGTCCTTGCCTATGCTGATCCTTCCAAGCCATACGAGTTACATGTGGACGCTAGCAGAGAAGGACTGGGAGGAGTACTATACCAAGAATATGATGGTCTCCTGAGACCTGTGGTGTATGTGAGTCAAAGCCTTACTCTTTCAGAAAAGAAGTATCCCACTCACAAGTTGGAGTTCCTAGCCTTGAAGTGGGCGGTGGTGGACAAGCTAAAAGACTATCTGTATGGGGCTGAATTTGTGATAAAGACCAACAACAATCCTCTTACATACATGCTTACTACTGCAAAATTGGATACAATGGGACACCGGTGGTTGGCCGCTTTATAAGGGTTCCGTTTTATCCTCAAGTATCGCCCTGGAGTAAACAACCGTGATGCAGATGCTTTGTCTAGAAGACCCTACAGCGCAGAATGGACTCAAGTGACTCCCGATGGAGTACAAGCCTTATGTCAGGGGGTAGAACGCCGAATCAAAGGAGTGATTGGAGCAGAAGCTATAGGAGTTATGGCTGCGGGCGTTCCAGAATTGTATTGTAATCCCACACAGTTGAGGAGTGAAAGCCTACCTTCTCTCACCAAACAGGACCTGAGCGCAGATCAAGCTGATCTGATTGGGTTAACGTTGAAAGCTATGAAGACGGATCAAAGGGGACTCCTGTTTAGTGATGAGCCGAACACCCCCGTGTTCGGTTCGCATTCGAACTCGAACAATTTCAAAAGTTTGGGTTCGAACGCGAACACGATTCGAACTCAATGAAAGTCAATGGGACTTGAACGTTCGATTTTTAGAGTGCCCTCCAAGAGGGCATATATGCAAGATATTTGCCATAAAAGGTGTATGGGGGTCCGGGTCTGTGGTCAGGTGCAAGGCTGTAGCCAATTACAAGCTTCAGGCCAGTGGAAAAGTGCATTGTGGTCCATTGTGGTGCATTGTGGGCGAATATGCGGCGAACACGTGGAAATGTTCGGAGTTCGACGAACAGCCGAACGGGCGATGTTCGAATCGAACAAAGAACAGATCGAACCGAACAGCTCATCCCTACTCCTGTTGACAAATTCCCCCGAGAAAGCCTGTTTGGTCTAGAAAGAATGGGAACGGTTGAAGATATTAGATGGGGTGGTCTACCAAAGGGGCCCCTCGAATAACGCAGAAGAAACAAAACAATTGTTCCTCCCAGAGAAGCACAGGGAAAATGCACTGAGAACATTGCATGATGATCATGGTCACTTGGGGGCAGAAAGAACTTTTAAACTGGTGCGAGACAGATTTTATTGGCCCTGCATGAGATCTGAAGTTGAAAGTTACTGCCATTCCTGTCTGAGGTGTATTCAAAGGAAGACATTGCCAACTCGTACTGCTCCAATGAGCCATCTGCAGAGTGTTACGTACTGTGCTATGGTCACCCGGCGCCCGGCAGCATCGTCCTCGCTGCTCGCTGGCCAGGCGCCGAGTGAAGAGGGGAGGCTGGGCGGTCACGTGAGACGCCGGGGGGGGGAGCCAGGCGTGATGACGCGGACCCACCGGGTTTAAAACCACGGGCAATGCATTCATACATTGCCCTATCATGGTTTAACATCCCTTAGAGCTGCTCCTGTTTATATTTGGTATTTCTTGGTATTCTGACCCCTGGCAACGGCTTATGATATTCTCTGGCGTACTGACCCCTGGCAATGGCTTACGATATTCTCTGACGTACTGACCCCTGGCAAAGGCTTACGATATTCTCTGGCGTACTGACCCCTGGCAACAGCTTACGATATTCTCTGGCATTCTGGTTTGGCTATATGTTCTCACGCTTGGCTTCTTCAGTGTCAGTCTAGGGATATATATATAGACCGACCATTATAAGGATCGGAGGGAAAGGATAGGTGCTGCGTACAAGGATCATATTCTCCTCCTGGTGGGGATCGTAACACAGAGTCAAGGACCCATTGACTTGGTGTGCATTTATTTCCTGTGCTTAGAGTCGCTAGTGGGCAAGGGAATATCTTAGTGCTGACCGATCACTTCACCCGTTATGCTCAAGCTTTCTCTACCAAAGATCAACGCGCTCCTACTGTGGCCAAAGATCTTATGGAAACGTTATTTGTTCATTATGGCCTACCACAGAGAATCCACTCAGATCAAGGCAGAGACTTTGAGAGTCGACTTGTCAGGCAGTTGTTAGATTTGCTGGGGATTCAGAAAACTCGAACTTCCCCTTATCACCCTCAAGGTGATGCCCAACCGGAGAAATTCAACCGCACTCTACTCAATATGTGGGGAACGCTATCAACCAAAGAGAAACAGAACTGGAGTCGACACATATACATGCTGGTACATGCGTATAATAGTAGAGAGAGCAAAACTTCTGGATACTCGCCTTACGGTCTCATGTTTGGAAGAGAAGTTCGGTTGCAGGTAGAATTAGCCTTTGGTCTATCCCTCAAGCAGACGTCTGTCCCTTCCTACCAAAATGTTGTGGACAGACTGAGGAGGTATTTAGCTTCTGTATTTGACCAGGCCCGTTCGACCTTGGAGAATAGAGAACAGAGAAATAAATGGAACTACGATTTGAGGGTTCGAGTACAGGACTTACAACCCGGTGATCGAGTTTTGTTGAAAAATCTGGGAGTCTCTGTGAGAAACAAACTGGCTGATAGATGGAGTTCCCAAATCTACATCGTTTGTAAACAGCTGTCTGGCCTGCCGGTGTATCAAGTTCGTCGGGATGGAAAGACTGGGCCACTGAAGAATTGGCACAGAAATCATCTTCTGCCTTTAAGAGAAGCTGTACGGGTACCAGTTGGAGACGAACTTTCTATGCCTGATCCGCCTATTTCTCATTCGGCTCCTGTTACTCGGTCACAACAGTTGCATTCTGTTGGAGAAGTGAAGGAGAAAGTGAAGAAGAAGGCTGGAACCTGGGCTGGGTGTGGCCGCCTGAGGATGTCAATCCGGTCTCTGATCAGTGTGCGAGTAATCTGAGGCCTGATGCTCCTGAATTTATGCCTGAAGCATCTGAAGACGTATCTGTGGATTACAGTTCAATGACTTCTCTGGAAGGCTCATACTCCGAAGATGTACCTGCTCCGACAATGGAGGAGAGAATTGAGCCTGTAGAATCAGCTCTCCCGGCTGAAGAGGATCCCACAGAATCTGAGCCTAAACGTTCAATACGACCCCCTAGAGACTCACATATGATTCACCGGGACACAGCACAGAGGAAGCTGAAACAACGGTGTGAAGGTTGCCCTAAGTGTCAGCCCTACTTGCAGAGGTGTCTAGGGATTTTAATTCAGTTCAGGCCACCGGCACACCTAGGTGGGAGTTCTCCCTGTTTGACCCACTGGTTACACGTTGTAAAAATTGGTATCTCAATACTGGTAACGAAGGTGTTCAAGGAGTTTAATGTAAACGTTGTTTATGTGACTTAAATACGTTGTATGCCTTTGGAGGGACCCAAGAGTTTGGGGGGGGGGGAGTGAAGCACTGTGTTTAAATGGCTCTGAGAACTGAAATCATATTGCCTCTAGAGGGAGCCAGAGCATAATGCATGTGAAAGACTATAATGGACTTATGGACTACATCCCCCAGAAACCCTTGGGAGAGGGGAAGGAAGCAAGCGCGCTGGTGACAGGAAGTGAGAAGCCTCATGTGCAGCGTGGGCAGAACGAGGAGAGCAGTGCATGGAGTCAGTGGCAAAAGAGACACTGTCCAGGATCCAGACCAGATTGGAGCACGGAGAATCGGCAGCATCCAGTGCTGGAGAGATCAGGGAGAGTGTGCATCAACCTGCAGTGTATCCCGCTGAGCTGATCCGCTGAGCTGTTCCGGTGGCAAGTGTGTTCGAGAAGGACCTCGTGTAAGGAGGCCGCGGACGGAGTGGAGTGCTGGCGACATTCGGTTTCTGGGTGAGGAGATTCGGTTCAGGAGCGGTGATTTCGACAGCATTGGGCTCCAGGCGGCAAAGGAGGACTTCTGGCAGAGATTCATCAGTCCGGGACAAGCAGTTTCGCTGGTCTGGTGAGAGGCCTTTGGCCGGTGACTTTGATAACAGTGCGCACTTACTTGATTGCTTCAAATTTCAGGGACCCCACTGTAGACTAGTGGCCAGTAGTAGTAGTAGCCAGTGGACCTAGTACCCGGGTACCCTAGGACACAATTTAACGAGTATATTTAAGTGGGACTTTAAGCCAAAGAACTGAGGATCTTATTAACCGTTTATCCACCGTCTATATCTGCATTACGTATTACGTCATTCATTCTAGTCTGATATATTTCATGCGTAAAGTACATGTATCATTATTGCCATTTATTGCTTCAGTAAAGTATAACTTATAAAAATCAGTAAAGGTGTGTTGGTGTACAGTGAATTGTTAGTGCGGTGAGACTATCCTGGGGTTATTCAGCGGCTCCTTCGGGGGTGAGCGCTACATGCTCCTACACACCGCACATTACTGTGAGTTTTATTGCTGTGGAACTCTGTGATACGCATCAGCGATGTATCTTGGTCTAGGCAAACTAGGCCTAGGGCGGCACTTTTAGGGGGCGGCAAAAAAATGCAGGCCTACGCACTTAAAATGCCGCCCTGCCGCTCACTGTGACCCACGGGCACCGGTTTGTTTATCTCTGGCGGCCGAATGGCAGCCGGTGCGGGATACAGCAGAGTGTGAGCCTGTCAGCGCCGCGCTCCTCACCATCTGGCACTGCCCCCAAGACCTGTAAGTTGTCGGCCCCCACTGATTAGGTCACGTGGTGCGTGACTGGGGAGAAATTGATATTGGGGGGATTGATACTGGGGAGAAATTAATTATGGGGGATTGATACTGGGGAGAAATTGATATTGGGAGATTGATACTGGGGAGAAATTAATTATGGGGGGATTGATACTGGGGAGAAATTGATATTGGGAGATTGATACTGGGGAGAAATTAATTGATATTGGGGGATTGATACTGGGGACAAATTAATTGATATTAGGGGGGATTGATACTGCGGAGAAATTAATTGATATTGGGCGGATTGATACTGGGGAGAAATATTGATATGGGGAATTGATATTGGGGAGAAATAAATTGATATGGGGGGGATTAATTGATATTGGGAGTCGTGAGTCTTCAATGCAGCGTGCGTGCCTCCCTCATTGAATCCACTAGCATGGCACGCTGCATTGGGGTGGGGTGTGATTTCAAGTGGGGGAAGATAATTGTGGGGGAGAGCAGGCAGGCAGCCCCTTCACTTTATTCTCGTGCCCCTTCTGCAGCAGGCGTCCCCCTCACTATAATCCCCCCACAGTGCACATTTCTGTGGGTTTATTGCTGTGTTGCTCTGTCATATGCATACACAGCGCACGTTTCTGTGGGTTTCATTGTTGTGCAGCTCTCATACGCTCATACACAGTGCACATTCCTGTGGGTTTAATTGCTGTGCAGCTTTGTGATACGCTCATACACACTGCACATTTCAGTGGGTTTTATTGCCGTGCAGCTCTGTGATATGCTCATACACACTGCACATTTCTGTGGGTTTTATTGTTGTGCAGCTCCGATACGCTCATGCACAGTGCACATTTCTGTGGGTTTTATTGCTGTGCAGCTCTGTGATAAGCTCATACACAGTGCCCTTTTCTGTGGGTTTATTGCTGTGTTGCTCTGTCATATGCATACACAGCGCACGTTTCTGTGGGTTTCATTGTTGTGCAGCTCCGATACGCTCATGCACAGTGCACATTTCTGTGGGTTTTATTGCTGTGCAGCTCTGTGATAAGCTCATACACAGTGCCCTTTTCTGTGGGTTTATTGCTGTGTTGCTCTGTCATATGCATACACAGCGCACATTTCTGTGGGTTTTATTGCTGTGCAGCTCTCATACACAGTGCACATTCCTGTGGACATAACTGCTGTGCAGCTCTGTGATACGCTCATACACACTGCACATTTCTGTGGGTTTTATTGTTCAACCAATTAGAGCAGCGGTGATCCAGTATACTTGGCATGCATGGTCGATCTTTGTAAAAAATGGTTGAATTTAAACATTTCATAATTTTATTTGATTATCTCAATAGATACAACATTTGAAATGGTATACAAAATATACAAGTGAACCCTTTATGGCACCCTATAGCCAGTGTAATTCTCAGTATATGTCTGACGTGTGTTTGCTGCCCACAGTGGAAACTTTAGCAGAACCTCGTAACTGCTACGGGAATGGATACAAAAGCAAAAAATGTTACTCTGTGTGACGCTGCTCCCGATAGTCCTGATATATTTCTATACACCCGCGTTCTAGTACATGTATGAAAGTGGCATAGGTATTACTTCTCTTAACCCCAATAGATTCTTCCTAGGAGGTATAAGTCTGTGTAATCGTGGAAGAAAAACACTGTCATAAAATCTAGAAAACATACTCATGAAATATAATTTTATAAAATTTATGCATGGAATAATTATAATCCTGCTAAAAGTATGGCATAAAAGTTCAATCAATACAGTTTCAGTCCTATTACTGAACTTTTATGCCATACTTTTAGCAGGATTATAATTTTATTCCATGCTTAAATTTTATAGAATTGTATTCCATGAGTATGTTTCTAGATTTTATGACTGTGTAATCGTGCAAGAAAAACACTGACTTTAATGCCCCCAAACAACCCAAATGCATTCTTCCTAGAGGTATAAGAGACGTATTACCTATGTCACTTTCATACATGTACTAGAACGCAGGTATATAGAAATATATCAGCACTACCGGGAGCAGCGCCACACAGAGGAACATTTTTTTTTGCTTTTGTACAAAATATACAAGTAGGAACTTGATATCCACTTTTAATATGCAGAGAGGAAGAGACGGAGCTCATAGAGGAAAAGGTAGAGCCTAAAGAGGGAGGGCAGGGTTTAACCATTAAGGGGCGTGTCAAATTTAAATTAGGGGGTGCACGAGTTTAGTCAGGCCTTTGATTTTAAACACTGAGAATGCCCATGTTTAATACCCTGTTGGAAATTTCAGGTTAGTATGGGGATAATTGTGGAATTTGGATTGAATAGTCGATGTGCCACCTAAGAGGAGACATGACTCCTGCAAAAAGGGTCCTTCAGAAATAGGGCATATCTAGTACTTGCCAGGACGTTTTGAGAAAATTTCCCACCAGCCTTACTTGTCTTTACATTGTCAGTTTTGTGAAATTTGTCACAAAAATGTAATTTGTGTTTGCAAAAGTCCAGGCATTTTTTAATTAAAAATACACCATAGGATTAAGCAGCAGGAGGTGGGAGGAAATAGAGGGGTAAACCTTATCCCCTCCTGACCCCCTCTGCACTTCTCCCTGTTTTTTACCCTTTTGTTTCCATTAAACTCACCTTTATCCTGTGCTGGTCCCCCTCTGATTACAGCAAGATGTGATATGCTGCTAGCCACAGCATGTCACATGACCGCAGGGCAGCTGGGTTTTCCAGTCAATCCAATGGTTCTCAGTGCAGGAAGGCTTTGATTATGTCATGGGTTGTGGTGGCTGTTACAGTTTTGTGAAGCTCTGACAATCAATCTACACATGCATAAAGACAGGTATTGTCCATGTGTGACGACACAGCGTGGCATACCCCATTAGTACATATTCAAAGGGAACAAAGCGAACTTTCCATTTTCCGTTTGACCTGTTGAGAATTCCTTCCACCTTACATCGTCTGTATGTGGTCTTGTGTATTAGTTAATGTACATTTAAACATGTATTGAATATATCTCATTTTTGATAGTGGTGGCTTGTGTGTGTGTGTGGGGGGGGGTTAAGAATCCTGCACCTAAAGATTCCTCAGATATACACACATACAGTACATACATACATACATACAGAAACCTGTGCCAATTCGGTGCAGACTTTTTTTTATTGTTTTAACCTACTCGATGGACACAACCACGGCATTAACGTCTTCAGACACTTTCCGGCACAAGCTGTCGTATGTTCTTGTTCCTAAAATCAAAACAAGAGAATCCATGTAAATGTAATCCATGAAAAGAAAAAAAAAGCTAACATACTGTACATGCAGAGCAAATTAGTGCAAATAGATATTTCCCTTCTCTATTTGATTTTAAATGTTTGTGTTTTAAATCCAGAGATATAGTAAAATCTGTTTCGTGGCTCAATAAAACCCATCATTTCACAAATGGGCCTCAGGGACAGAAATTAATTTCCCTGCTTCCCATGGACTTTTAAGGGACATTAGAGCTGTGTGAGCAGGGGGCAATACTAATTATATATATATATATTATTGCAGAAGCCACCTGCACATCACAGCAATTCGATGAATTGCTGTGATGTGCAGGTGGCTTCTGCAACAATAAACACACTTATTATAGTGTGGAGGCTTTTTATCTCGCTTTTTGTCCTCCACCACAACATACAGTCATGGCCGAAATTGTTGGCACCCCAGACATTTTTCCAGAAAATCAAGTATTTCTCACAGAAAAGTAATGCAGTAACACATGTTTTGCTATACACATGTTTATTCCCTTTGTGTGTATTGGAAAAAACATAAAAGGGAGGAAAAAAAGCAAACCTCCAAAAACTCCGAAAATGGTCAGGACAAAATTATTGGCACTCTTTCAAAATTGTGGATAAATAAGATTGTTTCAAGCATGTGAGGCTCCTGTAAACTCACCTGGGGCAAGTAACAGGTGTGGGCAATATAAAAAAAATCACACCTGAAAGCAGATAAAAAGGAGAGAAGTTCACTTAGTCTTTGCATTGTGTGTCTGTGTGTGCCACACTAAGCATGGACAACAGAAAGAGGTAAAGAGAACTGTCTGAGGACTTGAGAACCAAAATTGTAGAAAAATATCAACAATCTCAAGGTTACAAGTCCATCTCCAGAGATCTAGATTTTCCTTTGTCCACAGTGCGCAACATTATCAAGAAGTTTGCAACCCATGGCACTGTAGCTAATCTCTCTGTGGGTGGATGGAAGAGAAAAATTGATGAAAGGTTGCAACGCAGGATAGTCCGGATGGTGGATAAGCGCCCCCAAACAAGTTCCAAAGAAATTCAAGCTGTCCTGCAGGCTCAGGGAGCATCAGTGTCAGCGCGAACTATCCGTCGACATTTAAATGAAATGAAACGCTATGGCAGGAGACCCAGGAGGACCCCACTGCTGACACAGAGACCTAAAAAAGCAAGACTACAGTTTGCCAAAATGTACTTGAGTAAGCCAAAATCCTTCTGGGAAAACGTGTTGTGGACAGATGAGACTGAGATAGAGCTTTTTGGTAAAGCACATCATTCTACTGTTTACCGAAAATAGAATGAGGCCTACAAAGAAAAGAACACAGTACCTACAGTGAAATATGGTGGAGGTTCAATTATGTTATGGGGTTGTTTTGCTGCCTCTGACACTGGGCGCCTTGAATGTGTGCAAGGCATCATGAAATCTGAGGATTACCAAAGGATTTTGGTTCGCACTGTAGAGCCCAGTGTCAGAAAGCTGGGTTTGCATCCGAGATCTTGGGTCTTCCAACAGGACAATGACCAAAAACATACATCAAAAAGCACCCAGAAATGAATGACAACAAAGCGCTGGAGAGTTCTGAAGTGGCCAGCAATGAGTCTAGATCTAAATCCCATTGAACACCTGTGGAAAGATCTTAAAATTGCTGTTGGGAAAAGGTGCCCTTCCAATAAGAGAGACCTGGAGCAGTTTGCAAAGAAAGAGTGGTCCAAAATTCCAGGTGAGAGGTGTAAGAAGCTTATTGATGGTTATAGGAAGCGACTGATTTCAGTTATTTTTTCCAAAGGGTGTACAACCAAATATTAAGTTAAGGGTGCTAATAATTTTGTCCAGCCCATTTTTGGAGTTTTGTGTGACATTATGTCCAATTTGCTTTTTTTCCTCCCTTTTTTTGTTTTGTTCCAATACACACAAAGGGAATAAACATGTGTATAGCAAAACATGTGTTACTGCAATACTTTTCTGTGAGAAATACTTGATTTTCTGGAAAAATGTCTGGGGTGCCAACAATTTCGGCCATGACATATATATATATATATATATATATATATGAGGTCTGTTCTTATTGAAAGTAGTCACATGACTCGTACGCGGCCTTAAAAAATTGGTATCGGTGCATCCCTAGAATTTATATTATATACCCCTAGGGGGGGGACAAAAGATTTGTTTTTGGGTTTTTTTAAAGGCTTTTTTTTTTTTATTCTGTAACAGACCTTTTTATTATTTAAACACATCTTAATGCATTCTTATTGGTTTAAGTTACGGAGTTCACCACAGGGTCGGTGAAGTGGAATCGCCGAAGCACTCTGAAGTAGAAAGCACTGAAATTTCTGTGCTTTCTGTTTAACCCTTTACAAAATGTGGTGTGTGTATAAGCGTATCACAAGCTCCACAGCAATAAAACTCACAGTAATGTGCAGTGTGTGGATGCCAGTTTTATTGCTGTGGAGCTCTGTGATACGCCATACACACTGCTGTGAGTTTTATTACTGTGAAGCTCTGTCATACGCAGCACACATTACTGTGTGCCAGAGATGGTATCGGGGTGGCACCGCAGTGAGGGGAATATGAGCCCAGGGGTGCAGTGATCTGCACAGACAGGTAGATAAGGGTGGAGGTGGGTGAATGGAGGATATGGAGACTAACCAGGTTTTATGCTGAAGGATGGTAGGAATGGTAGTTGAGGTTGCAGGAGCCAGATATGGATAAACAGAGCAGAGCAGCAACACAAAGTAGTTCTGTTTGAGAGCATGACTGAGCTGCAATGAACCATCAAGGATCAAAATGGGGCGTAGCCCTTTATTTCATCAGGGTGTGACGTGTGCTTGGTGTTAACTGTTTATGTGCTGGATACTGATTGCTGAATGCAGGTTTCAGGAGAGGAGTAGCAAAGGAAGCGTGCTTCCAGGGTCTTCAGGGGATGGTGCTGAGTTGGGGCATAACACTGAGTTTTATTGCTGTGTAGCTCCGTGATACGCTCATACACACCGTACAATATGTGCGTTTTATAGCTCTGTGAAATGTGTGTGTGTGATATTTTTTTTGGGGGGGGCAGCATTTCATTCTTGGACTCAAACAGCACAATGTCTTGGGCCGGACCCAAATGCACATTGCTGTGAGTTTTATTTCTGTGCAGCTCTGTGATATGCTCAAACACACCGTACAATATGTGAGTTTTATAGCTCTGAGAATTGTGTGTGTGTGATATTTTTTTGGGGGGGCAGCATTTCATTCCTGGACCCAAACATCACAATGTCTTGGGCCGGACCCATTTGTGTTTTGCATATAAATTAAATTCTTTCACCTCGTTGAGGTTGATCATTGAATTGCATTCTTGCCTTTCTTGCTGGGGGGGGGGGGCAGGAGTGCAAAAGGGAGCATCTGCCCGGGTGCCAAATACCCTAACTATGCCTCTGGTTATATGTGAATGAAACTAGGCTGTGCGTGTCTATATATGTATGTGTACGCCCAGGCCTCAAAATTTCCACTCGCCTGCTCGCATTTGGCGAGTGGAAATTACATGAGGGCGAGTGGGAATGCAGAGGCAATGCTGGAAAAGGGTTAGGTGGGGCAACTAGTGGCGAGTAACTCTTAAGGCGTGGCTAGTAGCTCAGGACTTGAAATTTTGAGGCCTGTACGCCTCTCCGAGACCGAAAAAGCTTTCTGATAGCATGTCTGTTTAACGAAAATGACTTACTTCATGTGACACAGAACATCCTAGCTGGTGATTGCCCTAAGGCAGAATTGACACGGTAATATGTTTTCATAATCCCCGTTTCAATATTTGCAGAAAATCTGATTTTTTTTTTAATGGAGTCAAAAAGAAAAATATCCATCTTTGTTAATATCCTCCAGGGCCCAAAACGTCACCAAGAGCTGGGACATCTAAATAGTTTCCATTTGTGATCTGTATTAAATTATTTTAATTAAAAACATACTGTAAACTGTGGAAATTTTCTAACTTGATAGCAAAAACGTAACAAGTGTACATAAGAGAAATTTATGGCTAAATGAGCAAACAATGTAACTCACAGGAGAGTTCTGGAGTATTTTAACTTCCTAAACTCAGCATAAACTGATATCCAAATGAAATTCAAAAGGCTATAAATTTCTACCTGTGAACATATAAAACTTGACTTTTATTGAAATTATTTAAAAAAACAACTCAACATTGCAAGACGGTTTAAGCACACTTGACAAACAACAAAACAACATGTATGAAATGTAAAATTCAAACACTTCCACTGTATATGAAATCAAGCAATTCCTTGGTGATAAAGAAATTATTGTGTGTGTATAGTTCTTTTGTCAAAGTAATTTCATATTAGAGTGCACAAAAAAAAGGAAAATAATATTTTTATCTTAATTTCATACAGCAGCAATATATCAGACCACAGTAAAAAATTATATTCTATTGGAGCTGGATGGTAATTCGCTACAATGTCGCAATCGGTTTTATAAGGGTGTATGCACAAGTGGAATGATACAAAGTGTCACACATAAATGGCAACAAAGAAATGCAAATAGAACGGGTCTTCGACCAAGTTGGAACCAGTATATAGTTGCAAAATGTAGACAGAAGCAACGCTCAGCCCAAAATTAGATTCAACATTATCTTAGCGCCAGCAAGGTAGTGAATTAATTGCAACAATATTGTAGTCTAACGACCCCTGTATCAAACTGTAACAGATTATGGGCAGTATTACAATGTTGGTGCTAACTTAACCAGAGCGGTTGTAAACTGAAAACCTCCATAGACTATAATGGCTCTGGTAAGTTTACAACAGCTCTGGATAAGTTAGCACCAACTATGTAATATTGCCCTATTATGTTAGGTCTCTAGTTTTATGTGCACTCGATTGTTTTTCCTATGCCCTATATCAGACCTGATATATTGTGGTCTGATATAGGGCATAGGGCATAGGAAAAAAGTGTGACACTTTGTATCATTCCCCTTGTGTGTACAGTACACCCATAAAAAACAAATTGTGACATTGTAGGGAGTTAGCCATCCGGCTCCAATAGAATATAATTTTTTACTGTGGTCTGATAGAAATATTATTTTCTTTTTTGTGCACTCTAATATGAAATTACTTTGACAAAAGAACTATATACACACACAATAATTTCTTTATCACCAAGGAATTGCTTTATTTCATACACAGCGGATGTGTTTGAATTTTACATTTCATTCATGTTGTTTTGTTGTTTGTCAAGCGTGCTTAAACCGTCTTACAATGTTGAGTTGGTTTTTTAAATAATTTCAATAAAAATCAAGCTTTATATGTTTACAGGTAGAAATTGATATCCTTTTGAATTTCATTTGGATATCAGTTTATACTCTGAAATCAGGGGACAGACTTTTTAATATTTGTCGATTCCTGTACACAATGCATTATAAACTGAACTCCATCAAACTGCAGCAATCTGTTTAAACAATGTAAAGTAAACTTGTGCTCGACAGGGCGCTTTCCTGAAATTCTCAGGATACTGCATTGATCATAAAAGATCAATGTATTAAAGAAATACTCTATTTAAAAATAGAGTTCCCATTTATTCGCTTAAGTAATTGAGCAGATGCTGATGACAGACTCCACCCAATTATTTTTTAAATACTAGATGATTTTACGCACCTTTGATCCCTCGCCTTGGTCAATCTGTGCAATATGGTGAAAAGTCAAGCAAGTGCTGCACCCAATGGAAGAGAGTGTTCGATTGGAAGCATATTTCTTAATAGGGATTTTTTAAAAAAGCTATATATTTTCCCACCCTTTTCAACAATGTACAAATAAAACTGAATTGTCTATGAGTCAGCAGTGAGCCTGGCCATGACTGGGTAACTTTTATGGAAGAACGGCCTGAGGGTCAGGCCACCGTTTCATAGACGTGTTATAAAACCAAAATTTTATGCTAAAAACCCATCAGACAAACAAAAATTAACATAAATAGGGGAATAGTAATATAAACAAAGCCAATATCTGCTTAGCGGAGGTGTGACGGAAGCCTCTGTCACCTTCTGAGGGACTTGAATTCCAGGTGTCAGAGACTGGTTGGCGCGGGCACTCGCAGCATCGGCTGTACTGCATATGGACTTTGTGTCCTTTGGAGAGAAGCGGATGCCAGCCTCATGCCACAGACTATGAGTGATTATGGCAAGGACAATCCATGGAGCATTTGGACATTGCCATGTTGTTTGTTATTTGTTTTAAACTTGTTTCTGTGGTGCAGGTCCAAGAGTTGTTAGTTTGTATAAATTTATCTTCCCCCCCTTGGGATTGATTGTGCAGGACAGATAATCTTATCACTGGGAGGGGGGGGGCTCAGACAGCAGAGAGCTATTGTTCAAGACCCCTCCCAGATAACCAACATATATTATGCAATCTGTTTTAATATACTGTCTGCCTGAAAAATAAAGCCATTCATTCCTGCTTTTACCAAGGATCAAGTCTCTCCGGGCGTGTGTGTTGAATCTTGGCTTCACTGGGGAATCTCTCTGTAGTGTGGAAGGTGACTGTGGGTCTCCTGGCGTGGTTCTTTCTGGGACAGAGAATGGAAGGACAAATAATGGGCTGGTTCTGGTCCTGGAATTTTGGACAGAACCCTGAGCATTTCCGTTACAGGAGGTAATATAAGGACATAAAGAAAAAATAACTTGACAACGAAGTGCGATACAAAACCCACAATAGATAAATAAATACGGTTATTCCAAAATAGGACTAAATAGTAGTTACAAAATACCGGTGCCGTAATTAATAGTACAGGTGGGACAACCATCCATATCATGCACCATATCAGCTCGGCAAACCTCAGCAGTTCATGCCGCCTACTATACGCCACTAGACTAGATATAGTATACACAGAGAACAGACCTCCATAGTCCACAGATGCTATCAGCAAAGATAGACACTTAAACAGTTAAAAACCCAGGCATTGGGACACTCAATGCGTTTCACTGCTAATGTGCAGCTTTTTCAAGAGTGGAAAGGAACCCCCCTACCTTAGATATATTTATATGAGAGAGAGAGCTTCCCCTGCAGGTGCTGCGGGTGCCTATAATCACAGGGACACGTCTGCAAATGTGTGCGCACCCGATGACGTCATTGGACTGCAACCATTCAGCACACGAGCATGCGTAAATCTTATTGCGTCCTGTTACTGTGGTAACCGGACACGTGTAGCGCTGATACATGGCAAAATCAGTGTCCAATGGAAGCAAATGCGCAGCCTAACCTAGATAGCCAAAATTCAAGCGAATAGAAAGGCTAGTAAGCAGTCTCCATGTTTAAAGGCCCGTAACAGGTTCCCAATATCAATCCACAGTGCCCGAACCATCTAAACATGCCTCATGAAAATATAAAAACATCACAAACAGATCAATATCAGACCTTATGAGAAACCAAAGGGCAGAGAGAGGAGGGAGGGGAGGGGAAGAGAATGGAGGGAGGGAGAAAAAAAGCTTACCATGAAGCAAAGCAAGAAAAAAACATATATGCACTTGTATCACTAAAAACGTGCTACTGATGGTAATAATTCACATAGATGTATAAAAATTAGATGTACCATTCGCATACAGTTGTGTTCAAAATTATTCAACCCCCACTGAAATTGAGTGTTTTGGCCAGTTTGACATTGATTTTGATCATTCAGTCATCTTGCTTACAATTAAATCAAAGGGGCACGTGTAGGTCAGACAAATATAACATAACATTTATAATGAAATAACAATAAATGTCTTTTCTGTGCTCACATCTTTATCAGTTTTATTCAACCCCCAAGTGACATTCAATCTTAGTACTTAGTACAACATCCTTTTACAGTTATAACAGCTTTTAAACGTGAAGCATAGCTTGACACAAGTGTCTTGCAGCGATCTACGCGTATCTTCGCCCATTCGTCATGGGCAAAAGCCTCCAGTTCAGTCACATTCTTAGGCTTGCGCACTGCAACTGCTTTCTTTAAGTCCCACCAGAGGTTCTCAATCGGATTTAAGTCAGGTGACTGCGATGGCCACTCCAAAATGTTCCAGCCTTTAATCTGCAACCATGCTCTAGTGGATTTGGAGGTATGCTTGAGATCACTGTCCTGTTGAAAGGTCCAACGTCTCCCAAGCCTCAGTTTTGTGACGGACTGCATCACATTGTCATCCAATATCTCCTGGTACTGAAGAGAATTCATGGTACCTTGCACACGCTGAAGCTTCCCTGTACCTGCAGAAGCAAAACAGCCCCAAAGCATGATTGACCCCTCGCCATGCTTCACAGTAGGCAAGGTGTTCTTTTCTTCATAGGCCTTGTTCTTCCTCCTCCAAACATAGCGTTGATCCATGGGCCCAAACAGTTCTAATTTTGTTTCATCAGTCCACAGAACACTATCCCAAAACTTCTGTGGTTTGTCCACATGACTTTTGGCATACTGCAGTCGACTCTTCTTATTCTTTGGAGACAGCAAGGGGTGCACCTGGGAGTTCTGGCATGGAGGCCTTCATTACGCAGTGTGCTCCGTATTGTCTGAGCTGAAACTTCAGGACCCACATCTGACAAATCTTTTCTCAGTTCCTCAGCAGTCACACGGGGAATATTCTCCACTCTACGCTTCAGGTAGCGCACAGCAGTCGAAGTCAGCATCTTCTTTCTGCCACGACCAGGGAGCGTTTCAACAGTGCCCTTTGCCTTGAATTTGCGAATGATGCTTCCTATGGTCTCTCTTGGTATGTTTAACATCTTTGCAATCTTCTTATAGCCATTGCCCTTCCTGTGAAGAGTAATCACCTCTTCTCTTGTCTTCCTGGACCATTCTCTTGACTTCACCATGTTTGTAACCACACCAGTAAATGTCTAGAAGGAGCTGAGTATCACAGTCATTTTAAAGCTGCCTAATTGGTGCTTATTATGCTTTATTGCTGCTCCGTGACATCCACAGGTGTTTTCAATACCTGATTGAAAACACTTGAATGAACCTCTGTTCTTCAGAGTGGTAGTCTTTAAGGGGTTGAATAATTGTGTCAATGAAGAATTCACAAAAGAAACATTTACTACTGTATTACAAAACCAATTGATGTCATTTTAGTTGCATATGGTTCTTTAAAAAGTCCTTGTAGGATTTCATTCTGAATACAATTACAAATGTACACTAAATTCCCTAAAACCCTTTACAGCATTGGGGGTTGAATAATATTGAACACAACTGTATGTATGTTAATTGTTGTTTGTCTGATGGTTTTAGTATTAATTCAATCAATTTGGCTTTAGCGTACATTAGGTCTATCACACGGTGGCCTGACCCTGAGACCGTTCTTCCATTTGGTTATACGAATGGGTACACTCGGGCTTATGTCCCCATTCTGGTAGACCCATTACCCTGCTTTCCAATAAGCCCCTTTGTGTGCTTATCATTTTGTTACTGGGTAATTTTAAGCATGAAGACGCAGGTCTTATTTTAACCAGTAACAATGAAAATAGGCAGTGTATTAAATATGAAATAAATACAAAATTCTAAATGACTATTTCGGAAAGAAACTCTGTATGTTATATTGTAAATAATGCTGAATGAATTGAAAGGATTTTAAATAAATTCATTTTACCAAGTGCAAAAGAAACATGTCACACAACAGTAAGTAGTAAATCCATACTTGCACTTCCGAGAGCCCATGCTCCTCCGTGAAGATAAATAACACTGCACTTCAATGCACCATGGGGCTCCGATGTTGGTTCAAAGATTCTTACTTCTACTCCATCAAAGACAGTGTCTGTGACTTTCAGATTGCCAGAAGATACAGGATCGATCTTATCAAGAGTAGTCACATAGTGCAGTATTCTCAGGCGATGGCCGAGACCGAAGTAATGGGCCAGATAACTCTAAGAGAAGGAAAAAAAAAAGAAGAAGTATATAAAGTTTTTAGTGACAAAAACTTCCACTTTCCTAACAAAAAGAAAAAACTATTTACACTGGGGTGGCTTTGCACTTTCCTGAACAGCATGTGCCTCCAGAAATCATTAGGATGCTTTTACATTGTGCAAGGTCTGTGGGCAAAGCAGTATTGATGAAACATTGTGCTGAAGTGCTTACTGTATGATTTTATTGGGATTTTGGAAAGTTTCATGGTTATTCAGAGAAAGGTAAAAACCTGGAGAACTTTTGGAGAAGTGAAAATTCTAGGTCAAACTAGCCAAACCCGAAAAATTCTCCCATTTATCTCACTTTACAAAACGGCTATCTTAACCTAGAATTTTCACTTCTCCAAAAGTTCTCCAGAGTTTCACCTTTTTTTTTATATAACCCTGTTTATATGCTTGCCGATGAGGTTGTAGGTGACCACAGCCTTTATGGAGGACAATGCCAACCAAGGCACAATCACATATTGATATTGTTAGTCACTCTAATAGATAACCCTTTCAGGTATTATTGGGAAACATACTAACATAGAGCTGAACAATTAGCTATAATTTGATATTTTTTCCCCAAGCTCTGTCGGGTATATTACAGATGGAGAAATTTTAAATGGATGTCTGTAGCCATTTTGTTTTTAAAGACAGTCTTTTCTTTTTCAAATTTCTCTAGTTTTAGGAACGAACCGAGATTTTTTTTTACAGAGTTCATGGCTAGGTGAAATCTTATTTTTCTTCTAGAAATACCAGACATGAAGGAACCTTAAAATGTCTTTGTGTGATATAATGCCCAAGCTAAGTACAGATATGTCACATTTAAATTTATTGATTTGTTTTAAGTCTTTATAACAAAAAGATATTTTGTCTTTTGGGTATAGGAAAATAAGAGTTAAAATCTGTTTAAGGTAAAATATATATTCACAAAATATATTTTTATACTCAAGGTATATTTTATTATATTTACCGTAGAAAATATATGCTCCAATAAATATTGTAGAAGTATAATTGGTAAATAGTATAATTGTTGAAGAATAGATTGTTGATTTTAGCTAGAGAAAAGAATTCAACTGATAAAGACTCAGTAAGTAACTAGAAAGGAGTGAGGAAATAAATCTAATTTTGACATGTAGAGACTAAATGTCTACACTGGGAGAGAAGAAGGTCTTTGTGTCCAAAATTACCTCTTGACACGAGATAAGACATAAAAATTAAATGTTGGAAAATTAAGAAGTGCAATACTGCCCTCTAGAGGATAGTAAATATTATATTTGATATAATGAATAATATTGCTAGTGACATCAAATTGACTATAATTGAAGCGGCAATGTTGGTTGCAGTCATTCCGAGATTCCAGGACATGAGGCACTCCGAGGCTAACACACATCGCTAGCAGGCCATTCCGGGACATTGCACTCAAGACACTCACCAAATCTCTAACTCACATGCATTGATTATCTGATATTGATAATCTTCACATATTCCAAACACAATATTACATAAAGAATTCCAAGGCAGACTCATCAAAATCCAGATTGGAGAGGTAAAGTATAAGCGCTATTTAAATTAAGGAATTAATGTAATTATATATATTTGTAGATTTCTTGCAACAGATAGACTGAGATTTCTCAGATTCTTGGTAGCTCCAAAATCTAAATATTTCTATTCTGCAGATAGAAATATGAAGAAGTGGACATAAGGATTTATCCTAAAAGAAACTGTTGTAGGATTGATATAAATATATATATTGAAATTGGAAATTACTGTGATTGAAATCAATAAGCAAGGAATTATATAACTACAAAATAAAAAGCAAAAGATTAGAAGTTTAATTCTCGAGATTAGGGGAGAATTCACTAAGTTTTATTACTTATCATTTTAAATTAGCTCATCTTTTGTTGATCCATGTAGTATAGAGAGATATATATATCTCTATAAGATCTAGCTGGCTAAACATTGATTGCTGGGAAATGCATGTTGTATTAAGCAGAAATGTTTATTAACCATTTGTGTATTAGTTACTAACTGATAAGGTAAATGATATTAATCATATATGCAGTTACTAACAGGAGATACATATATTGTGAAGCTAGTTTTTATATGCTGATGGATTGTGGTTTATAAATCTTTGATTATGATATGAGATTTGAAACTTTTTTTGTATACGTAATAAATATATATATGTTTTTATCCGATTATTGTATTCTTCAAAGCAAAACACAGACAATTAAAAGAATTTAGGAGAATTTCTAGGAAATATAAACGATTGATATTTGTGTCTCGTATAAGTTTCTTATGAAATAATAATCCCTGCCATATTGGAGGCTTGGCTGAGAAGCCCAATATATGACGTGTTGTAGTCACGTGCAGAGATTATATCCCACAGCTCCTGTGCTCCTGGTTTATTATTTAAGGCCTTGGTCAGGGCCAGATTTATAATTAGGCAAAGTAGCCATGTGCCTACAGGCACGTACCACAAGGGGGCATATCTGTAATTTATTTTACCATTTACAAATCATTTAGACCCCTGTATCTCTGGAGCCCAGTGGAGGAACTACAAGGGTCGCAGCGGTCGAACTTGCAACCGGGTCCTGGCATTCTGCCACTTGTAGAGGGGCCCAGGGCTCAGGCAGGCATTTGCTTTTTAATTGGGAGACCGGCGGCAAATTCCGCCTGGCGAAGCTGCACTAAGTTTTACGATCCATCGCTGCTCGCTCCTGTTCCGGCACGTGTGGCCTCGTGTGTGTGGGCGCAGTCAGCCGGGCCAGCCCAGGAGACAGTGTAGAGAGAGATTAATGCGCTACGCGCATGTAGGGCTGGGCAGATACCTCGTTGTCTCTCACTGGCACCACCGCTGCAGGATCAACCTGGCCCTGGTATGTTGTATGTGTTATGGTGGCGCTCTAAAAACTGGCTCTGAGTTGTGGTTTGTTTGGGTAAATATTATGAATGATCCTACATCCGAACTTTACTTTTTGCCGGGGGGGGGGGGGCTTCATTATGGCGGCCTCGTTACCGGGGGGGCCCTCTCGATATGGTGACCTGCATAATATACAGCTGAAACTCGAAAAATTAGAATATCGTGCAAAAGTTCATTTATTTCAGTAATGCAATTTAAAAAGTGAAACTAATATATGAGACTCAGTTCAAGCCATGATTTGTCATAATTGTGATGATTATGGATTATTACAGCTCCACAATCTCAGAAAATTAGAATATTGTGAAAAGGTGCAATATTCTAGGCTCAAACTGTGTCCCACGCTAATAAGCTAAAGAAGTCATAACACCTGCAGAGGGTTCCTAAGCCTTTAAATTGTGATTCTTACTAAACCAGACGGAGAGACAATCATGGGAAAGACTGCTGACCTGACAGTTGAGCAGAAAACCATTATTGACACCCTCTATAAGGAGGGAAAGCCTCAAAAGGTAATTTCAAAAGAAGTTGGATGTTCCCAAAGTGCTGTATCAAAGCACATTAATAAAATGTTATGTGGAAGGGAAAAGTGTGGAAGAAAAAGGTGCACAAGCAGCAGGGATGACCACAACCTGGAGAGGATTGTCAGAAAAAGGCCATTCAAAAGTGTTGGGGACTTTCACAAGGAGTGGACTGAGGCTGGAGTCAGTGCATCAAGAGCCACCACACAAAGACGGATCCTGGACATGGGCTTCAAATGTCATATTCCTCTTGTCATGCCGCTCATGAACAACAAACAACGCCAGAAGCGTCTTACCTGGGCTAAAGAAAAACAGACCTGGTCTGTTGCTCAGTGGTCCAAAGTCCTCTTTTCTGATGAGAGCAACTTTTGCATCTCATTTGGAAACCATGGACCCAGAGTATGGAGGAAGAATGGAAACGCACACACTGCAAGATGCTTGAAGTCCAGTGTGAAGTTTCCACAGTCTGTGTTGATTTGGGGAGCCATGTCATCTGCTGGTGTTGGTCCACTGTGCTTCATTAAGTCCAGGGTCAACACAGCCATCTACCAGGAGATTTTGGAGCACTTCATGCTTCCTTCCGCAGACGAGCTTTATGGGGATGCTGACTTCATTTTCCAGCAGGACTTGGCACCTGCCCACACTGCCAAAAGCACCAAAACCTGGTTCAATGACCTGGGATTACTGTGCTTGATTGGCCCGCAAATTCACCCGACCTGAACCCCATAGAGAATCTATGTGGCATTCCCAAGAGAAAAATGAGAGACATGAGGTCGAACAATGCAGAAGAGCTGAAGGCAGCTATTGAAGCATCCTGGTCTTCCATAACACCTCAGCAGTGCAACAGGCTGATAGCTTCCATGCCATGCTGCATTGAGGCAGTAATTGCTGCAAAAGGGGCCCAAACCAAGTACTGAGTACATATGCATGCTTATACTTTTAAGAGGTCGGATATTGTTCTATGTACAATCCTTGTTTTATTGATTGTATGTAATATTCTAATTTTCTGAGATTGTGGATTTGGGGTTTTCATGAGCTGTAAGGCACAATCATCACAATTATGACAAATCACGGCTTGAACTATCTCATATGTTAGCCCTTCATGGATTTTTGCACCGGGGCCCTCAGGTTTCTAGTTACACCACTGCTGGAGCCCTATAGGCTAGAAGGACATATAAGGGGGTCATTTAGAAAACGGCAGTGTATGGTCTTTCCAATGAAACCAAACATGACCAGGTTTATCTAAAACATAATGCATTTGTTCTCTTTTTTTCTAGTGCAGCACTAATGTTCACTTTGAAATTATAAAATGAACAATGATGTTGCACTAACTCACCTTGTCATTTCCAATGCATTGTTTCTTCAACAAACTAGAATACGACACTGCAGACAGGAGAGACATGGTGGAACCCTGCATCTCTGATTTTGACACCACACAAGATCAAGAGAGGTCTCATTGGAAAGGTCAGAGTCTGGCCCTTCGAATGATACCAAACATGACCATGTAATGTTTAAAAATAAAAAATATATTCTGTTCTACGGCAGAGACAATATGGGCCCTATTACATTCTTCTCGCACAATTTTGCGCTTGTGCAAAAACGCATTAACGCAAAACCCTTTGCGCTGAACGTTGTATTAAAACATTTGCGCAAAAAATGCGCGTTAACGTTTAAGGCGGATGAACCTGCGTGAGCGAAATTAACTGTGCGCGTCCTATACTTAAATAAAATGCTATTGCACAGAATTAGGGAAGGTGCCACTCCAGGTGATTTCTCCTTCTCACCCTAGATACAATATTTCAAACAACGATTAGATTGTAATACCATCCGCATACCATCGCACAAATGCATTTGCGCTCACAATATTAAGTATAGGACGCGATATTTCAAACAACGATTAGAGTGCACTCTGGATTACATATACCACTGCTAGTAACATCAATAAAATTCAAGACTTCTTATCTTAATAGAAACATAGAAACATAGAAAATGTCGGCAGATAAGAACCTTTCGGCCCATCTAGTCTGCCCAATTACATGGATACTTTACCTGGATTTATCTTTTGTTTAGGATAGCCTTATGCCTATCCCATGCTTGCTTAAATTCAATTACTGTTTTGGCCTCTACCACTTCTACTGGAAGACTGTTCCATGTATCCACCACCCTCTCAGTAAAATAATGCTTCCTGATGTTACTTTTAAACCTTTGCCCCTCTAATCTGAGACTATGTCCTCTTGTTTTGCTACTTTGTTTCCTTTTAAATATACTCCCTTCCTCTACCTTGTGGATTCCCTTTAAATATTTAAATGATTCTGTCTCGTCTTTTTTCTAAGCTGTACATGTTAAGATCATTAAGCCTTTCCTGGTAACTTTTCTCCTTCAAGCCGTACACCATTTTAGTAGCCCTTCTCTGAACTCTCTCTAAGATGCCTATATCCCATAGTGGTCAGCTTTTGGTATTTCTCAGCCCGATCCTGTCCTGTACATAGAACCATTTTCTCCAATGAGAGGGCAGCATACCATACTTCTTGATAAAGTAATTTTGACGAAACGCATCGAATAGATGCCAATACAACTTGTTTGTATTTTAATAAATCGTTTTTGTTTTTATTTTTATCTTGGAGTGTGCCGTTTTCTCTGAACTACACACCACGGAAGTATGGTACGCTGCCCTCTCATTGGAGAAATTGGTTCTATGTATAGGACAGGATCGGGCTGAGAAATACCAAAAGCTGACCACTATTAAGATAAGTCATCTTGAATTTTATTGATGTTACTAGCAGTGGTATACGTAATCCAGAGTGCACTCTAATCGTTGTTTGTAAACAAAAAAAAATGTGCTTGGTGACCGAAATTGCGCGAAGAATGTAATAGGGCCCTATATGTTTTTACGTATAGAGAAAACAATGCCACTGCAATTACCTTCTCATTTCAAATACTGGGAGTAAATGTGGAGGTGATGGTGCAATGCCTTACTACACATTGGTTCATCTAAACTACAAGCGCTACTGTGGAGAGCGTGGGGGCCCTTTGGACACCTGTATCTCCATTATCTACATAAATTCATGATAGGTGTCATTGGACAGGTCAAATTCTGGCTTTCTAATTATAACAAACATGACCATGTAAATTGTAAAAAAAAAAAAACACCCAGCCCAATTTTTTTTTGTCGTGCAGTAAGTTTTGATATCCTATTGATAAATAGTAATATAAAGCAGCAACAAAGAATGAAGTGGTAAAAAAGTCACGTCTTGAAAATAAGACCCTCAGCTATGGCCATTGGCCATACTGTATATTGATGTCCAGAATTTTGGTTGTCCAGGCTGAAATGGAGCATCATTTGCCATACAATATTAACTCCTTTTATCCCAAAATACAAAATATCACCTTCATTTGCTTAGTACCCAATAGTGGTCTCCCCAAAAGAGCATGCCAGATAGGTACTGCACTAATCACACGTGTTTGCTAGTGAAGGTCTTATAAATCGCATGACATGCATAATACAGTATAAAGAAACAACAATATTGCACAGTATATCTGAAAATTACGTATAGGAGTTCAGAGGATGTATGATAGAACTCACATTTTAAAAAGCCCACAACCGGCTCTAGGTACATTCGCCTATGAATTTCTCTTTTTTTCCTCAGGCACCATCCGCCTTACACCGTTACTCCATATTCCTTAGGATTCAAGCAGATAAAAAGACAGGGCAGGACCCTAGTGCAATTCAATGTAGTTTGAAGAACATGCAAATGAAGAAATACAGAAGTGTCAATTGCCAACTTAAAAGAAAGAAAGAGATCCCACTCCGGCTGCTACTTCAATGCCTTCGGAATTTTTATGGAATAATTTCTACCAAACTAACGTCAAAAATGATCCCAGCAGCAGAACAGTTAACAATAAGCGCTTTTATTGCTAGAAAAAACAATACACAAATAAAATCTATAACTACCAGAGCGTGTTTCACCAAAATTTTGGCTTCATCAGTTGGATTTCTAACATTGTGACTGTCCTGCCACCATTATATAGTTCTTTAACCCTTTCGCTACTGAGCCATTTATAGCCTGTGGGCTGAGCTCATTTTTACCGCTTTTGCTCATCATGTTTAAACACGTTTTGAAGCCACGTTTTATTAAACCACCCAGACAAATTCTATATCGTTCTTTCCGGCAGACTCAACATATTCATAATAGATCATTATTATACGTCATGTGCTACCTGTGTATTATAATGAAAAATGCAATAAAATTTGAATTTTCAATAATTTACAGCGTCTAAAGTGTTTTTTTCTCTTTTTATCATGTGAGCGTTTGCGGTTATATTTTCTATGGGTTGCGCTTGTTAAAAAAATTTGAAATGGGGACTCGTAACATTTTTTTGGGGGAAATTACATGCTTTTTAGCAAACGCACCCCATAGAAAAAATCGTTAGTGCAGCATCATTGTTCACATTATAATTGAAATGGGAACGATATTGCTGCATTAACAAAATAAAATAAAAACTGTTTATTTTTTTAATTTTCTATTTTTGATTATTTTTTATTTACACTTTACATGGTCATGTTTGGTATCATTGGAAAGGCACTGCTCTGGCCGTTCCAATGATCCCAAACATTAACCCATATCTGCCACAGATCGGGAGATAGGGGGTTCCAATGAACCCCCTATCTCCACCAGAGGGCGGTTAACTCTAGGGGTTAACTCTAGGTAACTCTAACAGCAGTCATCAGGGGGAGATCCCGGAAGCTTGGCCAACATCCACGATGTCGGCCAGCTCCGGAGGGGTTAGGGTTAAAGACAGCTGTCGCTTGGAAGGGTGTTTTTTATTTTTCATGAAGAATCAAAATTTTGACATCTGTAACATCTTCTATTTTTGAGAAATAGGTATCATGTTTAAAGGTATTCACCCCCTTTTTTCACCCCCTTACTTGGATTCTTGAAAAATGGTAGACTACATGTCTTTTTACACGTGGTTTTATTTTTCAAGATTGTAAATGCCAATTTTCACACCTGTAACATCTTAGATTTTTGAAATATAGGTATACTGATAAAAGTATTCAACCCCCTTTTTTCACTCCCCCCTTACTTGGATTTTTGGAAAATGGAGACTCTGAACATTCACCCGGAGACCCTAAGTGTCACATCTGGGGAACCTACGGTGTTTAAAGGGGGTCCTGGGTGCAGGGCGCCATTAGCTGGCCGAGTGCCAGGAGCTCCGGCATTCCCCGGTATTCCTGCGACTTGTCGGGGGATGGTGCACAGCGTAGAGGCGCGGCGTGATGATGCAGAGCTGCCGGCCTTTACATAAAGAGCGCGCGGTTTGAGTCGTTGCCTTGACATGGAGTCTGTTCGCGCATCGCTGAGTGCATTCGTTTACGAGTCACTTATTCTATGATTCTTTTTCTGATTTACTGACCCAGATTGTATGTGAACCCTCTCTGTTACTGATCCGGATCGTGTAATTGACCACGCTGTTTCTAAATCGTTTTATATAAACAACCTGTACAGGCCTAACGCAGGCTATTCCTCACCTGTTTATAAGGTTAACTCTTTCTGCCCCAGTGTATGCTCAGTCCTGACACCTACTGCCAAAGCTTTGAAATTATACTCGCTGTTACTGGTGTTTTTTTTTTTCCTGGCTGGGAGAGATCGGGTTAGTGGTCCTGACCACTCAAGGATCGGAGGGCTTAGAGGTTTGTCAAGTGGGATCCACACTACAGCTGTCGAGGGTGAATGTCACACTGAGATTCTTCAGAATCTCAGGGTCTCAGGGTGAATGTTCAGAAGTGAATGTTTAGAATCTCAGGGTGAATTTTCAGAGACCCTGAGATTAGGAACATTCCCCAGAGACCCTGAGATTAGGAACATTCCCCAGAGACCCTGAGATTCGGAACATACACCTAAAGACCCTGAAATTCTGATGAATGCTCAGAATCTCAGGATGAATGTTTTAAATCTCAGGGTCTCAGGGTGAATGTTCAGAGACCCCTGAGATTGAGCATTCACTCAGAAACCTTGAATATACACCCAGAGACCCTGAGATTGTGGGTGAATATTTCAGAATCTCAGGGTTTCAAGGTGAATGTGCAGATTCTCAGGGTCTCTGAACATTCACCCTGAGATGTTTATCAGCTTACTTCGGCGATTTGTTCGTAGAGGAATCATTCATTTAAAGGTTCTCTGAGACAATTTCGTTGCTAACAAAGTGTGTTGAAATGCACTTTACTACGCTGTCTATTGGCCTGTGATGCTAAATAAAGGATTCAGCACCAAACGCAAATTGACAGGGAAATACACTGCAGTTTGGCAAACTTCATCTGCAGTGAAATTGTCCCATAGAGAACCATTGAATGAATGACTCCTACGTTGAAATTGCCTAACTGCACTGTATTTCGATGTCAATTGGCCTGTGGTGCTGAATCCAATAGATTGCGCAACGCACAGGTTAATTGAAATGGAAATGCTTTTTTCCAGAGCAAACCGGTATAATGAATCAATTAGTTGCAACATATCGATTTGTTCAAACCTTTAGTTTCGGATGCGATTCGGCCGAAATAAATCTGTTATTTCGGAAGTACTTCCGAAGTACGAATCAACAGAATTTCGGACTAATTGCAATTTGTTACGAAAAGAAATGCACACCTAAATATCGTGGTACACCAGCGCCACCCAATGGTGAAGAGAAAAAGGGAATTGCTAGCGCTCATGGTGACTGCACATCACCATGCAGTAATTATTTTACAAAATGAAAAAAAATGGATTGAATAGGTGGAGTGCAGCGCTTTAATAATGTTGTATAGATAGAGCTAGATTGTAAATTCCCACGGGAATAGGGCCCTCATGTCCTCTTGTATCTACAGGCAGGAATACTCCTGTATGTATTGTAGACTTGTCCTGTCTTTACCCATTGTACCTTGTACAGCTCAACGCTGCGGAAGGTGTTGGCACTTAATTAATAATAATAAAAGATTACTTTTTATATGCGTTGCCAATCAACATTGGTCATGTTATTTCTAAACCAATACAAGAATAAATTCTTTAGTGCAACACTGTTTTACAAGGAATTTTCTTATTAAAAAAGCAGATTCAACAAACTCAAAAACGTAGAGCCGCCCTGGCTCTAAAGTGAAGGTGGATGGACTATTTGTCGGCCATCCTCAGCCCTCTGTTCAGAACAGATATTTCTGTTGGTTCTTAAATGAGAAATGTGGACATAAATGGTTTGCCTGATTTGCACCAAGTCCAGGGGAGGAATATGTTAATGTTTTATGCCGACTGAAAAAGGTGGTTTATATACCACCGAAATGCGTCTCAGGGACTTTTTAATAAATCTTTTTCCAAAGAACACCTGTCTGCCAGAATTTATCCTTGGGGTTTTCAGTTGTATCCATAAAGCAACCGCACGTTGTTTAAGTAGAGCCTCCCTTAGGCTCACAACCACGTGTGTTTATCCATACATATGTATATAGAACTGCGTGGTTTGCCTGGTTTGCACTATGTCCTCATTTGTCATTTAAGAACCGACAGAGATATCTGTTCTACATAGTCCATCCACCTTCACTTTAGAGCCAGGGCGGCTCTATGTTTGTGAGTTTGTTGCATCTACTTTTTTCAAAAGAAAATTCCTTGTAAAACAGTGTTGCACTAAAGAATTTATTCTTGTTTTTTTAGAAATAACATGACTAATGTTGATTGGCAACCGATATAAAAGGTAATCTATACAACATTATTGAAGCGCTGCACTCCACCTATTCAATCTAGTCAAACTAAAGCCTGACAGACCAAGGGGAAAGGTTAGGCAGTCACCCACTCGCCTCCGGACACCTTCACCCTGTTGGCCGATAACCCCTGGGCAGATGCAGACAAATACACTGAAGAGGGCTGGAGTGGGGCAAGTAGAAATGTTTACACTTGAACCAAATCAAACCCCCAACCCATTTATATATATATATTTTTAGTTATAGATTTTTACACACACACACACCCTGTGAAAGAGTTATTCCTTATATGATGATGTTCATCACAATTTTCAATGCTGTTTGTAACAATAAAATACACTGAACATACAGGTCTATTCAAAGAAAGGTGAAACTAAGGAGAATAACTGGAGAAGTGAAAATTGTACGTCAAAATAGCCAAACCAGTAAAATTCTCCCATTTATCTCACTTTCCAAATAAGCTATTTGGTCTAGATTGTTCTCCTGGTTTTCACCTTTCTCTGAATAACCCTGATAAGCTTTTCACAGAAGGAAAAAACCAACAGTAGACGTTTCCGCAAACAACAGCACAACTGTTTTTTTTCCCGTAAAAAATGCATACACTACGGATATTCACCATTTTTCCATTGTGTCACGGGTACTATACTTTGGTGATGATCTTCATAGATCTATACAAAAAATTTAAGTGAAACCTATGCTAAGCTACTATGCTTAGCTACCCTCAGAAACTAAGGTGGATTTCCTCAAGGTTATCTGTAAAATCTGGCTTTTTAGAGGGTCCTGAGGACATTTTGGGAAACACTGGTCCAGATTGTTCTCTTCTCCTGCCAAGTCTCCTGAGTTTTACCTTTAGTCAACACACCTGATTGTCTGTCAGCCGAGATCTAGCATGGCCAGCGGACTGGTATCTCTGGAACTTAAATAAACTGTAACATTCCCCAGGACAGACCTGGTAGGATCCCTGGTAACAGACCTCTAAACCTCCGATCCTTAGGATGGTCGAGACCACTAACCCTAACCTCTAGCAGCCACACAGGCCAGGGAGACAGTACCAGCAATATACACAGAACGAGATCTATAGGGGTTTGTACTGCGTTATAGTGTATGGCAGGATAGAAGTGCATCAGAATAACACCAGATGGCATACAAAACAGACATGGGTACAGAGAGAGAGAGTAATCGTAATAACAAAACCGGGTCAGCAACGTTTAGACACTTGTACTGCGCTACTACAGTGGCAAGAAAAGGTATGTGAACTCTTTGGTCATAAAATGTGCTCTGATCTCCATCGAAGTCACAACAATTTGAAAAACACAGTCTGCTTAAAGTAATACAACACAAACATTATATGTTTTCATGTGTTTATTGAACAGAACATGTAAACAGTCACAGTGCAGGGTGGAAAACGTATGTGAACCTTTGGACTTAATAACTGGTTGACCCTCCTTTGGCAGCAATAACCTCAACCAAACGCTTCCTGTAGTTGCAGATCAGACCTGCACAACGATCTGGAGTAATTTTGGACCACTCCTCTTCACAAAACTGTTTCAGTGTAGCAATATTCTTGGGATGTCTCGTGTGAATCGTTCTCTTAAGGTCATGCCACAGCATTTCAATCGGGTTGAGGTCAGGACTCTGACTGGGCCACTCCAGAAGGCGTATTTTGTTTTGTTGAAGCTATTCTTTTGTTGAATTACTTGTATGCTTTGGGTCATTGTCCTGTTGCATCACCCATTCTCTGCGGAGCTTCAGTTGGCGGACAGATGGTCTTACGTTTTCCTGCAAAATGTCTTGATAAACTCTGGAATTCATTTTTCTATCAATGACAACAATCCATCCAGGCCCTGAGGCAGCAAAGCAGCCCCAAACCATGATGCTCCCTCCGCCATGTTTTACAGTGGGGATGAGGTTTTTGATGTTGGTGTGCGGTGACTTTTTTTCTCCACACATAGTGTTGTGTGTTTTTTCCAAACAACTCAATTTTGGTTTCATCTGTCCACAGAATATTTTGCCAGTAGTGCTGTGGAACATCCAGGTGCTCTTTTGCAAACTTCAAACGTGCTGCAATATTCATTTTGGACAGCAATGGCTTCCTCCGTGGTGTCCTCCCATGTACTCCATTCTTGTTTAATGTTTTCCTTATTGTAGATGTGTCAACAAAAATGTTAGCATGTGCCAGAGATTTCTGTAAGTCTTTAAGCATTCTGCGCTGTGCTCTTGCAGTCATCTTTACAGGACGACCACGCCTAGGGAGAGTAGCAACAGTGCTGAACTTTCTCCATTTGTAGACAGTCTGTCTTACCGTGGACACATGAACATCAAGGCTTATGTAGATACTTTTGTCACCCTTTCCAGCTTCATGCAAGTCAACAATTCTTGATCGTAGGTCTTCTGAGAGCTCTTTTCTGCGAGGCATGGTTCACATCAGGCAGTGCTTCTTGAAACCAGTAAACCCAAAACTGGTGTGTTTTTAAAGGGCAGGACAGCTTTCAGCAACACATCCAATAATATCACACTGATTGCACTAAAGGTTGGCTCACTCCTGGCATTAGCTCTTGGAGAAGTCATTAGGCTAGGGTTTCACATACCTTTCCCACCCTGCACTGTGAATGTTTACATGTTATGTTCAATAAACACATGAAAACTAATGTTTGTGTTGTATTATATTAAGCAGACTGTGTTTTTCAAATTGTTGTGACTTAGATGAAGATCAGAGCACATTTTATGACCAATTCATGCAAAACTCCACATAATCCCAAAGGGTTCACATGCTTTTTCTTGCCACTGTATATGTGGCAGGATCTGTAACACACACCAGCAGCAGATACACCAGACAGGGGCACAGAGAAAGACAATAGCTGTATTGGCAAGCAAAGTCGGCAACAGATCGGGTCCTCAGAACAAAGCAGGGTCAGTAACGAGTATACACAGTGCTTCAGTAAAGCAGCGATGCAGGAATGAAACTCCACGGCAAGGCAAGGGCTCAATGCGCGCTCCTGATTTAAAGACCGGTAGCGCCGCGTCATCACGCCCTGCCCCCTGATCGTCCGTCTCCACGCCGGGTGCCGCCGGAGTTCCTGTCCAGGGTCCCCCTGTGAGCCCCCTGGGACCCTGGATGTCACAAACACACAGATAGGAATGGGCTGCCGGGGCGTGGCCTGACAGCGGATGGAGCTGGACGTGTAAGAACTGAGCTCCGTCTCCCGAACGCCATTTAATCCACTTAAGGGGCCTGCAAGCTGTAATGGGGCAGCGAAAACTGACCTCCCAAGCCTCCCAACCTGCCGGTACTCGAACCACCTCGAAAACCGCCACTTTATTGCCGTTTTTAAGCGGTTCCCCGCACTTGCGGCCACCACCGCCGGAATCCAAGATGGCGGCTGCGACAGAGATGCACGAGGAGGACAGAGAGGAAGATCCACTCCCAGACAGCCCTCCTAAAAAGGTAACACGGGGGCCTCTGCGGACATTGAACTGAGAGATATTCTCAGAAATCTCCCCACAAAACGGGACTTAACTACACAGCTCTCAGTTATGGAGAGAAATGTAAACGGCAGAATTGAGGCCCTGAGCTCTGATATAAAACACTTGGGAGGTCGAATTCTTGACTTAGAAGAAGATAGAGACTCTTTATTTACGCATGTAGAACACCTAAATGTACAAGTGGCGGAACAGGCTAAACATCTTACGAACTTACACCGGCACTTAGATGACATTGACAATAGGGGCAGACGTAACAACATCCGGATTAAAGGATACCCAGAATCAGATGAAAGCCCGGAAAACTTAATCGAACTCCTGCGGCACCTCTTTAACGATTTGTTACACCGGCCGGAGGATGCGAAAATCAAATTTGACAGGGCCCACAGGGCGCTAAAACCTCGCGGTGCGACGACGGATCAACCACGTGACATTATATGCAGACTACATGACTTTGTCGTGAAAGAGGAGATCTTGCGGGCCGCCCGTAAAACTGCAACCATCAAGGTAGATGGCTGTTCTGTGGCCTTATATCAAGATGTGTCTTGGATTACGCTACAGGCCAGACGTCTTTTAAGACCAATCACGACTGCCCTCCCTGAACGAGAAATCCGGTATAGATGGGGTTTTCCCCTAGCACTTCATGCCCAGAAAGGCAACACTACCTATTCCATAATCACACCTGCGGATGTTCCGGGCTTCTTGTTGGCGTTTGGTTTACCTGAAACGGATGTAGCAGATTGGTACGGAGCAGCATCGACTCTGGCACCACCAGCCCAACCACAAAGGCAACGATGGAACCAGGTTGCTAAAAAACGGAAAGCGAAGCCACAATCACCACTCAGGTCGAGCTCTCCAGGCCATGGCAATGGCCTCCAAACACTTAGTCCACGACGGGCATCGCAAGAACTGACCTAGGACGTGGAAGTCTTCGGATTGTTTTCCTCTTTTTTCTATTGTATCTCCTTCATGTTGCTGCCCCATTGATCCAAAGTTCTCAGTCCATTTCCTGTTTTTTCCTTGCGAAGCTTGCCTCCCCCTGATACACTTCAGTTTCAGAGGCGCTTGGGTTGGACTCTGGGAAAATGGGTCCCTTGTTTTGCACTCTTCGACTCCACCATCCCGATCTACCTGGTACTATGGTGGAAGGGAATAGATGGGCCCCATGGACTCGGCTTCTTTTCCTAGATGTCGAGGCCGTGTCTCCTGAACGGTGTATATCGTTTTTGTTTTCACCTTCTGTTGACGTCCGAGCACAGAGGTTTACACTGTTTGATTCTGTATATACGAGTTTTGTTGTTTTTTTTTTGTATTTGATGTTATTGTTATCGATTTTATGTGTCGTGGTCGTGAACGAGATTGAAACGTCAGGGGTCAAATGCTTACAGCGAGTCCTTTCCATTAGACTATTTAAGTGGTACACAGTATCTTAATGGCTGATCTCCGTTTGATTACATATAATGTTCGGGGTCTTAACTCTCCCCACAAACGTCGCCGTGCCTTACAGGAATTCCAGCGTCTGGGGGGTGATGTGATATTTCTCCAAGAGACACACTTTCGGGAGGGACACGCCCCGGCTTTTCATAGCCGCAAATATCCTCTGGGCTACTTTAGCAACTTCGGGGAAACTAAAGCTCGAGGGGTGGGTATACTGATTGGGAGCCATGTCCCTTTTCAAGAATTAGGGGTGTTGACGGACCCACAGGGGCGTTATATCATGGTGAAAGGAATGATTGGGACCACAAGGGTCACTTTGGTTAATGTTTATTTGCCCAATAGACTGCAGACTAGAGCATCCCGGAGGATTTTGGATAAGTTGACGACGTTTCTGGATGGAATGTTGATTATGGGTGGGGACTGTAATGTGGCGCTGGACCTGCCGGCGG
This sequence comes from Leptobrachium leishanense, assembly GCA_009667805.1. Lineage (NCBI taxonomy): Eukaryota > Metazoa > Chordata > Amphibia > Anura > Megophryidae > Leptobrachium > Leptobrachium leishanense. The sequence goes on from CM019066.1 coordinate 125,912,168, forward strand.
AGGGTTTGGCGGGGGCTAGGACCTCGGCTGGGTCCTTGCGACGGCAGTTCCAGAAGCTATTGGGTGATGAGCACCTGTATGATTGCTGGCGGACTCTCAATCCGTCAGACAAAGATTATACCTATTACTCACATGCCTTTTCTAGATATTCCCGAATAGACTATTTTTTTTTACCTCACCGCTTTTTAGATCGAATTCGGAGATGCTGGATCGGCCCGATTACTTGGTCGGATCATGCACCAGTCATAATGCACTTGACTCTACCGCAGTCGTTTAGGGGTACATCGCACTGGAGACTTAATGACACATTGCTATCAGACGTGATTCATCGGTCTGATTTGCAATCGGCCCTTACTAGATTTTTTGAAGAAAAGGAGTCCCCAGATATAAAACCCACAACACTCTGGGAGGCACATAAATGCGTTGCGCGAGGGGTGCTCATACAGATGGGAGCTAGAAAGAAAAGAGAACGTGACGTTAGGGTCACACAAATCCTATCAGATATACGGGACCTCGAGAGGGTGCACAAGGAGGACCTTGATCCGCAGTCTTTTCGGAGCTTGGTTTTACTTCGTGCAGAGCTAAATAAGATTTTAAATGACCAGGCTTCTCGATCAATTACTTTGACTAATCAGACATATTACTCTCAGGGGAATAAATGCGGGAAATTGCTGGCCCGCGCCCTTAAAAACAGACATCAAATAACCTTTATCCCCAAAATAAGAAGAGGAGAGGGGAGACCTATGGCGTACACGACGGGAGACATAGCCTCGGAATTCCACCAATATTACTCCACCCTATATAATAACCGCCCCGACATTGCGCCTCCAGAGGTAATCGACTCTTTTTTTAGCTAAAACAATAGGCCCCACTATGGCCCGTAACCACCGGACTTTGCTGGACTCTCCCATAACGGCTGCGGAACTGACACAGGCCCTAAAGCTGACCCCTCACGGGAAGAGCCCAGGCCCGGACGGTTTTACCACATTATATTATAAGACGTTTCAAAATATACTGACTCCGTTCTTTGTACAAGCCTTTAATAGCGTCGACGAGGAGACCCGCCTACCCCGAGATACGATGGCGGCTTCCATAGCAATTATTCCAAAGCCGGGGAAGGACCCTCTTGACTGAGAATTACAGACCCATCTCGCTTTTAAATACAGACCTGAAGCTTTTTACTAAGATTCTGGCCCTTCGTCTGCGCCCGCTCCTGGGGGGCCTGATAAATGTGGATCAAGCGGGCTTTGTCCCGAGACGTGAGGCTAGGGACAACACTTTGCGCGCTCTGTCGGCACTTCATGGGGCGTCGGTTTCCTCCACGCCCATGTTGGTTCTCTCTGTCGATGCCGAGAAGGCTTTCGACAGGGTGAACTGGCAGTATCTCTTCGCGGTCCTGCACGCAATGGGATTTGGCCCGCGCTGGTGCCAGTGGATGGCGGCTTTGTATGGGGAGCCGCACGCTCGGATCAGAGTGAATGGAACCCTCTCCGATTCGATTACTATTAGAAACGGTACTCGACAGGGGTGCCCTCTGTCCCCACTATTGTTTTTGTTGTACCTGGAGCCTCTGCTGCAGGAGATTAGACGAAGCCAGGATATTAAGGGCCTACGTTTAGATAGACATGAATACAAGGTCTCGGCTTATGCAGACGACCTGCTCTTTACTCTGACCGATGTGGACCGTTCCCTGCCATCCCTGATGCGAGTCCTCACAGAGTTTGCTAACATTTCAGATTACAAGATTAACCCCACCAAAAGTGAGTTTATGGGCCCTCTGATTTCCAAAAGTTCCCTGGTCTCTATACAAGAGACTTATGGTTTTAAATGGAAACCAGAGGGACTTACGTACTTGGGAATTAAACTAGCTACTACCCAATCTCAATTGATGGCCCTCAATTATGACCCGCTTCTTCGCTCGGTAACAGAAGACTTACAAAAGTGGAATCTACCGCATATATCATGGCTGGGTCGATTGAATGTACTTAAAATGAATATTTTACCCCGTTTCTTGTACTTATTTCAAGCCCTTCCAATATTTTTACCCCGTTCGTTTTTTATTTCACTGCGAACACAAATCACACGATATATTTGGAGGGGAAAGAGGGCTCGCATCTCGTTCGGAGATGGCCAGGCCGGTGGGTAGAGGGGGGCTGGGAATGCCCCACTTTCAGTATTACTACCTGGCATCTATGTTCTCTATCCTCTATCATTTCTCCAAACCGACGGCACACCGACGGTGGATTGAGATCCTACAGGCTACCTCGGGATTTCCTCTGGCCTCTCTCCCATGGCAGACGGCCTCACTTCAGGCCCTGGGGCTAGCTAACCATCCGATTTTAACCCCGATTTTGAAACTGTGGAGAAGACATGGGTTGGAGTTAGGATTGACGGCGGAGAGTTCCCCGCTGACCCCGGTCACACACAATCCCCTTTTTCCGCCAGGAATAACTGGAGAGCTGTTGGGCCTTGGGAGGGAGATGCCTTATCTTCCTGTTAATCAGATTGTTGAAAACGGGGCCCTGTTGCCCCTTAATGTCCTCATTTCCCCCACCCAGTCTACGTTTGCGCACGCTTTTAATTATACCCAATTGCGCCATTTCTTTCACTCAGACCTCAGGGAGGCGGCTGCCGGACGTACGCTCACCCCATTTGAATTGATCTGCTCGGCGACAAGAGGAACGGAATCTATAGTGTCTGTTATTCAGACTTATTTAACAGATGGAGGATACTGCTCGGACTCGCCGAGATTGGCTAAATGGGAGGAGGAGTTAGGAAGAGATATAGATCCACAGGAATGGTACAAGGCTTTTCTCCTAACGTTTTATGCCTCACGGAGCATGACTATAAGAGAACAAAATTGTAAACTGTTTTTACGTTGGTACATGACTCCGGCGCAGCTACATCGGATTTCGCCTTCGGAACCGGCCTCCTGCTGGCGTTGTCTAGGTGACAAAGGGGACTACCTACATATTTGGTGGTCTTGTCCTCGTCTGCGTTCTTATTGGCGGGAGGTGGCGGCTCATATTGAAGAGATTACTGGCAGCGACTTAACATTTGAACCTGCATCTTATCTATTAAACATGCTACAGTACTCAACTGATACCTTTAAAAACTCCCTGCTAGCCATCCTATTGTCGGCAGCTAGGGGGACTATACCGATGTATTGGCGCCAAAGGGTGATACCTACAGTTAGAGATTGGGTAACACGGGTTGAGAAGATCAGAGGATTTGAAGACTTGCATTACACCGCGCAGGGTAAATATGATCATTTTCACGCTGTGTGGTGGCCCTGGATTGACCGGTTGCCGGCCCTGGCAGAGGGCGCTGGAGCGGTGGAGGCCACGGATGTATGAAATAAGGCGCTTAGGTGATCGACCACAGGGGGATAGGACCTCTTGGGAAGTACCAGCTTATGCAAGCTATGTTACTCTTCGTTTTTGTTCAGACCACGACTAGACACACTGTTTAAGTTTTAGTTTTTAATGATGTTTTAGTATTATAGACTATTTTTCTGATTTAATTTGTCCTTCCTCAATGGCATCTGAGTAAAATTCATCGGACAATGATATGTAAACACAACCTTAAGGACTTAGCACAGATTTGATCTGATTTTCAGGTCGCGAAATGTCCATGTGTATATGCTTTACTGTTCATATTATTTTCCATACAAGCTTTCTGTAAACATATATGTTGTTTCCTTTGGTTGAATAAACAGAAATTACATAAAAAAAAGGAATGGGCTGCCGGTTCGGATTTCGATTCGAACATCGGCTGTTCAAAAGTTCGAGAACGAACTTTTGCGTGACGTTCGCAGAAAGTTCGTGAAAGAAAAAAAGTTTTAAAAAAAATTCCCAAAAAAATCTATAAATAGACTCTTTACTGCAGAATATAATAAACGGTTAATTAGATATTGTATTAAAACGGGAATATTTTTAACATTGAAGCCTATGGGATTCTCCTGAATAAACCTGCCGAATGAAACCACCGAACAGCAGGGCATTTCTGCAACTTTTCACTGCTGGTTTTTGTTCTCTGAATAGAAGAAGCATTGCTTCTCTAAAGGGATTTCACTGCCCTCGAACAGGCACCGTATGTGCAGGCAATTTGCCAACATTTGGCGAACTGTCTGCTCTCTGAATAGCCGAATAGCCAGGAAAGGTAACCGTACGCTGGATTTCAGTATTCGGTTACCTTTCGGCCACAATTCGAATCTCTTTGAATAACCCTGTTAGATTCTCGGTGTCGTGCACCACCAACTAAGACACAATTTTTCTGCACTTGAATGTTTGGGTGCGCTGACCCGTGTACCAGATGCATACAGGGCAGCCATCGGAAATGATGGGGCCCCTTACTGAACCTCACGATGGGGCCCCCCGTAAACATCCTCAACCCATAACAGCTTTTCGCCCCTTCCAAAACAAAAAAATTACATAACACAGTTCCAGAGCAATAAAACTCACAGTAATGTGTGGTGTGTATGAGCGTATCTGTCACGTCTGGGGCTCAGAGGGGGCCCCAGCACCCAGCGGCGCCATCGACAAGCCGGGTGCCAGGAGTTGTGCCGGCTTCCGGAGCTTGCAGGCTGGTCAGGAGGTGGGGCGCAGCATGATGACGCACGCCCGCCTGATTTAAATACAGACAGTGCGATCCAGCTCATCGCCCTGTCGTTGAGTTTGCTTCCCTCAGTGCTGAGTGTCTCCTGATGATGCTCTACTTGGTTGATTTTTCAGTCTCCGTTGTTACCTGGCTTGTATGAGAACCACCCCTGTGTACCAGTACTTGACCACTCTAACTCTGATTGATTTTTGGCTTATATGATAGATACTCCTTGTGTACCATTTTTGGCTATCCCTGTCCAATTCTAACACTGATCGATTTGGGCTTGTTTTAGAATGCGTCCTTGTATACCGTCTGGCCTATTTCAGGTATACCCTGTCCTGTGTTTTTTGGTCAAACATTTCCCACTCGCTGGCAATAAAACATTTCCCATGGCTTCAAATCGCATTTAAAACATGAATAAGGCTGGGGTCAGACGAACACATTTTTAACGTGCGTTTAGGTGCACTTAATCACGGCCACGGTAGCAGCAAATGACGGCCAATATACAAAGTACGGCCGCGCAACGCAAGTGGAAAATGAACGCATTTTTTCGAGAACGCAGAACCACTAGTACTGACGTACAGAATGCGCTGCATCCACTAGCGGCATGTGTGCGTGATTAGGAGACGTCAGACGCTTCTAACGTCCAGCCTACATAACGTCCAAACGCAAAAAGTGTTTTATTGACAATCCGTAAAAAATCATGCATGAAAATGCGCATTGTATGACCGTTTTCACGCATTCCGTGAAAAAATACGTCAATGCGTTTGAACACACTTTTTGACGGACGCTGCGAATAATGCGTTCGTTTGACCCTAGCCTTAACCCTTTCGCTGCTGAGGCATTTCCCACCTCTGTGCTGAGGTCATTTTTACCGGTTTTGCTCATCATGTTTAAATGCGTTTTGAAGGCTTATTTTAGTATATGACCCAGACATATTATATATCGTTCTTTCCGTCAGACTCGGCAGATTCATAATATGTCATTATTATATGTATACGTCATGTCCTGTCTGTATATTATAACAAAAAAATGCAATAAAATATGAATTTTCAATAATTTACAACGTGTAAAGTGTTTTTTTTTCACATTTTAACATGCGAGCAATTGCGGTTATATTTTGTATGGGGTGCGCTTGTTAAAAAAATTAGAGATGGGGTCTCGTTACATTTTTTTTGGGGAAAATTATGCGATTTTTAACAAACGCACCCAGGGCCGGCCCGACCATGGTGCAGAGTGGAGCACCGGCGCCAGGCGGCCGAATTCCGGGGGCGGCAAATTTTAGCCGCCAGTGCACTTTTTTTTTTTTAAATCGGCGGCGGCAGCATCTACATTTGCGGCGCCGCCGGGAAGTGAATGTAGTCCAGGAGCCGCCCACACGCGCCGTATTCCTGCGCTTCCATTCCTGCGCTTCCATTCCTGGCCGCATGTGTGTGGGCGGTGCCTAGTATGGAAGCGCAGGACGAATTCTCCACAGACTACGGCAGCTATGTTTCAGCTCTCTCCCCTCCCCGGGACCATCCAGCTGGTAAGAGACGTAGTGCCTATGCTCCAGCTTGTTGTTATTATCCTGCTAAGTGGGAAGCAGGCAGCCCCCCCCCCTCTGCTCCTTCTCCTGCACACACTCCCCACTCCAGCCCTCTATTTACTTACCCTGGCAACTGTTTCTGACAACGCGGTGAGGTGACCCTGGCTATCTTGCTGTAAATCAGGACCTCATGCAGGCTGTGATCTCCAGGATCTGATACAAAGGCCATCTCTTGCCTCGCCATGAGATTTAACCCTGTGAGATTTATCCTATATGATGTGTAACCAAGCACAGTGGCTTGGGCCGGCCCTGAACGCACCGCATACAAAAATCGTTAGTGCAGCATCATTGTTCACATTATAATTGAAATGGGAACAATATTGCTGCATTAACAAAACAAAAAACCAAAAAAGTTTTTTTTTTTTAGAATTTTTTTTAATATTTTTTATTTTTTTTAATTTTTATTTTTTTTAAAAAAGTTTTTTCACAGTGGTGTTTGGCCGATCCAACAGTACCAAACATTAACCCCTAGCTGCCACGGATCGGGAGATAGGGGATTCATTGGAACCCCCTATCTCCACCGTTGGTGGCAGCTAGGGGTTAACTCCAGGACTGGCGTCATCGTGCATAGCACGATAACGCCAGTCCTCAGGGGGAGTTCCTGGAGGCTTGGCCGACAAAGATGTCGGCCAACTCCGGGAAAGGATCACGAACCGGCGCTTTTCAGCGCCGATTCGTGATCCGGCTCCCCAGGGGTTAATGACAGCCATAGTTTGGAAGGGCAGGCTGTGCCCTTCCAAGCGGTGTCTGTTTTAACTCGCTACTCCCCGGCGATCGGGAGGGAGAGAGGTCCGAAGGACCTCCCCCCCTCCCTTTCAGGCGCCTCCTCCGCACATGCGGGGGGGCGCCTGCATTAGATGTCATCGCGTCGCCGCAATGACATCTAATGTCCCCGCCGGGCTCCCGGATTGACGGGCTGACATCCAAGATGTCAGCTCGCACCGGGGGGGGGGGCGCAGCAATCCGCCGGAATCCGGCGGATTGCTGCCTCCTGTGCTCGGACACGCTGAGCGCGTCCGTAGCACAGGAGAACCACTTGGCTGGACGCGCTGAGCGCGTCCATAGCAGCCAAGTGGTTAAAGTGGTAAAAATTAGCTCAGTGAAAGGGTTAAAAAAAAATATTAAAATTCATTATTTCCTGTCCCCCCAGGGCAGTACCCGGACCCCCATACACCTTTTATGGCCAATATCTTGCATATATGCCCTCTTGGAGGGGACCTTAATTTTCGAACGTTCAAGCCCCATTGACTTGCATTGTGTTCGCAGTCAAACTTTTTCGGGTGTTCGAGTTCGAATGCGAACCGAACACGGGGGTGTTCGACCCATCACTACACACGGATGCCATCCTGGTGAGTATTAATATAATGTAATAGGAGGAAGAAAGCCCTTATATATAACTAGCTTTTGCCCGCGGCTTCGCTCGCGTGGCTTTTGGGATTTGTCAAAATTGTTTTTATATGAAACATGAGGTTTTTTGTTCAAACTGTACAAAATATAATTTACAGGTTGATGTCTTAAAGTAATAAGTAATATTTATTGCAGACGTTGGTTAAGGGCATGTTCGCTACAAAACAAAGTTGTTTCATTCACATGCGTCCATTAATTTTTTTGTGTTGCAAATACAAACCGACAATGAGACAGACAAAATTAATTATTTTTTTTTGGCATCTGGAATATAAAAAATAAAACTATTTGAGTACTTCTTTACAAACTACATTAGTGGTTCTTCTTTCAGGTGGTAGGATCACCAGAGAGTTAGGTGAGCTCACTCTGCAACAGGCAATGTAAAAGTGCTCATGTGAGAGAGAAGCAGACTTCTTTTAGACCAATCCCTGCTACCGTCAAAGTCTGTCACAGACACTTGTTGATGGTCATCGCAAAACAAACCTTTAGGGTGAACTGAAGCGTTTTTAATTGAAATGGATATTCTGAAGGTATAAGAGGTATTCGTGGTATGAACACCAACTCCCACGACCAGAACCGGTTAGCACCATAACATCAATCACATTTCTGTGGAGTGCTTTTTACTTGCAATCTGGTGCCATTACAAAGCTTAAATGGGTGGAGGTTCTGTAATAATATCACAGGTTCTCCCACACTGCAGCATTGAGGGTGTGTGTTAAGCTGGAGCAGTGAGGGAGTGTGTGGTCTAGCTGTGAGAGGTAGGCAGATATGTTAGAGCAGTGAGGGAGTGTGTGAGCCCTGTATGTGAGATGCAAGCAGACATGCTGGAGCAGTGAGGGAGTGTGTGAGCCCTGTATGTGAGATGGAAGCAGACATGCTGGAGCAGTGTGGGTGTGTTTGAGGCCTGTGAGAGGAGCTGCATAGAGACTCCATTCTGTGTGAAGTAACAGCATCCCTCTGTTCCACTCACCCAGTGTATTAACTGGATTTTCGGAAATTGGTAAAATACGTGGGTTTTTTTTTTTCAAGAAGATTCTAAATACCAATTTTCACATCTGTAACTTCTATTTTTGAAATAACGGTATCCTGTTTAAAATATTCACCCCCTTTTCACCCCTCTACTTGGATTTTTGGAAAATGATGAAACACTTTTTTTATGTTTCAAAAAGATTGTAAATACCAATTTTTACGCCTCTAGCATCTTCTGTTTTTGAGATATAAGTATCCTGTTTAAAAGTATTCAACCCCCCTTTTTTGCCCCACCACTGGATTTTTGGAAAATGTTAAAATACTTTTTTGGTTTTTTTTTCAAGATGAATCTGTCACATTTCGTCGCTCCAGCCCTGTCCCCCTGCCCTCTGTATTCATGTATACCTGTTTTTTCCCATGTGTTTCTATGTTGCTTTCCCTGGGTAGCAGCTCAGGGGTTAATTGCTTTGTGTTTGTCGGTTCACCTGCTGATCGTTGTTCTGGTCCCCTCCCTATTTAAAGCCATAGGCCCATATGCTCATTCAATGTTCCAGTTTGCCTGCATTTAGCCTGCTGTGTTCTGAGCTCCCTGCTGTTATTCCAGTCCCAGTCTGTATTTTTCTTGTTCGGTTTATTTATTTTGGTTCCCCTGTCTGTCTGCCGTTTCCCCAGTTATTCTCATATTCCTGGTTTATGTTATGTGTATATACTGATTACCTGGTTCTGATCCTTTTGCTTGGCTGACTTATCTTCTGGTTCTGGATCCCTTGCTTCTGTATACGGTACACGTTCTGGTTAATGACTCCTGGCTTTTCTTGTGGATACTCCTTGTCTGTACCATTGTTATATTACTCATGCACATTCCTGTATACATCTGTATTTCCTTAGATTCTGCACGGCGCTGCTGTATTATTTTTATTTAGAGCAGATCTGGCTATTCTAAAGACCGTTCTTTTAGAATAGGGCTGCTTTCTATCGTGCAGGGTCTCTGGCCTAGATTGTATACCAGTGTTGTGCAGAGTTCTCTTGTGTATCCTGAGCTGTGCGCTCCTGTTATTGCCGCCAAGAGCGTTAGCTCTGCTTAGGGCTTTTACCATATCCAGAGCCTTGCTACACCGCTGTCTGGTGTTGCCGGCGGTACAGAATCTAAATACCAATTTTTCACGTCTGTAACATATTCTGTTTTTGAGATAAAGGTATCCTGTTTAAAAGTATTCACCCCCCCCCCCCACTTGGGATTTTTGGAAAATGGTAAAACACGCTTGCCAAATTTCACACCTGTAACGTCTTTGGTTTTTGAAATATAGGGATCCTGGTGAAAGTATTCACACCCTTTTTTCTCCCCCACCCCTTAACTGAATTTTTCAGAAAATGGTAAAACACATTTTTTTTGTAATTATCATTGTATTAACCACTTCAATGCTGAGGACGCGCTGAGCGCGTCCTCAGCATTCCCGCTGCTGTGCGGAGGACGCGCTGAGCGCGTCCTCCCATTGGGGTCAGCGTTCGGCCGGGTTCCGGCCGATCGCTGGCCCCCCCGGTGCGGGCTGACATCCTCGATGTCAGCCCGGCATCCGGGACCGCAGCTGCCGGAATTAGGTGTCATCGCGGCAGCGCGATGACACCTAATTCAGGCGCCCCCCGCATGTGCGGAGGAGGTGCCTGAAAGGGAGGGGGGGAGGTCCTTCGGACCTCTCTCCCTCCCGATCGGCGGCTCTGCGGGGGTTAACCCAGGCATCATTTGGAAGGGCACAGCCTGCCCTTCCAAATGGTGCCTGGCATTAACCCCTGGGGAGCTGGATCGCGAATCGGCGCTGAAAAGCGCCGGTTCGCGATCCTTTCCCAGAGCTGGCCGACATCTTGGATGTCGGCCAAGCCTCCGGGAACTCCCCCTGAGGACTGGCGTCATCGTGCGTAGCACGATGACGCCAGTCCTGGACTTAACCCCTAACTGCCACCAACTGTGGAGATTGGAACTCCCTATCTCCCGATCCGTGGCAGTTAGGGGTTAATGTTTGGTATGGTTGGATCGGCCAGAGCATGGCCGTTCCAACGATACCAAACATGAAAGTGAAAAAGTTTGTCAAAAAAAAAAAAAAATGAAAAATAAAAATAAAAAATAGGGGGTGCACCCTCTAATTTAAATTTGACGCACCCCTTCCTGTCAAGGTCACACCTCTTCCTGGTTAATCCCCACCCTTCCTATTTAAGCTCCGCCTTTTCCTCTCTTTATATTAAAAGTGGATACCAAGTGCCTACTTGTATATTTTGTATACCATTTCAAATGTATCTATTGAGATAAATAAAATTATGAAATGTTTAAATTCAAGCATTTTTACAAAGAACAGCCACGCATGTCAAGTATACTGGATCACAGCCACTCTGGTTGAACAATAAAATCCACAGAAACGTGCACTGCATATGAGCGTATCACAGCTGCACAGCAATAAAACCCACAGAAATGGGCACTGTATGAGCATATCAGAGCTGCACAGCAATAAAACCCACAGAAATGTGCACTGTGTATGAGCATATCACATGGTGAGACTCCGTACCACCTGACTGGCCGGACCACGTGACCTGCAGGCACGCAGCCTCACCAGGAGCCAGGTAGCTCAATGACAAATTTATTTCACTGCAGTGCTGGTTAAGGAAAGGTCCACTTTACACAGCAGTAAGCAGACAGGGCTTCATATTCTGCCGATAAAGGGGGGGTTTACCTGCCGTTTACTGTCATCTTCTCTCTGCACACAAATCACATCCCCCTCTTCTAGAGCTGCTGCGGGGCAGGGGAGGAGCTATGGAGGGAGGAGAGGGGGATTTTTATTCTATTCGATTTTATTCCGTATGAAAATGCCCTACTCCGCTGCTCGTTGTTTGAGAACACAGCTCAAAGCTGACACACAGTGACAGTGGCACCTCCTAGTACCCCCTAATGACACCCCAATAATCATTGGTACCTGGGGCGCCCGACCTCCGCCACTCCCCTAAGTACACCACTGCTCTGTGATATGCTCACACCCAAGTTTGGCGAACTGCCAGCAAGTACGGTGCAGCTTGAAGGCAGTGCAAATCCCCATAGAGAAGTAATGGTTAATCTATTTCAGAGAACACCAAACAGCAGAGAAATGTCAGTGAAATGCCTTAATGTTCGGTGGTTTCAATCTGCAGGTTTATTCAGGTGAACCCCATAGGTTTCAATGTTAAAAATATTCCCGTTTTTATGCAATATCTAAGAAACCATTTATTATTTTAATCTACAGTAAAAGTCTTTATTTATTGTTTGTTTGTTTTTTAGTACCTTTTAGTCATTTTTCAGATATTTTTTGGCAAAATTTCTACCCCTTTTTTTTTTAAACAGCAGTTTTTCTTTTTTCTGTAACAGAACTTTTTATTATCAATCATAGGATCTTATATGTAAATTCTAGACATTTTCGTTCAGTAGTTCTTTTGAAAACAGCAGGCCACGGGTTTGCGGTGGCAGCATTCAGCGGCCGACTCCATGCACTTTGGGGACCCTGCGGTGAATGGTGAATTCACTGCAGGGTGGGGAAATTTTATTCCCCGAAGTGCAGGGAACTACAGAACACCAAAATGTTGGCGTCATTTCGGTGCTCTGTGAGTAACCCATTTAGTGGTCAGATTTTTTGCTGCCCCCTGGAAAGTGAAAGCCCAGGCCTTGCCTACCCAGGACATACTTGGAAATTAGTGAAATCTCAATGTATCCTTCCTGGTAAAATATTTTGCAAAAGTAAAAAAAAAAAAAATTTTTTGGGGGTGGGGCCACCAGTGCGGGCCGCCGCCCCCTGGAAAGTGCCGCCCTAGGCCAAAATACACCACTGGGTCCAGATAATAAGAATCATGCATCGACTGTAAAGTTTAGCACACAATACAATAACAGAGTATTATAAAATAACAGAAAAGAAAAGGACAAACAAAAACAAAAAAGGGAGAGGGACCCATAAGTCCAGCAAACATAACCAGATCATGTATTTCCCCGACCTTCCTGTAAAAAGGCTGGCGGTTCAAGGTGGGGTAAGGGGGGTCATTCACCAACGGGACAGGGCCAAGGCGAATGAGGAAGGCAGGAGATGCTGTTACTGAATCCCATTGAGACCATATCAACACGTATCGGGGGAGTTGGTCAGTGGAGGACAGGTGGAAATGTTCTACCGCTCTGAGCTCCTCCATTCTGCGGAACCATCTCTGAACAGGGGGTGGGTTAGTCTGTCTCCAATATAAGGGTATCAGGCCCCTGGCAACATTAAGGATACGCAGCAAGATTGATGTCTATCAGCCTACAAGAAATCTATGTATGGTGTAATAACATGGGAGCAGGAGTGAACGAAGGAAGGTAACCAAGGAGGTCACTGGCAATTGAGTGCAGGCTCGACCAAAATGGTAAAATCAGAGGACAACCCCACCACAAATGAAGGACAGAACCGGGGGCACCAAAACAGCTCAAGCAATCTGGGGAAGTGTCAGGAGAGAAAGCGTGTAGGCGGAGGGGGGGTGTAATACCAAAGTGTCAACAGTTTATATGCAGTTTCTTGGGTTTTACTAGCTATGGAACATCGGTGCGTTAAGTCACATATATCTAGCCATTGTTCTTCCGTGAAGGTACAGTTCAGCATCATTTCCCATTTGCCCATAAACGGAGGCGGGATCACGGAAGCTGCCTCCCTGAGAAGAGAGTACATGAATGACACTCATTTAGTCAAGGGGGCAGGGGAGGCACATTGGCGTTCTAGCTGGGTAAGTGGCCGCGTGGGCATGTGTGGACGCCGTGCGGTCCTGAGGCACTCGGTGACCTGACGATATTTAAAATGGTGTAAAAAGGTTGGTGGCCTATCACCCAGTAGGGTGTTGAGGGGCACCAAGCCTGAACTAGTAAGGAAGTGGTGAACCCTAGGTATAGGTGCGGCAAGTAGTGGTACCAATGCCCTCGGGCTCAAGTGAGACAGAAATCCTTCACAATACGTGATTGGCATCATCGGGTAAGTGTCATGTGCCTGTGCGCTCACGTTCTCGGACCCAGGTTCCCGCACATACCGCATCGTTGTACACCGCCGATGACCAGCGTCTCGTCACAGATCCACTGGTTGCGTCCACGTTGAGCCGCGCATGCGCAGACAAGACAAGCGCCTCTGGCATGCGTTTCAGGGAAAGGCGTCGCACACCAATGACGCAGACCCAGAAGTGATTGCTGATTGTGGTTGAAGACGCCGGTACCTGCCTACAATCAACCTCCCATAAAAGAAGTCAGCGGATGGTGAGTAATTGCTTGTTTATTGTTCCCAGAACGCTTAGAGCTACCTTACCTATTGATATTCGATTGACCTCCCGTTGCTGAACCCCTGCTGTGACTATCTGACGATCCCTGAACGCCGCCTGCCTCTCTGACCCTTCACTTCCGTCTGACAACCCCTGAAGATACCCACCTTATTGTCCTCATGAACCCCTCAAGGGCTAAAGCAACTATCAACTCTCCTTAATCTCCTACATCCTCAAAAGATCCTCTTATCAAGCCTGCAGACCTCTCAAAGTAAGAGATTGACTTTATATCACCGTACCTTCTCTATACATATATATATATACCATCGCTGATTTATATCTGGAGTAGAGGACTCCTACAACCCTGACACCACCTCTACTGTTTATAAGTTGCTGTGTTTGTATATCTCCAGCCCTTATCACAGTGGTTGTCTTGAACAGGACTACTAATCTCCAAGGTCGGTTCAACATCCTGTCTCTTCCATACGTATTTGAGAGTAAGGGTGGGATGTGAGGCCAGAATGAGTCGCTGCCCGGTGCCAGCATAGCAGAGTAACCCGTGTGTACTGGGACGGCCTTGCCAAGCAGAGGCCCAAAAGTCGAGGCAACCACGGCAAAACCGCTAATGGAACCTCCAGCAATGCTTGTTCAACCGACTTCCACCTCTTAGCCACCCCCTCCCTTGTCCACTCCGCCGCGCGCAGTAAGTGACAGGAGGCATAATAACAATAGAAGTCAGGGATAGGGATGAGCGGTTCAATGCGATCTGTTTGGGAGTTCGCATCGAACATCGGCCGTTCGACAGTTCGCAAACTTCGAACTTTTTGGGACGTTTGCCAAAAGGTCGAAAAAAAAATTATTTTGAAAAAAGTATAAAAAAAAAGGCTTAAAAAAATACTAAAAAAATCTACAAATAAAGAGACTCTTTACTGCAGAACGTTATAAGCAACGGTTTATTAGATATTGAATTAAAACAGGAATATTTTTAACATTAAACCCTATGGGATAAAACATTCTTGTTACTAAAACATCAGGTAGACACGACCCTCTAATCAGGCACTGTAGAGGGCAGCCTGCAGGGGCCTCCCAAGGATCCCCTTGAGGAGCATGCGGCCGCCAGATGACAGAGTTGCGACTGTTCGGGCTAGCCGCCCGGGTGCATGTGGCAGAGACAGAAATCGCAGGGAGGGAGCCACTGCACCTGCGGCCACGGCAGACCCTCCCTACAACCAGGATCCAGGGAGCCCCCACTGACCATCATACTAAAAGGTAAGGCGACACATTTCTAAAAAAAATTAAATCCGAGGACATTTTTAAATGTCCCTGGGAACATAAAATATTTTTTTTTTCTCTACTTGACTGAATGTATTTAATTATATATATTAGATACATTCAGCCAGGTAGAGGGGGTGGCATGTTGGCTGCGCAGGGTCTCAGGCAGTGGTTTGGTTTTTTTGTGTGTATATTTTTAGCAAATTTATAGGGGAAGGTAAGGGCAAGTATGATATATATATATATCCAGACTTGTATTACACACACATTTTGGCAACCAATTGCCCCCCCCCCCATTTGGCTGATCCCTCCAGAAGAAATGTTGAACCAGATAGAGCAGAGAATAATATATATATTCTCTGCTCTGTCGGGTTCAACATTTCTTCTGGAGGGATCAGCCAAATGGGGGGGGGGGGCACATTTAGTTGAGATTGTCCACATGCCACCCCCATGTGCATATGTTTATATATGGTCTGAGGTCTGTGGGTGGGTGTATATATATCTCTGCGTGTTGATATATACGTATATATATATATATATAGGTCTGCGTGTTGATATATACGTATTTGTCTGTGTGTGGTATCAATGCATCCCTACTCTATACACGGCGCTCCGTGTCCCTATAATATATATGATCAGGGGTTACCTTTTTTTAGATTTTTATACTATTCCTATTAAATTAACAGTAATTTTTTATGTATTTTATTCAGTAGAAACCTTTTGTTGCCTAGATAACATGTGCTTTGTGAAAATAAAACGGTTTTGTGTACATTTTAATTTAGTTAGTGGATTCTTGTCCAGTGCGGTGAGAAGCAAACGTAATGTAGTGTAGACACGCTGCGAGGCAGAGCGGAGTGAAGTCAAGCCTGCAAAATGTTTGCTTCTCTTCGCTTTGCTAAACTGTGCGTCGCTACACGCTCAGTGTGTCTCAGCCTTTATTCCCGCATCGCTAGCTTACCGAATCAGTTTGTATACTTGATACTGACCCTGCTTGTTCTGAGGACCCGATCTGTTGTCTACTTTGCCTGCCATTTGACTATTCTCTCTATTCCCTGCCTGTTCTGTTTGCTACCTGTTGCTACTGGTGTGTGCCAATTATCACCATATACAGTAGCGCAGTACAAGTGCCTAAACATTGCCGACCCGGTTTTGTTATAGCTGCTGATGTAACTGAATAGATCGGGGAGCTCTTTTGCATTACCAAAACCTCCACCACTGCACTCTTCCACGATACCACAGAGGGGTTACTTACGGTGTGAAGGCACAATATTTGGGTGCACTGCCACTGACGCCTATACCAGATTCATATCATTTTAATATTTGACCGCAGGGTCCAACCCTGCACTCTTCCACAATACCACAGAGGGTTTCGGTGTGACGGCACTGTTGCCGACTAGGGATGAGCTGTTCGGGTTCGGAGTTCGACCCGAACTTTATCAGTTCTAAAGTTCGCGAATTTCGAACTTTTTGGGTGTGATCGGTTCGAGTTAGAGAAAAAAAAAAGAAATTTTGAAAAAAGTATAGAAAATGCTTAAAAAAAATACTAAAAAATCTAGAAAAAAAAAAAGACTCTTTACTGCAGAATATTATAAGCAACGGTTTATTAGATATTGAATTAAAAACTAATGTGTATGTGGAAAGATTATCAACTCTAAATGACCTCTGTTCACAAACGGGCATAACACCAGGTGTTTTTAGTCTGGTAATCAATTTGATACATTGTACAATATAGTGAGGGGGTGGGGTGATGTCTGCTTCTGATTGAGATTTGAGAATTAATTTCCCTAAAACATCCTATTATGCTGCATTTAACCCTTTCGCTGCTGAGGCTTTTTACACCTCTGTGCTGAGGTCATTTTTACCGCTTTCTCTCATCATGTTTAACCGCGTTTTGTAGCCATATTTTGATATATGACCCAGACATATTATATATCCTTCTTTCCGGCAGATTAATAATATGTTATTATTATATGTATACGTTATGTCATGTCTGTATATTATAACCAAAAAATGCAATAAAATTAGAATTTTCAATAATTTATTATGTGTAAAGTGTTTTTTTAACACGCGATCGTTTGCGGTTATATTTTGTATGGGGTGCGCTTGTTAAAAAAATTAGAAATGGGGTTTCGTTACATTTTTTTTTTGGGGAAAATTTAGCTTTTTTTAACAAACGCACCGCATACAAAAATCGTTAGTGCAGCATTATGGTTCACATAATTGAAATGGGAACAATATTGCTGCATTAACAAAAACAAAAAAAACGTGTTTATATTTTTTTTTAGAACTTTAAAAATATTTTTATTCTTTTATTTTTTTAAAAAACATTTTTCATGCTCATGTTTGGTATCGTTGGAAAGGCCATGCTCTGGCCGATCCAACGATATCAAACATTAACCCCTAGCTGCCACGGATCGGGAGATAGGGGGTTCATTGGAACCCCTTATCTCCACCATTGGTGGCAGCTAGGGGTTAACTCCAGGACTGGCGTCATCGTGCTATGCACGATGATGCCAGTCCTCAGGGGGAGTTCCTGGAGGCTTGGCCGACATCCAAAATGTCAGCCAGCTCCAGGAGAGGATCACGATCCGGCACTTTTCAGCGCTGATTCGTGATCCGGCTCCCCAGGGGTTAATCACAGCCACCGTTTGGAAGGGCACAACCTGCCCTAATAATTTTATTGCATTTTTTGTTAGAATATACAGACATGACATAACGTATACATATAATAATGACATATGAATCTGCCAAGTCTGCCGGAAAGAAGGATATATAATATGTCTGGGTCATAAACGGTGCCTGGATTAACCCTCTGCTCCCCGGCGATCGGGAGGGAGAGAGGTCCGAAGGACCTCCCCCCTCCCTTTCAGGCGCTTCCTCCGCACATGCGGGGGGGGCGCCTGAATTAGATGTCATCGCGCCGCCGCGATGACATCTAATTGCTCCGCCAGGGTCCCGGAGTGCTGGGCTGACATCCAAAATGTCAGCCCGCACCCGGGGGGGGGGGGGGGCGCAGCAATCCACCGGAATCCGGCGGATTGCTGCCTCCTGTGCATGGACACGCTCAGCACATCCATAGCACAGGAGAACCACTTGGCTGGACACGCTGAGCGCGTCCATAGCAGCCAAGTGGTTAACTGGTGTTTGAAAAAAATCTAAAGCAATGTTATTCTTCACCTCGGGATTAAACATTCACAGGGTTATTCAGAGAGCGGTGAAAAGCAGGAGAATAACTGGATAAGTGAAAATTCTAGGTCAAAATAGCCAAACCAGAAAAATTCTCCCATTTATCTCACTTTCCAAATTGGCTATTTGGTCTAGATTGTTCTCTTGGCTTTCACCTCTCTCTCGGGGTTGTTCAGAGAAAGGTGAAAACCAGGAGAATGGCAGGAAAAGAGAACAATCTGGACCAAATAGCCGATTTGGAATGTGAGATAAAGCTAGGGTCAGACTAACGCATTTTTCGCAGCGACCGTCAAAAAGGGCGTCCGAACGCATTGCCGTATTTTTTCACGGATTGCGCGAAAACGGTCATACGATGCGCATTTTTGTGAGTGATTTTTTACGGATCCAAACCAGGAAACTTTGGGTGTCTGGACGTTATGTTGGCCGGACATAAGCAGGGTCTGACGTCTCCAAATCACGCACACACGCCGCTAGTGTACGCAGCGCACTCTGTACTTCCGTACTAGCGGTTCTGCGTTCTCGAAAAAATGCGTTCATTTTCCACTTGCGTTGCGCAGCCGGACTTTTGTGCGACCGTACTTCGTATATTGGCCGTCATTTGCTGCTAGTGCGGCCGTGATTAAGTGCGCCTAAACGCACGTTAAAAATTCCCTAGTCTGACCCTAGCCTAAAATGGGAGAATTTTTCTGGTTTGGCTATTTTGACCTAGAATTTTCCATTCTCCAGTCATTCTCCTGCTCTTCACCGCTCTCTGAATAATCCTGACAGGGTTATTCAGAGAAAGGTGAAACTCAGGAGAATGACTGGAGAATGGAAAATTCTAGGTCAAAATAGCCAAACCAGAAAAATTCTCCCATTTATCGCACTTTCCAAATCGGCTATTTGGTCTAGAATCTTCCATTCTCCAGTCATTCTCCTGCTTTTCACCGCCATACAAAATCAGTAAACTTTTTCTGCGTGTCCGAAAATGTCTCCTTTTCATACAGACTGCCGCCCCAAGCAGTTGTTTAGGGATAAATTAAAAGGAAAAGCATTTACCGTCATTTGAAATTAAATTTTTTGCTTTTTACATATTTCTATACATCCTAGAAATCCGCCACTTCACGGGCAAGTTATGGGGACCTCCTAGGCACGATATTTGAAGGAATTTTTCGTTTTTATTTTTAACCCTTATTTCATGGAAAACTCCCTGTCCCTTTAAAAACGTTTTTTTTTTACTTTTTGTCCTTGTTTCCTGTCCCCCAGGGCACTACCCGGACCCCCATACACCTTTTATGGCAAATATCAAGCATATATGCCCTCTTGGAGGGCACTCTAAAAAAACCAAATTTTCAGCCCCATTGACTTGCATGGGGGTTCGGGTTCGGTCCCGAACAAATGGGAAGTTTGGGTTCGGGCTCAAACCGAACTCAGGGAGTGTTTGGCTCATCCCTATCGCCGACACTAAAGGCCCAATTTTAAAGCACCTTTTGTTTCTTTCATCCAAAGCCTGCATAAGTTTCATAGTTTAGCCCAAAAAAAAAAAATCACTAAACTTGTTCTGTGTGTCCTAAAAGGTCTCCTCTTTTCATACAGACTGCCGCCCCAAGAAGTTGTTTATGAATAGATTAAAGGAAAACCGTTTATAAGTGTTTCTATACATCCTACAAATCCGCCACTTCACGGGCAGGTTATGGGACCCTAGGAGCCGCTTGCATAATTTGTAAACAAATAACGAGACTCCAGAGTCCACCATGTAAATTCAAATGGATTTAATCCAACACCACTATTGGGGCTGTACCCGAGTTTACACTTTTTATGAGCTTGGTGTTGGATTAAATTCAATTTAATTTACATCGTGGACTGGAGTCTCTTTATTTATTTGTTTGCTGTATGGGGCTGTGGAGCAAGAGACCCCTACTCTGTTGATCCACTATTGGGGCTGTACCCAAGCTTACATTTTTTATGCACAATTTGTAAGGCGCGTATCGTATTGTCCCTGGCCTCCCTGTGCGGCACGAATCCCACCTGGTCCAGGTGTATCAGAGATGGAATATACGAATTCAGGCGGGTCGCTAGAATTTTGGCGAACAACTTAACATCGCAATTTAGGAGGGATATCGGCCTATAGCTAGCGCAGTATTCCTGGTCTTTCCCTTCTTTAGGTATCAAAACTATGTTGGTCATCAAAGGCCAAAGACTGTGGGGGTAGTGATTTTGTCTCCGAAAGGGAGTTAAACGCCCAAAGGAAGTGGGGAGAAAGGATTTTACCAGGAAGAATACATTGAGATTTCTCTCTTTTTCAAGTATGTCCTGGGTGGCGCTTATGTACTGTTAGGTGTCTTGCCCAAGGACACTTACTGGAGAGGTACTCGTCGGGATCAAACCCATGACTCCACAGCCGCTCTCCTCGCAGAGCAGTGATGTTACCTCTACTCCACCCAGCCGGATATCAATAAAGTGTTTTTAATAATGGGTCGGGAATCCATCAGGGCCCGGGCATTTACCCGACTGAGTAGATTTAATGGCGAGTTTTAGCTCCTCTGCAGTGAGGGGCTCATCCAAGAGCTCCACAGCAGCCGAGGAAACCTTCCGTTTAAGGTAGCGGGTGAGGTAACGATCAATGTCTGGGCGGAGCTGAGTACGCGCGGCCTCCTAGGGGGAGCCAGGAACGGCATAAAAGGGACTTGTGGTCCGTAATGGACTGCATGATTTGATGGGCAAGGTATTGCAAGTCCCCCTTCTTATTCCTAATGCTGGGGATGTAGGTGGCGGCACGTCTCTTAGCCAGTTGTCTGGCCAGAAGGCTTCTGCTTTTGTTGCCATGAACGTGAAAAAACGCTTGGGAGCGAAGCAGAGCTCTGTGGTGTCTAGCGTGCATTATGTCGGCCAGAGAACGTCATAGTTCTGTCAGGGAGGAAAGGATAGTGGCGTCTCCTGTGTGTGTGTGTTGGAGTGTCAATTTGAGCGAGAAGATCAAAAATCTCAGCTTCCCTGCGCTTTTTAAGCGCCGAGCCCACGCTGATAAAGTGGCCTCTCATCACGCATTTATGAGCCTCCCAAACCATGGCCAGGGATGTATCCTGATCGGCATGGTCCTCAAAAAAGCTTTCCAAAACCGACCTACTTTCCGTCAAAAGTGCCGATTCCGCCAAATGAGAGCCATTCAGGCGCCAGTTCGAGGTCGTGGGGCGAAAGGTAGGAGACAAAAAGGTGACAACAACAGGGGCATGATCGGACCAGGTGAGGTTTCCAATAGTTGCGGAGAGGAGGTGAAGATGATAGTAAGGAAGGAAGATATAGACAATACTGGAGTAGGAGGCGGTAGTATGTGCGTAGAAGGAGAAGTCTCTGTCAGTGGGGTGAAGTGCCCTCCAACAGTCCACCAGGCGGGTGGAGTGCAGTGAGTGTGAAATAGAGCGGAGTACGTGAGGTGGTAGAGAGGAGCGTCCTGATGATGTGTCGGTGGAGTGGAACGTTAAAGTCGCCCCCCAAAATCAGTGTACCTTCTGAGAAAGCGTGTGGTTTCCCTACCAATTTTGCCAGGAACCGATGTTGCGCCTTGTTGGGAACATAGACATTGGCAAAGGTAAACATCTGGCCAGCAATCTGCCTTTCGTAAACACATATCTACCACCCTCATCTGTCATTGTAGCGGACTCCTGAAAAGGGATAGATTTATGAAAAGGATGGCCGCCCCCTTTAGTGTCTGGCGTGTCACTAAACATTCCGGTCGGGTAGTAGGAGTTAGTAAAATCGAAAGTCTGGCCCCGCAGCGGAAGTGGGTCTCCTGCACTCCAAACACTACCGAGGCCCTGTGTTTACTGAAATCATTTAAAGCAGTGGAGTGTTTTTCTGGAATGTTCAGGCCCTTGGCATTGATAGAGAATAGCACCAGAGAGGCCTGCTTAAGCGCCATGTGGGGAACTGTGAGTAAAAGGGGGGGGGGTAATCAGGGGCGAAGGGCTGGGAAAGTCAGGGAGTGCGCGACCACACAAGGGGAGGGGAGGAAAATCAACAACAACTATATACAGGCAAGAGGTACCAGTGTAGGGGGAGCTACTAACCACTCGCTGGGGCTACAGCTGCAGACGAAGGCAGTGCTCACCCGGAGGGAACAGGGGAAAGGGAAAAACAATCAACCTCGGAAAGAAAGGGGGTCGTGGCTCAGCAATCAGTCCGAGTGACAGATTGGTATCGTCTTTGCTACATTTTCCCTGGTTTTGGCTGCACCCCCTGGTGGTGAAGGGCCTTCATGTCTGTTTTCCTGTGTTGTGTCTGGCTGATCTGGGGTACTGTTGTGATCTCCTGGTCTGGGGGGGGGGGTCACATGGCCCAATCCCACAGACCCACTCCCTATAAATATCCCAGCAGCACAGAGCCTCATTGAAGGTTCGTGGAGTTTGATGGTGGTTGTGTCCTGTCTGTTCCCTGTGTTGCTGCTAAGTATTCTTGTCCTAGTGTATTCTGGTTTTGACTTCGGCTGGGTTTCCTGACGATCCTTTTCTGCTCACTCCTGGTACTCTGTATGCTGATCTGTTGCCAACCTTGCCTGGACGACCATTCATATATGTTTCATGTATTTTGTTTGTCCTAGTTTAAATGGCCTTGGAGACTATACTAAAGGACCTCCTCAGTGCAGGGTGTTTTGTCTGTCTTGTTAATCCCTTGCCCTTCTTATTCATATTGATCTGTTAATTCTTTGTGAGGGTTTTCTTTAAAGGGATCCCTATACTGGGAATACTTCGGTTTTCTCCTGGCCCTCCTGTTCCATGTGTTACTGTCTGGTTCCTGTATCATCCTGAAGTGGAGTTCAGTTCAGGTCCTGTTTCGCCAAGTCTGTCAGTTTGTTGACTGCCCTGCAGCCTTCATAATTCATCTACTGTCTTTCATTGTTGGGGTTTCTGAGAGTGTCCTGGGTTATCTGTCTTCAAACCTTCGGAGCTTAGTGGCAATTCAGTCCTGCTTTTGTGCTCCTTGGTTTTGGAGAAACAGGTCTGTTTTATTGATCTGTCCAGTCAGTAGCTCACTTGCCTTAAGGGCTACACTCCATGTTCCAAGCCACCACGATGGCCCAAGAGGGGGCCAACCGTTACAGTCTTGCGGAAAAGCAGCCTAAAGACAATAAATGCAGGGCAGTACACCGACCCAAGTGACTTAAACAAAACATTATTAAAATCTTACCAGCAATAAACTATATTAGAGAATACAAAATAAGGCACCACAAGCAAAAATAAAAAAAATCACCCCGCCACGTGCCCAAATATCAAGCAGGCAGGAGGCTGGGTACCTCCGTGGGAAGCTGTGAGTCCAACTGCAATGCGGCTGAGGGATCTTCCATACTTCCTTGTCTGCCAAATTGTATGTAGGCAGTGGTGCGAGGTCCCACATCCTAGTCAGCGGAGTCCGGGGGAACAATAGGCTAGAACATGGGCTAGCCTCAGTACCACTCTACAGATGGCAAATTATGACAGTGCGGGCGGTGAATGCAAAGACACTCCTAGGGTAGGTGATCAAAAAAAAAAAAAAAAAAAGTCCCGGAATACCCAGTAGCAACAGGTCAAAAATTAATCTCCAATGAAACAAATAAGAAAAAGCATAGATCGGACCAACACGGTAATGTACTTCCGTCTCATGACCAAAATGATCCATCTAATTAGCAACGATGGAGCGGTAGGGGCCTGACAATTGAACCTCCAGAGGGTCTTCAAGTGGCCCAAGAGCCCGTGTTCAGGAGACACCATTAACAAAGCTGCGAAGTCCATAACAATACGAGGTAGCATCGGGGTCGTTACATCCAGCAGACTGGAAGAGTATGCGAAGGGCAGCACATGCCGTAAGAGCGCAGGAATAATGAAGAAAATCAGCCAACAACTCCGGATCTTCTCTGAGCCTTGGCGTCTGCTCTCGGGGGCCTCTGAGGAAATCCAGGTAGGGGTGGACGTCCCCGTGGTGAGGAGTACAAAGCCAGTGGGTCCGGCCAATGTAGTTGGATGGGTGGGAGTTGTAGATCTTCTAGGAGCGGAGGTATGTCTGCTTCAGTAGCCACCAGGTACTGGCCCGCGGACGTTGTCACGACCAGGCTGATAGGAATGTTCCATCTTTAACGGATCTTTTGAGCCATCAGTTGACTGGTGAGGGGCTTCAGGGCACGTCAATAGGCTAAAGTCGCTGGAGATAGATCAGGAAAGAGCTGTAAGGGTGTCCCTTCATAAGAAATCTGAGTGGAATTCCGTGATTGACGTAGAATGTCTTCCTTAACACCAAAATTATTAAGACCGCAAATAATATCTCGGAGGGCCCCCCCCCCCGCGGGACCCCGCAGTCTGAGGGCTCTATGTGCATGCACAAAATCAATTTGTGAATCCGCAGGGCATTCCAGTAGTGAATTAAAAATTGTAGTTAAAGCTGATCCAAGTTCAGTTGGGGATTCCTCTGATTCGGGTGAGCCATGGAGTCGAAGATTGTTACGGCGCCCTCTGTTATCCAGGTCCATGATGTGCTGCGCCATACTTATCTGGGCCGAGCGCAGGTCTAACGTTTCAGACGTGATGACCTAAGCCTGCCTGGTCATATCGCATTTCAGCTTCCATCGAGGCCACCCTATCGTGGAGACCCTGGACATCCGTCCTAATAAGATGGAGCTCTGTCATGATCGATGTTTGGAGCGATTTAATGTCTGCCCGCATGGGGAAAGCCCTCAGCAACTCACCCCACGATGCTGGGTCCTCTGTCGGCTCCCTTGCTATGGATCTCGTTGGCGATTTGGCACTCCTCAGCATCGCAATCACGAGCACATTTTTGTTTCCACTAAGATTGTAAACACCAAATTTCACACCTATAAACATCTTTGGTGTTTGAAATATAGGAATACTGATAAAAGTATTCAACCCCCCTTTCACTGGATTTTTGGAAAATGGTAAAATAAGTGTTTTTTTGCTTCTCAAGATGAATCTAAATACCAATTTTCACGTCTGTAACATCTTCTGTTTTTGAGATCTAGGTATCCTGTTTAAAAGTATTCACCACCACTTGGAATTTTTGGAAAATGGTAAACCACGTGTTTTTTTTATTTTTCAAGAAGATTGTAAATACCGAATTTCATAAATGTAACATCTTTGGTTTTTGAAATATAGGTATACTGATAAAAGTATATACACACCCCTTTCCCCCCGACCCCCCTTAATTGTTTTTTTGGAAAATGGTAAACCACGGTTGTTTTTTCATGAAGATTGTAAATACCAAATTTCACACCTGTAACATCTTCTGTTTTTGAAATATAGGTATACTAAAAGTATTTAACCCCCCCCCCACTGGATTTTCCAAAATTGGTAACATACCTGTTTTTTTATTTTTCAAGACGAATCTAAATACCAAATTTCAGGCCTGTAAGATCTTCTGTTTTTAAGATATAGGCATCCTGTTTAAAATATTCAACCCCTTTTTTTTTTTTTGAAAAAAAAAAAAAAACACGTATTTTACTGTTAAGACAAATCTAAATACTGATTTTCACGTCTGTAACATCTTCTGTTTTTGAGTTATAGGTATCCTGTTTAAAATAAAATATTCAACCCCTTAAGGGCGGCGTTTCCAAAAATCCTTCCTTAGTGGGTGCCTACATCATAAAAACAGTGCACCTTCAAAATTTCACGTTCCTAGGTTAAACAGTTTCAGCTGGGCGTATTCGTCTTCCCAGGGCAGCCATCAGAAATGATGGGGCCCCTTACTAAACCTCACGATGGGGCCCCCCAGGCACTCCCTCAACCTCTAACAGCTTTTCTCCCCCTTCAAAAAAAAAAAAAAAAAGGACATAACATAGCACCACAGCAATAAAACTCCCAGTAATGTGCAGTGTGTATTAGCGTATCACAGTATCCACAGCAATAAAACTCAAAGTAATGAGCGGTGTGTCTGATCATATCACAGAATTCACAGCAATAAATCTCACAGAAACGGGCTGTGTATGATGGCCTTTGGGTCTGGGTCTGGTCCCTGGGCCTTGGGGTCTGGTCTGGGCCCTGGGTCTGGGCCTTGGGGTCTGCTCCCTGAGGTTTGGGCCCTGGGTCTAGGCTGGGCCTGGGTCTGGCCTGGGGTCTGGGCCCTGAGTCTGGTCCCTGGGGTCTGGCCTGGTCCCTGGTCTCTGGGTCTGGTCCCTGGGCCTTGGCCCTTGTGGTCTGGGCCCTGGGCCTAGGGGTCTGGGCCCTGGGTTTGGTCTGGGCCTTGAGTCTGGGTCCTGGGTTTGGGCTTTGGGGTCTGGGCCTTGGCCCTGGGTCTGGTCCCTGGGGTCTGGGTCTTGGGGTCTGGGTTTGGCCTAGGGGTCTGGGCCCTGGGTCTGAGCTCACCACTCCGCTGTCTTCTTTTCTTCTGTCTTCTGCTCCTCAGCTCTTCTTTTCTTCACCTTTTCTTTAATCTTCTTCCCGGCCCCTCCAGCTCCGGCGCGCAGCTTCACTGAGTGGAGGGGCGGAGCCAAAGCAACGTGCTTGGGAGGCCCTCACACTCTGCTTGGCCCTGCCCAGCCAACCAGTGAAGCTGCCAGGAGCCTGTGTCTCCTCTGGCTCCTGCAGCAGCAGGGACACAGCTCCGGATTCAGACTCAGAGTCCGATACCGGAGCTGTTAAAGGGCGACGCCGCTGCCGACGGGGGCCCCGGGACCCCCCCGGGCCCCTTACGGCAGCATGGGGCGTAATGCCCTGATGGCGGCCCTGCGTCTACCGCAGGTGAACCTGTGCGAACCCTTTGCGAGCGTACTGTACTGTGCGCGTCCTATACTTAACATTGTGAGCACAAACGTGAATGAACACTGGTACGCGGATGGTATTACAATCTATGCGCAGGATTTAACGCATAGCCTTTGCGCGCATAATTTTAGCAACTCCTAAAAGCTGGTGTTAATGGCAAATCTGAACAACCTGGCCGAACCCAAATACACCAGCGTAAAATAAAAATAAAAAAAATGCAAAGTATTCTACTCATACCATTCCAATAAAATTGAGAAGCTGTGTGTGCATTTATTATTGCTGCAGCATATATACTCAGATTGACTTTGGCAGGCGCAAAAACTTAACGTGAGATAATTGTGGTTCTTAATTCTGATTGGCTGAATCGCGTGAAAAAAAAAAAAAACAGTCCGCATACTGATTTCTGTACGCAACGTTGCTGCGCGCGCATTTGTGCGCATCCATTTTACGCACGTTATTGCTCGACGGATGAAAAAAAATGCGGGAGGATTGTAATTCCAGCGTTGATTTACGCACGTTAACGTTTAACACACACAAATTCACACATTGCGCGAGCGTTTTAACACGAAGATTGTAATAGGGCCCATGGTTTTTATTTTGCAGGAAGATCGTATATACCAAACTTCACACCTGTAACATATTCACCCCCCCCCTATTTAACCCCCCCCCCATTGGATTTTCCGGAAAAAAAAAATGGTAAAATATGGGTTCATTTTTCAAGACGAATTTACATACCAATTTTCAGGCCTGGAACATCTTTGGTTTTTGAAATATTAGGTTTACCGATGAAAGTATTCAACCCCCCCCCCCCCACTGGATCTTTGGAAAATGGTAAAATGTGTTTTTCTGATTTGTCAAGACGAATCTCAATACAAATTTTTCTGTCTGTAACATCTTCTATTTGTGAGATATACAGTCAGGTACAGAAATATTGGGACATCGACACAATTCTAACATCTTTGGCTCTATACACGACCACAATGGAGTTGGAATGAAACAAACACAATGTGCTTCAACTGCAGACTGTCAGCTTTAATTTGAGGGTATGTACATCCAACTCTGGTGAACGGTGTAGGACTTACAGCAGTTTGCAGATGTGCCTCCCCCTTGTTAAAGGGACCAAAGGTAATTGGACAGAATAATAATCATAAATCAAATTTTCCCATCTTAATACTTGGTTGCAAATCCTTTGCAGTCAATCACAGCCTGAAGTCTGGAACGCATAGACATCATCAGATGCTGGGTTTCATTCCTGGTGATGCTCTGCCAGGCCTCTACTGCAACTGTCTTCAGTTCCTGCTTGTTCTTGGGGCATTTTCCCTTCAGTTTTGTCTTCAGCAAGTGAAATGCATGCTCAATGGGATTCAGGTCAGGTGATTGACTTGGCCATTGCATAACATTCCACTTCTGTCCCTTCAAAAACTCTTTGGTTGCTTTCGCAGTATGCTTTGGGTCATTGTCCATCTGCACTGTGAAGCGCCGTCCAATGAGTTCTGCAGCATTTGGCTGAATGTGAGCAGATAATATTGCCCGAAACACTGCAGAATTAATCCTGCTGCTTTTGTCAGCAGTCACATCATCAATAAATACAACAGAACCAGTTCCATTGGCAGCCATACATGCCCATGCCATGACACTACCACCACCATGCTTCACTGATGAGGTGGTATGCTTAGGATCATGAGCAGTTCCTTTTCTTCTCCATACTCTTCTCTTCCCATCCCTCTGGTACAAGTTGATCTTGGTCTCATCTGTCCATAGGATTTTGTTCCAGAACTGTGAAGGCTTTGTTAGGTGTTGTTTGGCAAACTCTAATCTGGCCTTCCTGTTTTTGAGACTCACCAATGGTTTACATCTTGTACTCTGGTGAAGTCTTCTCTTGATTGTTGACTTTGACACACATACACCTACCTCCTGGAGAGTGTTCTTGATCTGGCCAACTGTTGTGAAGGGTGTTTTCTTCACCAGGGAAAGAATTCTTTGGTCATCCACCACAGTTGTTTTCCGTTGTCTCCCGGGTCTTTTGGTGTTGCTGAGCTCACCAGTGCGCTCCTTCTTTTTGAGATTGTTCCAACAGTTGTTTTGGCCATGCCTAATGTTCTTGCTATCTCTCTGATGGGTTTGTTTTGTTTCTTCAGCCTAATGATGGCTTGCTTCACTGATATTGACAGCTCTTTGGATCTCATCTTGAGAGTTGACAGCAACAGATTCCAAATGCAAATAGCACACTTGGAATGAACTCTGGGCCTTTTATCTGCACATTGTAATTGGGGTAATGAGGAAATACACACCTGGCCATGGAACAGCTGAGAAGCCAATTGTCTCATTACCTTTGGTCCCTTAACAAGTGGGAGGCACATCTGCAAACTGCTGTAAGTCCTACACCGTTCACCGGAGTTGGATGTACATACCCTCAAATTAAAGCTGACAGTCTGCAGTTGAAGCACATTGTCTTTGTTTCATTCCAACTCCATTGTGGTGGTGTATAGAGCCAAAGATGTTACAATTGTGTCGATGTCCCAATATTTCTAGACCTGACTGTAGGTATTCTGTTTAAAAGTATTCACCCCCCCCCCCTTGGGCTTTTTGGAAAATGGTAAAACACCTTTTTTTATTTTTCAAGAACATAGTAAAATCAAATTTCACATCTGTAACATCTTTGGTTTTTGAAATATGGGTTTACTTCTAAAAGTATTCAGACCCCATTCCCCTGACCTCCCCTTAATTGGATTTGTGGAAAACGGCAAAACACATGTTTGGTTTTTTTCACGAACATTGTAAATACCAAATTTCACACCGTAACATCTTCGGTTTTTGAAATAGTAGAGCTATAGTGATAAAAGTATTCAACCCCCCTATTTGCACCCCCCCCCCCACAAGGAAGTTACAGAAAATGGTAAAATACGTGTTTTTTTATTTTTCATCATAAAACAGTGCACCTTCAAAATTTCACGCTCCTAGGCTAAACAGATTCAGCTGGGCGTTGATGAGTCAGTCAGGACTTTCGCGTTTATGATAAAGAGTATTCAACCCCACTTTTTGCCCCCCTCCCAAGGAATTTTCTGAAAATGATAAAATACATGTTTTTTTATTTTTCAAGATGAATCTAAATACAAATTTTCAAACCTGTAACATCTTCTGTTTGAGATATAGGTATCGTGTTTGAAATATTTAACTTATTCAACCCCCCTTTTTCACCCCCCACTTGGATTTTTGAAAAACTGTAAAATACCTGTTTTTTTATTTTTCAAGACGAATCTAAATACCGATTTTCACATCTGTGACATCTTCTGTTTTTGCGCTACAGGTATCCTGTCAAAAATAGTCAACCCCCTTAGGGGCGGAGTTTCCAAAAATCCTTCCTTAGTGGGTGCCTACATCATAAAAACAGTGCACCTTCAAAATTTCACGTTCCTAGGTTAAACGGTTTCAGCTGGGTGATGGGTCAGTCAGTCGCGTATATATATATATATATATATATATATATATATTATATATTACACATACATACACACAGTATATATTATATTTGGACAAGCTACCCATTTTTTAAAATAGCATTTTGACAACTCCTACCTACCACAACCAGGGCAGCCATCAGAAATGATGGGGCCCCTTACTGAACCTCACAATGGGCCCCCCGGCACTCCCTCAACCCCTAACAGCTTTTCTCCCCCTTCCAAAAAAAAAAAAAAAAAAAAAAAAAAAAAGACATAACATAGCACCACAGCAATAAAACTCACAGTAATGTGCAGTGTGTATGAGCGTATCACAAAATACACAGCAATAAAACTCACAGTAATGGGCTGTATATGATGGCCTTTGGGTCTGGTCCCTGGGTCTGGGCCCTGGGAGTCTGGCTGGGCCCTGGGAGTCTGGCTGGGCCCTGGCTCACCACTCCGCCGTCTTCCTTCCCGGTCCTCTTTCCTTCTGCTCTTCTGGCCGGGCCCTCCATCTCAGGCAGCTTCGCTGACTGGAGGGGGCAGAGCCAAAGCCGCGTGCTTGGGAGGCCCCCGTACGATACTTGACCCCCGCCCAGCCAGCCAGCAAAGTCTGCAGGAGCCGGAGGAGACACAGTCAGCTCCGGATTCGGACTCAGAGTCCGATACCGGAGCTGTAAAAGGTCACTGACGGCCCCCCCGGGCCCCTTACGGCAGCATGGGACGTAACACCCTGATGGCGGCCATGACCACAACAATATGCTTTGACAGTATGGTAACTTTCCTAACATCTCACGCCTTTCACACTTTAGCAGGGTCCTCTCTCCTACTGTTCTGTGTGTTTAACTTGACATTTGTTATTCTGTCTCTCCCATTGTACAGCGCTACGGAACTTGTTAGTGCTTTATAAATACCTGTAACTGAAAAGTGACACTACAACTAAAATTTTAAATGTTCTTATTTTGTTAATTTAATATTACTGATATCTTACATATACTTTGTTTTTCTACATAGGTGTGCACACAGGGGGTGCCGAGTCTGCCTGGGCACACCCTAATCCTGGCTTGCAGCACACAATGGGGCCCCGGGCAAAAGGATGGGGGGGGGGGCTCCTATACTTAACATGGGGAACACAAACTACAGTAAGCTCGCACAAAACTGGTTTCACCCCAGTTTAGAGTCAAGATCAGACTATCGATACCAAACGGTAAACTTAGTGTCAGCAATAACGATTACATATTGAGACTCTTCATTAGCACCAACTATAGAATAGGGCCCTACATTTTTGCTGATTTACATTCCTATTAAAAGAATAGGAGATTTTCTTTTTTTTTTTTTTCAACAGTTCGTTGGAATTTGCTGATGCCAATTCGGCAGTTATCGATGCAATTCGGCGGTTTTCGCCAACAAACAATAACTACTTTGGCAACTCCAATTTAGGCAAAATACACAAAGAATACTTGTTCTGCATGGAGCTATAGAGTAAACGCAGTTGACAACTTTTTAATTTCTTCTTGTTATGTTTTATACATGAAGTGGGCTGGATACTTCTGGTTGACGCAGCCGCCCTGGTAGAGAACCAGTTTTTCTGCATGTATATTTTGTATCCCCAGCCAGGTCATTTTTGCTGCTGTCCCTTTCAGTGTTTTTGTTTTTATTCCCAAAGTGGAAATGCTTCTGGTGAGGGTACAAATGAAACTTACTAGTTTGTCTCTTAGCTGATGAGCAGCATGAGAATGTGGTTGCTTAGAAATGTGTTTGCAGATCTTGGTTTAATTAAGCTAGGACCCACCTTAACCAGACGTTGCCGTGACGTGGCATGTGGGCTTACACTTTAATGGCCATTCCAGTAAACCAAAACCTCTGAATAGTTTTGTTTCGTATGGAGCTATAGCAGTAAGCGCAGTTGACACTTTTTTCTTAAAATGTTTTATACATGAAGTGGGCTGGATACTTCTGGTTGACAGCCGCCCTGGTAGGGATTAGGCGTGTATTCTGCATGTATAAAAATACGGTGACCATTCGCTAAAAATTGAATTCACCGTATTTTCTGTGAAATGGAATAGCTGAAATGCGGGGAAACCCACAGCACAGAGATTGCATGCAATTTCTCTGCGTTGTGAATAGACCCTATAGTAATGATATATTTTGACTGAATGCATGAGTGTGTGTCTGTGTATGTTTGCATAAGGCTGGCCTAAAATAGGCATATTCTGGTGGTGTAAGCATCAACTAAATGCTTACTTCAAAAAACTGACAAAAAACTTCACACACACACACACACGAGAATAAAAACGTCAAACTTATTTATTTATAAAGTATTTTTCCAGGATACATTGCGATTTCACTCGTTTTCAAGTATGTCCTGGGTTCAAGAACATTGTATTTCTGGAACAACTGTAACAATTCAAAGTCATAAAATGCAAGATTTTAAAAAAACAACACGAATATACAGATTAACAGACAATAAATAGTCATGTTATGTGTTTTTTTTGAGAAAGGATTTTACCAGGAAGGAGACATTGAGATTTCTCTCGTTTTCAAGTATGTCCTGGGTGGCAAGTATGTACCGTTAGGTGTCTTGCCCAAGGACACTTACTGGAGAGGTGCTCTTGCCGGGATCGAACTCATGTCTCCACAGGCTCTCTCCATGCAGAGCAGTGATGTTACCTCTACTCCACCCAACCGCCGGTACTACATGTTTACAGGTGCATTCTGTATTGAGGTATGTTAGAGATTTCTTAAGGGACTTCAGACTGGCGGAAGACTTGATGGCGTCTGGGAGGTTATTCCATAATTGTGGTGCTCTGTAGGAAAATGATGATCGAGCCACTTTCTTTTGTATTGTGGTACTGCAAGTAAGGTGCTGGTCCTGGATCGGAGGTTATAGGATGAGGGTGCTGCTGGGGGTAGCAGTCTATTCAGATAGGATGCCTGCGCCTGGCAGCCTCCATCATTACCTCTTCACATGCCAGATTGCACGAGCAAAGTCCGGCATCGCCGACCCTATGGAACGCACTTTCTCACGATATCAGACTGTCCCCAAATCTAGCTCCATTTAAACGCTCCCTAAAGACCCTTCTATTTAGGGAAGCCTACCACCCGACTCCGTAACAAGACATCCGACCGACCCAAAAACAGTTCTCACCTCTCCCTGCATTAACTCATCACTGCAGTCCCCACCCCTCCTGTTTCTAATCCCCTAACCCTGCACATCTAGATTGTAAATTCCCACGCGAATAGGGTCCTCATATCCTCCTGTATCTGCTGGCAGGAATACTGACCTGTCTCCTGTTTGTATTGTAGAATTGTCCGGTCTTTACCCATTACACCTTGTACAGCGCTGCGGAATGTGTTGGCACATAATAATAATAATAATAATAATAATAATAATAAGGTGGTAGCTTCCCAGAAAAGCTCTTAAACACCAGGTTGGAAAGGTGAAGGGTGCGTCTAGATTCCAGTGACGGCCAGTTTAGCTCTTTTAACATGTCACAATGGTGGGTCATGTAGTTACATTGTAGCACAAAGCGGCAGCATGAGTTATACAATGTGGTAAGTTTCTGGAGGTGTGTTTGCGGGGCGGCTGCATACACTACATCTCGTATTCACTAGCCGGCATAAGCATTTGTTGGTGCAATCTGCTTTCTTACCGCGGGGCTCAGGCAGGATTTGTTTCTGTACAGGGCACCTAGTTTGGGGTAAAGTTTAGATGAGTTTTTCGATGTGAGGACCAAAGGATAGATTTGGGTGTAACCACATACCTAGATATTTGAGAGAAGTGACCGTGGTCAGTGTGCCAATTGATTCTGTCCTGACACAAAGATTGGGAGTTTGCAATTTATGTAGTTTAGCTGTTGTCCCAAAGAACATTGTAACAGTTTTGTTAGTATTTAGAAAACGTTTGTTATTTGCGATCCACTTTCTACCTCTGTGAATTTTGTGAATTCATCTATTCTGGGGGAATCAGAAACCCCAACAAAAAAAGAAGACATGTATGTCCATGCAGACAAAAAAAAATCTTTAGAAAAAGAGACACAAAAAAAGACCACAAAATAAACTATGCTAGATTGGAAATACTAGCTTCTTAGGGACCCTGCGGTAGTCAAGGACAGTTGGTGCAGGGATCTTAGAGTGTACTAGGCAGTAAGTGTTAGACACAGACCTTTGAGGGTCTGTCAGTATAGGACAGTATGAAGAAGGATTAATCACTGGTATCACGATCCCTAAAAATCTCCAATTACCACAAAGATTAATTGCTTGCTGGATTGCCGGGGACACAATGTCTGCTGGATGACATGCTGATCACTGGCCGAATGGAGAGGGAGCACCGGCAGAATGTACAAGACATGCTCCAGATACTAATGGATAATGGACTCCAAGTTAATATAAACAAATGTGAGTTCTTGAAGGACCACCTGGAATTTTGTGGTCACGTCATTGATAAAACTGGACTTCACACCACTGATGAGAAAGTGAAAGCATTGGTAGAGGCACACATAGCAAATGTAACGCAGCTGCGCTCTTATTTAGGGCTGGTGTTGAACTACTATCAATTTTTGCCCAATTTAGCCCATACCTTGTTTCCGCTGCATAGGCTTTTGGAAAAACAACAAAAATGGAAATGGACAGAGCCCTGCTCAGCTTCTTTTAAAGCTTCAAAGGATCTAATACGCAGCTCCAGAGTCTTCGTTCACTATGATTTGTCTAAAGCACACAGTATTGCCGGTGATGCTTCTCCTTATGGACTGGGGGCTGTGCTGTCCCATTCCATGCCTGATGGTACAGATTGACCTGTAGCTTTTGCTTCTCGCTCCCTCACCCCAGCTGAGCACAATTATTCACAAATTGACAAGGCGGCTGTAGCAATAATCTGGGCACTGAAGAAGTTTCACTTTTATATTTATGGCCGTTCTTTTACGCTGTTGACTGACCATCAGGGCCGGCGCTAACGAAAGGCGGCACAGGCGGCCGCCTTACTATCTGACTTCCTGCCAGTTGAGGGGGGCGCTGGCCCGGGGTGGACTTCAGGTGCGTTCGGAAATGGGGGGCAATCGCCGCCGGCGTTCTTCTACACACTCAGTCCCTAGGCTACTCGAGGCGAGCGGCCGCTGGCATGCACGTGCAGCTTGGCCGCTCGCCTTGGATGGGACAAGCAACCACTTGACCTGACCCGCGCACGAGAACGCGGCTGGTCAGGTGGTTCCTGAATCTCATCCCAGGCGAGAGGCAAAGCGTACATGCCAGCGGCCGCTCGCCTCGGGTAGCCTAGGGACTGAGTGAGTAGAAGAACGCCGGCGGGGCCTGGCAGGCAGCAGAGCAGAGGTGAGAGCTGCTGGGGGCAAATATACCCATATATGAGCTGGGGCAAATATACCCATATATGAGCTGGGGGCAAATATACCCATATATAAGCTGGGGCAAATATACCCATATATAAGCTAGGGGCAAATATACCCATATATAAGCTGGGGGCAAATATACCCATATATAAGCTGGGGGCAAATATACCCATATATAAGCTGGGGGCAAATATACCCATATATGAGCTAGGTGTAAATATACCCATATATGAGCTGGGGGCAAATATACCCATATATGAGCTGGGGGCAAATATACCCATATATGAGCTGGGGGCAAATATACCCATATATGAGCTAGGGGCAAATATACCCATATATGAGCTGGGGGTATATATATCCATGTGAGCTGGGGTATATATATCCATGTGAGCTGGGGTATATATATATCCATGTGAGCTGGGGTATATATATATATACACACACACACACACACACACACACACACACACTTGTGTTCAAAATTATTCAACCCCCAATGCTGTAAAGGGTTTTAGGGAATTTAGTGTACATTTGTAATTGTATTCAGAATGAAATCCTACAAGGACTTTTTAAAGAACCATATGCAACTAAAATGACATCAATTGGTTTTGTAATACAGTAGTAAATGTTTCTTTTGTGAATTCTTCATTGACACAATTATTCAACCCCTTAAAGACTACCACTCTGAAGAACAGAGGTTCATTCAAGTGTTTTCAATCAGGTATTGAAAACACCTGTGGATGTCACGGAGCAGAAATAAAGCATAATAAGCACCAATTGGGCAGCTTTAAAATGACTGTGATACTCAGCTCCTTCTAGACATTTACTGGTGTGGTTACAAACATGGTGAAGTCAAGAGAATGGTCCAGGAAGACAAGAGAAGAGGTGATTACTCTTCACAGGAAGGGCAATGGCTAGAAGAAGATTGCAAAGATGTTAAACATACCAAGAGAGACCATAGGAAGCATCATTTGCAAATTCAAGGCAAAGGGCACTGTTGAAACGCTACCTGGTCGTGGCAGAAAGAAGATGCTGACTTCAACTGCTGTGCGCTACCTGAAGCGTAGAGTGGAGAATAGTCCCCGTGTGACTGCTGAGGAACTGAGAAAAGATTTGTCAGATGTGGGTACTGAAGTTTCAGCTCAGACAATATGGCGCACACTGCGTGATGAAGGCCTCCATGCCAGAACTCCCAGGCGCACCCCCTTGCTGTCTCCAAAGAATAAGAAGAGTCGACTGCAGTATGCCAAAAGTCATGTGGACAAACCACAGAAGTTTTGGGATAGTGTTCTGTGGACTGATGAAACAAAATTAGAACTGTTTGGGCCCATGGATCAACGCTATGTTTGGAGGAGGAAGAGCAAGGCCTATGAAGAAAAGAACACCTTGCCTACTGGAGGCTTTTGCCCATGACGAATGGGCGAAGATACCCGTAGATCGCTGCAAGACACTTGTGTCAAGCTATGCTTCACGTTTAAAAGCTGTTATAACTGTAAAAGGATGTTGTACTAAGTACTAAGATTGAATGTCACTTGGGGGTTGAATAAAACTGATAATGATGTGAGCACAGAAAAGACATTTGTGGTTATTTCATTATAAATGTTATGTTATATTTGTCTGACCTACACGTGCCTCTTTGATTTAATTGTAAGCAAGATGACTGAATGATCAAAATCAATGTCAAACTGGCCAAAACACTCAATTTCAGTGGGGGTTGAATAATTTTGAACACAACTATATATGACCAACGTTAAGCATCCTTTACTCTCTGCGTGAAGACACCAAACACTCGCGATAGAGATTTTTATGCATCTCTATCCTGATTGGTTTGACATGACACAGATGGGGGGGCACCAAAATGCACCTTCGCCTGAGTAGACAAAAAAAGCTTGCACCGGCCCTGCCGACCATAAGCTGCTATTGGCAATATTCAATCCTACAAAGAGTATTTCTCAGACCACCGCCGCTTGTCTCCAAAGGTATGCCTTACTGCTGGGGGCTTATCCGTATGAAATCCGATACAGGCCCCATGATAAACATACATATGCAGATGCGTTTTCACGCCTTCCTCTTCCACTCTCCACCAATTATGTTCGGGATTCACCAACATCCATTTACTTTAGCAAAACACTTACTGCTGTTGAAATAGCCCAAAAAAACAGTAAGGATGCTGATCTTCAAGAAGTATTGTCCTATGTACAACATGGTTGGCCATTTCAAACCTCTCCATGCCTTCGACCTTTTCACTCCAGGAATCTTGAACTGTCAGTCAGAGAGGGATGCCTGCTATGGGGAGAGTGGGTAATTGTTCCTCCAGCCTTGCAGAAACCCACATTACAAATTTTGCATGAAGGGCATCCAGGAATAGTCCGGATGAAACAAAAAGCCAGGGGTCATGTATGGTGGCCAAGTGAGGATGAGGATATTTGCAACTATGTTGCAGCCTGTTCAGGATGTGCCCAGGCTCAGAGATGCTATCCTAGGGGTGAAGTACAGCCCTGGCTTTCGCCTCTTAACCCATGGGAGAGAATTCATATTGACTTTGCAGGACCAGTGAATGGACAGATGTTCTTAGTGATGGTGAATGCACATTCTAATTGGCCTGAAGTGATATTACTGCCTCAGACTACAACTGATGTCACCATTGATGCCCTAGAGAAGCTGTTTGCGACATTCAGATTGCCTAAGATACTAGTATCTGATAATGGGCCACTGTTAATAGCTCAGAAATTTCAAAGTTTCATTAAGGATCATGGTAACCAACATCTTCGTATAGCTCCTTATCATCCGGCTACCAATGGTCTAGCTGAAAGATTTGTCCAGACACTAAAAGGATTTTTAAGGAGTACTATGGCAAACCGCGAAAAACTTACCTCAACAATTCTTGTTGTAGTACAGAAACACAACTCGCCCAACCACCGGCCAGCTACCAGCAGTTTTGATGTTTGGCAGACCACTCAGGAGGAAGTTAGACTTATTGCAACCTGACAAGGAGGGTCAAACGGACATCTCACAGGAACAACGTCATGTACATGTAGAGAAACTGCAGGAAAAGATGAAGCACAGAAAGTCCTCACGCACATAAAATAGAGGATCCAGTCTGGATACGGATGTATAGAGGGCCAAACCGTTGGTCTCCGACAGTGATTTCCAGGGTTTTGGGATTCCTCACCTATGAGGTTAGCATGGCCAATGGTCTGCACACCAAAAGACATTGAGCCCAGCTATGGCCCAGACCGGTTTTGGACAAACAACTGAATGATCAGGCTGAAGAGTCAAAAGACACAAACATATGGATGGTGGTCTGACATGATAATGGAGATGTATTTTCACAAGAAGAAGAGGATTGTGCCCTTCCTAGGGAATAAATAGATGGTGGTCGTCTCAGTGAAGCAGATTCCACTTCACATGATCTGGCTGGAAATGTCAGTTTAGCTCGGAATCAAAGAATCTGGCACCCTCCAGACCCATTGAAGGATTTCCACCGGAGGAGTAAAAGCTTGCGGAACCACAGATGCTATGTGAACCGAAAGTAGATTACAGAACGGAAGTCCGGAGGGCAGCTCTGTATCTTGGCCTAGGGCAGCAAATTACAGGGGGCGGTGCCCGCCGCTCGGTGGGACCCGTCAGACATGTGAGTTGCCGCCCGCGACCGTGAATACGACCACCGAGTGAAAGCACTGGGAGGAAGTGGTCATATGACCTTCCTCCCATGCGCTCCACCGGCCAGATGCCAGGAAGGAGAGGTGACTCCACCGCCAGCCCCCAGCCATGCCACCATGCGCCAGCCCCTATAGCTCAGCCATGCCGCCAGCTCCCAGCCCAGCCGCCAGCCAGCTCCCAGGTAAAGCAAATGGAAGAGGGGGGTTAAATGAAATGAAAGGTGTGGGGGGTTAAATGAAAGAGGTGGGGGGGGGTAAATGAAATAGGTGTGGGGGTGAAATGAAATAGGTGTGTGGGGGTTAAATGAAAGAAGTGGGGGGAATAAATGAAATAGGTGTGCGGGGGTTAAATGAAAGGTGGAGGGATTAAATTAAATGAAAGGTGGAGGGATTAAATTAAATGAAAGAGGTGGGGGAGGGTTAAATGAAAGAGGTGGGGGAGGGTTAAATGAAAGAGGTGGGGGAGGGTTAAATGAAAGAGGTGGGGGTTAAATGAAAGAGGTGGGGGTTAAATGAAAGAGGTGGGGGTTAAATGAAATGAGTTTGAGTTTTATTGCTGAGCAGCTGTGATACGCTCATACACACCGCACGTTTCTATGGGTTTTATTGCTGTGCAGCTCTTATACGCTCATACACACTGCACATTTCTGTGAGTTCTACTGCTGTGGACCTCTGATATGCACATACACAATGCACGTTTCTGTGGGTTTTATTGCTGTGCAGCTCTGTGATACGCTCATGCACACTGCACGTTTCTGTGGATTTTATTGTTCAACCAATTAGAGCGGCTGTGATCCAGTATACTTGACATGCGTGGCTGTTCTTTGTAAAAATGCTTGAATTTAAACATTTCATAATTTTCTTTATCTCAATAGATACATTTGAAATGGTATACAAAATATACAAGTAGGCACTTGGTATCCACTTTTAATATAAAGAGAGGAAAAGGTGGAGCCTAAATAGGAAGGGCAGGGTTTAACCAGGAAGAGGTGTAACCTTGACATGAAGGGGTGTGTCAAATTTAAATTGGGAGTGCACGAGTTTAGTCAGGCCTAGGGCAGCACAAAACCTAAT
Source organism: Leptobrachium leishanense (assembly GCA_009667805.1). Lineage (NCBI taxonomy): Eukaryota > Metazoa > Chordata > Amphibia > Anura > Megophryidae > Leptobrachium > Leptobrachium leishanense. The sequence continues at coordinate 125,952,698 of CM019066.1, forward strand.
ACCACTGCCGGAGGGTCTGGAAGATACATAGACTTGTACTGGAGATTTATGGGGGGTTTTTGTTATTTTCTTTTTAAGAAAAGGGAGGAGGCGCGGTGTGCTGACTGCCAATGGGGGGGAAAGGTGGGTGTTTCTTTTGGCAGTTGACTGTTGACAGTTGACAGTTGGTCATCCATTTTGTCTCCCAGTTGAGGCTGACTAGAGACGCAGCCAGTTGCAGTTATAGAGAACCCGTATGCTTAGATGTTTATAAACCTTTTAATGAAAACCCAAGACGTCTCGTATTATCCAGAACACTACAGATACTGTGTGCACATTCATTTTGTATTGTAAACTACCCCCCCCCCACAGTATCTTTACAGCACTTGTTCTTCACTGTGTGGCATTGAAAATAGAATGGAGCGATGGGACTGTAGTCATTGCATGGACTCACATCATTGTATTACGTGGGATGTATGGCAACAACATTATCAGGGGTAGATTAGAAATCCTTTAAACTCCCTGTTTTATCACATTTAGCTGCCATGTCTTAGCTCAGGTAGCATACACAAGTGTTTATCAACCTCTTTGGAAAAGTACCCCTGGAGGTCTAAAAAAATACTATAGGGGATATTCAATCACAGCGAATTTGCCACCAAATTACACCGAACAGTGCAATTCTGTGGCAATTCAGCTATTCAGAAAGCTTTGCAAAAATTTGCAAAAGATACATGTATATCCAGACAGATCAGACCACAGACACTTGGGGCAGCTGGCAGAATGCACTAACAGCCTTATCCCAGACCCTCCAGCTGGCCACGTTCCAGCGAGTGGCAACCGACAAAGGTTGCTCAGCTGGGGCAGCGCTCTCACAAGAGCTATCCGAGTTTGTAGAAACATAAAAAAATGTCGGCAGATAAGAACCTTTCGGCCCATCTAGTCTGCCCAATTACATGGATACTTTACCTGGATTTATCTTTTGTTTAGGATAGCCTTATGCCTATCCCATGCTTGCTTAAATTCAATTACTGTTTTGGCCTCTACCACTTCAACTGGAAGACGGTTCCATGTATCCACGACCCTCTCAGTAAAATAATGCTTCCTGATGTTACTTTTAAACCTTTGCCCCTCTAATCTAAGACTATGTCCTCTTGTTTTGCTACTTTGTTTCCATTTAAATATACTCCCTTCCTCTACCTTGTGGATTCCCTTTACGTATTTAAATGTTTCTATCATATCTCCTCTGTCTCGTCTTTTTTCCAAGCTGTACATGTTAAGATCATTAAGCCTTTCCTGGTAACTTTTCTCCTTCAAGCCATACACCATTTTAATAGCCCTTCTCTGAACTTTCTCGAAGATGTCTATGTCTATGTAACCCTGGAACGCGGCCAGCCGTAATTGCTGTCAGTACATTCTGCCAGCTGCCCCAGTCCCCTGGATACTGCCTGACAAGCCAGACTAGTGCTAGCTTCTGGTATACTCGTGAAAATGCCCCTGATAAGTACTCGTGCAAATGCCCGTAAGGCATACCCCCTGGCTTGAGAAACCCTGGCATACACCACACAATAGCCCAATGCAGCCTTGTTTGAGCTTTCCTCACTTTCTGTTAAACACTGTAGAAGATAAACCACAGCTGTAATATAAAACTCACAATAAGATTTTGGTAAACGTTGCACCATGGGAAAAAATCCACAAATTGGAAACAAGAGAAAAACTTGATATTCCTTTTTACATGCAATGATTTTAAGCAAGGGAAAAACAGCAGCATGTGTTTTATAATGTGGTTTTATTTGTAATGCACAAGTGATCTAGTTACAGCTTATATAAGTGGAACTGACCCTGTAAACCCAGGGTAGTATTACAGAACAGGAATTTCAGGTTATAGCTCATCTAGTGTTTTTTCCCAAACAAATTATATGCCCAACAGGATAGATCTCTAAATGCTGCCAACGAAAAATGATAATCACCAGGTAAACAAACAGCAGTGAATCTCCAAGGGTATACGCGTTGATTGCTCACAATCTTTCACAAATTTCCTTAACTTTTTTTTTAAGGTGTCTCACGGTCTCATTTTATATCAAATATATTATTCAGTTATATAAAAAAAATGCATTTACATTATATTTCAGTACACTCCTCTCTGAGCTGAGTATAATTGCATCTGGTGAAGGTATACAGTGTTTCAGTGTAATGAGATCTCCCAGGCAGACTAATGTATCCATCATTATACAACTGCATTACACAAGAACAGCTGAAATCCAGCAGTAAATAAAAATACATGCAAACCCAGGGGATCTGACCTAGGTCAAACAGGAAATCTCTATACAGGAAGGTGCTCCCCCATTGTGAGATGATCACAGCTGCTGTCTGCAGGATGCCATCTGAGCTGTTATATGAGGTTACCTACCATGTCATACAACCATCGGAAGGTGGCATCCAGCAGCATAAGTTTCCAGGGCTCTGACACTGTGCTGGGGATGGGTCTGTACACATAATAGGCTGTGAAAGCAGCCACAGCAGTGATCAGGGCACACGCCAACTTCATCTTGAACTCTTCGTGTCCTGAGCAGAGAAGCAGCACAACTTTCGGCAAGGTTGTTGCTTTCATTGATCATCACAGGATGTGCTGCCCAATGGGATGTCAGCAGGGAGGCGAGGCTTCCACACTGGAGACATGCCTTCCTATAGTATCCCCCTGCACCGTGACTGCAACAATGCAAACGGCAGGAAGAGTTAGCGACACCTAGCGGCCATTCGTCCACCTGCACCTCACACAGGCTACACACCAAAACAATGACTGTAGCTCTGAGGGATGAGGTTACATATACTCAGAAAAATAACAGTAGAGGATGACATTAAGTGACAAAAACTGAGACATGTCCCTAAATGCTACCACACTTATCAACAGCAGAATATGGTATAATGGACAACCATATTTACAAGGCCATCTTTAACCCCTTCACTGCTGAGCCATTTCACCCTCGTGTGCTGAGCTCATTTTTACAGTTTTCTGCTCATCATGTTTAAACTTGTTTTGAAGTCGTGTTTTTATGTAGGACCCAGATAAATTATTTTCAGCAGATTCAAAATGTATCATTATTGTCTGTATACGTCATGTCCTGTCAGAATGCTATAACAAAAAAAAATGTGAATTTGTTTAACATATTGTGCTTTATTGTAAAGTAAGCTCAGAATACAGTTTAGAACGCAGTACATGAAACAATGTCAAGGTAATACAGTAAGAGCGTTTTACAAGGTGTCGTGTTGGTTATCCAAATGTGGTTCAGCAGGGCACGAAACGCGGATGGCTACCTGGGGACGGGCTCTCTGAATAACACAGATGTTTTGAATGTACCTATGGAGATAGTTTTGAGTGAGGGCGCAGCCGCACCATGAAGCAGGCAGGGACCATCTAAGGCTGGATAGTATCCCGGCCTATGCGGGGGCAGGCATGCTGTTAACCAATAGTACCAAGATCGGTAGTGTTCTTCGGTTTTACCCTGGGCCACCGTGACTCGTTCTTCAGCAGAACGAATGTTCTCTACTTCGCGCATCCATTCCATTCATATTTCAATTGTAGCGCTCACTCCCGGAGGAGCCGCTGAATTTAACCTCGGGTTAGTCTCTCCGCACTAGGGAATAAATATACACCAGCACTGTTGTGGATTTTATAAATCATATATACTTTACTGGTCTCAATAAAACGGCATAGATAAAGTAAACACAGTATATGGAAACAGGATTTCGTAATGTGGGAAACGCACAGCGGTAAAAGAAAAGTTGAACCCCCTTCGTTTCTGAAGTGTAAGTCCCGTGCAGGTTATGTCCCAAGAAGTGTGTGTGTGAGCTCAGGTACCCGGGTACTATATTTCAACTGGCCAGTGAATGTATTTAAATAAATCTTCGACTAGTCACGTTGGGGCCCTGTAGATTTTAGCAGTGCTGTAGGGTGCTTCTTTAAACTTTAACTGTGGCCTAGGAGGCCTCTCACCCATCCGCCAGACAATCTGTTCTGCTGCCCGATCAGGACGTCTCTCCGCTGAATCGTGCTGGGACTCTGTGTCACCGGATCCGCTTCTCTCGCTTGTCCAACTTTACAACAGGATTCCCAGCTTACCGCCTGCTCTCCCAGTGGATCAATCGCGGTCTCCTAACTCGGGGTCCAATCTGCAACTCTTTGTCTATGTAAAACCTCTCAGCGGTGGGTTACTGGGTCTCTGGCAAGTCGCTATATCGATCCCCAGCATCGGCAAGGCAGCGCCTGCTCTCCGGCCTGGTTACAATCGCTCACAGTCTCACTTGGTTCACTCCTCGGCTCACATTGGCTCTCTTTCCACGAGGCAGGGGATGTCCTCCCTTCCGTCCCCACACACTTCCTCTCTCTGCCCCAAAGCATGCTGGAAAACGTAGTCCCATTGTCCAGTATAGTTTACATGCACTTGTCTCCCTCTGGTGGCCAAAATGGAACATTACAGCAACAGGGTTTTAAAACAGCGCTACACAATCATTTTACAGTTTGTAAAAGGATTTTTTCCCCACATTTTATCATTGAAACCTTATATATTCTATGGGGTACTCTAGCTACAAAAAAATTAGAAATGTTAACCTGTTACTGCATTTTCTGAGAAAATATGCAATTTTAACTGAAACTGAATAAAACTAAATTTTTCACTTGTATTTTGCTGAATTGTGTTTTATGAACAATATGTTCATTATGTATAAAATAATGACCTTGGCTCAGGGCGTGCGAATGAGAAGGTGAGTAACGGCAATGGTATTGTTTGTTTTAAACATGACAAATGGACAATGCCATTGCTTAGAAACTAAATAAATAAATAATTTGTGTGTTTTTTTTTACAAGGCATATTACATGGTCATGGTTGGTATCATTAGAAAGGCCAGACTCTGACCTCTCAAATGACACCTAAAATGACTTTGTGGGGTGTAGAGAATGGATATTTATGGGCAGGCCTGGCCCATGCTACTGTGCTGCCTGGAGCCAAGGATGAATTGCTGACCCCGAGAAAAAAATGTGGCGTGTGACTAACTAAACTAAGGGAACAGATTCTGTCTCTTCTTTTGATTTGACACAGAGAGAAACTGTTTAAGGTTTTTAAAATGCTTTTTTTATTTTGCCCCACAATGAAAAATTTAAAAGGAATATTGGCATGTTTTTTTGTGTGTCATGTCTGTGTCTAGAGGCTTCTGAGATGCAAATCCAGCCGTGGTAGTGGGTACAGACTCGTGCTGTGCTAGCTGAGTGCAGGCAGGGTGGTGGGTACAGTGTTGTGCCAGCTGAGTGCAGGCAGGGTGGTGGGTGCAGTGGAGTACCAGTTGAGTGCAGGCAGGATGGTGGGTCCAGTGGTGTGCCAGTTGAGTGCAGGCAGGATGGTGGGTCCATTGGTGTACCAGCTGAGTGCAGGCAGGATGGTGGGTCCAGTGGTGTGCCAGCTGAGTGCAGGCAGGATGGTGGGTCCAGTGGTGTGCCAGCTGAGTGCAGGCAGGATGGTGGGTACAGTGGTGTACCAGCTAAGTGCAATATCAAGAAAAATACTCCAGTATATAGCAGGAAATTTTTTGGTTTTATTCCATCAACAGTAGAACAACGTTTCGACCTGCAACCAGGTCTTTGTCAAGTCTACTAAACATTAGGGATGAGCTGATCGGTTCGGACGGTTCTGAGTTCGACCCGAACTTAGCCTGTTCGATTAGATCGCGAACACCGAACATTTCCGGGTGTTCGCCGCATGTTCGACCACAATGGACCACAATGCATTTTCCCACTGGCCTGAAGCTCGTAATTGGCTACAGCCTTGCACCTGACCACAGGTCTGGTGCAAGACAGGTTCAACAGTATGCCAATCACGGCTCAGAGTCCTGATTGGGCAAATTTTGCCCAATCATGGGCTCAAACAGCTAAGTCCCGCAGCACACTATATAGCGTTTCCACGCGCCGATTCTGCACGCATTTCAGAGGAGATTTCAGAGGAGATAGTTGTGTGTTGTTACTGCCGGTCTGCCACACTACTGGGGGGGGTCTGGGGGGGTATCATTTCTACCAAATATCAGGGAATTTAGGTGATGTGTGTCTTGTCACTGTGCCAGCAAGTTTTTTTGGGGTTTACAACTTTCTTTAAAACATTTGTGAATTGAGGTGATCTTCTGTGTCTTCTCACTGTGCCAGCAAGTCTTTTTGGGTCTCATTTCTACCAAATATCAGGGAATTTAGGTGATGTGTGTCTTGTCACTGTGCCAGCAAGTCTTTTTGGGGCTCACTAATTTCTTTAAAACATTTGTGAATTGAGGTGATCTGTGTCTTGTCACACAGCCAGTACCACGCAGTATTTTGGGGTTCACTAATTTCTTTAAAACATTTGTGAATTGAGGTGATCTGTGTCTTGTCATACAACCAGTACCACGCAGTATTTTGGGGCTCACTAATTTCTTTAAAACATTTGTGAATTGAGGTGATCTGTCTCTTGTCACACAACCAGTACCACGCAGTTTTTTGGGGCTCACTAATTTCTTTAAAACATTTGTGAATTGAGGTGATCTGTGTCTTGTCACACAACCAGTACCACGCAGTATTTTGGGGCTCACTAATTTCTTTAAAACATTTGTGAATTGAGGTGATCTGTGTCTTGTCACACAACCAGTACCACGCAGTATTTTGGGGCTCACTAATTTCTTTAAAACATTTGTGAATTGAGGTGATCTGTGTCTTGTCACACAACCAGTACCACGCAGTATTTTGGGGCTCACTAATTTCGTTAAAACATTTGTGAATTGAGGTGATCTGTGTCTTGTCACACAACCAGTACCACGCAGTATTTTGGGGCTCACTAATTTCTTTAAAACATTTGTGAATTGAGGTGATCTGTCTCTTGTCACTGGCTGCCAGCTATCAGTGTGTCTCACTGAGTTATACCAGAGTTCTTTAAATCTTTATACCAGAGTTGAATCAGAGTTCTGTATATATTAATCTATATATCACTCACCATGTCTGAAAGAACAAAAAGGACAGGCAGACGCTCCCAAACACAGAAAAGAGGGCAAGCAGCCCCTGTGTCGGGAGGCTGTGCCTCTGGTCGTGGTGGATGTGGTGCATCCTCTGCAGGGGCACGCTTGTCCTTTCTAACTGGTGCTGGCCGTCTTAAGCAGCAGCAACATACAGAGGACTTGGTGGATTGGCTAACCAGGCCATCCTCATCCTCTGAGTCCTCTGCCAGCCAGGCTTCTAGTGCTTTACAGTCCACCTCAGCTGTCAAAGCATCTAATGCAGCCTCCATGTCCACAGCTACTCCTGCCATAGCCTCGCTATCACACATGGAGGAGTCAGCTGAATTGTTTGACTACAATGAGAGTGACATGCTGCTTGAGGATGCGCAGCAAGTACAGTGCTCTGATTCAATCTCTGAGGTTGAGGAAGGGAGTATAATCAACCAAGAGGAAGGGGGTGCCAGTGATGACACACAAATAACTGGCACTCATGTTGCCCCAGCAGCTGCAGCATACTGCCAAGTTGGCTCCAGTGATGAGGAGATAGGGGGTGATGATGACAATGATGATGAGGTCACTGACTCCACCTGGGTGCCTGATCAAACAGAGGAATTAAGTGAGGAAGAAGGGGAGGAGGAGGCACAGCAAACACGAGGCACAACATCCTCTGTGACCAACCGTAGCACTAGCCAGTCCAAGGCATCACATGTCAGAGCTGCTCCGGTTCAGAGCACTGTTGTCTCAAAGAACACACGCAGGAACTCTGTTGTCTGGGAGTTCTTTAAGAAATGTGCAGTAGAGCGCAGCTTTGCTATTTGTAATCTATGTCAGATGAGGTTTAATCGTGGGAAAGATACCGGACACTTGGGTACCACGTGCTTGAGGCGACATATGAACAACTGCCACACATCCCGTTGGTGCAAAACTTTGCGTAGGTCCTCCTCCTCCTCATCTGTCTCTACCCTCACTGTATGTCCTGCCATGTCATTGCCTACAACCTCCACTGACAGGGATGATGCTACAGTAATGGATGTACCAGCTCCTTCCTCACAATGTGACATCATCCCAGCAGTTGAAGATTTACGCAGTCAGATTACGTTGTCCCAGCTGCTGCAGCGTAAGAAAAAATATAGTCCCAACCATCCCCAAGCACAGCGTCTAAATGCCAGCTTAGCAAAATTACTCGCATTGCAGCTGCTGCCTTTCCAGCTGGTGGACTCTGCTCCCTTCCGTGAATTTGCTGAATGTGCTGTACCACAGTGGCAGGTTCCAAAACACGATTACTTTTCACGCAAGGCAATTCCCGCACTATACCAGCACGTGGAAGACAATGTTATCCAGTCATTGGGAAAGGCAGTCAGCAACAAGGTGCATGTGACTTTAGACACGTGGTCCAGCAAGCATGGACAGGGTCGTTACATTTCCTTCACGGCACACTGGGTAACTCTGATCGCAGCTGGGAGGGATCCAAGACGGGGCTCTGTGCTGGAGCTTGTTCATCCACCACGCCTCCAGAAAGCTGCTTGTATGAGGTCTGTCTGCTCCACCACCTCTCCCTCTTCCTCCTCCTTCTCTGTCTCTGGCGAAGTGGCAGTTAAACCGACGCCTGACAGGGTCTACGCAATGGCTAAAGCAAAAAGATGCCATACTGTGCTTGAGCTGGTTTGTTTAGGGGACAGGAGCCACACACCGGGCCAGAAATTCTGTCAACTCTCAGGGGCAGGTGCAGATATGGTTAACACCACGCCAGCTTGAGCTGGGAATGATCATCTGCGATAATGGCAGCAACCTTCTCTCCGCCCTACGCAAGGGTAAATTGATGCATGTACCATGCCTAGCACACGTCCTAAATCTGGTGGTACAGCGTTTCCTAACCAAGTACCCAGGGCTGCCAGAGCTTCTCATCCAGGCCAGAAAAGTCTGCAGCCACTTCAGATGGTCATTCCAAGCAAGCGTTCGCCTGGCAGAAATTCAAAGAGAATTCCACCTTCCCACAAACCGTCTGATCTGTGACATGCCCACCAGGTGGAACTCAACATTAGCAATGCTGCAGCATCTGCACAAGCAGCAGAGGGCCATCAATGAGTACCTGTGTGAGTATGGCACAAGGACAGGTTCAGGTCAACTTGTTTCCCCCCCCCGCAGTGGCTGATGATCAAGGATGCATGCACTGTACTGTCACCATTTGAGGAGGAAACGAGGATGGTGAGCAGGGACAGTGCATGCATCCGTGACACAATTTCTTTAGTGTTCCTGCTGGAGCACACTCTGCAGGGAATTATAGATGTGGCTCTAGAGGCAGAGCAGCGGGAGGAAGAGGAGGCCTTCCCTAGCTCTCAAGGCCCCAGTCTTTCCGCAGACAGCATTCCAGAGGGTCCTACTCAGATCAGACAGGAGGAGGATGAGGAGGAGGAGGAGGAGGCAGAATATTTAAGTAGTGGGGCATTGAAGGTGGGGATTCCTCAAGGGAGGGTTTCGTGTGCCCAGAAACACAAGGGCTAGTGCGTGGCTGGGAAGAGGAAGTACACGATACGGTCATCCTCATTGACCAGGAAGACTCGAAAGCTAATGCCACCTCCAAACTATGCTGCATGGGCTCCCTAATGATGCAAAGCCTGCTAAAGGACCCCAGGATTCGTGCCATCAAGGAGAGGGATCATTACTGGTTGGCAACCCTTCTTGATCCACGATACAAGGGTAAAGTTGCAGAGCTCATCCTGCCCGCACAGAGGGAGCACAGGATGAAAAAACTTGAGGACGCTCTAAAGTGACACTTGTGTAACACCTTTCCAGGCACTGGTAGATTACCAAGTGCTGACACACGTGCTTCTGAGGCTGCGGGCGATCAGAGAAATAGTGGTGAAGGCCAGGGCCGCTTGACTGATGCATTTTTAAATTTTTTTAGTCCTCGATGCCCAGGGATGTCAAATGTAGGCACCCATTGCCAGTGTCTTCACCATATGGTGCAGGACTACCTAGGGGCAAGGGCAGACCTGGATACCTTTCCAGCAGATGATCCACTGGCTTACTGGGTGTTGAGATTGGATCACTGGCCAGAATTTAGCCAATATGCTATGCAGCTACTAGGTTGCCCTTCATCTAGCGTGCTTTCCGAAAGGACGTTCAGTGCCGCTGGAGGTTTTGTCACAGACAAAAGAGTGCGTCTGTCCACCGACTCTGTAGACCGACTGACATTTATAAAAATGAATCAGTCCTGGATCAGCAGTTATCAATCCCCTGATGCTGACGTAACGGAATAGATCTGGGATGTCTTCTGCATGCACAAAACCTCCAGCACTGAACTCTTCCACAATACCACAAAAGGGTTACAGTGTGAATGCACTTGCTGCCATGAAAGGCACAATATTTGGCTGCTCTGACGCCTGTGCCAGATTTATATCATTTTAATTTTTTGAGCAGCAGGGTCCAACCCTGCACTCTTCCACAATACCACAGAGGGGTTACTGTATGATGATACTTGCTGGCCTGGCACCAAAGGCACACTATCTGGGTGCACTGACGCCCATTACCAGATAAAAAACTTTCAATATAGGATCACATGGTCCACCCCTGCACTCTTCCACAATACCACAGAGGGGTTACTGTATGATGATACTTGCTGGCCTAGCAGTCTTGCACCAAAGGCACAATATCTGGGTGCACTGACGCCCATTACCAGATAAAAAACTTTTCAATATAGGACCGCAAGGTTTACCCCTGCATTCTTCCACAATACTACAGAGGGGTTACTGTATGATGATACTTGCTGGCCTGTCAGTCTTGCACCAAAGGCAGAATATCTGGGTGCACTGACGCCTTGACCAGAATTATATCTTTTCAATATAGGAACACATGGTCCACCCCTGCATTCTTCCACAATACCACAGAGGGGTTACTGTATGATAGTACTTGCAGGCCTGGCACCAAAAGCACAATATTTGGGTGCACTGCCACTGACGCCTGTATCAGATTCATATCCTCAGAGGGGTTACGGTGTGACGGCACTGTTGGGGACGCTAAAGGACCAATTTTGAAGCACCTATTGTTACTTTCATCCAAAGCCTGCATAAGTTTCACAATAATTTAGCCAAAAAAATCTGTAAACTTTTTCTGCGTGTACGAAAATGTCTCCTCTCTTCATACAGACTGCCGCCCCAAGCAGTGTTGTTTATGGATAGATTAAAGGAAAAGCATTTACCGTCATTTGAAACGTCATTTTTTTGTTTTTAAGTGTTTCTATACATCCTAGAAATCCGCCACTTCACGGGCAGGTTATGGGAACCTCCTAGGCACGATATTTGAAGGAATTTTTCGTTGTTATTTTTAACCCCTTAGTGACCGGGCGGTTTTACACAAATCCGTCCTTTAGTGACCGCTGCTGTTTTTACGTTTCTGCGCTGTTAGTGTTTAGGACAAATTTTCCTCTTACTCGTTTATGCAACCCACACATATTTTACACTGTTTTTCTCGTCATTAAATGGACTTTATAAAAATACAATTTTTTTCATCATTTCATATAATTTACTATAAAAAACATTGTGAAATATGACAAAAAAATTGAAAAAACACCACTTTTCGAACTTTGACCCCCAAAATTTCTTATGTATCAACAACCGTCAAAAAAATTTAATTCCTTAGTAGTTTCTAAATTTAGTTCTGAGTTTAGCAATACCCAATGTTTACATATTCCTCACTTTTTTCCTTATTTTATGCAACAATAAGTGCAAGTAGCACTTTGCCATTTCCAAAGAGTTTATTTTCAAAACTAGTGATAGTGACATTGTAACACTGATATCTGTCACTAATTCCTGAATAACCCTCCACATATACATATTTTTTTAAAGTACACAAATCAAGGTATTAAACTTGGGGTATTTTGACTCTTTCCATGTAAACCATTTTACCACAAATCTATGCCAAAGTTTGAGAAAAAAAAAGGCTTTGGTGATTTTTTTTTTTTTTAACGCAATTTAAGAATACATGTACTATGAACTTTAAGGTTTACTGCTAAAAACCACCCCAAAATATGTTCAGCAACATCTTCTGAGTAAATTGATACCACCCATGTATAGGTATGTCGGGTCATTTGGGGGCTAATAGGCCGTATTTGGGGGGTGGCATTTCAGTTTTCCAACTTGGAATTTTCACATTTCGTTATCATGCACCCATGTCCTACTTGGGACATTTTTGAAGCCGGCCAAAGTAATTTACCCCCATCAAACCATATATTTTTAGAAAGGGCACACCCTAGGGTACTTCAAAGAGTTGTATTTTAACACTTTCCATGCACTAGCTCTATGTCAAACTTTCAGGTAGTCACTTTTTGTGTTATTTTTTCACACACATTGTACTTTAGGCATGAATTGTCAAATCCAGTTATGGGTTACTGCCAAAAAAAAACCCAAAATATGTTCAGCAACATCTTCTGAGTAAATTGATACCACCCATGTATAGGTATGTCGGGTCATTTGGGGGCTAATAGGCCTTATTTGGGGGGTGCGCATTTCAGTTTTCCAACTTGGAATTTTCACATTTTGTCATCATGCACCCATGTCCTACTTGGGACATTTTTGAAGCCGGCCAAAGTAATTTACCCCATCAAACCATATATTTTTAGAAAGGGCACACCCTAGGGTACTTCAAAGAGTTGTATTTTAACACTTTCCATGCACTAGCTCTATGTCAAACTTTCAGGTAGTCACTTTTTGTGTTATTTTTTCACACACATTGTACTTTAGGCATGAATTGTCAAATCCAGTTATGGGTTACTGCCAAAAAACACCCCAAAATATGTTCAGAAACATCTTCTGAGTAAAGTGATACCACCCATATATATATTTGTTCTGTTGTTTTTGGGGTGCTACGCCAATCTTTTGACATGTGCTTGTCAATTTTCTAATTTGACATACAGTATCTTCTTTGCTTATCTTCTTTTTAGGGGCCTTTTTACATACCCCAATTTTATGAACGTGCATATATTTGGTAAGCTAACACCCCCAAAGTATTGTAAATGGAGTGTTTATATGCCATGGATGCAACCGTTTGCTCCAAACAAATTGGATACTGTTTGGTGGTCATTTTTCATTTTCACACCCACATCAGTTTTGGACTGTGATTTAGGAGACACTGTTGTTTGTTACTACATGAAAACTCTCCAGGTTGTTTTCTGCAAGGTCTCCTGAGTACACCCATGCCCCCCATGCATAGGTTTGCAAGGGATTTTGGGAAGGTTCAAATACAATTTTTATGACTTTGTCATTGGAGTTGAAATTGAGATTATTTCTTCAGCTAGGCCTATCTTTGGTTTTGGGTCTGCATAGGTGTGCAAAGATTTTGGCAAAATACAGCACCAATTGTAGAACATAAAAATGTAGGAATAAAATGTAAAAGTCTGGTGCAGTAAAAGAAAAAAAAAAACTAAACTGAACTAACTAACTAGAGTGTAAGAAAAAATAGAAAGGAAAAAAAAATCACAGATCATGCACAGTGCGATATATCTTGAAACAGTCCCCAAGACACAGACCGGGTTGTCCAGGGCATTCTGGGCAGTAAAAGATTGTGTCTCTCCTCTGCCCCCTCTTGAAACACACCCTGCATCTTTTTTGGGGTTTCTGTTTGCCCTCAGTAGGGGGGATTTTATAAATAAAATGTGTAGCCCCAAGTCTGTCCCCCATCACCGCCCGGGGAGCAGGTGCATCCTGGTACAAAAACCCCGAAATGACCTGGAGCTGAAACTGTAAAAAGGACAGCGTCACTCCGGGGTTTGCCTTTTTGCAGAGCAAAAAGGCATTGTGGGTTGCAATTTGCATCAGGTAAATTGCAACCTTTTTGTACCAGGCCCTTGATTTCCGCATAATCTGGTAGGGCTGGAGCAGCTGATCTGCCAGATCAACCCCACCCATATGCCGGTTATAGGCTTTGATGCACACTGGCTTCCTGATGCGCTCAGCTCTGCCACGTACAGAGACCTCCACAGACCTCTCAGTGTGGATGGTGGATAGAAGGTATACATCCTTCTTGTCTCTGTACTTGACCGCCAACAGCTCCTCTTGGCGCAGAGCTGAGGTCTCCCCCCTTTTTCACCGGGTGCGGACAAGCTGTGCTGGGAAACCTACGCGTTTCTTGCGAACAGTACCGCATGCTGCTGTATCAAAACAATACAGCAGCTTGAACAAAGGGACACTCGTATAAAAATTATCAACATACAAGTGGTACCCTTTGTTCAGCAGGGGAAAAAGTAGGTCCCACACAATCTTGCCACTGGTTCCCATGTGTTCTGGGCAACCTGGAGGGTCAAGGCTACTATCCTTTCCCTCGTACACCCGGAAGGCCTGAGCATACCCACTCTCGCTGTCACAGAGCTTATACACCTTCACTCCATACCTTGAGCGTTTGGAAGGAATATACTGCTTGAATCCCAGCCTTCCCTTGTATTTCATTAGGGATTCATCCACGCAGATATTCCTTCCAGGTGTATAAGCCTCTGCAAACCTGGCGGCGAAGTGGGTAATCAGGGGACGGATTTTATACAGCCCGTCAAACTGGGGATGCTCTCTAGGAGGGCACAGGCTGTTGTCACTGAAGTGCATGAAACGCAAAATGTTTTCATACCTTCTACGTGACATTGATTGGGGTAAATGGGGGTAGAGCAGATGGGGCTACTGCTCCAGTAGGAGCGAATTGAGGGCTTCTTTATGATGCCCATCAGCATAGTAAGTGCCCAGAATTTCAGAAATTCTGGCACATCTAGCGGGGTCCATTGCTGCCTTGCCAAGTAGGAGTCTGGCTTCGCAGCACAATGCTGATGGGCATCAGGGGCGGATCCAGAGACTAGTCTCGGGAGGGGCACTTACAGAAAATAAGGTGTTTTAGCAGAGAGCCCGACTCACGAGAATTTAGAGGGCCCGGCTCACAGGAGCTTACAATCTAGAAGAGCAGAGGGCACCCAGGAGCTTACAATCTAGAGGAGCAGAGGACACCCAGGAGTTTACAATCTAGAGGAGCAGAGGGCACCCCGGATTTTACAATCTAGAGGAGCAGAGAGCCCCCAGCTCACACATGGATTTGCCCCAGCTCATGGATTTGCCCAGCTCATGGATTTGCCCCCAGGTCATGGATTTGCCCAGCTCATGGATTTGCCCCCAGCTCATGGATTTGCCCCCAGCTCATGCATTTGCCCAGCTCATGGATTTGCCCCCAGGTCATGGATTTGCCCCCAGCTCATGTATTTGCCCAGCTCATGGATTTGCCCCCAGCTCATGGATTTGCCCCCAGGTCATGGATTTGCCCCCAGGTCATGGATTTGCCCCCAGCTCATGGATTTGCCCCCAGGTCATGGATTTGCCCCCAGGTCATGGATTTGCCCCAGCTCATGGATTTGCCCCCAGGTCATGTATTTGCCCAGCTCATGTATTTGCCCCCAGCTCATGGATTTGCCCCAAGATCATGGATTTGCCCCCAGGTCATGGATTTGCCCCCAGCTCATGGATTTGCCCAGCTCATGGATTTGCCCCCAGCTCATGGATTTGCCCAGCTCATGGATTTGCCCCCAGCTCATGGATATGCCCCCAGGTCATGGATTTGCCCCCAGCTCATGGATTTGCCCAGCTCATGGATTTGCCCCCAGGTCATGGATTTGCCCCCAGGTCATGGATTTGCCCCAGCTCATGGATTTGCCCCCAGGTCATGGATTTGCCCAGCTCATGTATTTGCCCCCAGCTCATGGATTTGCCCCCAGATCATGGATTTGCCCCCAGGTCATGGATTTGCCCCCAGCTCATGGATTTGCCCAGCTCATGGATTTGCCCCCAGCTTACACATGGATTTGCCCAGCTCTCACCTGGATAAAAGTCTCGCTGACTGCCTCAATGAATATTTTTGTTCAGTCTTTGCAGAAGAAAAGGAAGGAAAGGGACCTCAGTTAGGAGAGAACACTAAAGAGACATTTACATATCAGTTTACAGAGGAGGAGGTTCTACAGCAGCTGTCTAAAGTAAAGACAAATAAGTCAATGGGGCCTGATGGGATCCACCCTAAATTATTAAAAGAGCTCAGTGATGTAATAGCAAAACCGTTAACAGATTTATTTAACCAATCTTTGTTAACGGGAGTCGTCCCAGAAGACTGGAAATTAGCAAATGTTGTGCCCATTTACAAGAAGGGTAGTAGGGAGGAATCGGGGAACTATAGGCCAGTTAGTCTTACGTCAGTAGTGGGGAAATTAATGGAAACCATGTTAAAGGAAAGGATTGTTGAACATCTAAAAACACATAGATTACAGGATCAGAAACAACATGGGTTTACCTCAGGGAGATCATGCCAAACTAATCTTATTGATTTTTTTGATTGGGTAACAAAAATAATAGACACAGGTGGTGCAGTAGACATTGCTTATTTAGATTTCAGTAAGGCTTTTGATACTGTTCCGCATAGAAGGCTTCTCAATAAATTGCAATCTTTGAGTTTAGATTCCAATATTGTTGACTGGATTAGGCAGTGGCTGAGTGACAGACAACAGAGGGTTGTGGTAAATGGAGTTTATTCGGCACAAGGTCTTGTTACCAGTGGGGTACCTCAGGGGTCAGTACTTGGACCCATTCTCTTTAATATTTTTATTAGTGATATTGCAGAAGGTATTAATGGAAAAGTATGTCTTTTTGCTGATGACACAAAGATTTGCAACAGGGTTGACGTTCCTGGAGGGATCAGCCAAATGACAAATGATTTAGGTAAACTAAAAAAATGGTCGGAGTTGTGGCAATTGAGTTTTAATGTGGATAAGTGCAAGATAATGCACCTGGGACGTAAAAACCCAAGGGCTGAATATAGAATATTTGATACAGTCCTAACCTCAACATCTGAGGAAAGGGATTTAGGGGTCATTATTTCAGAGGATCTAAGGGTAAGTAGTCAATGTAATAGAGCAGCAGGAAATGCTAGCAGAATGCTTGGTTGTGTAGGGAGAGGTATTAGCAGTAGGAAAAGGGAAGTGCTCATGCCACTGTACAGAGCACTGGTGAGACCTCACTTGGAGTACTGTGTGCAGTACTGGAGACCGTATCTCCAGAAGGATATAGACATCTTAGAGAGAGTTCAGAGAAGGGCTACTAAAATGGTGTACGGCTTGAAGGAGAAAAGTTACCAGGAAAGGCTTAATGATCTTAACATGTACAGCTTGGAAAAAAGACGAGACAGAGGAGATATGATAGAAACATTTAAATACGTAAAGGGAATCCACAAGGTAGAGGAAGGGAGTATATTTAAAAGGAAACAAAATAGCAAAACAAGAGGACATAGTCTTAGATTAGAGGGGCAAAGGTTTAAAAGTAACATCAGGAAGCATTATTTTACTGAGAGGGTGGTGGATACATGGAACAGTCTTCCAGTAGAAGTGGTAGAGGCCAAAACAGTAATTGAATTTAAGCAAGCATGGGATAGGCATAAGGCTATCCTAAACAAAAGATAAATCCAGGTAAAGTATCCATGTAATTGGGCAGACTAGATGGGCCGAAAGGTTCTTATCTGCCGACATTTTTCTATGTTTCTATGTTTCTATATTGCTCCAGGCCTCCAGCTCCGGCAGGGGTTGACTTGACTCTGAGCCGGGGGCCCAGATGCCGGGCAGCGCGGGAGTGCCTGCCCGGTCCTGAAGAGTCCGTCCTGTTGAGTGATGCGGCTGCGTGGCGTGCGTGCGCAGGTCACGCGGTCCGGCCAGTCAGGTGGTACAGAGACTCAGTACCACCTGATTAGCCGGACCACGTGACCGCCGGCGCCTGCACGCAGCCGCATCCCTTTAACAGGACGGACTCTTCAGGACCGGGCAGGCACTCCCGCGCTGCCCGGCATCTGGGTCCCCGGCTCAAATCTCGGGGGGGGGGGGGGCAATTGCCCCGTTGCCCCCCCCTGGATCCGCCCCTGATGGGCATACAGATTTGATTGGGCCACGATGTGGCCCAACAAATCATCCCCCATAAGCACCTGCAAAAACTGTTTGGCGGTAAATCCTGCAACATCAATATTGATGCCAGGATTTGCCATGAAAGGAGGGATATCTGGCCTCTGGCGATGAGGCACTACCCACTCCACAGCTAGAGCTGTGCGTCTCCTGCTGGCAGGTGGTGGCCCAGGATCTGCATCAGAAACATCACTAGGAGATACATCAGCCAGCGTAGATGATGTATCTAGTGAGGTCTCTGAGCAGTTAGCGGGGTCAAAATCTGGGTCTGAGTCCGACGCAGATGCCTCAGATTCTGACGCCAGGATGGCATATGCCTCCTCGACGCGCTGTGCACCCACTCAGACATTAAATATAATAGATTATAAAATTTTATAATTATTATATATATAAGCGGATTATTGGTTCTTAGAAGAACCGTTGGGTTTGACAAGAAAATACAAATAAACACCTAAATCTCTCTAAATCCCTCTAAACCTGCCTCAATTCTTCTAAATCTCCCTAAAATCTCTCTAAATCTGCCTCAATTTTCTAATCTCACTAAATCTACCTAAAATCTCTAACCTGTCAAATCTGATCTCTCTCTCTCGCTCACCAAAACACAAGTGAGGAGAGGGAGGGAGAATCACAGAGGTCACGGCCAATATTTACAAAATATTGACCTGACCTGACAAATTTTATTTAGATTTTTTATAACTTCTGATTGGATGTTGCTAGCCTGCCTCTCTGGTGAGGCAGGCTAGGAACATCCCACACAGCCCCAAGATGACCCTGCCCTTAGAAGGGCAGTGCCATCTTGGCTGTCAGTTTTCTTTTATTTTATACCTTTTTATTTGTTTATTTTACTTTTTTTACACTTTTTTTACACTTTTTTTACACTTTTTTTAGTCTGCTGGGTGCCTTGATCCCTCGAGGCACCCAGCAGAGCACCTGATCACTTATGTGATCTTTTTTGTACTGAGTGCCACGATACCTCGTGGCACTCAGTACTTCCTGCCGCTACCGGAAGTGATCGCTCGGGGGGAGCGATCACGGACGGACCGGAGGCAGGTAACCATATTGCAAGGATGCCTCGATGTCGAGGCATCCCTGCAATATACTCAGAGCAGCTGGAAGCAATACCGATCGCTTCCAGCGCTCTGTAGAAGTGAGGGGCACCTTTCCGGTCAAACCGGATGTTGATCGCTCCCGGGGAGCGATCACAAGGTGCCCCGGCACTTCTAACCACCATTGCATGGATGCCTGGACTCCCAGGCAGCCTGCAATGGCGTTTGAGCTGCTGGAAGCGATCCGATCGCTTCCAGCGCTCAAAAGACCGCAGGACGTACCATGTACGTCAGCGGGTCTAAAAGAGACCCGCGGCCGTGACGTACATGGTACGTCCGCGGTCTCTAAGGGGTTAACCCTTATTTCATGGAAAACTCACTGTCCCTTTAAAAACGTTTTTTTTTTACTTTTTGACCTTGTTTACTGTCCCCCAGGGCACTACCCGGACCCCCATACACCTTTTATGGCAAATATCTAGCATATATGCCCTCTTGGAGGGCACTCTCAAAATCGAATTTTCAGCCCCATTGACTTGCATTGAGTTCGAGTTCGGGTTCGGAACCGAACATTTGGGAAGTTCGGGTTCGGGCCCGAACCGAACTCGGGGGGTGTTCGGCTCATCCCTACTAAACATAGCTCTACACTTTCTTAAATACATCATGAGTAATTAATATCATTAAAAACAGCAGTGTTATACACAGATTCATCATTGTAACACCTGTTTGCAATGATTGTGTCCACAGCACAAACATTGCCTTTAAAACCAATGTTGCTACCATGTCTTCAATGGTGTCAATTGTAGATTTATTAGTACATATCAATTAAATTTATTAAATGCAAAATCTGCTTAATTATTCACATAACACTTAAATTAACCCATTCCCACCATTGGAGACCTAAATAGCTACGATGAAGCAGAATTTCATAATCCCCAATTGTTGTGACCTGCATTATAGAAAGGGTGCATAATCCGCCTCTCTATTTAACCCTTGGTGGGACATCGCATTTAAATGGTAAATCCAATAAAGTTCTTTCCTTTTCAGGATTTTCTCTCTATCCCCCCCTCTGGTAAACTTAGGGATACCTTCCACTACCTGAAATCTCAGCTGTGAAATGTCATGACCGAATTCCACAAAGTGGCATGGTACTGGAAGCTCCACCTTTTTGGTCCTGATATCAAATTTATGTTTTAACCACTTCGATGCGGAGGACGCGCTGAGCGCGTCCTCCGCATGGCTCCTGCTGTGCTGAGGACGCGCTGAGCACGTCCTCACTTTGGGGTCAGCGTTCGGCCGGGTTCCGGCCGATCGCTGGCCCCCCCGGTGCGGGCTGACATCCTCGATGTCAGCCCAGCATCCGGAACCGCATGCATCCTTCGGACCTCTCTCCCTCCCGATCGGCGGCGTTGCGGGGGTTAACCCAGGCACCATTTGGAAGGGCACAGCCTGCCCTTCCAAATAGTACCTGGCATTAACCCCTGGGGAGCTGAATCACGAATCGGCGCTGAAAAGCGCCGGTTCGTGATCCTTTCCCGGAGCTGGCCGACATCTTGGATGTCGGCCAAGCCTCCGGAAACTCCTCCTGAGGACTGGCGTCATCGTGCATAGCACGATGACGCCAGTCCTGGAGTTAACCCCTAACTGCCACCAACAGTGGAGATAGGGAGTTCCAATGAACTCCCTATCTCCCGATCCGTGGCAGCTAGGGGTTAACGTTTGGTATTGTTGGATCGGCCAGAGCATGGCCGTTCCAACGATACCAAACTCGAATGTGAAAAAAGTTTGTAAAAATAAATAAATAAATAAAATAAATAAAAATAAAAAAATATTTTAAAAAATTTTATAAAAAAAAAAGTAAACACTTTTTTTTTCTTTTTTGGTTTGTTAATGCAGCAATATTGTTCCCATTTCAATTATAATGTGAACAATGATGCTGCACTAACGATTTTTGTATGCGGTGCGTTTGTTAAAAATCGCGTAATTTTCCCCAAAAAAAAATGTAACGAGACCCCATCTCTAATTTTTTTAACAAGCGCACCCCATACAAAATATAACCGCAATTGCTCGCATGTTAAAATGTGGAAAAAAAACACTTTACACGCTGTAAATTATTGAAAATTCATATTTTATTGCATTTTTTGTTATAATATACAGACAGGTCATGACGTATACATATAATAATGACATATTATTAATCTGCCGAGTCTGACGGAAAGAACGATATATAATATGTCTGGGTCATATACTAAAATAAGGCTTCAAAACACGTTTAAACATGATGAGCAAAACCGGTAAATATGACCTCAGCACAGAGGCGGGAAAAGCCTCAGCAGCGAAAGGGTTAAAATACGATTCTTTACCTTTTGTGTGGTCTCTCCTACATATATTAACCCACATATTAACCCATATATTAACCCACAGGGGCATTTTAGTAGGTATACTACATGTGTGGAATTGCATGTGTAGTACCCTCTTACTTTATGTTTATGTCCTGAGTGGGGATGGACAAAGGAGTCTCCACGGATAATGGCACTGCAACAGGAGCAATTGAGACATGGGAAGGTGCCCCATTTTGGTGTGCCAAAGAATCTTTTACTCTGGTCTCCCTTAAGTTCTGCCTTCACGAATTTATCCCCAAGGGACTTGCCCTTTTTATAAGACCTAAGGGGAACCGTTTGAAATTCAGGTATATTTGGATAAGAATCTTTTAAAATATGCCAGTTTTTAAACAGAATCTTCTTAATTTGATCCATATGTGTTCCATATTTCTGGTTACGAAGGCTAATCTTTTTTCATTCCTCTTAGGACGTCTCTCAAAGGTGCCCTCCTGTTCTTTTATTTTATCAAATTCCTGTCCCAATAGCTTATTCGGGTATCCCCTTTTCTTGAACCAGCTGAGTGCAGGCAGGATGAAGGGTAAAGTGCTGTGCCAGCTGATAGGGTGGTGGGAGTTAAGTACCAGTCCTTGCCTGCAATAGTAGATCCCAGGTGCTCAGTCTGCAGTAGTATATCTTAGGGATCTGGAGGATCAGATGAACGCAGCAGAGCAGACAGATTTCTGAGCTCAGAAGGAAGAGAAAATTACGTCAGCAAGCTGAGAGACACTCCAAGGTCCAGAAAACAGCTTGCTAAATCCCAAACTCGTGACTAAGAAGTTTTCAGATGTGAATTCTGCATGAGTGATCTGCACTCTGCTGGCTGAGCATCATGAGGAGAGGGGCCACACTGCCCACCCAGGATCCATTCCTACAGACAGGATCTGGCACCTCAACAACTCCCATCACTGAGCTCTGCAGCTCCTACCACACTCAGACAATGTTCCCACAACAGACTGACACATCCTATACCTGCACACCTGATTCATGCTCCCATCACAGCAGACTGTGCTGTCCGTTATAGGGTTCCCACCTGTCCGGTTTTGACCTGGACTGTCCGGGTTTGGAGTCATGTGTCCGGGTTTGACACCCTCTGCCACCCGGACACATGACTCCGAGGTTATACTTACATTTCCTGCATTCCCCCGGCGCCGTGGTCTTTTCCTCTGTCTATTTTTTTCAGTCTGAAGAGGGGTTGGGTGGTCTGTGTCACGTGTCGTCCTCTCCTCCTCCTCTAAGCCGCTGTCAAAGTCGCACAGACGCAATGGGCTCACGTGACAACGACGTTCACGTGGTTGCTCGTGCGGCTCCCTAGTCCTCCTGGCCGGGCAGTGCAGAGCGAGCAGCCAATGAGAGTAGAAGACGTGCTCAGGCTCTTCATCCTGGATCGTCGATCTCGCCAGGCCAGCAGCTCTCCATCCACTCACTGATGCCGCCTGTCAACTCAAGGCTTGTAGATCAGGCTCAGCAGTCAGTGTGCCCGCCGGCGCCAGGCCAGCCCAGCCCAGCTGCGACTCACCGAGACAGTGAGACGACGACAGGACAGTGAGTGTGCCAGCCTTTCCAGTCTGCCATGCAGCATAATACCAGTGTGTGCCATAACAGTGTGCCAGCCTTTCCAGTCCGCCATGTATAATACCAGTGTGTCATATCAGTTTGCCAGCCATACCAGTGTGTCTGCCTTTCCAGTCTGCCATGTATAATACCAGTGTGTACCATACCAGTTTGCCAGCCATACCAGTCTGCCATAACAGTGTGCCAGCCTTTCCAGTCTGCCATGTATAATACCAGTGTGTGCCAACCTTTCCAGTCTGCCATGTATAATACCAGTATGTGCCATACCAGTCTGCCATGCATACCAGTGTGCCATACCAGTATGCCATTGCCATACCAGTGTGCCATGTATAATACCAGTGTGCCACCATTGCCATACCAGTGTGCCATGCAAATACCAGTGTGCCAGCCATACCAGTCTGCCATGCATAATACCAGTGTGCCATTGCCATACCAGTGTGCCATACCAGTGTGCCAGCCATACCAGTCTGCCATGCATACCAGTGTGCCAGCCATACCAGTCTGCCATGTATAATACCAGTGTGCCATTGCCATCCCAGTATGCCATGCAAATACCAGTGTGCCATACCAGTGTGTCAGCCATACCAGTCTGCCATGCATACCAGTCTGCCATACTAGTGTGACAGCCATACCAGCCTGCCATGCATAATATCAGTGTACCATGCATATACCAAAATATACGCATAATGTATATGCTACAACAACAACAAAAAATTGCTGCCCAACACTAGAGTGTTCGGGTTTGGCTTGAAGAAAAGGTGGCAACCCTAAGTCCATTACCTTTCAGCCACTCCAATAACTGTAGACTACACTTCCCATCACCCTCACCCAACATCATTGTACAAGTAACTCCAGGCATGATCTGGGAGTGGGACTGCAACTGCCAGGAGTAAAGTGTCTATCCCTAATACTTCTACTACAGCAGCTCTGTCCGCATACTACTCTGCCAGATGACCTCACAGGGTGTCAGCTGCAAAACAGCTTGCGTCCCCTGTCTGACCTGCTGCACCCATCACCCTCAGCCCATGCACAGAGCCTGGTGTTATATCTACGGACAGTAAGTCTCTTTCTCTGAGCTGGGGCAAAGACTAAACATAATGCATATACAATGCTGGCAGCTGTATTGCCCCCCACCCCCATGTCTCAGCATGCCCAGGCAAAGATCAGCACTCCCCCCCTTTCCCAAACTGAACTGCTGCACTTAATCAATTCAGCAGTAGGGATGAGTTGTTCGGGTCGATCAGTTCGGAGTTCGGGTCGATCAGTTCGGAGTTCGACTCGAACATTGGCAGTTCGAAAGTTCGCGAACTTCAAACTTTTTGGCGTGTTCAGTTCGAGTTCGGAAAAAAATATTTGAAAAAAGTATAAAAAAATGCTTAAAAAATACTAAGAAATCTAGAAATAAAGAGACTCTTTACTGCAGAATATTATAACCAACGGTTTATTAGATATTGAATTAAAAAACTACCTAATGTCTAGGTGCAAAGATTCTCATCTCTAAATGACCTGTGCTCTCAAACGGCGTAAACAACAGGTGTTTAATTAGTGTTTGGAAATAACAGATTTCCCTGTAGCATTCCCATTTTTGCGTGAGATTACGGGCAGGTGCTACTTTAGCACCGTGACCTAGAACCACCTGCTACACTCGGGATACTAACTGTAGCATGTCTGTGCCACCTCCTGGAGTTCATAGGACTCCTGCAGGATCTCACGCAACGCCTTGATCGCAGAGGGAGACTGGGGACTATTTGTATACCCAGCAGTGTATGAATTCTACATAGGAAAAGGAGGTATTTTTCACACACGTCCCATCAGCATGACAGATACATACACGTGTTCAGGGACACATATAGATCTAGCGCCCCACATAACCACATGCAGACCGTCCAGATCCAGACACCTTCGAGGTTCAGGTAAGCCCTCTGCTCGGATAAACTGTCACAGCACCCATGGGCATGGAAAATGGAGCAGGCTATTGACACCTGACCTCCTAAAAGGTGTCACGGTGACAACATCCCTGAAACGGAATATTCAGCAGCATTCGCATTAACCATACGGCAGGGCACCACTTTTCACGGGCTGCCCAGTATGTTTAAACAATATGCAGTAAGAAAAAAAACAGAAACGTGTGGCTCCGCCATGACTTTCCAATGAGTGTGGACCTAAGGTGGGTCAGGCGGCTCCGGTGCCATGTTTGTACAGGCAGGGCTGACATCCCTAGTCAGGAATTATTGTGTCAACAATCTCAGCCAATCCCAGAGCGCACCGCGAATGACATCATGCACACTTCCAGACTCACTGAGTCCGTTATCGTCCAATCATTCAAACTCCTAACTCACCAATCAGCACACGCGTTATGTCTCCATTGACCCAAAGTGAGATGAGACGACTGCCAATCAGAAGTCGGGTAGGAGCGTACCTGCCGCAGTTCAACCAATGGTACGCGGCGTCACAACGCTCCTGCGGATAGCCAATCAAAAGTCTCCTTATGTTTTGGCTCGAGTTTTTGAATACTGTTGATGGCCGCCGCTGCGGGCGATAAGCTTTGTGTAGTCGAGTGGCTTCCGCTTCACCTGCCAGCCGGGGTCTGCCTCATAACCCTTTGACAGGAGCTACGCCCCGTGGCGACCACTGCCCTCACACGGACCGCCGGACCTGCAATCACTGGTAAACGGCAGCGGGCTGGCGCGTGGTTGACGCGGGGGGGTGCAGGGGCTGCCTACACACCTGCTAATCCCTGGGGCATTCTCTATGTGCTGCCCTTCTTCAGAGTTGGACCGGGCACATGCAGCCTGTTTGTCAGGACAAATCACTGCATAGTGCTGTGGGATGGTGCATGAAAAGCGCTGCCATTGAGAATCTTCCATGTGTGGGCCTATAGGTGGATATCCTGCAGCCTGTGGATTCTTACATGCTCAGGGCAGGGCTTTTCCGCTCTCTCCTAACCCATGAAGTGATCTGTTGCCTTGCGGGTCTGACAGGCCTGCCAGATAGGGTGTCCAGGCAGTGCTTAAAAAAAAAAAAAAAAAAAAAAAAAAAACAACCCTGCAGCATGTAGAATCCATATCCTGCAGGTAGGACATTAGAAAGGGATCCAAGTGACCTCTTTTCTCCCTGCAGCATATTAACTATACATGCTGCAGGGCAGCACTCTTCCCTGTTTTCTTCCTCTGTATGATATGGTACCCTGTGTCCAGGAAAACATGGCTGATCTGGCAATCGTACTGCCAGACCATCCATGCTCCACGGCAGGTCAAAGTGCACTTTAAAGGAATCACTAGCACGATTGGTCTGAGATGGTGATGTTGGCATGCTCCCTGTGTACCTACGTCCCTAGTAACCAGCGGCTGGGAAATTTGCTGGTAATGCTGTGTGGGGTGGCGCAAATGCCACAACTTCGCCAACAGGTCTATTCACTAAAGGGCAAAGTCAGAACAATCTAGAGCAGTGGTTCTCAACCTGTGGACCCTCAGGACCCACAATTGTCCTTGGTCATTAAGTCGCGACCCACAAATAATAGAATTTCTGAAACCTTTTATAATTTAGTCCACAAACCTGTGCTATATTCTACAATGTATTCACTTTTTAAACCGTTTTGTAAACAAACAGGGATACTTTCCAAAATGGATAGTGCAGTAATCACAGCACCAGTAAAAACGAAAGCGCTGTTAAGGCAAAAACCCAACAAAACTGTAATTGAAAACATATGACATTAATTAGAACTTATAGGAAAACTGGGGGATGCTTCTTGCTCTTAAGAAGTGTCTCAAAGTCTGGGGTGATGGTAGACAAAGCAACGAATTTAAATCACTATTGAATGACTAATAAAATATTATAAGAAACTTAACAAACTCATCTGCTCTGTGCTCCCCTGCCGTTTGTCTCTGCCGCTGCGCACATTATTTTTTCGCAGCAGCCTGCCCTCCCTGAGCCTATGCAATTTGCGTAGCTGAATGCTACGCTAATCGCATAAACTCAAGCTGGCCAAGAGATTGAAGTCTGCAGCGTGCGTCTGGCACGGCCTACTTCCTGAACCTACACTCTTCAGTGCCTCAGACAGACACTGAAGAGCAATGGAATAGCTTGGACCAATGGGAACACACCATTGGTCCAAGCTAGTTAAAAAACGTCTGGCCTATATAAATATACTTTGCTTCACTGAGATGTGCGTTGTGCACAGTGGCACCTGGAAACATTCAGAGGTAGCTGCGCCACCTGGGACCCACTGCCGCAGGTAAGATGCATCAGCGGGTCCCAGGCATTAGAGAGGCCTGGGGGCACTTGCCCTGCAAACCATGCCACCCCTCATCGCGACCCACCACTTGAGAAACACTGATCTAGACCAAATAGCCGGTTTGAAAAGTGAGATAAATGGGAGAATTTTTCTGGTTTGGCTATTTTGACCTAGAATTTTCTCCAGTCATTCTCCTGAGTTGCACTCTTTAGTGAATAGACCTGATAGTGTTTTAGAGGAATCGGGCACTCCTCACATCTTGACCATTAAAAAAAAATAAAATCTAAAGTGTTCTGGATGTGTAGTGTCCCTTTTTTAACCTTTGAATCCCTATGAGGGTCATGTGACCCTGCTTCCCTGAGTGTAGCATTAATATGCTGAATGAAGAACACCAATTTCCTGATAAATGCAAATAGATGATGTAACCTTTTTCTTTCAGTACGGGAATTCTTCGTCCTGCAGAGGGTGTCGTTTGCAGTGCTCTCATTAGCTTGCAGGCCAGGGGTCAGTAACCTTCACCCTTCAGATGTTTTGGAACTCCGTCTATGCTCAGCCGCACATCAGGTTAGCAAAGACTCGAAGCTGTGATTCCATCTGGAGGATCAAGGTTGCTGACCCCTGATGCAGAAGTTGCATTTTCTGGGAAAGTCTCTTACCTAGGGAGGTAATCGCAAGTTATTCAGAATGTTTATGGTGGCTCCTCATGGCTTCTTATGCCGTGTTTAAACCCAGGGGTGTATATAGTCGTGGTGCTCCCTCTATGCACATAAACATGAAGCCAAGACATTCATGGCCTTCAATTTAGAGCAAAGGATAAGTACTTACACAAAAGGGTCTATTCGCTAAAGGGGTTATTCAAACTTGTCAACGAATTGCACCGAACGATTAATTTTCATGTTACGGTGCAATTACATGGCCGTTCATCTATTCCCTAAACTTCTAGATTATGAGTTCCCACGTGAATAGGGTCCTCGTTTCCTCCTGTACTGGTTTGTCAAAATGTTGTTTAATGCCTATGTTCTGCCAATTTTACAGCGCTGTGGAATATGCTTGCGCTTGAGATTATTGTTTCGCCAATTGGTGGCAAATTGTCAGCGAAATACGGTGCAGATTGGTGATTTTGGCAGCAGTGAAATTGCCCCATAGAGTAATGATTAATCTATTCAGAGAACAATGAACTTCACCTAAATGTCAGTGACCTGCTCTGATGTTTGGTGATTTTAGTTTGACAGGTTTAAACAGGCGACTCTCATAGGATTCCATGTAGTAAAAAATCTTTTTTTTTCTTAAAGGTTTTTTAAATTCTGTAACATTTCTATTTTTTTTTTTTTTTTTAATAGGATTTTATTTCCACACCTTTTTTCATGAATTTGTATTGTTTTAAATACCCATTAGAAGGACATACTTGAAAACGAGAGAAATCTCAATGTATCCTTCCTGGTAAAATCCTTTCTCAAAAAAAAAAATGTTTTTTTTTCCGTTCGGTCTTCAGCAGCTTCATGTTCGGCGCACTTTGGGGACCCTGGGGTGATGAGTGACTTCACTGCAAGGTCAGCAAAATGGAGTTGCTGAAGTGCACTGAAATTTCAGTGCTTTCTGAATAACACCTGAAGGTTTTCCACTTCGGTGCAGCTCAATGCACATTGGTGATTTTTCATTTTGCCAGCATTTCAGTGAATTCACTATTTACCAAATGGTCATCGTAATGCACTGAAGATGGAGTTGCCGAGGCCCCCAAAAAAGTTGAACGGGATGAAGTAGCCTTGGCAAATTCCACCGAACTGAAGGATATAAAAAAAAATGGAATTCTCCTAATAGGTGTTTAAACCAATTAAAATGGGTCTAAATAATATAAAAATCCTTAAAATAATTTACAGGTCTCTTACAGAATAAAGAAAACTCCTTTTTAAAAGATTGGGAAACACAAATTTCATCAAAAAATACAAAGGTGTTCTAAAAATGTTTTTTTTTTTTTTTTGGATGAGAAATGTTTTTTTTTTTTAAAAAAAATATATTTTTTTCCATACGTCGAGCGGCAGTACCCATGGGTTCATCTTCAATCCCATTTTTGGACAGATTACCAAGCCTAAAAACAAAAGGACACACCTAGGGCCAGGTGAACCCTCCCTCACCTGTGACTCCTCCCCTATAGCCTATAAGAAGAGCTGAGCCCAGAACCCCCCAGTCATTCCTTCCTGTCCTCCGGACGGGTTCCCTGGGAGGCGGCGTTGGGGGAATCTGTTGGTTCCGGGGGTGGCCGCATTGCTTCTCCCTCTCGTTCCCGGGCCCGACCTGGCCCTCCGTGGCCGTTGCGTTGTCTCCGGGGGAGGGTTCGGGGTCTGCCGGCTCCAGCGCTGGCGTTTGCAGCGCTGTCCGGGATGTCTGCGTGCAGGAGTCGCGTCTTGCTGACGCGACTTCCGGGGTCCACCAGCGTGTGTTGCGCATGCGCCGGGGGTTGGCGCCTTCTTGCTGCATGGGGTTGAGCTCTGGCGCCGGGTATTGTGCAGACGTTTGCCTGGTTGGCCGCTGGTCAGCGCAACGCCTTCGGGTCCTGGATCTCCTCCGTTCGCCCCAGATCGGCTGGTTGCGTTTTTTTCTGGTGTGGCTGCTTCGCAAGCCCGATGGTGGTTCCCCCTTCTCTGGATGTCAGCCCCAAGGGAGGCTGTACTGGGTGAGGTGAAGGGGAAGGCCCCCTTGCAGTCTACATTCCCGGTTGCACCCCTTGGTGCTCGGCCGCTGCAGTTGGCTGTTTGACGTTTGCCCTGGTGTGGTTATGTCGCTGAGGAAGGGGGTGTGCATTTCTGAGTCACCGGTCTCCCGCTTGGCTGCAGTGGTCCGGGCTCCTGGATGTTCTGCTGCTGAATTTTTATTTTGCGGCCCTGTGGTCTGCTGCACTGTCCCCTCTCGTTTCTAACGCTACGGGGTTGTCCCTTCTGGTCCACGGACGCAGGGGGAGTGTGACCCTGACGGCTGGGAATGCCCCTGTGATGGGGGCTCCGGTTGTGAAGTCTGGTCCCCTTCAGGCTGCGGGGTTTACTTCACCCTTTGTCCTGCACTGCTTATGTCCTAAGGGCTTTGCCTATTCGGCTTCCATTTGTTCCTCAGGTTTCGGGAGCATCTTCCCCTATGTTCTTTGTCTACGGCAGTGGCCTTTTGGGGTGTTGCCGTCTGATCTGGGCCGTGGCGCGACTCCGTCTCTGGTCTGGCATTCCTTCGGGGTGCTTGTCCGCTGGTAAGGTCCGTTTGCCTGGAGGATTGTGCCTGCCTCACGGCATGCCTGTGCTGCCTGGGGTTTTCCTGGCAGGGCCCTGGTGGCGGTCGCCTCGGTTCCTGTGCGCACCTGCTCTACTTGCTGGAGCTGGATGGTGCCTTGTCCGGCCGCTTCCCTAAGGTGCCTCGCCTGTTCCTCCTTATTCAGTCTGCTTTGGTTTCTTCTGTCTAGGCTGCTATTGCCTCCGTGCTGCGGGCCTTAGGCCTCGAAGTGGTGGGCTGTCGAGCGGTCTGGCTCCGGTCCTGGTCGGCTGACGGGGTGTCTCCTTACTCCTTTTATGGCCTGTCCTTCGGCCTGGTATCCGGCTCGGCGTTGCTGGACTTGATGCAACAGCCTGGGGATGCTCAGACGGCTCTTCCGCATGTTCACCCTCCGGGTGCCTGTCCTGGTAGTTTTTTTTTTTTTCCCCCCCGGGTGGGGTCCTTTGTACCAGCAACGTCCGTCCGTCCCTTCCGACGGCGTATGCCGGGGCGGAGACCGCAGGCTCCGGGATTTCGTTAGTTCGGAGTCCTTCTGGCCTGCTGCTGGAGGGGGTGATCGTCCCTGTGCCATCCCCGGTCTGCTTCCCTGGTCCCTAATCTCGTCTCTTTCTGGTGGGGTGCCCCGATGGCTCCTTTCGCCCCATTCTGGCCCTTCGGTCTGTGGCTCGGGGTGTATGCGCGGAACGGCTCCTGAGGGCTGCTGTTCGCGCTGCTTCTCTCCTTCTGCAGGCCGGAGCTTTTGGGGTCGCCTTGGATGTGCTGGATGCCTCTCTCCATGTCCCGGTCGCACAGGTGAGCCGGGTGTTTCTCCGGTTGCGGTTCGTTCTGGGGACAGGCTCTTTTTGTTTTCAGTTTCGTGCTCTTCCCTTTGGGCTGTCTTCCGCTCCTGGGGGTTTCTTGTTCGATGGTATTGCTTGTGCTTCTGGCAATTTTTGCGTTGGGGGCCTAGAATCAGGCCCTCCCGTCGGGATGCTCTGCTTCTCGAGGCAGCTTCCATGCCTCTCTTGGACTCTCGGGTGCCCGCTCTATCGAGGTCCTGTCCCGTCTCTGGTGGCTGGTGCACTGGGCATTGTCACGACTGGTGCCTTTGCTGAGGTTGTCTTTCTGAGGTTCGTGGTGGTCGCCTCTCTCGTGAAAATTATTTATTTTTTTCTCTCCTTTCCGTTCCATTGAGGTGTGGCTTCAAGGTCTTGTCTGCTCGTTGCTGCTTGGGGCTCCGTCGGGTGTCTATTGCAGGTTCTGGGTCGTCTGTCGACTGCCGTCCCGCCGGTGCTGTGGGCAAGGACGCACCCCTGCGGTCTGCAACGCACTGTCCTTTCCCGGTGGGATGGGGACCTGTCCTCCCTGGCCCATCGCATCTGCGTTCGGGGTCCCTAAGGGCTCTGTTGCTGTGGTAGCTCCGCTTTCCCTTTCTCGGCTCCGGTATTCCTCTGTTGCTCACAGACTGGTTTGCTGTGTCCGCGGACTCTTCGGCGGCCAGGGGGGGGGGGCGGCGCTCATTCTCTGGTCATCCGGGCCCTCGGGGGCTAGGATTCTGGAACTTGCATTCTGTCCGTTTTTTTCTGAAAGCTTCGGGCCGTCTGGGAGGCTCGTCGGGCCTTCGATTTTCCTCTGCGGGGTCGTGCTGTTCCGGTCAGCCGTCGTCTCCGCAGTGTGTTCCCTGGCCGGGCGGGGGGCGCCTGGTATCCCCTGCTTTCCTTTTCTGTGCGGCGCCTTCCTGGACTGGGCGGCGGTTCCTCTGTAGGTGCTTCTGCAGTTCGCATTCCAGGTGTTCTCTCCCCTCGGGCAGGCTTTCTGGCCTGGCGTCTCTGGCACGCAGGGGCTGGTCCATGTCCCGGGTGGTGTTCCCATTGGTGGTGTTCCCATTGGTGGTGTTCCCATTGGTGGTGTTCCCATTGGTGGTGTTCCCATTGGTGGTGTTCCCATTGGTGGTGTTCCCATTGGTGGTGTCCTCATTGGTGGTGTCGAGGTTGGCAGGCTGTCCATTTGCTATCATGGCTCCCGGTTCCTCTGCCACGGTTCCTTGCTTCGCTTCCCTCCGGTCGGTGGCCTGTCCGGAGCTGCTGGACGCCTCTCATTCCAGTGGGCCTTCGGCCTGGCTTCCCTCTTCCCGCCGCTTGCATGGCTCCCGGGGGTCCTTCTGGAGGTCAGGATAGCCTGGGCTTCGGTGATTGTGGTCCTTCCTTGCTGGTCACTCTGGGTCTGGTTTCCAGTGGTGTTGCTGCTGTCTCGTCCTCGCTCTTGGATCCTCCCACTGTCGGGCTCTCTGCTGGACTTCCCTGCTCTCCTGGCCGGCAAGCTGGGGTCGGTTGCACCGGCGGCGTGGCTGGGGCTGCCTCCGTCCTGTCTTCTCTGGATCTCTCGGTGTACCTGGTTCCCTTGTTTTCGCATGGTGCGAAACCCTCGACTTGGCGACTCTATGATCGGGTTTGGCTCACGTTCTCTCCTGGTGCCAGGTGCGTGGCTTGCCGTTTCCGTGTCCGTTCCTGATCTGCTGCGTTTCCTGTGGAGGCGGTTCCGCAGGGGTTTGCGGCCTGGGTTTCTCAGGGTTCCGGGGGCTGCCTTGTCTTCGGTCGCTCTGGGGGACTTGGCTCTGCTTCCTTTGGTGCTGACGTTTCGGGCTTTGGCCTTCTGCGCCCGGTTGTCCGGGACCTGGTTCCGCCTTTGGTCTTGCGCTGGGTCCTGGTTGCTCTGTGGGGTGCTCCCTTTGAGCCTCTGACAGTCCTCGGGTTGCCCCTTCGGGGGTACCTTCATCGGGGACTCGTTCTCCTGTCTCCGGTGACGTCTCGGTCTCCCCCTCTTCTTCTCTGGGCAGATGGCTCACCCTTGCTGTGGTTGGGGTCCTGCAGGTTGTCGGGTACGTAACTGCTCCTGGCGTCGCTCGGATCGCCATTAGGGGGTTGTTACTTCTCGTCCTTCCGTTGCTCGGTGGATTCGTCAGGCTGTCCCCTTGGTTCGTCTGCTGGTGGCAGCATTCTCCCAGGGGGGTGTGGGCACGCTCCGCTGGGGCTGTGGCAGCTTCCTGGGCGTTGCTTGCGGACGCTGCGGCGTGTCGAGTGTGCTTGGCTGTCGGTTGGTCCTCCCTTTTTTTTTTTTCACACCTTCGCGCGTCCTTGTCGTCTGGTGGTTCTTGCCTTGGCTGCGGCATCCTTTGGGCGTGCGGTTCTACCGGCGGTGGTTATGTATTGCTCCCTCCCTCTATTGGGGGCTTTTTATGTCCCATGGGTACTGCCGCTCGACGTATGGAAAAACGGTATTTTCTTACCGTAAATATTCTTTTCCATAGTCGTAGCGGCAGTACCACATCCCTCCCTCTTGATTGTGTTGGGTTGGGTTTTTGGAGTTGTTTTTTTTTTTTTTTTTTTGCTACTCCGGTTCTGCTTGTCATAAACTAGGGGGTTCTGGGCTCAGCTCTTCTTATAGGCTATAGGGGAGGAGTCACAGGTGAGGGAGGGTTCACCTGGCCCTAGGTGTGTCCTTTTGTTTTTAGGCTTGATAATCTGTCCAAAAGTGGGATTGAAGATGAACCCATGGGTACTGCCGCTACGACTATGGAAAAGAATATTTACGGTAAGAAAATACCGTTTTTTACATCTAATCCTATGGGATTCGCCTGTTTAAACCTGTCGCACTGAACCACCCAAAATTAAGTAATTACATTGACAGTCCAGTGCAGTTCGGCATTCTCTGAATAGATTAACCATTCTCTATGGGACAAGTTCGCTATCGCCGAACTGCAGCGTATTTCACCGTATATTCCCTTGTATTTGGCGACTTGACAGCTTGGTGAATAGATGAAATGCCCTGAAATTTTACTGAACGGTGAAATTCATAATTTGGTGCTAAAACCTGAACTTCTAATCTTCCCACTCTCTAAAGCAGACATTCCTGCGTCCATTTCCCATCAGGTGAATGGTGCCACCATTACTTCTACCTCTCGGTCCTCTTCGACTCCGATGTCTACTTCATGCCTCACATTCAGTTGCTAACCAAATCCGTTTCAAAATATTGGTGATCACGTACAAAGCTCTTCATAACTGCGCCCCTGCCTACATCTCGTCCCTTATTAGCAGATATATCTCATCCCAACCACTTCGCTCTGCCAATGATCTGATGTTCTTGTCTCCTTGTACCTGCACGCCAAACTCTGCCTTCAGGACTTGTCCCGAGCCACCCCCTTTCTATGAAACTCCCTCCCTCGCAACATCAGACTCTCCCCGTCTCTCCAGTCCTTCAAGAAGTCTCTGAAAACACATTAAAGAAGCTTATCGGCTCACTCCATGATTCAACACATCAACCATGCGCCCAACTAATTCACATACCCAGCTAAGTGTATACCCTGCTCCTCTTGGACACAGAACAGTAGGAGAGGGCCCTACCATCTAACTTGTATATTTGTTATTCGGTCTCCCCATTGTACAGCACTTGGCATTATATAAATACTTGTAACTGTCATGTCAATGACCATAATATCTCTACTTTTAAGATCACATTCCACGTTCTGCTTGTTATGAAAACGTTTGTCTTGAACATGGTCACTGGTTTTGTCTTCTTGCCCAGGTGTATGGTCAATAAATAAAATAAACATGAATGAGACCAGCATTCTGGTGCCTGCTGCCAGCAAGAGCATTTTGGCAGATTCTTCTGCATTTGACTCTAAAATAACAGAGACCTCCAAAGAGAACCTGTTTACTGGTGCTGGAACCACTGACGGTAAGAGCTTCGGCTTCCTTTA
Organism: Leptobrachium leishanense; assembly: GCA_009667805.1. Taxonomy (NCBI): domain Eukaryota; kingdom Metazoa; phylum Chordata; class Amphibia; order Anura; family Megophryidae; genus Leptobrachium; species Leptobrachium leishanense. Next base: position 125,987,847 of record CM019066.1, read on the forward strand.
TTCCATACTGAGGCAACCTAAATGCATTCAAATGTTACAAATGGTTAGTTTTGGGTCTAGATTAAAAGAATAATATTATCACTGGTTTGGAAAACCAAGGAGTCTTTGGACAGACACAAAATTCATAAAATAGGTGCTAGAGGCTTTGTCATTGTCCAATGTATCAAAAATGTTCTGATGAGCTCATGGTGTGTAATTATTCTTGGACATAGATGGGTAGTGTCTGCTTTTAGTTCTAGGCTTGGCAAATGCTGGTAGCAAAAGGCTCCTGAAAATTTTCCTGTAGCCAGCTTTGGCCCTCCAGATATTTTGGAACTACATCTAACATAAAGCTCGACCAACTTCAAGGAGTTGCTGAGCATCATGGCATAGGTAGCTCCAAAACATTGTGATCACCAAGGTTGCTGACCCCATGTTCTAGCTTTTTCACGCGTTTTTTTTTTTTTTTTCTGGAATACCCTACAGGAATCTTCTTGGCTTTAATTAGTTCATGGTCAAAAGAGAACCAATAGTTCATGGTGTGCAGTCCCCACGACCACCCAGGCTGTGCTTGTGGGCTGTGACGGGGCTTCCCTATGATTGGAAGTTTGTTAATCTGGTCGTGCTGCGGAAGCGTTCGGGGTTTGTGATCCACACTAGTTTGTGCAGTGCAGATAGGGCAACACTCCTTGAGCCTGAGCGGCATCAGATTGGCTGAGTTCTTGGCAATGCATCGCAGGTCAGGGGAAAATTGCAAAATAGAATATTTTCTTTAAACACTCTGGGTAAACTCTTAATGGAATTGGATGAATCAGTCTAGGGGTTAGGAGGGGACTCATTTATTTCGAGCACACTTGCGATCGTAATCCAGGACGATAGTTTTACACTTGATAATAAATGTAACTGTTTTTTTTTCCTTTCCCATCATTTTGTTTTCTTTGTCACACCGATAGCGGACATGCCTCAGATTGAGACCAGAGTGGTGTTAGTTGAAGATGCTGGGAAAGATGAAGCCTTGATTAACGCCTTGGAGGTATGGTGAATACTTTGCTTTTCCCCTTCTTTGTTTTTATATGCGTTTGTTCATCTGAGTTTTCCTTTCCACAGATTGTTAAAATAATGGAAGTCCCTGTTATAAAGATAAAGGAAAACTGTACTGAGAAATCCAGAGACTCCTTTATTAAAAGCATTGTAAATATGGTAAACAATTCATGCATTTTTGCATGCAGTTCTTCACTAAGGCTGGACTAACTTCTCCATTAATTTTGTTCTTGTGTCACTGGTTTAAAACTTACTACTTGCACAAAATGTATCCATATTAACACCTCACAACAGTGAATCCATAAGTTACAGGGTTTTGGTAAAGGCTTTCTAATTTATTTTGGTGAGGGATTATTAGGGATCTCCCTGATTAATCACTTTTTTTTTTTTTTTGGTGGCTGGTCTTACTCGCACAATATTTGTACTTTATGTTTTTTCAATTATTGATTGCACTTTAGTCACAGAATAATGCTCATATTTTTTTTTGCCATCTTACAATTTCTTTAAAAAGATATAATCAGGGATGTACATGTACGTGTCTTCAGCCCTGCCTTAATTTACATGTTCTTTACACGGTATGATCTGGCTGTGCCAAGAGTCTGTCATGAGACCGACCCTTTCGTCCTTGTGTTCATTTAAGCTTACGGTGAGAAGGAGAAATGATGCATGCACTAAGGGGTTTGTACTTCTAAGTAAATGTTGTGTTTAGGCCAAGGTGGGAATATCTAAACCACTAGATGAAGTGCAACAGAGGGAAGTTTTTTTCTTACCCCCTTGGTCACGCCATCACCTTGCTCAAACAGTCTTCTATGTTTACTGCAGTGAGGGAATGAGGAACTTTGACTTCGGATGTTGCTGTCGCCATATTCTATTGCTGGGAAAGCCTCTTTGTGAATTTAGGTCCCTCTCCAGGGTTTTTTTCTTCCCTTGGAGCCATCATCCTAAAGACTGTTTTATTACACAAATGTAATCTCTGTTTTTTTTGTTTTTTTTTTACACCAAGCTTTCTTAACGCCTTCACTGCCACAATTCAGATAACCCAATCGAGAAAACAGCTGCAGGTGCCATAGATTTATATCGGGTCTTACTCAGCAGTAACGCAAAGGAATTTTTTTTTTTTTTTTGCAAATGAGGTCTAGAATATGCCCTAAGGCCGGGGTCACACGAGCACGCAGAGTGCATCTGTAGTGACCCCTCCTCCCAGCGTCTGTCTTAGCATGATGGTGGCTCGACTGGGAGTGCCACACAGTGTAATGTGCGTAATGGTATTGCACGTTACACCGGACGCTCTGAAACCCTCCCCATCGAAATGTAATGACCGCTTGACGTGCCTTCAAAGCGCGATCCTCTGTAGGAGACTCGCTCTCTGTAGGGCTGAGCGCACTAATGTGCACTCAGCGAGGTGGTCACGTGGGCGTCTGAGCTGAGAGAACACCCGTTCTCACGGACGTTCCCTCCATGCTTGTGACTCCAGCCCCAAGGTTCAGCACATCAGACATAACAATTGTGCTGGCACTGCTTCGAGCAGCTTCCAGCCCTAGCCATTTGGCTCTTCAATGTTTTGACTTGATTGACTCCTATAATGTTGAATATAAAAAACTAGGGAGTGCTGGGAGTCGGGACAGCAGGACTCTGAAGTTTATATTCAGTCTGTCTGTCCCCTCTCTCTCTCCCCATCCCCTAAACAAAAGAAAATAAATTGATAGGGGGAAAAAAAAACGGAGTGCTGGGACAGTTATTAATAGCAATCATGTTAACATGATTAACTGTCCCAGCACTCCGTTTTTTTTTTTTCCCCTATCAATTTATTTTCTTTTGTTTAGGGGATGGAGAGAGAGAGGGGACAGACAGACTGAATATAAACTTCAGAGTCCTGCTGTCCCGACTCCCAGCACTCCGTTTTTTTTTTTTTTTTTCACCCTATTATTTCCTTTCATTAGGGGAAGTGGCAGATAAATAAACTTTGGAGGTCCGATGCAGCAGTTCGGAGGCCTGTCCTGACACTCCAATAATTTATTTTGCCCAGCAACTTGTTTCTTTCATTTGCGGGGGGGAAGGGACAGACCTACAATAAACTTTGCAGGCCTGATGCAGCCGTTCGGAGGCCTGTCCTGACACTCCAATAATTTATTTTGCCCAGCAACTTGTTTTTCATTTGTGGGGGGAAGGGACAGACATACAATAAACTTTGGAGGCCTGATGCAGCGGATCGGAGGCCTGTCCCGACACTCCGGTAAACAAGTTGCTGGCCAAAATAAATTACCTGATTGTCGGGACAGGCCTCCGAACCGCTTCATCATGCCTCCAAAGTTTATAGTATGTCTGTCCCTTCCCCCGCAGACTAACAAAAACAAGTTGCTGGCCAAAATAAATATATTTTTTCGTTTGGGGGGAGAAAGAAAGAGCCAGAATATACGCACCTGCTTCTAGAGACGTGCCACTCCTTTATGACTAGCAGCCAGTCCCACGTGATCTATTAGTCTCTCGCTGCGGTGATGCGCTGCATCGTGCGACGAACACACACAGAGTGAGCGCCGGAGGCCAAGTTTCAAGACCGGATGCCGCGATTCAAGCCCGAATTCAAGCCGTGATTGGCACCGGAGGCCGAGTTTGCTGTCCCTGAAGTATCGGGTGATTTTTGACGCGTACGAGTACTCGTCAAAACGGTAATATCGGCCCCGATATGGATACTAGTATCGTTAACGGTGCATCCCTATAAAAAACTGCAATATTTTTGTCCCTTTCAGATTGAAAATTTAAGGAAGTTGAGAACTAATTAAATCTCTCTCCCTCCCCCCTTTGGTTATGTTGTGTTTATTAATTTCTAATTTGTTTCCTTCTTAAAACAAAAGGAAATCAAGGTACCCTGCATCAAAACTGACGCTGTGCAAGAGTACGCAGATTCCGACAGCCCTGAATTCGAAACAGTCTTTGTCCTATCAGACTTTCAGAATCCTTCCTTTCAATACCTGTACAAAGCTGACTGCAGAGTGCTTGGGCCACCGATAATATTTTATTGTGCTCGCAAAGGAGAGGTATGATTACCTGACAAATGCTTAATGTTTAACTAGGTGTTAATATTTTGTTCTAGAATTTAATACTCTTGTAAAGCCTCTTAACTGCTTTACCTTGTCTGAATAAAACAAACCCCCTTATTTCTTTTAAGCTAAAGTGTTATGTACATGTGTTCTTAAATTGTCAGTTATAAAGATGGCTATACTTGTACATTTCGCATTGTAAATGGCATATTTCTGATTTTAAGGATAGACATCATTTTTTTCAGAGCTGATTCTGATGATCGGTAACTTTTTTGGCTGATAGCTGATGTGTGGTGCCGCTATTCTGTACGTTTTAGGCTATGGTCAGACGAAAGCATTTTTCCCCCCGAACATGAAAAAGTGCGTCCGAACGCATTGACATATTTTTTTTCACGGAATGCGCAAAAACGGTCAGACGACGCGCATTTTCGGGCGTGATTTTGTACGGATCGTCAATAAAACTCTTTTTGCGTCTGGACATTATGTAGTCTGGACATTAGCAGCGTCTGACATCTCCTAATCACGCAAACATGCCGCTATGCCGCAGCTTCGCACTCAGTTCGTCAGTACTAGCGGTTCAGCGTTCTCAGAAAAATGCGTTCAAATTCCACTTGCGTTGCGCGGCCAGACTTTTGTGCGGCCGTACATCGTATATTGGCCGTCATTGCCCATCTGCTGCTAGTGCGGCCGTAATTATGTGCGCCAGAACGCACGTTAAAAGTGCGCTGGTCTGACCCCAGCCTTAAAGTCGTGATAAAACCACGCAAATCAAACCTTATGACATTAACTGAATGCATTTAACACAATTTTAAACATTGCACAATGCTTAACAAAGAAACATTTAAGACACCCCCCCCCCCCACAAACAACATGGCCATATTAGAGGGGCAAAGGTTTAAAAGTAACATCAGGAAGCATTATTTTACTGAGAGGGTGGTGGATACACGGAACAGTCTTCCAGTTGAAGTGGTAGAGGCCAAAACAGTGATTTGAATATAAGCAGGCATAGGATAGGCATAAGGCTATCCTAAACAAAAGATAAATCCAGGTAAAGTATCCATCTAATTGGGCAGACTAGATGGGCCGACAGGTTCTTATCTGCTGTCATTTTCTATGTTTCTATATCTAGACTCTGGCTTTGCAGTGACCCCTCATGATGAGGAAAAAGTGGTTTGTGAGAGTCCTGAGAACGAGAAACCGCACTAATGGCCCGCTCAGGTCTCACAAGGTTTTAACTTGCTTGTGCCATTACAGGGATGAATGTACCATATGCAAATCGGCCTGCTCTCACCCAGAAAGGGTGGCCAGTACTGATTGCCAAGGACGTCATCCCTGCACGAGAGGTGTAGCAACCCCCGAAGATTGTTTCGGCCTTGTTAGGCCTCGTCAGGAGGGTATAGCTGACCCCTCTAGGCAGATCAAGCAAGGATTCCACGTCTGGATAACCCTGTAAACGTATAGTGCGAAAAAGAGAGGTTTGTGAGGCTCCTGAGAACGAGCAACAGCACTAGGGGCCTGCTCTGCGGTGGGGGCCCGCTCAGGTCTCAAGGTTTTAGTTTGCTTGTGCCATTACAGGGACGAATGCTCCACACCTCCTATGATGTTGTAGGTAAGACGTCAGTAGCCATGGCCTTCCAGATGTTTTGGCACTAAATCTCCCATGATGCTTAGCTACACGTTACCATACGCGGGCAGGGGAAGCTATACGGCAAGGGCTGACACCCAACCAAGATGTCAGCCTGCTGTGGTAGAAGGGCCATATTGGCGCTGAACTGCGAGGCTTTTTGTTGTGGCCGTAGTGAGCTGCTTTGGCCAGTTATTGGCAAATAAAAAGCAGGTAACTTGCCGAACGTGGCTGATAATCTGTCCCTATTTTTGATGCTGGCAGACAGTGTTCTGTACACAACAAATACATGTTGCCTGTCTTGAAGTATTTATATCTAATTTTTTTTTCTTCTTCTAGCCTATGCCCTTTACATCTCGACCCCTGTATTGTGCAAGCATGTTAAATTTAGTACTCTGCTTTACTGGTTTCAGACGAAAGGAAGAATTGGTAAGTGGTTTAGATCCATTTTAATTTTTGGTAAATGAGTGTACTTGCGTCTTCTTCACAGCATTTTAGACCGTACATTTTTGCTTAAACTACAGCTCTTACAAATCTTGTACCTTGCGCTAGCAGTTAACTCTAACCTAGAAATGTGCCTGGGCTTCTCCTGCTGATCTATGATAGTCCTTGTAGCCTCTCCTGCTTTGGAGATTTTTTAAATGTCTTCTATATCTCCCCTTTTTTTCCCCCATTTTATTTGTTACTCAGCATAATAACAATAAAGTATCTTTGACTATCGTATGGCCCTGCGAGGCCACCCGTCCTTTTGCAGTATGCTGTTTTACGAACGGTTTTACTAAATAAAAAGTCCACCCCCCATAATGAGTGGGTTGATTGCAGAGATGCCATACTGAGAACTGTTTGTAAGGACATGCCTACTACACACATTCATTTAAGCCAGCGTGTTTGTGTAATGACATGGGATTGGGCAGGCATTGGTGTAACGTCCAAAGTCAACTGGCAGCATGCCAAGAACTGGAGTGAAGGAAAGCCAACTGAATTTTCTCAGTATGCCGTAATTGGGGAAAACAATCTTTCACACCTTACTGGTCTTTGACCAACACAGTAACCAATGCTCAATGAGGTGGATCATGAGAAACGGTGACTGGATGCCTCCTTTTAAAATAAAACCCCAAATCAATATTTAGAAGGATCTTAAACTCTGCCCCCAGATGTTGATGACTTACAATTCCCATAATCTTTGAATGCAGTAGATGGCCAGAAAATCATGGACTTTGTAGTTCATTGACATCAGGGGCCTGGAGTTTGGCTCCCTGAGTTAGATCCTGAAGGAGGTCCATGTGTTGCTAATTTATTGTATTAAGACTTTCTCTCTTGGCTTTTTTTAAACTTTATGGCGTGTTTAAATTGTTGAACATAAAGGAGTAAAAAAAACTTAATGTTCTATATTGCTAAAATACCTTAATATTTTCTGTATCACTCCCAAAGGTAATTTTTTTTATAAAGTGAGTTTTTTTTAAATTGCTTTTTAGGTAAAACTGGTGACCTTGGTTCATCATATGGGTGGAACAATAAGAAAAGACTTCAGCTCCAAAGTTACCCACCTCATTGCTAACTCAACCCATGGAGATAAATTCAGGGTGTGTATAAGTTTTAATGTTTGGCAGCATGCGCCTCACAACTTGGCTCTTTTTAACTTTTTATATTTGTTTGAATTCTTGGTGTTGATTCATATACGATCCTATTACTTCTGTTGGTATTTTTAGGTTGCAGTTAGCTTGGGAACTCCAATCATGAAATCTGACTGGATTATTAAAGCGTGGGAAAAAAGGAATGAGCTGTAAGTATACAAACGGACTACTTTCTTTAAGGAATACATTAATCAAACCCTAAAATCATTGGAGAGCACACACTTATGACATGTAATATTACAGTATTGTTCATACAAATGTGGCAAAACATGTTTGTACACCAGTAATAATCTTTATACTCAAATCTGGACTTAATCCGAATGTCAAATAAAACCGAAACCAACACTAATAGTGCAGTACAGTAAGTATAAGTCACAAAAATATGGAGGCGATGGTGTTAGGGGACACTCGCATTATTCAGAGCCACAAATGTCGGCTGTGAATTAATGGCCTTGTGTTGATGTGCACACTGGCACCACCCACTTTACGGCTTTCAAATAAAATGGGAGAGCTATTCATGGGGCAGAATATCAATCTTGATCACGAAATTCTATAATGGTCCCACTCACCTGCGCCAGAGCCTTTGAACTGAGCTCTAATGGGCATCTAACACTTTATCTGGGGAGGTGTTCAGCCCCTTGTATGTTGAACCTGAATAAAGGGCGGTCTTGGAAAAACATGCACTAGCTACTCGCCAATAGGTATATAAATTTATATAAGTGGTAAAAACATAAAAAGCAAATGGATATTAAAGTTTGTTTATATATGTACGTGTATATATAAAAACGAAGAGGAGAGCACTCTAGCTAACACATACAAATATTTCAACAGTAGCTTATGCACGTAAAGATTTTACCAAATCTTAACCTAACACTTAACCCTTTCAGGATTTCAACACTTCTTAACCCATTCAATATTTTTGACCTCAAGAGCTGTTGGAAAATGATGGGAATTTGGTTCACAATATATAGCCATAAATTGCTTAATCCTATAAACATTGTCAATGTATCCCACCTTTTTAGGTGACAAGTATAGGACCTGTAATGATTGCCATTATGAGATCAACTCACCGAAGTTCTTTTTGGAGCTCCCTGCAATTCAAGGTTATATATAGAGCCTGTGGGTAGAATACCTGTGACAGGGAGGGGTGCTTTCTGAGGGTTGTCAGCCCTTTTCAAATAGAATATACAAGGAAGACCGCGCTCAGCCTTTACCAAGCACAGAAGGCAGGTGCTTCTCAAGACAGTAAAATACAATAAAGAGGAGAGCACGCCAGCTAACACAAAGATGAGTGCTCTCCTCTTGGTTTGTTGTATTGTCTTGGGAATCACCTGGTGATTGTGCATGTGTTTTATTTATTGCCGGTGCACAAACCCTTTTTGCAACATGTATTTACACAAACAATACTGTGATATTAAGAGTCACGTATACTTGTGTGTGTGCTCAATCTTCACTGTATGCATGTACTCTTGGTGATGGTGGTTTTAAGGGTAAATCTCACATGGTTCTCATTATTATTTATATAGCGCCAGCATATTTCGCAGCGCTGAACAATTGGCACAGGGCACAACATATTCTCCTATAAAGCAGCACATTCAAAGTTTGGAAATATAACATTCACAATTTGAAAGGTGCCTTTTGTTCATTTCTTTCGTTCTAAAATGGTTCTGGTTATGTAGTTCCTTGTAGTGGTTTTCAATTTGTTTCAGACCATTTCAAAGGATAAATTTTGCATGTGCTTTACCCCACTTCCTAATGCTGCAATTTCCTAGTTACATCTTGACCCTGATTTTTTTTTTTTTTTTTTTTTTTTTTTTTTTTCTTCATAAACTGACAGAACTTTGTTCATTTCATATGCACTGAGTTTAAAGTTCCTTTTTGTGTACAATTTAGATGCCCCTTATTAAATGTTACATCCAAAATGAATCTGAGACGTTGTAGTTACAGCGCTTTCTACCGTTTTTGTTAGGTTTATTAGTTGATTTAAAAAAAAAAAAAAAAAATAGTAATACTTCCCCCCCCCCCCCCCCCACTCCCACTATACAAGTTTGCGGTTTCTTGTCTTTTTTTTTTAAAAAAATAATTTGAATAGGTGCATCTGTAATCTTCTAATGGAAGGTGTTTTCAGGTGGTGACCTTTTTTATAATACCTTGTAGTGGTAGTTAGAAATGACATGGCAAAGTTATGGATTAAAAAAAAAAAGTTTATTTTTAGATGTTCCAAAGTCATATTTGATCTTAAAAGAAAAAAAATACAATGGAAAAAAAATACTATAGTTAAATTATTACTCCCTTTCAGTTTAGAGTTACTATTTTTTTAGTTTGCTCCTCGTTTTAGGGTACCAAATCTGTTGCCTATAAAAAAAAATGAAGTGACAATGGAGTAGAATGTGATTTTGTTATAATTAACCTTAAAAGGAGTCTCCTTTTTATACTTATGTCAGAAAAATTACATTATATTGCGAAGTTGCACAGGATGGGGGGGGGGGGGTTTATGACTGCATTTAATTTTTTTAACATTTACAAACTAGGCTTTTTTGAAGCCTCTTTTCTACAGTGTTCTCAAAGGTGGCAGCTGTGATGGAAAACCTTTTTAGACGTGGCTGTTTTTGTGACTTTTTCTCTTATGTGTCTTACAATGCAGTGAATTCAGCGCAACAGATGAGGAATTCAAGAATGCCTTCAAAGTTCCTCCTTTTCAAGACTGCATTCTAAGCTTTATTGGATTTTCTGATGAAGAAAGGACCAGCATGGAAGAATTGACTGAAATGCAAGGTACTGGGATAGGTGGTTCTGGCATGACTGTGCTTGATCTATCGCTCTGGGAAAACATGGCTGATCAAAAAGCATTTAGAAATTGTGTATAAGGCCGGAGTCACACAAGCGTTTTTCAGAGCAGAAGGAACATCCGTGAGAGTGGACGTTCCTTCCACTCTGATGCCAGTGTGGCCACCTCACTGAGCGCAGTTAGTGCACTCAACGCTACAAAGCAAGATCTCCTATGGAGGATCGCAGTTTGTAGCCCAGTCAGCTTCCAAGGTAACTTTTTGACGGGGAGGCTGAAATCGTGTCCTGTAATAGCGTGCGCACAAATTGTGCGAGCTATCCCATGTGGCCCTCCCTGTCCAGCCTGTCAAAAGCTGCGACGGACACAGGGAAGTGCGGTCAGATGGACGCTTTCGGTGCACTCATGTGACCACAGCCTAAGAATTCTTGAACAGCTATGGAATAAAGTGTGCCTTACACGCCTAAGGATTCCCACCAGGCTGGAAGTAACCCTCATTGTAATAACTGAGCAGAAAATTCTTTAGGAATAAGCAATTAAAAAATATCCCTTTTGGATCTTTCCTAGAAATCTATAGGCTGTAGTGCAAAATAAAGCTTCATGGTATAGAAGCCAAAGAGTGATTCTTAGGAACACCATGGAAGAATTTTTTTCATGTAGATTTTGATGAAACCTTTCTCATATTTTGATTACTCCAATATAAAAAAAAAAATCTTATCAAAATGTTGACCTATATCTGCATAGAGACAGCATTATGATGTAGGAGTAACACTTAGAACATAGATATATATATCTATGTTCTTAGTATCAATCTCTTGAAATAAAGTTGCTTTGCTGTCTGTAAAGGGGGAGTCCATTGAATTGCAGTGCCATGCTAGAGAATGAAAACCGTATCTATCTAATGACATGTTTTCCAAAGGTGCACTGTCTCTTTTTAATAGAGGGCTGTATGTCACTGATAGTTTGGGATGCCAGACTCTCTATAATCAATGTTTATAGTACCGAAGAGCATTTCACAAAGATTGATTTTTCGAAAGGATGCGCCTGTCTGCCTCATATTCCTCATCTCTATAAAGATTTTGTTAGCCTCTGGTGGTCTGGCTGCAGATCAACTTGAGCCCAAACTCCTGAATTCATGTGACTTCTTGAAGTAAATGTGACTGAAACGTATAGGTGATACAATAATACACCAGATATATAATGCTAGAATATCCCAAAATAATTAGTTGCCATTTATTTTAGACCTTCATAAACAATATCATGCAACCAGTCTGCAGTTACTTATATTTTTCTGATATGGTAATGTGTTTTAAAGTTCAAAATATCCCAGAGTTCTACAGAACTTTATTTACTGCAAGCATGGAATGTGGGAAATTGCAAAAATTTGGTTAAATTGGGGGGGGCACTTTTTTTCTGTGAAAAAAAAGTATGGCAATAGTTGTCCTCCAGTACAGCAATTCGTTAAAGATAAAAGGTGCAAACGGACAATAATTGACGTCATGTCGTATCCTAAAATTTGTAATTGATAAATAACATGGATGTGTTCTAAAAAAAGGTGTTTAAGTAAACCCTTAAAGACCCGAGGGGCATAAGGTCGCCATGTATCACTCCCCCCCCCCCCCCTTAAAAATCTGTCACTTCCTGTTATTCATATTGGCTTGGTTTTAGGTGTGATATGGTTTTTGCGTTGTATGGGAGTCCTTTTTGTTTCATTGTTCATTATTTTTACCTCATGTTCTTAGGCATTTGCTATTTTGCATCCATACTACCTACAAACGTAACTCTATTTTTGGTGGTCCTATTGTCAAAGGTTACCCTTTTTTATTTTTTGTCCAGTAATTCAGTTGGTCTCTTACCATTGTGGACATCTAACTATTTGTAACAACCATGTATACGTTGAGATTAATGCAATTCGGAGTTCAACAGCGTTCTGTTTTAGTTTTACTGTGACAGGAATGGCTCAGAAATTGGCTGCCATCTTGTATACCGGCAGCCATCTTGAGCAGAGCCATGGCAGGAGCAATTGTACATAGAGAATACTAACTGACTTTAGATGAGTTTACAGAGAGGTCTCTGGTGTAGCAATTCGAAGAGTCCGGCCAGAATAAACAGGTGCCAAGAAACTGATTTTAGTTGAGCCAAGGCCATAAGTCCCAGACCTGAGTAGAGCGAGAACAAAGGATTCCCTTAGCACAGCTGGGGCCTTATCAGTTTTGGGAGGGACAGGTCCTCTGTGGGAAGACATTGGCAGGATCGAACAAGCTTCTAAATCAACTAAATGTCCTAATTGTATAAGAAAAGGCAAATTGTGGCATGTTCTTTTGTGTCCAAGTTAGAGGGAGGGCACATTTGCCCAGGGGATGTACCTGGGATGTACCTTTTTCTGGATCAATGTATAAGAATTGTATCTCTGTCTTGAAGTCCTCACTTGAGCTTTGCAATACAATCCAGCTCGAGTCTGACGTTATAATAAAGAATGCTTTTTCCTGCCATTGACCATGTCTGGCCTGTCATTGTCTGCACTGTGCTGACCTTCTCCCGAACAAACCAGTTGATTGCCGGTAACATGACCATTAACCTCCCTGGTGGTATTCCCAAGTGTGACTCGGGGTTAAATTTCGCGAACGGTAACCCTGAGCCACACTCGGGCTGCATACTCACCTCCTCCTGCGCTCCCTGGCTGTCCCCCGTAGTGTGATCGCGGTGAGTTGCTTCCTGGTAACGCTCACTGCAAGTCACACGATGCAGGGGGGCGGGACCAGGCAGCAAACTTCTTTTTTTTTTTTTTATAATACTCTTCCAATGTACAATGTTTATGAACGGCCACTAGGTGGCACTACAGGATAAGAAACAGACCATACATAGTCTCACCATTGTTTTCAGACAGATTTCAGTGTGTTATTTTATTGAATATCATTTATTTGCATTATTTTGGATAATTATTTTTGGGATAATAAATTGTGTCGTATTTCAAACTTTATCGGACTCAGTGTATTTACTATATTTATAAAGTATTTTACCAGTAAGGACTCTTGATTGCACGGATTTCAGTCCGTGATTCCTAATTATTACAGGCTAACTATGTACAAAAACACGTTTCCTTTTTTTTTTTTTTAAAAAAAAAAAAAAAAAATGGTGATTTTAGACACAAAATTTTGAAAAAATTAGACCGCCAGGGAGGTTAATCAGGGAACTGTAAATTCGACCAAGTAATACCTTTTTTGGAAAATCATTTTTAATAAATTGTAAAGTAACAGTTGCAGGTATTTCTAAAGCACTAGCAAGTTCTGTAGCGCTGTACAATGGGAGGGAGAATAACAACTATACATACAGGTTCAACACACAGAACAGTACGAGAGCGGACCCTGCTCAAGAGCTTACAATCTAAACGAGGGGTGACGCACACTAGGTGAGGGTTAATGGAGAATATGAAGCAGCGGGCGTATGTGGGAAGATGCATTAAGAAACGAACAAAGGGGGATTAGGAAGTGAGATGATAGGCTTCTCTAATGTGTTTTCAGAGATTTCTTGAAGGACTGGAGAGATGGTAAGAATCTGTTGCGGGGGAGGGAGTTCCAAAGAAAGGGGGCAGCTCAGGAGAAGTCTTGAGGATGGGAGTTGGGTGTGGGTACGTGGAGCTGAGAGGATCAGATCATTAGCAGAGCGAAGTGGTCTGGACAGGATGTATCTGTTAATAAGGGAGGAGATGTAGGCAGGTGCGCGGTTATGGAAAGCTTTGGATGTGAGCACCAATGTTTTGAATTGGATTCTATAGGAGACGGAGCCAGTGTGGAGTTTGACAAAGGAGCCAGGTTACCTATTTGGCCAGTAGATGGCGCCATCTACTGCCAAATTGAGTTAGACGGTTTTAACAGCATATTTATGGTTTTTCTATTTCTCCTGCATCAGCTGCTGACAGCTTCCGATAGCCTGATTTTATTTCAGAGTTTTCAGCTGCCGATTTTGCAGTTTTAGCTCTTTGGGCATTGTTACCAGGGCTAAAACTTTGGGGGCACCTTCTGCAGCCAAAAAGATAATGAATTTTATTTTGGTTTTCGGGCTGCAGATTAGCATATCGATCTCGTTATCGGGGCGCAAGATGGTGCCTTTTTGAAGCATGAGATCTCTCGATCGGTAGTGAAGGGGTTAAAGTCCCAGCTCAGTGTATTCAGACTGCACATGAAACTGAACTGGCATAGCACAAAGTGAAGGCTTCTTTAAGCTTTTCATACACTTACATTTGTTCATTTTGTTTTTAGGGGGGCAGGTCCAACCTGTTGGTAATGAAAAATGTACTCATCTGGTTGTTGAAGAAAACAGCGTGAAAGAGCTACCATTTGAGCCTCCAAAGAAGTTGTATGTTGTAAAGCAGGAGGTGAGTGTTATAGATACATTTTACTATAGTTTTCTTTGCTTTATTTTTATCCTTTATTTTCATTTATGACGTTTTTTTTTTTTTTTTTTTTCTTCCTCAGTGGTTTTGGGGCAGTATTCAGATGGATGCAAGAGCAGGTGAAACCATGTATCTTTATGAAAAGGTATGCTTTTGTATTTTTATTTTTTTAATCTTAAAATATTTCCTCTTTATTGCAGTATTGTGATGTGACTTTATTCTTTTCCTTTTTCAGGCGGATAGTCCTGCTCTTAAAAAGTCAGTGTCTCTGCTTTCATTGAACACGCCAAACAGCAATCGCAAGAAACGTCGCTTAAAAGATACTCTTGCGCACATAACCAGGGATACTGATGTGTCGCCTTTTCCACCAAGTAAACGTCCCTCTGGTGACCATTCCTTGTCCATGGGCTCCCTTCTTGATATCTCAAACACACCCGAGTCTGCAAAACCCTTCCCAGGTAATGCACTTTTCATTTTTATATGGGGACTAGTGGGATTGATTATTTTTCCAGTATTTAGGCTTTGTGAAACTTTTTGTGGCTTTCTTCTTTTTCATATACATTTTGGCAATACATACTATATTGTGCTTGTTAAAGGGTTCAGCATTTTCATTCCCAGAAAAGTGTTAAAAAAATACATAAGCTTTGCCCTGGATCCCTATATTCCCCCTGGATTTCTTCCTCCAATAGCCATAAAAGCGAGGTGATTGGAAAGCCACAATAGGATCAATTTAGTGCGGTTGGGGTTGTTACATGGTTTTTAAAAAGACCTTATCGCAAAAACTTTTTTTGACCATTCAACTGAACCGGTTTATGAAACTTCCAGTGTTTGTTAGTGTGGATTGCTCTGAATTGGGGCTTGGAGGTTTAGATAGGGCATTCCTTCAAATAAAAGCCATGCAGTTTCTTTATTCTAGACAAGTTCGGGTATTGGAGATATTCTCTTTAAAGTATTAAACCCAAACACCCACCAAAAATGTTTCAACATCTTGGCATACAATCGTTGCATATCATGATGCTGAATTCATTGCTCTGGTTCTCATTTGAAAGATGAGGGCTATCCCCAGCCATAAATGTGTCTAAAATAAACCTTGATTACTTTTCACTATGATGTGTTTCATTCAGAGATCATTTTGCAATTAGAAATTGATGTGAACTATAAGCTTCTTGGTTATATTGTTCTCAAGTACTTTGAGAGGAATTTTATTAAAGCTTTGACCTTTTTTGTTCTAAAACTTAATTTTCCCAGACAAATCAAAGTTCATCCCTCCCGTACAGAACCAGTCGGCAAGATGGCAGGTTGCAATGGAATTGTATCAAACTGAAAGCAATTATGTGGATATTCTCACTACAATAGTACAGGTAACCCATAACTATACAATTGAACAACATCTTGTTAAACTGTACTTTCTTTTATATATATATATATTGCTCTCCCCATATGCAGCTTTTTCAAATCCCACTGGAAAAAGAAGGGCAAGTTGGAGGACCAATCCTTGCTCAAGAGGAAATTAAGACTATTTTTGGTTGTATACCTGATATTCTTGATGTTCACACAAAAATCAAAGTAAGTAGAGCTCTTAAATGTGGAATCATGTGAGGAGATAAAGTTGCACTGCAGTATGGCTGCAAATGTAGTTATTATCACAGTTTATATAGCGCCACCAGAAAATTTTGCTTGGAGGAAAGGTTGTAAATTCTAGACGGTGGCCCTTAATTTGCACAACTTCAAATGGGGGGGGGGGGGGGGTCTGCGTTATTTGTATAGTACTACCAGTCACTTCAGCATTTTTAGCATAAAGGCAGACTTGACATTTGTGTCTTGTAGTTTGACAAGTCAGCCGTAAGGAGGGTATTTGTGATTGAGATTATTAGCAATTCAGCTTCCAATGGAGTATAAAAATGTGTATGAGATAAAAATGCCTGTGTATTAAAGTCAGTGACCCATTGTGTACTGTACAGGGATAGATCAGCCCTTGATGCTTATCCCTGTACATTGAGTGATCCCGATCTTCTGCACCTTTTACGTAGCCATTGTATCCAAATTGAATTTCTTATTTTAGTTCAAAGCAAAATAATGTGCTTTTTTGAAAGGCGTAACCTCAGCATGTCTCTCAAAACAAAGTGCGATATAGTCTCGTCCAAAGTAAAACCCCAGCATCCTGGCAGTGCATAAAAAGGGAAGTGAAAGATCTGATGCGGTTTTGAATCCATATTTTTATTTTTGGGGCAAATTTTCTTCTAGTGGCTAGAAAGAATGGGATCTAAAACCAGAAGTGGATTCTTACATACTTTAACCATTAAATCTTTCTTTCAGAGCGACCTGGAAAAGTTAATTGTGGAGTGGGCTGAAACCAAAAGCATTGGAGATGTCATTCTTACCTATGTGAGTTTTTTTTCTCACATATTTCCAACATTGCAGTACTGTCACCCAATTTTTAACTCTGGACTCGGAGGCTCCTATTTGCACTTCTTCATTGCTCCAAACAGCAAAGAATTTTTTTTTTTTTTTTGGGAAAACGTAGAGAAAAAAACAAACCAACAACTCGCTACCTGCTCCTACTGTCCCAGGGACCTCCCAATGGGCCCCTGCATGAAGCTCATGCCTGATGGACACACTGTTTACGGGCAGTCCTGCTGCAAATAGCATCAGTGGGGCTTGCACCCCCTGAACTATATTGCTTTATCCAACCATCCTCACAAAACTTGGATGAGGAAGGGAGCCCTTGCCTGTAGTGCTTCCAGTTCAGAGCTTGCTAAGACATTGCCCAGCTGGCCCTGTTGTCACTGCTGATTACCCCTACTCAGAACTTGAGGTGGGATGTCTTGGAGATCCATGCCTCGGAGGACTGAGTTACTAGATGTGGCCATAAAGACTCCCCCACCCCAACCCAGGGGCACAGTCATATGACTTGCAGGGCAACTCTATTTTTGAGCCTGAGGAACTCACTCGGTATGCACCATGGTTCCTAGCACTATACATGGAGTATTCTGTGGGAGTCCCATATATGTTGCTGATTACCTCTGGCAAGTCTTGCCTCACTCCGGTTGTAGACGCTAACTTCCAAACGTATGCGGGAAGACGCGTGTGGTCTGCCCCCCAATGTGGTGACTGGATGGCTCCAACAAGCCCTCGGTTTCTTTGGCAATGCAAATGCAGCCATACCGGCTGTATGTCACAAAAATATATTGATGGAAATTGATCCCCAGTTTCTCTGGCGACAAACGACCTGGGGAGCACAGCCCAAGGCCTGCTTTTTGGCAACCCTTTTATAAAGGACATGGGGAAGTATTGAGGGAAGTGAACGCTTGTGCATTAGACCGAAACCTCTATCAAATGGGCAATAGAATCTCCCTCCCCACCTTGCAGGGTTTGTGAGCAATTTGTACTGGCAAAACGGGGGCAGCTCCCACCCGGTCATCAACCTGAGCTTTTTAAACACATGGGCCCATATACCGTCATTTCAAAATGGAGAGAATACCTGCTCTCAGGGAGAGACTCAGGATATTTGGGACTATTACAGTTGTGTTCAAAATTATTCAACCCCAATGCTGTAAAGGGTTTTAGGGAATTTAGTGTACATTTGTAATTGTATTCAGAATGAAATCCTACAAGGACTTTTTAAAGAACCATATGCAACTAAAATGACATCAGTTGGTTTTGTAATACAGTAGTAAATGTTTCTTTTGTGAATTCTTCATTGACACAATTATTCAACCCCTTAAAGACTACCACTCTGAAGAACAGAGGTTCATTCAAGTGTTTTCAGTCACGGAGCAGCAATAAAGCATAATAAGCACCAATTAGGCAGCTTTAAAATGACTGATGCTCAGCTCCTTCTAGACATTTACTGGTGTGGTTACAAACATGGTGAAGTCAAGAGAATGGTCCAGGAAGACAAGAGAAGAGGTGATTACTCTTCACAGGAAGGGCAATGGCTATAGGAAGATTGCAAAGATGTTAAACATACCAAGAGAGACCATAGGAAGCATCATTCGCAAATTCAAGGCAAAGGGCACTGTTGAAACACTACCTGGTCGTGGCAGAAAGAAGATGCTGACTTCGACTGCTGTGCGCTACCTGAAGCGTAAAGTGGAGAAAAGTCCCCGTGTGACTGCTGAGGAAAGATTTGTCAGATGTGGGTACTGAAGTTTCAGCTCAGACAATACGGCGCACACTGCGTAATGAAGGCCTCCATGCCAGAACTCCCAGGCGCACCCCCTTGCTGTCTCCAAAGAATAAGGGTCGACTGCAGTATGCCAAAAGTCATGTGGACAAACCACAGAAGTTTTGGGATAGTGTTCTGTGGACTGATGAAACAAAATTAGAACTGTTTGGGCCCATGGATCAACGCTATGTTTGGAGGAGGAAGAACAAGGCCTATGAAGAAAAGAACACCTGGCCTACTGTGAAGCATGGCGGGGGGTCAATCATGCTTTGGGGCTGTTTTGCTTCTGCAGGTACAGGGAAGCTTCAGCGTGTGCAAGGTACCATGAATTCTCTTCAGGAGATATTGGATGACAATGTGATGCTGTCCGTCACAAACCTGAGGCTTGGGAGACGTTGGACCTTTCAACAGGACAATGATCCCAAGCATACCTCCAAGTCCACTAGAGCATGGTTGCAGATTAAAGGCTGGAACATTTTGGAGTGGCCATCGCAGTCCCCTGACTTAAATCCGATTGAGAACCTCTGGTGGGACTTAAAGAAAGCAGTTGCAGTGCGCAAGCCTAAGAATGTGAACTGGAGGCTTTTGCCCATGACGAATGGGCGAAGATACCCGTAGATCGCTGCAAGACACTTGTGTCAAGCTATGCTTCACGTTTAAAAGCTGTTATAACTGTAAAAGGATGTTGTACTAAGTACTAAGATTGAATGTCACTTGGGGGTTGAATAAAACTGATAATGATGTGAGCACAGAAAAGACATTTGTGGTTATTTCATTATAAATGTTATGTTATATTTGTCTGACCTACACGTGCCTCTTTGATTTAATTGTAAGCAAGATGACTGAATGATCAAAATCAATGTCAAACTGGCCAAAACACTCAATTTCAGTGGGGGTTGAATAATTTTGAACACAACTGTAGGTCTGGATTTTTTTAGGTTGAGCTTCACCAACCAATCACTCAGGAATATCGAGCCTTCCTGAAGTTCACTTGGCGGGGGCAGATGTGGAGGTTCACATGCCTTCCCTTTGGCCTGTCATCCGCCCCACGGTGCCTCACGAAATTAATGAAGCTGATGGTTGCCCCCCCTCCACTCAAGACGTGTACGAATGATTATATTCCTAGATGACATACTTCTGATGTCATAATCATGTCACCGGTTATTCCAGTGGACTATATGCCTGCTCAAAGACCTAGTGTTTTTGATAAATTCTGACAAGTCCCTACAATCTCGGTCTCATCTGAATTTCTGGGTTTTGTGGTGGATTCCTCTCAAATGATCTCAAGCCATCAAAGATGTCTTCCATCAAGACAGACATGCAGGCCCTACTTCAATATCAGCGATTAAGATCAAACGTAACTTTTAATAGGAAGCAAAGGGTTAAAAAAAATCACTATCTTAAGATAGTTGTCAAGAAAAATGAAGCATGGGCCTCAAGATCACCTAAGATTCGTGGAAGATATTAAGTACAGCACCCCAAATATTCTAGAAGGTTTATAAACTGACAAGAGATAGGTAGAACCTGGCCTTCGTGGGTCCGGATTGATAGGATAGATGGGAAAGAATCTAAAGGGTATGCTGTGCTTCAATGAGGGATATACCAGTTACAGTAGAAGAGTCTACCAAAACTTGCAAGGAAACAATGTTTCCAACCCATCTCTGCTGCAAAAATAGAAAACGTTAATGTGCCAAGCGGGGTCTGGGGCCCTTAACCCTGCTATGGCACTGCGTATGATGAGTAAAGGTGATAGGCTGGGCAGTATTATAGGCACATTAAGGGTAAGTGCATATAAGGCTACAAGGTAGTAAAAGAAATTCTGAAAGGTTTACGCATGGTTGCCAGTTTTTGGAACACCAGTCAATCCTTAAATTCAACACGTGCGTTTCGCCGTTGCTATGCAAGCATTAATGAACGGCCTCATCAGGACTGCAAGCCTTCATATTGGTCAAAGGAAGAAGCCTTTAACCCTTTGCTTCCCATTAAAAGTTACGTTTTATCTTTATCACATGAGCTTGTCCCTTCCACTTTCATCTAAACCTTTTATCCTACAATCCCCTTTCATACCAGTTTACTGGATTTGATTGACTCTACCAAAGATTATTTAACATCTCATCCCCTGGGTTTGATCCGTACAACCTTTTTTTTTGTTTTCCTTTTTAGCCATTTATATAAATGAATTATTAAATATAACGGCTTGAGCGAGTTGGGGCCCAATGTTTGAAGCATTGGGGGCCAATTAGAACCCCTACTTGCAGGAATACTAGTGATTCTAGTGTTGGTAGCTCTGGAACTTTGTAACCACAAGCTGTGCTTGACCTTTATATTTCTAATAAGGCAAAAATATCTTTTTAAAGATTATTAACCCTTTCACTGCTGAGGACGTGTGGGGAACATCCTTATTGACTCCTAAGGAAAGATAGGGTTTTGTTTGAACCCCGATATCTCCCGACTGTTTTCAGCTAGCAGTGTCATGTTTGGTGTCATTAGAAAGACCAGAGCATGGCCTTTCCAATGATACCAAATATGACCATGTTTAAATTAAAGAAAAAAAATAACAATAAAAAAAAGAAATGTTTTTTTTTTTTTTTTAAATGTGAAATGGCTCAGCAGTGAAGGGGTTAAAAGTACAATACTCAATGTACATCATTGACGATCACAATTTCGTTTCAGTCTAAAGACTTGGTGAAAACCTATCCACCTTTTGTAAATTTCTTTGAAATGAGTAAGGAGACCATTATACAGTGTGAAAAACAAAAGCCAAGATTTCACGCGTTTCTAAAGGTATGTCCACTTCTTGGCTTTTTTTTTTTTTTACGGTTTACTCTATTGTAATGCAAAGTACCGGCTGGGTGGAGTAGAGGTAACCTCATTGCTCTGCGTGGAGAGATCCTGTGGAGACATGGGTTCGATCCCAGCGAGCAACCTCTCCAGTAAGTGTCCTTGGGCAAGACCCCGAACTCGCCACCCAGTACTTACTTGAAAACAAGAGAAATCTCAATGTATCCTTCCTGGTAAAATCCTTTCTCCAAAAAAAAAAAAAAAAAAAAAAGATTCAGACTTTCTCTACATTGATACAGAAGTTTATTTCTTGCAATTGACACTCATGATTCATTGTACATGGCTCATATGAACACATGCTCCTAGTCTTTGCTCATGTTTTATTTTGGCTTTTCTATAAAATTCTTGCTCTACTGTTGCCTCTGATTTGTAATCTCTTAATGGTTAGGTGGACTGAACAGAGGTTTGCTCTTATTTTTTAGATAAATCAAGCAAAGCCAGAATGTGGAAGACAAACTTTAGTTGAGCTGTTAATTCGACCTGTTCAGCGGCTGCCAAGTGTTGCCCTTCTTCTCAATGGTAACTCCTAATTCCATGAGTTCTTCCAGAAACTTGCAGAGACTAGAAGGTCAACTTTTTTTTTTTTGTTTTGTTTCATTATGCATGTAGACTTGAAAAAGCATACATCAGATGATAACCCCGACAAGGTTATGCTGGAGAAAGCGATTGACTCGTTGAAAGAAGTTATGACGTAAGCAAATTGTTGAATTTATAAAACCTAGTAAATTTTTATTTTAGGTTTCTTCTGATAGATACTCTAAACAGGCTGCAAAAAAATATTGACTTTTATTTTTACCGAATTTCCTCCATTTATTTTAACCCCTTAGTGACCGGGCGGTTTTACACAAATCTGTCCTTTAGTGACCGCTGCTGTTTTTACGTTTCTGCGCTGTTAGTGTTTAGGTCAAATTTTCCTCTTACTCGTTTATTGAACCCACACATATTATACACCGTTTTTCCGCCATTAAATGGACTTTCTAAACATACCATTATTTCCATCATATCGAATAACTTACTATAAAAAATTATGAAATATGATGAAAAAATTCTAAAAACACACGCTTTCGTAATTTAATCCCCAAAATCTACAACCACCAAAAAAGAGCCTGGCTAAATAGTTTCAAAACTTTGTCCCGAGAATAGAAATACCAAATTTTTACATGTTTTTGCCTTTTAACCCCTTCACTGCTGAGCCAGTTCACCCATGTGCGCTGCGCTCATTCTGATCCTATTTAACTAAACCCCCCCCCCCACCCCCGACACATTTTGTTTTACAAAAAAAACATTTTTTTTTTTTTAACCAAACCTGGTCATGTTTGGTATCATTGGAAAGGCCATGGTCAGGCCTTTCCAATGATGTCAAATATGACCATCTAGCCGCCACGGATCTGGAGATAGAGTAATCATTTGGATCCCCTTATCTCAACATGGCAGCTAGAGGGTTAACTGGCCCACTGACATCCTCACACATGGTGGGGGGGACCTGGAGGCTTGGCTGACATCCAAGATGTCAGCCCTCTCCAGGTTCGAATCGCGTTTTGGCGCTGATTAGTGCCAAAACGCGATCCGGCAGCGAAAATGTTAATGCTATACACCGCTGAAAAGGGGAGACTCTCCCCTTCCCAGCGGTGCAAAAAGCATCACTGTAGCTTACATGGTTGGGGAGATAGAGGGCTCCAAAGGAGCCCACCCTCCCCTTCCTGAATTTTCACCACAGGCGCCTGCCGATGACGTGATCACGTCATCGGATCATCCAGCCCCCAGAAAAGTGAGGCAAGCTTGAAGCTTGCCATAGACGTCGTGGAAGCCGGCAAGGAAGGGGAGTATCGGGAGGAAGGTTAGGAGCCGCTGACGTACTATGTACGTCCACAGGTCTAAGGGAGACCCGTGGGCAGGACGTACATAGTACGGCAGCGGTCCCTAAGGGGTTAAATTGATTTTTAATGAGCAAACTTACAAATTTAAGCTTTAGAATAAAAAACGTTAATTTTAAATATTGAATTAAAATATTTAATGAAAATATTAGACATTGTATACTAACAACTCTAAAACCTTTTGTGCACTATCCCAGCCTTTGATAGTCTGCTCCATTAACTCATTGCAATACCAGAACTCTCTACAGCCTCTGCTTCTTTAACCCCCCCCCCCCCCTGCAATGCCAGAACTTCTGATTGGAGGAGATGGAGGCTGTAGGGCAGCATTTTGACTGGCACAACAGGGCTTATGGAGCAAATGAAGCACTGGGTTACTTAAAGTTTTCGCTAGCAAAACCAGGTTAGTGGCACAGATGGAGATTATGGGACAGTTTTAGTATCTCAAATTAGTTCAGCTGAGATTTGGGCAACGTTGATAATACAGGCGGGTCCTACGATGTCCAGATCCCATGGTCATAAAGCCTGTGAACAGAACTCAGCGGACTACAACACCATGCAAAACTAATCAATGATGAGATTCATGGACCATGAATTTCATAATTGCTTTTATCAATTAGTTGTTGCAACCCTAATAAACAGAATGAAGTTTGAAAATGAGGTGGCCAAGATTTTTTCTTTTTCTTTTTTCTTTTTTTTTGACCAACAAATGGCAATAAAGGTCTTCACATGTAGAGATGCACATTACTGCAGTGCATGGCATTTTTATACATACCCTTGGACAGTATTGCCTAGCAGATATTTTGTTGTTAAACCACTTTAGCACTGGCTTTTAAAGTGTTAAACTGAAAAGTTAAAAAATCATTTTTGCGAGCTAAATGTGAGGTGATGGGAGTGGGGGTGCAGGGAGGGGTGCGGGAGGAGGTATCGAGGAGATTCCCCTTTTAAATGGAGAGCTGACTCGCTTCGATACCTGGGGGTTATACTCCCAAAAGATTTAACTAAATTGTATAATGCCAACTACGAACCGCTATTACGGAAAGTGGAACATGATCTAAAACGGTGGCGCATCCCTAATGTCTCCTGGTTGGGAAGGATTAATAGAGTAAAAATGAATATCCTCCCGCGGTTCTTGTATATATTCCAATCAGTACCGATTGGGGTTCCACCAGCATTCCATCGTCAGCTCAAATCCGCTTTTCATAAATACATATGGAACGATATACACCCCCGCATACCTTATGCTGTTATGACTCGACATCGCAATAGAGGGGGTCTAGGATTGCCAGACCTGGAACTATACCATACAGCAGCTCTTTTTTTGAAATTAGCCGACTGGTCTAAGTCGCCACCCCATAAATTATGGGTGCACTTAGAACAGAAAACCCTAAAAGTTCCCATAACCACCCTGCCATGGCAGTCGGTTCCCCTAAAATTCCTTCTACACTTCTACCATCCGTTAGTAACACCTACCCTTATTAAATGGCGGAAATTGAGGAGGACACTGGCCTTATCGCCCCATCCCTCTCCATTCATGCCAGTTACACACAACCCGCTTTTTCCAGAGGGAATGCACCACGGTTTTCTACCACAGACAGTCGAGGGACCGTATCTACCACTGACTGACTGTATTGGTGACTCCGGATTACTACATATAGACGTGTTATTGAAAGGAGATAGACATACATCTCTAGAATGCTTTCGGTATAACCAGATAAAACACTTTTTGCTGTCCATAGGAGAGTTGAGTGGATTGCGGAGAGACGAAACTCCGTTTGAGACTCTCTGTGTTATAGACCCACCTCTGCCACACACACTATCAACGATATATGGCACATTATTCGACGCTTCTTCCCCAAAATTGCCGGCCTATGCCACAAAATGGAATACTGAACTTATAGAACCCATATCGGAGGATGACTGGGGAAAAAATTTTCAGACTGCGGCACATGCCTCTAGAAGTTTGCATATACAACAGTCCCATTATAAATTTCTCTCCAGGTGGTATTTAACACCGACTAGGCTACATAAAATATTCCCAACTGCCACTGACCGATGTTGGAGATGCAACCTGTCGCCAGGTACTCTTTTGCATATCTGGTGGACCTGCCCGCTTATTAAAAATTATTGGGACGCCATCTTTCGAATAATAAACGAAATAACTGATCTGGCACTCCTACCATCCCCCCAAGTGGCACTTTTCCACCTGGTACCCCTATCCTCACTTACCTATAGAAAATCGTTAGCAATCCAACTATTCAATGTGGCTAAAGCCCAAATCCCTAAAAAATGGCGCTCAACGGAACCGCCCTCTATTACAGACTGGATACAGGCAGTGGAGGGGGTGCGGGTGATGGAGGAACAGTGTCTATCTCTAGAAAACAAATATGATAAATACTTCGCTTTATGGTATTGGTGGTTAGATTACTTAGCCAAAAGGGGGTCAAAACCCACAGACATTCCGCAACAGACCCAGTGAGATGGTGTTGTAGCCATGATATTTAAAAGCCGTCAATCTTTTAGTATTATGTTGGAAAAACTAAGACGTAGGATTCCCATTGAATCGTGTGTCTCACTGCTTCGACTTATAGGCATTAGAAGCGTTTCTGTTAATACAGTGAGATGGGTGTTTATTGCATCGTTTTATTCCATTGTTATACCCCTGTTTACCTTAAAGTCTGAATTTCGTACACACCCCAACGACCCTTGCTTAATATAGGATAATAACGAGTGACGAAACATGGTCGTGTTCAATGTTTAATGTATATGCATGCACCGTCATATGTTGATAACTGCAAGGTCTTGTATAATTTTGGTGTACAGTGAATTCCAATGTATGGAAAATAATTGCACCGTCCTATGTTGATAACTACAAGGTTATGTATAATTTTGGTGTACAGTGAAAGCCAATGTATGGAAAATAATCTTCTGTAAACAAAATATATATTATTAAAAAAAAAAAAAAAAAATCATTTTTGTTTTATTCCCTAGTCACATTAATGAAGATAAAAGAAAAACTGAAGGGCAAAGACAAATTTTTGAAGTGGTCTATGAAGTGGATGGCTGTCCTGTAAGTGTTTTTAGTGTTCGCTCTGTCCTTGTGCAGAGTCAATGAAATATATAAATCAGAATCAAATTGCATAAGCACTTCTTTTTTATTTATTTTTTTGAGCAGTTTTTCTTAAACCTGCCCAAAGGACCTGCTGACACGCCAGGTTTGCTACATCTGAAGCACAACACAGGTGATACGATTTGCTGCTCAGTGAGTGCAGGATTCGGTCTACATTTATTTCCCCAAGGTGATCTGCAAAATCTGGCCTGTTAGGGGATCCTGAGGACAGGTTTGAGAAGCACTGTTTTAGAGGAATTTCATACTACTCGTAATTCTCATAAAGGTGTCCAACTTTTTATTTTTTGTGAAGAGCATAAAATCTAAAAACAGCTCTTCCACGTGAGATCATTTGTGCAGGAAATTGAGCAAGTGTCCAGCTAATCCAAAAACTGGTAAGGGGGGTGAAGGCGCTTGGTCACTGTGACCACTCAAATTACATTGATCATTGCTTAGAATTGGTGTGCGCATATGCAGGGTATAAACTCTCCATGCTCCTTATTCAGTAGAGGAAATCTTTTCATGTGCTGGAGTTCTTTTTTGTTTTGTATGAAATGATAGCAGTTTTCTTATTGTATATGGCATATTAACAATTATTATATGCTGAAAAGTAACAGCCTGTGGGAATATTTTCTGATATTAAACATTCCTTAAGCAGAGTGTGCCTATAACTTAACTTTTATACGGTTAACTGTATGTTCCGAGAATTGTGGAAACCCAATCTAATACTGGTGCTGTCCATCACCCCACCCCCCCTCCTACCCACTCCTTGTAGGCGAATCTATTATCTTCACATCGCATGCTGGTTCAGCGAGTAGAAACAATTTCTCTTGGTGATGAACTTTGTGATCGTGGGGAACAAGTTACCCTCTTCCTATTTAATGATTGCCTCGAGGTAAGAATTTATCGTATATAACATATGAACAGGTTTGCCAACTGCAGGTTACAATTGGTTTCACTGTAAAACCAGCAACTGCCTTCACATAGATCAAACTTTAGTGGGATTGATCACATTTATTTTACCATAAAGGGAAGCCATAAACAAGCAGCGTTATTTCCTGGGTAACATCTGTGTGTGAATTCTACACCCACAAGATTACACAAATTTGAGAGGAAAACCAGCTTGAATAAAAAAAAAACACTTCTGATACTTTTTTACATGTATTTGGTTTTACAGTAAAGACCAGACTATGTATTACTTCAACACATCCCAGTGGCTGTTAATGATTAAGTTCTTCAACCGTTCTGACAAAAATCCCATATGGGAGATGTAATCTGATAAATTATTGTTTTGCAACCATGCTGGTGTATATGAACTCTTGTGTGGCCCTCCAACTCTTGTAGAATACCATGGGGGGGGGGTGCGGTTCTTCTAGAATTGTTTTCCACGTAGAGTGTAAGATTGGTGTAATAACAGATCTATTCCGTGATGGGATCAGATAAAATATGTACATAGAGCCTTCATGAGCAGTTGCTTTTGTGTCACATTTCTGTTTCTAGAGGGGGAAATCCTGAACACGAACTTTATCTACTCTGAATTTATAGTATGCATTTCTCTTTTCAAATGGAGAGGTGGTTGATGCCACCATATCTGTTCTAAAATCTCTTACATCCAGTGCGAAGTTTAACATATTTGTAACCGTTTATAGTCCACGAAACTGTTCCTGATGTGGAACAAGCTTATGATGCACAGCTCTGTATGTGTGGAAACCATGTTAATCCTGATGATTTCCCCCCCCCTTAAGATCACATGATCTGCTTCATGTTGGCAGAATACAAAAGGGGTTTGACATTTCTTCCTTGTCACCAGTGATCCAGCTGGTCCTCAGAGTCTCTAAATGTTAAACTTTTTTTATTCTGTAGAACATATTCTACCATAAATTAATTCTTTAATTCAGCGGCTAATTTGCACACTATTCCTCTTCAAGTGTTTATTCCCGCTGATTACATAGAAATTCTTCAAACATTTGTATCCCCCTGTAGTATCATTCCTTTGTGATGTAACCTAAATTACTAATGTAGACAATTGTCCCTGCCGGGAAATGTGTGATCCCCTTTGACCCACACCAGACGTGCCACCCCTAATAGGATTGAACCTCATAGATTTTCTAGGCTCCTGATGACCAGAGAAACACGTGTTGAATGATTTTATTTTGTTGATGCTTGTCTATGTGTTTGGAAAGAATTGGTTCACCAGGTTGCAACACAATCTGGTATTCATATGCATTGACATATGGGCAGCTAATGATTGATGTTTTGACCCTGTCTAGTACATGTGTATATGGGTTGGATGCATGAATTGCTGCTGGTTATTGATCATTAGGTCGTGAGGTGGTTATACTCACGTGGCAGCAATAGCGCAAGAGTAGAAATCCATTTATCAGGATCAGTCGGTGTTGATATGGGTGCTGGTCCCCAGGGGTTGCATGTATGACGTTGATTGGTCTTAAACATTCCTGGTTTTGTCTGATTTATTTTCTTAAAGATTTTGTACCTTTCCCAGCCCCCCCCCCCCCCCGGATTGGCTGGTTTTCCAGTCAACGGTTTGTTGTAACCTAAATTACTATTTGGCCCTGGTAGAACATCACTTCAGTGCTGCATGTTATAAAATCTGACTTCTGAGCTCTACCCCATACTATGAAATACAATATATTATCTGCCGCTTCATCCTCATGAAAACTAAAATCTTGATAAAACGGTCTGCAGTATTAAACAAGTGTTCAAACACAAGATCGCTAAACCGTTCAGTCCTCGAGACGCTGCCGGCAGGAGTGGTTATATTTTGGAGTCCCCCTTGCTCCATAGGGTACTCATCTTATAGAAGTGTTCTAGAGTAGAACGGATTTCTAAACACTATAGCAAAACAGATTGGATAGCTGTAGAGTAATAACACATTTTTGTAGCCTTATGTAAACTATAGGACCTATTGGCTACTGAATTTCTCATGCCCTTTTGTGCAGATTCATAATTTTATATTCGGCCCCTTAATCCATATTTGTCTTATCCTTGTTTCTTTTAGATTCAGTGTTCACCTTTTAATTTCTTTTCAAATTAATACTTAATATTTTTGCAAACAAAAAAGAAATATTCACAACAAAAGCCGTCAAATAATTAGGGATACAGAAAGCAAGGAAAAAGGGAATGGAGGGGGAAGAATTCCAACAATCTCCTACTAAACAGGTTTACAATAATAGTCAAGCAGTACGTATACAAATAAGAATACAGAGACTTAACATTGTTGTTCCATGTCGACACGTAAGCTGAAAAGTCAAATCAAACGTGTAATGTATTGCAATTAACATTACCTACAGTAAAATGCGAATATCAAACAAAAGCGTAGTGTTTATCCAAAGCCCAGGTAAGGATAAGTCTGCATGAATAATTTAAAACCCAAAAATCACGAATGCACCCAGTGACACATAGTGTAAAATATTTTAATGAAAGAGTACATCAAAGTACATGTAAAATATCAACATGAAATGATAAACCATGACGTTTGGTTGTGGTTTTTTGTGTTTTTGTTGTTGATGGTGTCGTCCCTTTTTTTAATGGCAAAAAGGAACTCTATTTTTCAAAACTGTATCTTGCCTTCACTACTGGTATAATTTTAGTATTTTCTGTTTTTTTTTCTTTACAGATTGCAAGAAAAAGACACAAGGTTATTGGTACATTCAAGAGTCCTCATGGACACACTAGACCCCCTGCATCCTTAAAGCACATTAGTCTAATGCCTCTTTCACAGATCAAGAAAGTCCTTGACATTCGGGAAACTGAAGGTTGGCGCATATATTTTTTCTTCCTTGTACATATATTCATTTGAAGTTTGTTTTGTAACTCTAAATTTAGCAGATGCTATTAGAACACAGAATGACACATCCCTTCCATCTGGTTCTGTCTGTAAATCGGCAACGGATTGATGGTTTAACTCTAAAAATAGAATTGGATTCAAAACCTTCTCTTTCTAATAGACTATAATAACCTCTCTTGTAATGTATCATTTTTGCAGAAAGGTTTTAATAAACTGAATGTCGGAAACTTATGCATGATTTGTGGCAAACCTGATGTCACGTGTTTGCTTTCTAGGTGTATTTGTAGAGACCATGTTGTTCAGGTTACACTATTCCTGTAACTTACAGAATCAAATTTATTTTCAGTAAAATGCATAAAGAAGTCACTGTCACAGAGTTTAAGTAAATTTTGGACTGTAGTCTAAAATCTATTTTTTTTTCTCATGTCTCCTTGTTCAGAATTAGCTGTTACAACAGAAAGGTTCAACACTTTTTGTTTTTATACCCCCCCCCCCTCTCTTAGTTAGAAATCTGACTCTTTCTTGTATGGGCAGGTTGTTATAGTGAGCCAGTATAGTGATGTACTATAATATAGGACTGCATATACTTACTATTTATATTTGTATTTAAAAACATATTGTGCATTTCTCTAATTCTTGTGAACTCTGTAAATCTGAAGTGTGTGTGTGTGTGTAATTTCTTAAGCAATAGCATGTGTGTAACCAATGATGTAATCTATCCTATAAAACAATGAGGGCTGGCGTGTCCGTCGCCAAAACCCTACTGCGCATGCACGCGCATCCAACGGCCGTGGCACGCGCACAGCTGGCGTGCGAGAGGGACCAAACAAATCCGATCCATTGGAGAGGCGCTGTGCTGTGCGCCTCTCCAATGGATCGGATTTGTTTTCTGCATCTCCTCGTTGCCCGGCCTGCATCTCCTCGTTGCCCGGCCTGCATCTCCTCGTTGCCCGCCTAAATATACGCATAATGTATATGCTACAAAAAAATGCCCGCCCAAGCCCAACACAATCTAAGGGGCCCCACGAGCTTACAATCTAAGGGTAGAGGAACCTACTCTAATATATAAATTCCTTTGTAATGCGCTGTCAGCTGTGTGTGCACCCATCACAGCTGCTCAGTTGGCCCTCCTGTTGCGGATGGGATGGCGATGGACGCGTTACAAACGTATTTATATAGAGAGATACTCTTGGATAGGACATTGGAAAGAAACTATGTGGACTTGAATTCTGACCTGGCGACAACAATAGACTGCCCTCTGGGCAGGCTTTCCACCTAGTTGTGGCATAATAGGATATTGCATTAAACATTGGTTTTACCCATGACAGGCTTGTGTTTTAAAGGGATGCTTTAGTCACTGTGGCAACTAAAGACTGTAGCATGTGGGCCCCTCTTTTCCCAGTCATTGTCCATTGTGAAACTACTTGAATGTGACCTTGCCTTAAAGGCTGCTAATCAGTGGCCAATATATAGGTTTCATTGGCTCCAGCAGAGGAAGATTCAGACTATGGTAGCCTGCCTTCGTAATACATCTGATGGCTTCTGAGAAGCATGTGTTACGTGCACTACTAATGAAGGTGCCAGAAGTTTAATGCTGGCCTCGAGCTGGCAGTTTTGTTTCCCTCTCAAAATAAATATGGGGTCTCACCGGTTAACAAATCTGTTTTAATTTTTTTAACTGTAACAAATTGTATGTTTTGTAGTTTTTTTTTTGTTTTTTTCTCTTTCTTTGTGGCACAGTCATGAAATCTGGATGTTTAGGTTGAGTGAAGCCCTACTGTTTAGATAGAAATATCAGCCATAAAATTCGCAGCATTTCATCTGAAGATTTAAAAAAAAAAAAAACCTGACCTGGGATTTAAATGAACGATTGGTTACTAAATTCATACAATGTAGAAGTCTGTGTGCAAAGCAAAGCCAGACTACCTCCCTGGTTTGCGCCCCCCCCCCCCCCGTCACATGTTTTTTCAGGTTCATCATAAAAGGGCCTATTGAAACCTTGAGCTGCAGAGAGCCGGGAGGATGCATGTCCCAAGTGGGCTAATTTCAAGAACAGGCATTTTGGTTGGAAGGATAGGACCTGCTGTGATGGAGTATAGACGTTGTGGCAGGCTAATGCAATATATATTTTGTAAAGAAATCCTCAATTAAAATCGAAGGTGTTTCAATCATTTGTGTTACATTAGAAGTAGAGTACGGAGTTTTTTTTTTTTTTTTTTTTTGTTCCGGGAAAAATTGAAAATATGCTCCATTGAGTAGGTTTACAAGTTAAAATTTAATTTTGTTTCTCTTGAAATAAAAGTACAGTTTATTTAACTTGAATTGGCTTTTTATAATTTTATATATTTTGTTTCAAATTGAATAACAAGGACTGTATATGATAGAAGTAACCACTATGAGAACAAGTAACCACCCCTTCCGTTTCCTAAAGAGCAACAATAAAAACAAGAAACCATCAACATTAAAAACATAGAAATATATATTTGTACAGTTGCAAGAAAAAGTATGTGAACCTTTTGGGATTACGTGGAGTTTTGCATGAATTGGTCATAAAATGTGCTCTGATCTTCATCTAAGTCACAACAATTTGAAAAACAGTCTGCTTAAAATAATACAACACAAACATATGTTTTCATGTTTTTATTGAACAGGACATGTAAACATTCACAGTGCAGGGTGGAAAAAGTATGTGAACCTTTGGACTTAATAACTGGTTGACCCTCCTTTTGGCAGCAATAACCTCAACCAAACGTTTCCTGTAGTTGCAGATCAGACCTGCACAACGATCTGGAGTAATTTTGGACCACTCCCCTTTACAAAACTGTTTCAGTGTAGCAATATTCTTGGGATGTCTGGTGTGAGTCGCTCTCTTAAGGTCATGCCACAGCATTTCAATCGGGTTGAGGTCAGGACTCTGGGCCACTCCAGAAGGCGTATTTTGTTTTGTTGAAGCCATTCTTTTGTTGAATTACTTGTATGCTTTGGGTCATTGTCCTGTTGCATCACCCATCCTCTGCGGAGCTTCAGTTGGCAGACAGATGGTCTTACGTTTTCCTGCAAAATGTCTTGATAAACTCTGGAATTCATTTTTCCATCAATGACAACAATCCGTCCAGGCCCTGAGGCTGCAATGCAGCCCCAAACCATGATGCTCCCTCCGCCATGTTTTACAGTGGGGATGAGGTTTTGATGTTGGTGTGCTGTGCCTTTTTTTTTCTCCACACATAGTGTTGTGTGTTTTTTCCAAACCACTCAATTTTGGTTTCATCTGTCCACGGAATATTTTGCCAGTAGTGCTGTGGAACATCCAGGTGCTCTTTTGCAAACTTCAAACGTGCTGCAATATTCTTTTTGGACAGCAAAGGCTTCCTCCGTGGTGTCCTCCCATGTACTCCATTCTTGTTTAATGTTTTCCTTATTGTAGATGTGTCAACAAAAATGTTAGCATGTGCCAGAGATTTCTGTAAGTCTTTAAGCATTCTGCGCTGTGCTCTTGCAGTCATCTTTACAGGATGACCACGCCTAGGGAGAGTAGCAACAGTGCTGAACTTTCTCCATTTGTAGACAGTCTGTCTTACTGTGGACACATGAACATCAAGGCTTTTGGAGATACTTTTGTAACCCTTTCCAGCTTCATGCAAGTCAACAATTCTTGATCGTAGGTCTTCTGAGAGCTCTTTTCTGCGAGGCATGGTTCACATCAGGCAGTGCTTCTTGAAACCAGTAAACCCAAAACTGGTGTGTGTTTTTTAAAGGGCAGGACAGCTTTCAGCAACACATCCAATAATATCACACTGATTGGACTCAAGGTTGGCTCACTCCTGGCTCCAATTAGCTCTTGGAGAAGTCATTAGGCTAGGGGTTCGCATACTTTTTCCACCCTGCACTGAATGTTTACATGTTATGTTCAATAAACGCATGAAAACATATGTTTATGTTGTATTATTTTAAGCAGACTGTTTTTCAAATTGTTGGGACTTAGATGAAGATCAGAGTACATTTTATGACAATTCAAAACTCCACGTAATCCCAAAGGGTTCATACTATTTCTTGCAACTGTATATCAAATTTGCCCCTTAGCACCAATAGCAAAAGGAAGTAACTGCATTATTTGTGCCTGTAGGATATGGATACTTCAATAGTTCAGCTCCATGTTGAGGTTTAACTTTCAAGCGGTGCTTTAAAAACCTAAATTGAGAAAATAAAACAAAAGACCCAACATATACAATACGTGCAATGTAATCTCATTTTCTGATCTATCATTTTCTGTGTCTTCTTCCTCTCCTTTTTTGTCATTTCTCATTGACTTCTAAAATCGTAAGGTTTCAAATTGAAAAAAATTGGGTTAGTTTGTTTCTTGATTTGGTTTGAGTATTGGTAAACGTAGAGCAGATTCTTTCACTTTCAGCAGCGGAAGATGCAGGATGCAAGAGGTGTCAGAGGTCATGTTGTGCAGAGACCTTAACACCATGTTGCAGGAGGGATATATTTTGCAGAATCCCAGACTGACTGTACTGGAGAGAACATTTAGGCCGGATGCACACTAGCGTGCGTTAAAAACGACGCACCTGTGCGTTTAATAAATGACGGAAGAGATGGTAGACGCCAGTCGATGCGTCAATTTTGACACACGTCGTAAAAACTGAATTTGAGTTGAAGAAAAAAAAGCTAGGCTTTTGACGTTCAGCTGGCAGCCAACGTCGCGTCAATCCTAGTACACAAGCCCAAGTGCTTCCATGACGGACGTCTTCAAAGCGCGTTATGCGTAGTGCGTGTTATGCGTCTGTTCTTCTCTATCCGTGTAATTATATGCTACGACACACGCCGGTAAGTGCATTTTAAAGCGCGTTAGTGCGCACATAAAAAGCCTAGTGTGCACTCGGCCTAATAGGGATCAAATGGGGACAAATTTAACCTCTTAACTGTCAAGGCTTGAAGACAAACTATCAACTGTATCACAACCAGCTCTGTAGGAGGTACAAGATGGAGCTCACACTCATGCTAAACTGAAGCCAGCTGCAGTGCCTCCTAGAGGCTAAAATGCATATTTTTTGTTGTATTCGTATTGCATTGAGACGTGTTACTTGAATTGTATTCCAGGATTTGCTCGTCTTCCTCTTAGGCTGGGTTCACACCACGGCGTAGCGCAGCGTCGCGCAATGCGCCCGTTTTTTACGCGCCTTCGCGCATACAAAAAAACGTGCGAACGTGCGTTGCAGCGCATTCGCGGCTATGATATGGCCGCGAACGCGCTGATAACTGCCCCAAAGAAGCTCCCGCACTTCTTTGGATGTAGGGCGTTTATCAGCGCATTCATGCGCACTGAGAAACGGCCAGGTGTGACATGCCCACATAGGGAATCCTGGGATTTCATTGTTTGAGCGTTTTACAGCGCGCAGGAGCGCGCTGTAAAACGCTTAGGTGTGAACCCAGCCTTAGAGAAATTGTAATGATTTAAGACTTTAAATAAAGCCACAAGTCTTTCATTAAGGTCCTAATGTTCTGATATGGTATTAAATCTATATTAGACATATGTTCTTTTACAATGATATACAATATCACCTTTTTTTTCTGTAAAAAAAAAAAAAAAAAAAAAAAAAACTTTGGAGAAAAAAAAAATTTTCCCCAATTTTTTTTTTTTTTTTTCTTTTTCCCAGGCCTTCCCATCTCTAGTTGTATATGAATGTACCTTTTACCCATCCTGTAGTCAATGTAATCGTGTGTGTTCTTAAGACTTGCTCTGTTGAAAATGAACAAGCAGGACTCTGTCTCATGAAGTCTGGATTTGTTTTGCAGAAGCTGATGGTTAAGATGCACGGTTTAGTAAAGCATATCTTTTTGCTTCTCATATCGAAGCGGCCGCAAGAAGCTTTTCACCTAAAGTTGTTTTCTTTGTTTTCACTTTATTATCTCAAACATTCTCTCCCGAATTTTGACACACTTCTAATGAAGCCTCGGCTTTTATTTTCCTCCCGCTCATATGGAGTGTGTTGTGATATTATACTGTTACAGGAGGAATTTGAAACAAAAGTTGGATCTGGCTTCTATGCTTTCGGAATTCGTTTTATGTCTGTATAACACCGTTTCCTCTGAGATTCTTCGTTCGGGTCTGTTCTTTTGATAATTTACTACTTATATAGTGAGTTGTGGCAAGCTTCTTTCAAAGAAATGGGTATTGTGATACTTGAACTTTTCTCCTCATTTATTGCAGCAGAGGAATAGAATAACTTTATTTCCCTCTTTTTATAGCTGCGTTTCTGGAAGCTTCCAGACGTACTTGCTTCCAGGCACAAGTATTTTCCTTAAACTTGTGAAGATGGATATTTTTGTAACTGGTAGAAGGTTGTCCTTGGTCTGATTTTTAAAGGCACTGATCAGAATCTGTAATGGTCCCCCGCTGCCTCTTTTTGATTGAAATATAGAAGCAGTTCTGTAAAATGTGCATTCTGAATAATTTGAATTCAAGGTATCTTGGTGCACCTGGAAGCTTATTTTTTAGATCTACAGCATTTTGTTTTCTTACCATTCATGTCACTTGGCTTTTCTGGTAAGGTTTTGCTGTCACACTTTACTTTTTTTCTAGCTGAAATGCAATTTATATTCTTTTTGCATATCTCTTTTATCTCAAATCCATTCTAAAATTGGTGCTTAACCACTGCATTTGATCCTTTTTGGAACTACATGTCTCCTGATGCTCAGCCAGCCCTAATGCAGACTCCAGGTTGACAGTAGATCTAGTTTCCAGCATCTGTGGTGAAAATGTTCGTTACGGAATTACCACCTCATGCAACTGCTTAATAATCGCTTTTTGTTTTATATACATGAATCTTCCAGCCCCCAAATCCCCCCTCTCCTCTTAAACACTGTCAAAATCCTGATGGCGTTTAACAGATTCCTTATTTACTAATACATAAAGAATCTAATATTCGTATTCCGAATGTATGAACTTTTTAATTTCCAAATATTCTGACACTTATTATTATTATTATTCTTTATTTATAAAGCGCCAGCATATTCCGCAGCGCTGTAACAATAAGCACAGTATAGACAGGGTAACAATACATTGAACAACATTTGACAAACCGTACAGGAGGAGATGAGGGCCCTATTCCCGTAGGAACTCACAATCTGGGAGGGTTGGGGTTGGAAACAGGAGGAGAGGACTGTAAGGTGAGAATGACACCTAATGCCCCCGGCACACGAGCGTTTTGAGAGAATGGAAGGAACGTCCGTGAAAGTGGGCGTTCCTTCCACTCTCTGCGCTCAGCGTGCAAAGCACGATCCTCCTATGGAGAATCGTGCTTTGTATACTTTCAGCGTCCGTTTAGCTTTTTGACGGAGGCCTTTTTCACGTCCGGTGGAGGGCTTTCCCCGTCAAAAACCAACGGACGCAGGGAAGTGCGGGCGCACATGAGGCAAAAATACGCTCGTGTGCCTGGGGCCTTAGTTATTTATTTTATATTGTGTCATTCTAACCCTGTGGATGCTGCAACTTCACTTTAGAGTGCAGTTGCTACCTGCAGTAGCTGGGATTTAAAAATATCAAGTCACGCATTATGCCATCCTAATGGGCTGGGAGCACTGCCACACAATGTGGCCGAATTCCTGTGCAGCGAGGACATGGGTGTGCCTGGATGTAAGGCAAACAGAAGCTAGCGGGGATTAATGTGGAATAACATTAGCACATATTTAAGTTATTAGTATAACCCATGAAAATCCTGAAAGGTCATTGATGCACATGATTGCTTGGAGAGGTTACATCATCTGCTTTGGCAGTTATGTCTACATGCTGTCTTGACAAATTCTGGTCAGCAAAGTGAAAATGCAGTGGTTTTAAGTTTCTGGCCTGGCTGCCGACGTGTCGTGTCCCTCCACCTTATGGTTTGTGTGTATTAGTGTCACTAGACACTCCATGTTGTCTGCAAGACACCCCCCCCCCCGTCTTTTTCTGCCTTACTCATGTCCCACGTTCCCTCTCCTTTTTTTTTTTCCCCCCTCTTCCCCATTTCTTCTTTTTCACTTGCCTCCTCTTTTCCTGATTTGTGCTATCTTTATCTCTTACTACTTTTTGTATCTCTTGTTTGGCCTGCTTTGTAAAGCGCTCCCCAAGGGGGACTTACCCTCTTATGCCACTGACTAGTTACAAGCATTTATAATAACAAATGTACATACACATTACACACACCAAACAGCAGGAGAGAAGACCCTGCTTGAGAGCTTAAAATCGAAGAGACTAGATTGGACGCTTATGCCCCTGGGAGATTTCACGCTTCTGTGTCTACCTGGGTCATCCAGTGTCTGCTCCGAATACCACTGTAAATCTACGTGTCCTTATCATTATCTGCAGGGTATGTTTGGAGCTCTGCCTGCTTGGCATTATTCCTTGTTTCTTTTTCATCTTGTGTCGTGCTGATACATACATATTAAGCACAACTATAATGAATATATGACCTTTCTTTCTTCTCTAAACCTATACAAATTTTGTTAAAAAAAATAAAAGCGCAAGCAAACGCAGTTGCTTTGAAGTAAAATCTTTTTGCCTCTTCCTCATTCTTTTTTAACCAGTGGAGAAACTAGAAAAAATCGGTTCCATTTCCTAATAATTGCATGGTTCACTTTCGCTACATTGTTTTAATGGTGACCCCTGTCAACGCTGTAATGTCATAGTGCCCTGCTGATGTATGTAAATCACTTGGTTAAATCCCAAGTAGGTCGCAGAACTTCAAAATTAAAAGTACTTATTGTGCCTATGTAATATCCTTTATAAAACAGTGTTTCTGTTCATATTTCCAGACTGCCATAATGCGTTTGCTCTGGTTGTAAGGCCCCCAACAGAGCAGGGAAACCAGTTATTTAGCTTCCAGCTGACAACAGAGGAGCCTCCTAAAGTGGATTGGCTGAAGATGCTGTGCCGGCATGTAGCCAACACCATTTGCAAAGCAGATGCTGTAAGTGTTCCCCTACTGGTACATCCATGTCAATGTATTTAAAGTGCTTCCAACACTGTTATAAATACATAACCTTATTCCCTTCTCTCCATCTGCGCCCCCCCCCATGCTTTTCTTGGAAATGTTAGCTAATTCTTTATACAACAGTTTCCTTGGAGATATTGAGTAGTGCCTGTTATTACATTACTGCCTTTAACAGCCATCTATACTAGAACTTGACAAATCTGTGTGCCAGCTACACTGGCTTCTAGAATTATACTCCTGGGTTTTGCATGTCCGGATCCTTCTTCTACCAAACAAGTCGTAGCCTAACTTCTACAAAATGCATTAAGGACCTTTACATTTAAAGAACACTTTTTTTTACAAGCGCTGCATTAAATAGTACAGGCTGGGTATCCCTTAGCCGAAATGTTTTGGATTTTGGAATATTCGCACATACGTTTCGGATTGGAACGAAAGTCTAAACATGCAATAAATTTGCATCATATACACCTTTTATTGCATAAAATGACCTTTAGGCTATGTATATATCGTAATTGTCACTCATCACATGAGGTCAAGTGTGGGATTTCCCACTTTTGAAGTTGTGATTGCACTCAGTCTTCTGATTTTTGAATTCTAGATGAGGAATGCACAAACTGTATACTTATGGGTAAACTTTTTATACGAGATATGACTACATTTCCAATAACAAGCTGACGTGGCGTTTCCTTGGTTATAGCTGTTATGTAGGTGTTTGTCCACCTTAAGCAAAATGTGTGGTATAACCCTTAATGTCCTGTGCTGCTCTAAAGTGCTAGTAACCCATTGTATCTGTTACTAGTCATACGTTTTAAGCTAAATATTTTATGTAACTATCTCTATATATGCTGTTCATTTGTAAACCTGTGTAACTGCTGTTGGGAAAATATAACAATATAGGAAAATCCTCTTAATGAGCATATTTTAAACGTCGAAGCGTAACATGCTCCTTTTTCACTCATTCAGGTGCAAGTACTCGCAGCCCCCCCCCCTTGACTGACTGAATTTAAGCTTTTTTTCACCCTTGCACTCACGGTGGGTGCCACTTGATGGCACTAAAGGTTCATGTAATGCTTTCCTGTTGTAACTCACTAATTTCGTTGTAGAATTTAGGTTTGTGAAATTCGCTTTTAAAAGAAAGCCTTTTGGTTTTCCATGACAAAAGAATGCACCCCTGAGCCTGACTGTATTTATAGGAAAATCTGATCTACACAACGGATCCAGACTCCATAGAAGTCAGCACAAGAGATGTGGACAGTACCCTGAGCAGAGCTTCAAGGGCCATCAAGAAAACATCCAAGAAAGTAGGGTCGCTTATGTTACTTTCTGCTTTTCTTTTCTGCATTGTTCTAATAAATATTTATGATACGGCTGTAAATTTTAATAATTTTTTTAGATCTTTTATGTATTAGCAATTGAAGACAATCACTCCAATTAATTGCATGCTTTTTTAAACTTGATGTTTAGAAGTATTCCCTGCATCCTGGCGCGCTGCTCATTCCTTGTTTCAGCAACTACTATATATTTTTCTTTTTAAATAAGAGGATACCTATATTTTTTTAACATGGATTCTGCATGATGGCATCCAAACGGCTCAGTCCTCTACAGCAGTAGTCCTTGGGACTCACTAACAGGACAGGTTTGCCAGATATCACCTGTGCTGTGCTTCAGATATGATTTGCTGCTCAGTGATTGCAGGATTCAGTTTGCCTATCCCCATGGTATTCCTTAAAACCTGGCATGAGGACCAGGGTTGGGCATCCCTGCTCTACAGTATCTAGTAAAAAGATGGAGGTCAGCCTCAATAGGCTGATAACGTGACTTCCCTCATGTTAATTTACTCCGTTATGACAAATTGACAGATTTCAGGTGCTGGTTATAGCTAATGCCTACATTGTGTATTACTAAATTGTGTATTTTAAATCAAACATGGTAAATTAATACAAATTCGTTAACAGCTGCTTTCATCCACCGAATGTGTCATGCTTGCTTTATTTACCAGGTCACAAGAGCTTTTTCTTTTTCTAAAACTCCAAAGAGGGCCCTTCAAAGGGCTCTGATGATTCATAATACTCCAGATGGACGGAGTCCTGGCTCAAGCATGGATGGCTTTGCAAGTAGTCGCATGTCAAGCACCTCGTCACTGGCAGTGAGTAAACGCCTTTTCTGATATTGGCAAAATATCACTTTCCCACCTATTGACTTATCCACATGTCACTGTCCCACATATGGGTGGTTCCAATGTCCTGCTCATATGGTTAAGGTGGCACTCTGATGCCAAAGACAAGATGCATTCATGTGAAAGGGAATCCCTCACTCTGCGTTGGTATAATTTCCTGACATACAGTTGGGGGGGGGGGGGGTTTCGCTGTTTTGTTCTCCCTCATGTCACTGTGGCATGCTGTAGTGGAGGGGGGGGGAGACTAACGGCTCAGATCAGAAAGCTCTCCTACAGGACAGCCCTCAGTTCAGAGTTCCACAAGTTGTTGAAAGATGGCTATGTTCGTTGTTGAATACAAACAGCGATATCTAAGGACGATAAATTGCAATGATCTTTAACCTCCCTGGCGGTCTGATTCTGACATATTTTATATGTCCGAATTGGTCCTATTTATTCTGGCCCCCTAGCGGTATTAGTGTGGCTCGGGGGTTAACTTTCAATACTGAAAGCGGTATCCCGAGCCACACTCTGGCTGTATAGTTACATGTCCCGCGCTCCCTCACTGTCCCCGCAGTCACACTGCAGCCAATCGCAATGTCACACTGCCTGGTTCACTCCACGCGGGAAGAGAACCAGGCAGTGTGACTTTGCGAGCGGCTGGAGGAGACTGCGGGGATCAGCGAGGGAGCGCAGGACATGTAAGTATACAGCCCGAGTGTGGCTCGGGATACCGCTGTCGGTACAAAAAGTTAACCCCGAGCCACACTTGGGAAAACCGTCAGGGAGGTTAAGACCTATGCGATATCAATCCTGTGATGGGGTATTGCAACAAAAGTGTACCTGGAGCAGTACAGGCACACTTTACTAGAAACAAAATTACACCTGTTAATGTGTCAAAGGTAAGCATCTTTATTGGGAGTGTTAGAACTCTACCAGAAACCTTCCTTGACGTGGCTTAGTATTGCTGTCATGTCCTTGAAAGAGCCACTTCATGAATAGGGCAGAGTTTACCAGATGCTGCATTAAACTTGGGTATTTTGATCCTTTGTTGCCTGGGTAAAACCAATGACTTGGAAAGCTATGCCCACTAGTTTCATAGACTTGATCAACAGATGTTTCTAATTCCTAAACTACCCTAATAGCACATCATAGTGTCCAATTCAAAATAACTGCTGGGTGTTTTCTTTACCCATGATGGTGTGTGTGTTATCACTGTTGCATAGCATATCAATGTTCTTTATTACATCATAATGCAGCCAGGATGTGCTTCTATTTGTCTCTGCACAAAAATCGGAGCCAGCGCCCTACTTTGTCGCCACAGCCTGTGGAAAAAGTCTCTGTACTAAAGCACACTGGTTATACAAAAAGACTACGTGATGGATGCACTCAAGGAGTTAGAATTTTATACATTTTAATATTAAACCAACATTTCTGTTTATGCTGAAATCTTTCAATGGGTATCTTAATAATTATCTTGGTTTTTAAGTCCTCCAGTGCATCCATGAGAATTATTTTTTCCGCAATTTATTGTGGCCTTTGTCGTAATTGTATAACTTGATCTGTGCGTCTATTTTAATTCCTCATTCATTCCTGTTTATAGATAACACGTTGCTCTTCTGCCATCAACATAAATGGACCAGCCAAACCTTCTAATGTTCAACGATCAAATTCCCTTGATGGTAGCTTGCATAGTCCTAGATCCCGTGTGATTGCGTGCCCAGGGTCGCCCAGTAGTCCTGTGCAACCTAGCTTAAAAGGCAAAGCTGATAATTCCAGCCCACCATTAGTTCCATGCCGTGGCTTGTTGAATAAAGCACAGACTGTTCCCCACATTACAGTAAATTGTGAACAGCAGAGGGAACAGGGAAATGACTATTCCTGCAACAAGAAATCTCTGCAAAAGGAGCCCTTGCTATGAACGGCATGCTATTAAGTGAGCTCGTTACCATAAATATTTCCCCACTTGTGATCAGCTGGGTATTGGCTTTTCGATGCTATCAACACCGTGGTGTT
Organism: Leptobrachium leishanense; assembly: GCA_009667805.1. Classification (NCBI taxonomy): domain Eukaryota; kingdom Metazoa; phylum Chordata; class Amphibia; order Anura; family Megophryidae; genus Leptobrachium; species Leptobrachium leishanense. Next base: position 126,031,281 of record CM019066.1, read on the forward strand.
AAAAGATTTTGGTATAGGTCTGTTTGCTTTGAATCTGGTTTTCTGGTCTTTCTTTCCAAGGTTTTTAGTAGTCAGGAAAATCAATTTAATTCATGCCAAGTTTCTTTTTTAAGCACTACAGCACGTTTCATGAATTATAAGTGTTCTGCATTTTTATTTTCTTTTACTCTACTAGTCGACATCATCCTCTACATGTTGGAGATTTTTCAGACGACATGTTCAGTTGTGAGTCTATATAATATACACGTTGCACTTCTAAACATTTTCAAAACAAAGGCTGCAAACTATTTGCTACCAAATTTAATTTGTAAAATCGTGTAATTTTATGAGCTTGTGCACTGGATTTCTACCTCCTAGCTTCAAGCACTTCTTCACGTCCTGCAGTCTTGCACTATTTCACACCATTGGTTTGGAGAAGCTGCTAGCCGCTTCGTCTTTACAACCATACAGTCCATTAAATAGAATTTCAATATCCTTTAAGAACCTTTTTAATTTCAATTTCCTTTTTACTCAGAGAGCCTTCTCCCTTCACATTTTTTTTTTTTTTTTTTTGGTCGAATTGTTTTATAACTTGCTTAGGATTCAGTGGCGAGAACATGAGAAGCTCCTATGTTTGTCAAAGTTCCCTTTGCAGGCTCCTCTCCAAGCCAACTTGCTGACATTAAGGATACACAATAAAAACAATCACAATGTAGCGCTGATCAGATATATATGGAAAATCGCTGAAACACTTAAATGGTCCTTGTTACTCAACCATCAACATAAGAATACAGAACAGAGGTAGTGTAGCGATAACAATGTCCTTCTTGAGTATGATGGATTTCAAAAACTTTTCGTAATCCTCTTCAGGGTATCCCTCAAATGAAGAGAGAAAAAGACATCATAGTGCGACCCATATATCACTTAGTGGAAAGGATAGATGAATAGATCTCTCACATGAAGTGGAACCCTCCTGGTTCTGGGTCAGTCGTTCACTGGCCACCCAAGTGCCCCTCTTGGAAAGGATCGGTTCTCCTGGCGAGGATAGATATCCCGATTATCCGGAGGTTACTGGATCCAAAGAGTCCACTCGAAGGAGCCCATCAAAAACTCCAAAGAGGTATAGGGTAAATGAAAACATTAAAAATGTTTTTAAATGAGTAAAATATTTAATAACAAATAAAAACAAAAACAATATGCCAGGACGTGTTTCGCCAAAATAGATAATGTATCAAAAGGCTTCCTCAGCTGGCTGGAAGAAGAGCAGCCAGCTGAGGAAGCCATTTGATACATTATCTATTTTGGCGAAACGTGTCCTGGCGTATTGTTTTTGTTTTTATTTGTTATTAAATATTTTACTCATTTAAAAACCTTTTTAATGTTTTCATTTACCCTATACTCTTTGGAGTTTTTGATGGGCTCCTTCGAGTGGACTCTTTGGATCCAGTAACCTCCGGATAATCGGGATATCTATCCTCGCCAGGAGAACCGATCCTTTCCAAGAGGGGCACTTGGGTGGCCAGTGAACGACCCTAAAAACGACTGACCCAGAACCAGGAGGGTTCCACTTCATGTGAGTGAGATCTAGTCATCTATCCTTTCCACTAAGTAATATATGGGTCGCACTATGATGTCTTTTTCTCTCTTCATTTGAGGGATACCCTGAAGAGAATTACGAAAAGTTTTTGAAATCCATCATACTCAAGAAGGACATTGTTATCGCTACACTACCTCTGTTCTGTATTGCTGGGGTCAGACGAACGCTGTTTGAACGTGCGATTAGCCGCACTTTATTGCGTCCGTGGTAGCAGGAAATGACAAAGTGCGGCCGGACAACGCAAGCTGCAAACTAATGCATTTTTGCAAGAACGTTGAACCGTTAGTACTGACGCACAGTGTGCGCCAGCGGCGTGTGTGCGTGATTAGGAGACGTCAGACGCTGCACATGTCTGGCCTACGTCACGTCCATTTGTTTTTTAGAGCTCAGTCAAAAATCACGGCAGTAATTGCGCACCGTGTGACCGCTATCGCGTCTGCCGTCAAAAAGTGCCTCCACTTTTTGACGGAAGACGTGAAAAATGCGTTCGTCTGACCCTAGCCTAAATGGCAACCTATGGGAGGGGGGGTGATGTGCCCTGCTTGTGGGTGCATTCCCAGTTACAGGGAGACGAATATGCTCTCAAAGCGGGAAGGTGGCATCACTGTTTAAAATGTACCAGTCATGCTCACGGACTCTTCATTAAAAGGGACCTTACATTTAAAAAAACCACTTTCTGCCAACACAGTAAAAAAAAAAAAAAAACAAAGTTAATACATGTGAAAATCTTTCTCCACCTAATAGACTGTCTGCAGACAGTCGTAAATATGTGCAATTGGACAGCACCATGCAACAGCTCTCTTGGAGCTCCAACCGTGGGGGAAACGTGGTAGAGCGAGGCAAAAAACTGCTCTTATATATCACACAGATCTTGAAGACGAATGTGATATCCAGCCCTGCCGGGATAGCTCAGGTTAAGTGCCTTTCAGTAAAAGCAAGTAGACCTGTAAGATCTCGTTGGACAATACACTTTAACTTTATGGTCAGTGATGGATTCATTGCTTAAGATGTTAAATGTGAAGTCCTTCTTGTAACCGGGTCACTTCTAGTAGTCACACAATACTACCTGATGCAAAAGGGTATGTTTTTGCTTGGGTTTCCAGGTTCTATACCTAGTCTAGGAACTTTTTTGTCTGGAATTAAAAAGGCCACGCTCATGGCATTGGGCAAGTTTAAAGGAATTTCCTACTTTTGATTGTAGAAAGGAAAATGGGCAGCCTTTAGCAATTCTTGTGTGACGGGTGATATACAAAGAATTGGATTCCTCTCACTAATGAAAACAAGGGCTTATGGAGCGCTGAGAGTCCCTCCACTTCCCTTGACACAATCCTAGGCTTGACGTTTTAAACTGATCTTCATTATATCTGTGAATGCCCTGTTAATCTATTTGCCATAACATGGATTTTTTTTTTTCCTATGGCTCAAAGCGGGAAAGTTTATTTATTCTGCAGTACCTTTTTTTTGAAAATGTTTTGCAAAGATATCTTCAATACACACGAAAACTTGGAAAGAAAGATTGTACTTGTCACAGCGTGTTTTCCACCATGCTGGTGTGGAAATTGGGCCATCTTGCATATCTCTTGGTGTTTTTCTGCCTTTTAAGTATTTGAGTTTGTCTCACTATTCACTTCACGCTATTTACACTCTTTAAAGTTATGTGTTTGTTTCATAAAGCCATGTACTTCATAGGTCGTGTATATGAGTGCCTGAAAAGGGACTTCTGCAAGATGGATGGGGATAAATTCCTGCTCATGGCTTCTTGATGCCATTACTTTTGACATTATCTGTCAGAATTCTGCAGGCTCTCATGCATGTTGCATGAAAAAAATGACTTTTGCTGTCATCAGTCATACTGTTGCAAGGCAATGGTGAGATTGGGCAGTCCAAATGACATTGACAGTAATGTCCCTTTTTTAATGTAGAAATCCAAATCCTACATGATGCAGGGAAGCCCGAATTTGTCTTGAACCTTTGAATATGCATCATATGACCGGATACACTCTTTTGTATGAAGAATATGCCACAGAACCAACTTGTGATAGTGACACTATTAATGACAACATTCCCTTTACCAGATGTTAACAAAAGGAAAAACTACAGGTTGAATATTAATCCCCCCCTCCCCCCCCTTGCCTTCTCTCCAGCTCTGGGCTCTCTTGGCGCTTGTCCTCCTTTTATAACCACAGCTTCAGTTGACACTGCTTGTCACATGCTTGAGGGAGCTCAATGCTCCTCCAAACTTTCCCTATAGATCTGAAAGGATCATGACTAGTTAAACTACATTAAATGCTCATTTTGCTTTGTGTCCCTTTTTAAACTGGGGATCATTGGGTTCTTGCACAGCGATTCTTGTGGTTTGCAGCAAATCCATTGACCTTTCCTGTTAACACTTAACTGTCTCATAGATTCCTGCTAACTTGCTGTTTACTCATGAAGTCCGTTTCTGTCTTGCAGGCGGTACACTCGCCGTCGATGGTAAACCTTCCAGCTCTGTTTGAAAGAAAATACCATACGTTCAGCCGATCAACAACACACCTCATATAAGAATATTGTTCTAGATATTATGCGTTAACTGACGAAAACAGCTGGCTGTTCAAGACTTTAGCTCTTTAGGTCCAGGATGAATGGTGCTCACAGGTACCACGTCGCAGCAGCTTGCAAGAAAGTAAGGAGAGGAAAAATTAAAAGGCTGCTTTAGATAGACTGTAAAGGCAAAATCCAGAGTAAAGTGTACAGGGGTTGTGTTCTCCTGTTATTGTGAGTTTTTATAAATGTTTTGTGTACGATCTTAATCCATGCACATGGCATTACCTGTTATCAATCCGTTAACTTGATTTTTTTTTTTTGTGTCTCATCGTCCTTTGGATTATCCAGAATATCTACTCATAATCCATTGAAGGAACTGTTATGAAAATTTGACATGCCAGTCTTTAGAGTACATGAGCAGGTTTCCCATTCGATTAGTGGACTGAAGCAACGGTTTGATGTTAACCTGCCCTTTTTCTGAAAACAAATCTGCGTAAATATGGGGCAAATCTTGGCTGACTTTTAAAGCAGAAAGAAACTGTCTTCTTTCGCGTCCCGTCCCCCCCTTTAGTTGGCTGGGTATTTGCTGCTTTTGAGTACTGGATTCACTACATTCATGAGATCTCTCGCGCACTCATCCTGCCACGGTTGCAGGTTTGCCTATGAGAGGCTTACGCTTTGGACATAGATATATATATTATTTTTTTTCAGGATTTGTCTCTGGCAAATTGTCAATGTCAATTATGAAAAGTGTAAATTGCTCATTTCTTACTATTAATAACATAATTACAACAATAAACCTGAAAATATTTTTTTCTGCTGTGGCTTGTGCCACCATTCCAATCCACCCCCACCCCCTCACCACCATGAGGTTTTCTGCTTTAGCTATACAAGGATTTCTCTTGGTTTTAAACCATATGTATATTTATTTATAGCAAGAATATAGTTTTTAATGCAAGACAATTGTGGTTCTGATTCTGTTTTTTGTAATCGCAACACTAATTTTTCTCTTCCTTTTGGTTTCTTTTCCTTCTACTGTAACTTCGATTTTTCTGTTGAGTGAAACCTGGAATTCATTTAATGGAACAGGCATATTTTCAGCCTCACCATGAATGTTTGCAAGGTCGTAAGGTGGCCGTATTAAGCGGTTTGCATTCATGGAATTTAACCTGTATATAAATAAACATGTTAGACATTTTTTTGTGGTTTCTGACTTTCATTGAATTTTTAAGTTGCACTGTAAAGGTTTCCATGTGACGCGATTGTGGGGTAAATGATTCCACTTTCATGTTATGTTAACATCTGCATATAAAATGGTTATTGAATAAAAAAAGTTACCTTTTTAAATCACTGTTGCAAAATCCGCACTTGCCCAGTACAGTCAGGAGAACCCCTCTGCAATGAAGTATATGCACTCGGTGAAAAGATCTTTCCTCTGGATGGCCAAGCTCACACAATTGCACAGAAAATATATAGAAGTACCAGGTACTCAACTGTGGATCCAAGTAGGAGTCTATTTAGAATACATGCCACACAAAGTTTCAGTCGCCAGCTGGAGGCTTTCTCGAGTAAAGGTTGTTTGCACATATTCCACTTGCCCATGTAGTAAACTAATACAGCTGATAAAGTGACAGGGAGCTTTCAGGGTTAATGATTGTCTAAATAGCAGCAGCATAGTCTGCAGCGCTGTACAATGGGCACAATATAGACGGGGTTACAATACATTGAACTAGGGATAGACCGATATAATTTTTTCATGGCCGATACGATACAGATTATCGGCAGCTTTTCTGGCCGATAGCCGATATTTGGTGCCGATATTCTGTAAATTGAAAGTTCTGAAAAAAACAGCACAAATCTGACTATGCCATGAACTCAATGGCCTAAACAACAATCGTCGTGCAAACGTTTCCACCGGTGCAAAAAAACATTTAACGCGAGGGGCAAAACCCTTTACGCCGAATGCCATATTATATAGTCAGTGCAACAAACGCACGTAATCGTCTACCGCGGGTGAACCTGCGAACCCTGCGTGAGCTTACTGTACGTCGCGCGATCTATACTTAACATTGTGAGCGCAAATGCGTTTGTAATACCATCCGCGTACCAGCGCACAATCTATGCGCAGTTTGTAACGCACAGCATTTGCGCGTATAATTTTAGCAACTCCTAAAAGCTGAAACGTCCTGGCCGAAACCAAATACACCAGCCCAAAAAAGAAGGAAAAAAAATGCAGCAAAGTATAGTTACACATTCTACACATACCCAAACCAATAAAATGGAGAAGTTGTGCGTGCATGTATTATTGCTGCAGCATATATGCTCAGATTGACTTGTGGTTGTGGTTCTTAATTCTGATTGGCTGAATTGCGTGAAAGAAAATGACAGTAAGCACCCCGATTTCTGCGCGCCATGGTACTGCGTGAGCATTTGGGCGCATCCGGTTTACGCGCGTTATTGATCGGGTCAAAAACACGCGAGGATTGTAATTCCAGCGGTGATTTGCGCACACAAACGTTTAACGCTTGGTGCAAAACTTCACGCTTTGCGCGAGCGTTTTTGCGCAAAGATTGTAATATAGCCCAATGTGTTTAACATGTAAACATTGCACCACGTCCACTTCATTTATTCAATTTAATAAGAATTTTTATTTTGCTTAATCTTTTATTTTTTACAAACAATCAGACGGTGTCTTTGGCTTTTCTTAAAGATCCCTCATATGATCCTGTATGTAAGGGGTCCAGCAACCTTGGCCCTCCAAGGGTTATATTACATTGTTATATTACAGCACTGTTTTGTAATATTGCCCCACGTTTTGGAATTAGATCTGCTATGATGCTCATCTTCTCATTAAGTTCTTGGAGCCTCATGAGAAATCCAGTTCCAAAACCTCTGGAGGTCCTAGGTTGCTGGACCCTGCTGTAGGAAATAGACCCTGCATCTCCTGTGTAAGGAATTCCCTGCCAGATGGGATGGAAGCCCCATTTCTGGTGCCATCACGCTCATGCACAATACGGTCAGTGAGCAGGGGTCATTCTGGCTTACAGTGTGATGTGGGAGAAGCCCCAGATTCGCACAGTTCTGTGGGATCTTGCGGGTCGCAGCTGCAGTGAGCAAACTTGTCCAAATATCGGCAATATCGGCAAATAAAATGCCGATACCGATATCAGTAATTTTCTGAATATCGGCACCGATAATCGGCTAAACCGATATATCGGTCTATCCCTACATTGAACAACAATTGACAAACCGGCACAATAGGAAACAAGGCCCTATTCCTGTGGGAACTCAAACAGGAATGTCTTAAGGGAGTGTTTGAAGGAAGGGAAACGTCTAACTGTAAGAGGGGAGAGCGTTCCAGAGAATGGGGGCTGCTCGTGAGAAATCCTGCAGTCTATCATGGAAAGAGGTGATGTGGGGAGAAGCTAGGCGCAGGTCACTGTTTGATTTTAGGGAGCGGGCCGGGGTGTATTTAGGTTAGCCAGGGATGCACAAAGGAATTTTTGGAGATTCTTTTATATAATTGATATACCGAATGCCAAATATGCTTAACTGGATAGGTATTGATAAGCAAAGAAGGGACACAATTTCTTAGAGAAAGATGAGCGGTAATGGTGATTGGTCAAAAGAGCCCATGGTTAGTAAGGATGGAACCTGTACTGCAGTAAAATTTCAATATTTGTGCCTTACAGGCTAAAGCATTAATTTCTTCATAAAATCTTCATTATGGAAAGCAGACAAATTGTGGCTTGAAATGAATTTGAGCAATCCTTAGGGGAATCTGCGTCTTGGCATTCTTTGGAGTTATTACAACATGATAAAATGTCCTTTTTTTTTTTTTTTTTTCCCCTCTCTTTATTTGTGGCCTGTGCAATGCAGTTAGTCTATTGTCACAATCACAACTGGGGATTGGTGTTATTGGAACACTGATCATCATCCAAAAAGTGGTTGTTGCAGTTTGCCTTTTACACCAACACTTCGAAGTTGAAGGTAACTCCATACCTTGAATGCTCAGTAGCATTCTGGTGAAATCTGTGCTCTTGGCTCATAAATCTGTCCTGACTGTAGCCACCAAGTTATACAAATCTGCCCTCAACAAATTGGGCCTTACCACTCTGTTCAAGAATGTAGGTGCAAACTCCAACCATGGCATGTAAAATTCACTCGCCATCTTTACCAGTGCACCAAGATGGCAGAGTGCAGTTGGAGGGCGTATTGCATGCCCTGGTTTCCTACATTACAAGATGATCTGCTCCTGCTGTCCTTTCTCCAAAGAAACTTCATGTGTCCGTTCCATTCTCTCTTCAATGTTTGACAAATCTCACAGCTTTCTTCCCACAGCCTTTCAATTTGCTGCGTCCTATCATATCTATGCCCAGTTTCTGAAGAGGTCTCTGCACTCCTTGTCCTATTTATCACATTATTTTGCACCTCGATTTGTTGATTTCACTTTCTCTGCTCCAGCATCTTCTGCTGTCTTCAAACATGCATCAATTAATAGACTGGACACTTCAAAGTACTGTGACTACAAAGAACAAGAGTGGAATAACCCATTATCAAGACAACCTATGCACTGACTAGTGCCCTCACATCTCTTGGCCCACTGGGAGGCTTGCAGTGGTCTACTTCTTCAGCCCTCAGAGCAGGGGTCCAGTGCTGATCTTGGCTTCTTGAGGATCATGACTCTCTCACCAATCCCTTTCAATGCTCTAGCATTAATTGCTTAAAACAAGCTTTTTAGGAGTCTGTATCTTTGTGCTATGCTCCAGTCTCAAGTACAGCTTGTAGCAATTCCCAACTTTAAGATTGGATTGAAGATGTTCTGTTTAATGTGTCCAGTATTTAACACAAAATGTACATTTACACATGGGAATAAACGGGCTGGAAAGGTGTGACTACACAGTGCCCAAAGGCTGGCCATGAGTGAGCCATAGATGGGATGTGAGTCTCTGAGGCCAGAAATCTACAGCCATAGCACCATAATGGACAACTAAACTCATATATAGACACTCCACAAAGTGAAAGCTGTGATTTCATACCAAAGCTAAACACAAAAATGCACCTAGATTCACACAAAACTAACTCCTACAATGAGAACCCTGTACGCACACATACAGATACTGAAGCAAACAAACCCATTCATTTGCATACACACAATAAACATACATTTTCTGCATACAGATGCTGACAAAAACACCTTTAAAGGGGCATTGTAATGTGTTTTTTTTTTTTTTTTTCTGAGTAGGAAAATTTAAAGTACTATTTAAAAGCATGTGTAGACTTCTCCTTCCTGACTTACACACATTCTTTTTTACTTACCAGCTAAATATCTATGTCCTTTTAGCTACAGCAGAATAATGTCCATTTAACTTACTAAAATGACGACCTACACAAACACATTCCTGCTTTTATTCACTTAGGGTTCGGTAAACAAACCTTTTCATTTTATTTTTTTTGCATTAATATATTTAAACATAGAAGTACCTTGTCCTGTTGGAACCCTAATTGACTTCTATGTTAAAATGCAATTTCCAGAAGGCAACATTACTAAAAATACTGCTGGCGCTTTACTTAGAATGTTTTAAATAGATCTCCTGCCTAGCCTCTCCAGTGTTTCCTGAATTTCACAATTAAAGCTAACCTTTTAGAAAACCGGAAATGAATCCTGCTTAAAATGCCAATCATGTCTCTTTTAGAAGACCTGCACAAGAGAAATACTAATAAGCAAATGATGTCGTTGGACGGTATACCATTCCACAGACTGATACTTTTTATACTTTCTTTCGTTTTAACAGTTCAACTTAATTGGTCTTTAAATAAATAAATGCCAAAACATGTTTGATTTCCTTTTGCAAGCATATTATCACCAGATTTCTGCGCTGTTGGCTGAACATTCTGATTGCCTCATTTAATTGTATACGCAAGAATGTGGCTGGAGTTGTGATATATTGTAACACCTCTGACTGCAGTATTAAATACACCAGCCTAATTGGTCAGCGTTACCATACTAATATTTGTTACTGCCGTTCGTTCTGACAGATTTTGTCACCGTGTAACGGTTTATCTGCAAGTGAAAAGTAAATACAAGGGTAATTGATTTTCAAAATGTCTATTTTCCGTGCTTGCGTGTTACAGTTGCTATGTCAGTCAAATCAGCAGTGATTGCTAATTAGAAAATGGAATATGTTCGAGAAATTCACACGTATGCCTTTTTTTCCCCACTTAGCAAGAACTTCAGAAAATGTGACTTTTAACAAGAAACAATGTAATTAACTGCCTTTTTACTTATACCTCAACATTTTGTGACATCCAGTATCTGACTGACTGGCAGTTCTGTAATGAATACTAATTAGCAGGAGTACATAATCCAGTGGCATTTTTAACCTTTAGCTGAATAGCATTCTTAACACCCAACATCTCATCTTTGCTTTTGGGACACTAACAGGGTTATTCAGAGAGAGATGAAAAGCAGGAGAATTGCCAGGAGAATGACCAAATAGCCAACTTGAAAAGTGAGATAAATGTGCGAATTTTTCTGGTTTGGCTATTTTTCCTAGAATTTTCAATTCTTCAGTCATTCTCCTGCTTTTCACCTCTCTCTGAATAACCCTGCAAGAATTGAGCTCATTGGCAGTGAAATTCTTGGATTTTGTTTCCCCATTCTATTCTTTCCTCTGGTAGCCTTAATGACCAATGACAGACTATGCCATTCTTCCATCACTATCTGGTCCTTAAATGACCTATGTCATCAAGGAATGCCCTCCACGCCTACCCATCTGGACTAATCATAAATCAGAATGACATTCCAATAATGATATAAACAATAACGTCTCTAAGGAGCGCATTATGTTGCCACAGGCAGTCACTAGTCCTTGATGGGTTAGCCTGATTCTTTCATATGTTTTGTTGGTCATCTGATCCTGAATAGAAAGTATAATGATTGATCTGTCATTCCTGAAACCGATGATGACCAGGTCCCTATCACATTATTTCAAGTTGTAATTTATTCATTGTCCCAGTGAAATTACCATTTTGCATTTTGAAGTCTATGTGTTGTAGTACAGATAATAATTTCTTCAAAACTGATCGTCTGATCCAAAAACAGGGATGGTCAAAAGATGGATCCACAGCTGTTGTAGAACTCATACTCAGAAGATGCTTTGCTTTAATCACTGGAAAGCATTCCCATTTTAACATCTGGACAGGTTCATGATGGGAATCAAAATACTATCATCAATTTATAAATTGTTACACGCTCAAAAAGGTGAACATAAAATATAAACTAATGTTATCGTAACGGCTAGTACCTGTTGCGGATTGTGTAGAATAAAATAACCTGCTGCTCCCCCAAAAAATGATGTTTAATGTTTAGGTATGGTGAGTTGTCTGACTGTGTGCTTGGCTGGTGGATAATGGCATATGCTGAACTATGGTCTCCTCTGACTCACATATGAATGATTCCACTTCCCCTGGCCATCTACTAATTAAATCCACAATGCTTCAACTTTTTCATGTAGATAATGTCAAAGCTAGCTATTATTTTCTGTGTCATTTTTTTTCTTCTCCAGCATGACCCTTTAAATGAAGACTTTTCATGTAGGATTGTTCAAATAAGAATCTGTGCTTGGCTATTAATTTCACCACCAAAGATGTGCGTACTTGATATTTTGCATTGAAATACAAAGAAAAATGAAAATTATCACAAAATCAAATTTGTATACCTTTTAAATACAAGGTTAGTTTTCGCTCTGGGGAGAAAACAAATTTACAATGAGATCTCACTCCTGTTACCCTGTATTACTGTAATTACAACAGCCAGAAAGAGGACAGAATACAGGGAGAGCTCTGGGATCACTACTGTACAAGATAAGATTCTGATTATTTCAAACAATTGAAGGATACAGTTCGTGTAATCTATGGGGTCTCTCCCTATACCTTCTATTGACTTCCACACAGCATAGTTTGCTGTTGACTCACCATCTCCTGCTTGCCTCTGAAACACTGGCTGGTACCACATAGCCACCGGGCATGGTTTGTTCTCCCCATCCTCCTTGCTTCCATTGTTACACCATGGTGATTTCAAATATAAAGTAGGAAATTCTAGAGGTACTTCTGGAAAATCCCTCAGCCACACCTTCTGCCCTTATCCTAACTACATATGAGGACAGGTGTATTGACCTAGACCCCCTGTCTCATGTGGTCCCCCTACCTTTACTCCAGGGGTCAGCAACCTTGGCTCTCCAGATGGTTGGGGAATACATCTCCTCTGATTCTTGAGTGCTAGTTAAATTAGCTGTGCCTCGTGCTTTATTTTGTTTCAAAACATCTGGGGGCCTATGTTGCTGACCCCTGCATTACTGTCATCTTTATACTCTCTCCAAAGGACCTCCCTCCTCAGTTTATGGAAAAGTTAAAATGATTCTTTGTGCATCGTTCATTGATGACAAGTGGCAAAAATTGCAATTTAACCCGTCACTACCCTATGCCTAGTAAATCACAAGGGTTCCACTTACATGCTACTCTCCCCTTGGTAGAGGATGCCGCATTCTCTATGCATTATGTACCCTCACCTAGATTGTTCTTGCTGGTGTGGTCTTGCATATCATCTGGGATTGCCCCATTGTTTGGCTATACGGATTTAAAATACTCCAGATTTTGCAGGGGTTTGTTGACTTTTTTCTCCCCAATTTTCCATGTTGCTGCAACATAATTTCTACTCTACCACCCTCTAGAATAAATCAGTGGTGATTCGGAGCTTAAATGTAGATGACAGCCTTGTATCCTTATTCTTGAAGCAAGTTAGCTACCTACCCCATCCCTCTGGTCCACCAAAATTGAGAAATTGGGCTTTATTGAACACCTCATGTTTAATTCCTCTGATAGGATGCCACAATAACTTCCCATCTAGTGCCAATGGCTCCTCATTAGCCACAGGTACTGACTTCCAGGCCTTTGTCCATTAATGTCTATGTGTAATGCATCTCCACCTCAACCCGCACATAAAATATTTAATATGTGTGTAGAAGCTGCTTGACCTAAAGAGAAATCTGACCACCATTCTAGGGTCATGAAGGAATTTCTTCCCAGTATGTTGCGTACTGGTGAGTGCTTCAGAATGGGTTTTTTGCCTTCTTTCGGATCAACACCAATAGATGATGTTTGAAAGGCTGAACTCGATGGACGCACGTCTTTTTTCAGCCTATGTACTATGCAACCCCTACTGTTTTGTTGCGTACGCTTAAATTGCTAGTCCCTATTTGGCTACTATCAGTGACTTCTTTTCTCTGTTCCTGGACTTGCAAATTGTGGTCGTTGCATTGCAAATAATCTCAACATGATCACTATAAATACCCAAAAGCAGGATATCTGACAATTTTGCATTATATTTAAGGCCATTTTTGCCTGTAGGCTATTAATACAGACCTCATGTGAAATTGTGTAGGATAAGGAACACCATCTACAGTTTAGAACACATCATCTGATGAATATTTCTGTAAAGGATAAATACATTAAAAATTAGAAAATTTACATTCTTTTAACAGTCTCTGAAAAACAATCTTTATTTATTTATTTATTTGCAAAGTATTTTACAGGAAGCATACATTGGGATTGCGCTCGTTTTCAAGTATGTCCTGGGTTCAAAAACATTGAAATGTTACAGTCGTTACAGAAATACAAAGTAATAAATGCAAGATATTAAAAACAACGCCACAACTATACAGATTAACACAGAAAATAAATATGTAGGAAATAGTCACTATGTTACATGTTTACAGGTGCATTCCGTATTGAGGTATGTTAATAGGGAGCTCGAGTGACATAAGACTGGGGGAAGATTTGATGGCGTCTGGGAGGTTATTATTACTTTATCATACAGTTAAGTGTTAAATACACATTCCATGTTTCTAAGAAATGTTATAATAAAATATTTGTTTTCAACAAAAAGAGCTTAGTTGTAGAAGGGTAAAGTAAAGTGGCTCATTAGATGCACACCGAGACTCAAAGCCCTTTGTCACATAATTATAATAAACCAACTGGCCTGATGTTTATGACGTGAATAGTTTAGAACAAGAGCACTTTTATAAGTAGAGCAGTGGCAATAAACAATTTGACTGTAATTTAACATTTGTTATATCTTCTTCATATTATACATACGATAGTTATATCAGATTATATGTCATTTTAGTAATTAGAGTGGGTATAGAAAATAATCAAATTTTGTTGCTTTGCAAGGAAACTTTTCATAGCCATGAATGCTCAATGTCAAGTACACTTTGTTGTATCATTGTTGTACCATAACAAATTTTCATCCCACATACAGGAATCCGGATGTTTGCTGTTTAAAATGGATTTTTGTTGAAGTTATACTATTTTATTTGCTCAAAATACCTCACATTTTGATATTGCTATCTATTTTTATTTTGACTTGAATCTGGCTGACGATGATGAACATTCAGATGACAAAGTACAGGCCGGGCTGGAAAGGCAATATAATCCTATACCATAAGAACCCACTTACATTAACCCACCTAGCTAGCTAATTCTATCATGGAATCTCACAAAACACACAATGCAAACTACCCTGTTGTATCCAGTGTTGTTACAACGCATACCATTTTCCTATAGAGCATGGGAGCTTATAGTTGGCATTAACTTCCCTTATTATTTGGACCAAATGACTTGAGGGGTTATCCAGAAAGCAGTGAAATTTCAGTGAACATTTGGTGCTTTCTCGTTTGGCACACTTCGGTGTGCTTCAACGATTCTATTTCGCCGACCCCTCTGTGAATTCACTATTTACCACAGGGTCCCAAAGTGTGCCAAACATGGAGCTGCTGAACTGCTGAAGAAAAGAAAAAAAGAAAACGCTCACATTCTTCAAGCTGTTGTTTAATCCAATAAAAATGCATTACATGTGTCTAAATTATAAAAAAGGTCATGAAAAAAAAGAATTTTTAAATTTAAAAAAAAAAAACTTAAACAAATTGGGAATCAAAAATGCTGCCTTAGAAAAAGATGTTCTAAATAATAAAGAGATGGTTTGCTGAAAATGAAAAGAAAAAATGGTTGAATAAAAAATAAAAGCAATAATATTTTTTTACATTGAATCCTATGGGATTCATCTGTTTAAACCTGTCAAACTGAATCACTGAAAACCAGGGACACTTCGGTGCAGTTCAGCGTTCTGAGTAGATTAACCATTACTTTACTATAGAAGATCACCAAACTGCACCGTATTTCTCTGTAAATTCACCAGTATTTGGTGAATTGACAGTTTAGTGAGAATGATGGTGAACCTTGGCACCCCAGATCTGTCTGAAGTGTATGTTCCATGATGCTCAGCCAGTCTAACGTTTGATTAAACATCATGGGACATCTCATTCAAAAACATCTGAGGTGCCAAGGTTCATCATCAATGGTGTCACGTTTTCCATGTTCCAGCCCTGTCTCCCTGCCCTCTGTATTCCTTATGTATGGTTCCTATGTGTTTCCCTATGCTGCTTTCCCTGGGATACAGCTCAGGGGTTAAGTTTGGTTTCAGTTTGCTTTGCTCGTTAAGATCTTCTGTTGTGGATATGGGCTGATCACTCCTCCTATATAATGCAATGGGCCCATATCACAATGCTCTTGCATCTGGTTCATTTTCAGTTTGCGGCTGCCTTCATGTTCCTGAGAGCTCCCTGTTGTTCTGTCTGGTCAAGTCTTTGTTTTATTGTTTACCTTATTTCTTTGATCTGTCCATTGTTTCTTTAGTTAGCCTAGGTTCCAGTTCATGTCCAGTGTTTTACATGTAATCAGTTCAAGTATTTCTCCTTTGTCTGTTTCATGTTCTGACTGATTTATATGGTTTTGACCCTCTAGCCTGGCTAACGGATTTTCTGCTTGTATAAGGTAAACATTCTGGTTTTGACTCCTGGCCTACTCCCTGACTACTCTATTGGATATCCTTGTCTGTACTGTGCATATTGATTTTTTTATTGTTTTGTTGTGTGCCCCTGCTGACAACAGGTTTTGTGATTGAAGTCCTTCCCTACAGGTTGCGGAGTATAACTCAGGTATTCTGTGAACACCCTGGGACTCGGTAACCTTTTTCTATTCGTGCAGATTCGGCCACTCTATCAGTATAGGGCTCCTTTGGTATAGCCGTGCAGAGGTCCCCAGTTCCCCTGTGTTTATCACGTATTTATTATGGTTTTTGTCCTACATCTCTGCATATAGGGGCTTTTACTTGGGCCTTATTCGGCGCATGCCGGGTACCGCCATTGTGACTGCGACAAATGGACTACGGATTGTACTAGTGTGTCCAGACAATTCAATGGTGCAAGTCAATGTAAAGGTGGAGTTGTGTTGCTGAGTGTTGGGATTTAAATTTTTCATCTTAACCTCCCTGGCGGTCTAATTTTTTTTCAAAATTTCGTGTCTAAAAGCGTCTCAATTTTTTTATTTTTAGAAACGTGTGGTTTTTGTACATAGCCTGTAATAATTAGGAATCACACACTGAAATCCGTGCAATCAAGAGTCCTTACTGGTAAAATCCTTAACAAATAAATGAGTCCGATAAAGTTTGAAACACGACATAATAATTTTATTATCCAAAATAATGCAAATAAATGATATTCAATAAAATACAACAAACACTGAAATCTGACTGAAAACAAGGGTGAGACGATGTATGGTCTGTTTCTTATCCTGTAGTGGCTGTTCATAAACATTGCACTTTGGATTATACAGTGTAAAATGATTTTTTTTCAAGTTTGCTGCTGGTCCCGCCCCCTGCATCGTGTAACTCGCAGGAAGCAGCTCGCCGTGATCACACTGCGAGGGGGGACAGCGAGGGAGCCAGGAGGAGGTGAGTATGCATCCAGCCCGAGTGTGGCTTGGGGTTACCGTTCACGGTAGTGAAATTTAACCCCAAGTCACACTCGGGAATACTGCCAGGGAGGTTAATGCTGAAACATGAAATCCTAAATGAGTCTCTGTCATCGCTCATGTCCAAACCGGTGCTGCTTCAGCATGATAACCTTGGCAGCACCTTTCCAGTAATACTGTGCACCATTCTGGCCTTCCTGCAGGCACCACAGGTGCTCCCTTCAATCAATCTTCAATTTCCCAAATTGAGAGGCACGCCCCTTCCTCGATGCTTCAGCATTGCACTACACTACTCTTGTGGCTGTATCGGGTTCCCCTCACTAAAACCAGGACGCTAAGGGGAAAAAATAGCGATCGCTAATTTTCTCCTTTTGTGTCCCGGTTTCACCAGTGGATTGCAGGGCAGGCGCTGAGTCCAGCAGCCTGTCCCATGCTTGGAGCATCGCTAAAGTGCCATCCCGAGCATCCCCTTCTGCTGCCATGTCACATCACATAACCAGCAGGATATCGCCTCACGAGTTTCCTGCTGTTTGGGACTTTTTCCCCCAGTCTCACTCTGCTCCCAGAGGCAGTGGCTGCCATTTTCAATGCATGATGAGAGGTGAGTATTTGTGTTTTTTTTAAGGGGCTTTTCAGCTGCTGCTAACGGATTCTGCAGCAGCTCAGAGCTAGTGTTAACTTTGAGTTAGTGACAGCTCTTAGGCTAGGGTCAGACTGAGGCAGTGCGAACGCGCGTTCTGGCGCACTTAATCACGGCCGCACTAGCAGCAGATGCCAGGCAATGACGGCCAATATACGAAGTACGGTCGCACAAAAGTCCGGCTGCGCAACGCAAGTGGAAAATGAACGCATTTTTTCGAGAACGTTAAACCACTAGTACTGACGTACAGAGTGCGCTGCGTCCGCTAGCGGCGTGTGTGCGTGAATTGGAGACATCAGACGCTGCTAATGTCCGGCCAACATAACGTCCAGATGCAAGAAGTGTTTTATTGATGATCCGTACAAAATCACGGATGAAACTGCGCATAGTATGACCGCTATTGCGTATTCCGTGAAAAAATACGTCCATTCTTCGAACGCACATTTTCACGGACAACGTGAAAAATGCGTTAGTCTGACCCTAGCCTTAGTAACAAGCGTTATGACTTTGATCCTAACGGTAGTTAATCTCTGCTTGCACTTTACGCTCCCTATACTTAAGGAAGGGAGCGCAAAGTACAATAAGCAAGTGCTAATACCGATTTGCAATTTTTTTTATTTTTTTTAACCCGTTAGCGAATCGGAGGTGACCTGTGCGGAGCGCTACCACCCCTTTAAGCTAGCGCTAACGTGAGCGCTAGCGTTATCTTGAAGGAAGTGATAGGGCCCTTGGTGTATAGCATTTACCCTGAAGCTGTTCCCTGTTTACCTTGCCTACTGAAGCTTGCTTTGTGTTCCCCCAAGCCTTTGGTCTTCTAACCATGTCTCCTCAAGCCCTGCCGTTTCCCCCAGCCTCAAGTACCTTCCAAGTTGCTTGTGTCTCCAGATTTGGTCAATTCCCAGCAACTACGTTTCCCACTATGCTCAGTATTCCTACCAGTATCCAAGTCAGCACTCTTCGTGTCCTGCTGGTCATCCTCAGCGTATTGATTGGTCTACAGCAGTGTTTCCCAAACCTGTCCTCGGGACCCTCACCAAGCCAGATTTTGCAGGTTACTTTGGGGAAATGCAGACTTAATACTGCAATCACTGAGCAGGAAATCATATCACCTGTGCTGTGCTTCAGATATCTGGAAAAAATGGCGAGGCGGAGGGTCCCGAGGACAGGTTTGGGAAACACTGGTCTACAATATACAGTTTACAACAGCCTCTGTCTATGTGGCATCCAGATTACAAAGGTCTTCAGTCTCCAGACCCTCTAACCGTGTGCTCCAGCCCTGTAGCCTGTTTACTGTGTGATCCAGCCTACCAACCCACCGTGATCTAACCTTGCCTTCAGCTGTGCCCTCCACCTCTTCTGTCATCTGTATTTTTAGTCCTGTTCTGAGTCTGCTCATGCCTTCTCTCTATTTCTGCCATGTCCAGCCCTGTTCCTCTGTTACCCCTGTGTCTGGTTTTGTTGCCTCTGTGATACTTGTCTTATCCATTGGTCTCTGTTCTGTGCTGTTTTTATTCTTTCTCCAGCCCTATTCCAGCCCTGTCCAGCCATTCACTATATCTAGCCATTGTGCCTATATTATGCAATAAATCCTATTATACTTCATCTATACGGCTCATCTGTTCTATCATTGCACCTTGGACTCATACACTCGCTCTCCATACACGGAGACCATGACAGTCTCAGTCAAAAAAGAACTATTCCTTTATACTTGCTTTCCCTCCATTTGTTGGGTCTAAGGCAACTACATTTGCTGTTTGTAACTGCATTTGTATAGGTGATTATTGGTTTTACCCTAATAAAAGTAATGTGAGACAAGATGACAAACCTTTCTTGTTTTGGTTTGGTTCAGAAATGCCTCTGGATAATTTCCAATAGGATTACTCAGAAGCCAATGCAGAAAAGCAACTATAACAATCTTTCATGCAGGTGACAGACTGTAGGAATAAAATTTATACACGAAGCATATTGTTTATCCTTTGTTTGAAAAGTGGCAAAATATACCTGGATACCCAGGGGTAGAATGAGAATTTGTAGTGCTTGACACACCAATATGTAAAGGAAGACAGATCCAGTGAGTTTTACCAAACGTTAGAACTACAACACTTAACGGTAATATAAATAAATAAGCTGACGTTTTGGTTGAAGTCTTAATTCATCCCATTAATTATATGGAAGCGTTGTTAACTCGACAAGACCTGCAAATTATTCTGCTGACATTACAAAACATAGGTGTTATTCAGAAAGCACCTAAATTTCAGCACACTTCGGTGCGCTTCGGCAATTCCATGTCGCCGACACTCCGGTGAATTCATTATTCACCACACCTATGGGACAATTTCACAGCTCCCAAAGACTGCCACAGATCGCTGATCTGTGGCGAACTGCAGCATTTTTCACTGTCAGTCCATCAGTACTTTGCGAATTGACATTTTTCGCTGTCAGTTCACCATTATTTGGCAAATCGACTGCTTTTTGAATAGATGAACTACCCCGAAATTGCACTGTATGGTGAAATTCCCCATTCGGTGGTAAGTTCACCACTTACTCCAAAGCATTAAATGGTTATTCAGTATCTCCTTTAAGCACGTGGTGGCGTTTGTGTAGTAAGAGGGAATAAATGTTGTGTTATACTGTTGATAACTTATATTGCTCATTATCAAACAATACTTTGTAAGAGAAAATGTGACACATCTTAATCTTGCATAGTTGTGGTCTATGGGTCATACATGTTGTGGGGTTGGTTCCATTTATAGTTTTTAACTATTGCAACAACCATGTAATGTACTTGTATGAATGCATGTACTAACAAAAGGGGCTAGTTATTCATTACTGCCTAGACAATCTTCCCGTCTCAGGCAATTTTTAAATGTTTTTGACATGTTGGTTTGGTCTGAATGTGTCAGGTTCTGTCAGGGAACTGGTTCCGGGGTGACAAGTGTGAGCCCAATATGCAATGATGGGAAATAGGAAAAAAACGTATATGAACAAAAAGGGGTTTATTAAGAATAAGGCATAAGAGGCAGTAAACAAATATGAATAAACAATTATGTAGCTGGGTATGCAGAGGGGTCCTGGATCTGTAGAGCGACAGATTCAGCGGGATGCGGGGTAGCAGGCTCTGAGGGTTCGGATGTAGGGCAACAGGCTGAGGATTCGGTAGGTTGTAGGGCAGTGACGACTGAAGGACCTTCGGGATGCAGGGCAGCACCTTCTGTAGATCCTGCGACGTGTAGGGCAGCGATACCTAGAGAGTCTGCGAAGTGCAGGGCAGCGATGTCTGAAGAGTCTGCGACGTGCAGGGCAGCGACAGAAGACAGCTCCTTCCTAGTGAGAGGTCCACTAGGACAATGCAGAAGCGTCTTGCTTTGGGAGTGACCCTATTTTATAGTGGGGAAAATCAAGATGTTATGTCTAGCACCTGGTTGCTGGAACAACTTGGTTCTGTAGGAGAATCATTGTTATTTCGCTGTGACACTTTGCCTTTAGTTCTTTTATGGCGCCGGCGGCTAGGAACCTGACATAGCCCCCTGACAAGGGATGCACTCTGGGTGGATAGGATCGTCGCAGGCGCCTCAGAATCCTCTGTAGTCGTAGGGATACCAGAAGGGTCTTCAGAATCCGAAGAAACGGGATATTTGCTTGTATCCAGGGTTTGGCACAATCTTCCTGGTATTGAGGATGGGAAGATCCACCTTGGCGATCCCGGGGTGTCTCATGGGAATACCAAGTCCGTACGGTTCTGTATCTGGGCTCTGTGTAGATAAAAAGGTAGAGGTATCAAAAAGCATAGGCAATACAGGAGCGAGAGCGTTCTGTAACTGTTTCTGTAAAGCGAGTATTAAAAACTGTTGTTTACAGTTAGTGCAATAGCTCAAACTTGACCAGTAAGTATTGCCACGGAGGATACAAGAACAGGTATGGTGTCGGTAGCACAGACTGTAGTGTGGGTCAGAATGTCATCAGTGGATCCCACTGCAACTGATGGAGTCTTGATATTAGACGACTCAGCAGGTAGATGTGTGGTACCAGGCAGTACCGCCTTAGTAGCGGGTATATCAACCAGGGGAGGTTCAGCAGTAGGTGCCTTGGTAATTGTCAATGCGACTGGTGGTACTTGGACAGCAGGCACTTTGGCGTGACTAGGAACTTCATCAGCGGGCGATGTAGCAACGAACACTTCGGCAGGGACCAAAGTCTCGGCGACGGGCTCTTTGGCATGAAATGAAGCTCCTGCAGCGGGCACAGCAATTTGAACCAATGCATCCAGTTGAATTTCTTTTGCCGTTAAAGCGTCAGGTTTCTCATGCTCATCCTCTTGGGTGGTTATCGAAGGAACCGGGTCCGGGATGCAAGTATTAGGGGCACAGGAAAAGGGAGAACCGTTTGGGGGTTGGATAGGCATGGTTACAAACGTGGTACCACAGAACATTGGATAAGGTGCTCCAGTTTTCGATTCTGTGGCTGACGAGGAAATAGGTACATGAGCATAGTAGCCCTGAACTGTACAAGAGGTGGGAGTAGCAGTCCCAATCTCTTCATAAGGGTCTTCACCACTTAGGTCCTCTTCATCATCTGTAGATGGCATATCTTCCTGCTATGTACTATCTTTCTGTGGTTTACTATAGGACATGTTTGTAGTAGAAGCGGTGTGTCTCCTATGCCAACCTGGGCCACCATGGGGATGACGGGCGGTTTGTAGAGATATCCCTGAAGAGTCAGTGTCCCAGCCCTCTGAACCAGGATCAGAGGTAGGACGATGGGAGTAGTTGCTGCCACCATAGTGGGGTTCTTGGATTGGTGTGCAGCTTCCCTGATCTTCAATGCCTCTTCAAATCTCGCTAGGTCTTTTAGGCGAACCAGAGTTCCGTTAGAGGCATACACGCAGCCAGAGGGTACAGGGTCTGAAACCTGGGTAGCCATGATCTCCATAAATTCAGGTTCCAAGGGTAGAGGGGGTTCACAGTCCATTGGATCAGGCTCTATAGGTGTGGCGTCTTCAGCCTCCATGGGTTTAACAGAGTCATAATATTCTTTAAAGCTCGCTTCTGGGGACACAGATTTATTTAGATCAGCACGGGTGGTCTTGTTTAACTCAGGTAGACTCTCTGGGAGATTTGAGAGTAGACTTAGTAGGTATAGATTTGGGCACTGGGACGAATTTCTTGGGAGGGGTAGAAGGTGCTCTAGAAACAGGATCAGGAAAATTTGCAGGTTCAGGAACTGGGGTGTATTTCTTAGGACTGGATTTGGTTGCAGGAGTAACTTTAGACTTATATGCGGGGGTCTTCTGTGGTCTTACGGGGCAGAGTGGTATATAATGGCCTGGTGCCCCACAATAGATGCAGAGGTTGGCATTAAGTCTCCTGGCACGTTCTGCTGGGGATAAGGGACCATGGGTTACCTTAGTAGCAGGAATATTCTCGTTAGAGGAAGGATTCCATGGTTTTTGAAGCTGTAGATTTAAGAGTTGGATCAGGGGAGTCAGGAACTCCTGGAGGGCCTTTTGAATTAACCCTGTGAGGGCTTGCATCATTGCGGGCTCAATTGATACTGGCTTCTGCATTCTGTCAGGTTCTGTCAGGGAACTGGTTCTGGGGTGACAAGTGTGAGCCCAATATGCAATGATGGGAAATAGGAAAAAAACGTATATGAACAAAAAGGGGTTTATTAAGAATAAGGCATAAGAGGCAGTAAACAAATATGAATAAACAATTATGTAGCTGGGTATGCAGAGGGGTCCTGGATCTGTAGAGCAAGGGGGTCCTGGATATGTAGAGCGACAGATTCAGCGGGATGCGGGGTAGCAGGCTCTGAGGGTTCGGATGTAGGGCAACAGGCTGAGGATTCGGTAGGTTGTAGGGCAGTGACGACTGAAGGACCTGCGGGATGCAGGGCAGCACCTTCTGTAGATCCTGCGACGTGTAGGGCAGCGATACCTGGAGAGTCTGCGAAGTGCAGGGCAGCGATGTCTGGAGAGTCTGCGAAGTGCAGGGCAGCGATGTCTGGAGAGTCCGCGAAGTGCAGGGCAGCGATGTCTGGAGAGTCCGCGAAGTGCAGGGCAGCGATGTCTGGAGAGTCTGCGAAGTGCAGGGCAGCGATGTCTGGAGAGTCTGCGAAGTGCAGGGCAGCGATGTCTGGAGAGTCTGCGACGTGCAGGGCAGCGATGTCTGGAGAGTCTGCGACGTGCAGGGCAGCGATGTCTGGAGAGTCTGCGACGTGCAGGGCAGCGATGTCTGGAGAGTCTGCGACGTGCAGGGCAGCGATGTCTGGAGAGTCTGCGACGTGCAGGGCAGCGATGTCTTGAGAGTCTGCGACGTGCAGGGCAGCGACAGAAGACAGCTCCTTCCTAGTGAGAGGTCCACTAGGACAATGCAGAAGCGTCTTGCTTTGGGAGTGACCCTATTTTATAGTGGGGAAATCAAGATGTTATGTCTAGCACCTGGTTGCTGGAACAACTTGGTTCTGTAGGAGAATCATTGTTATTTCGCTGAGACACTTTGCCTTTAGTTAAATCCAGGTTAAGTATCCATGTAATTGGGCAGACTAGATGGGCCGAAAGGTTCTTCTTATCTGCCGACATTTTTCTATGTTTCTATGTTTCTAGTTCTTTTATGGCGCCGGCGGCTAGGAACCTGACAGAATGGCCCATGCAAGCATATGTTCTATTGGTTGGGTATGTGTTCACTAGCATAACCCAACCAAAGATAACTTTAAAACATTGGCACATTGTAAGAAATTCTTGTGTGCTTTATTCCATTTCAAAAGCGATTTTGACTTGCTACCTGCAAACCTCATGGTTTGCACCAAACCGGGTGTTTGAGTGGAGCATCACTTCATGGCACTAGTGCTGCATAAATTCTAACCGTACAAAGAAACATTAGGAAAATGCTGGCAATCTCTCAATCTGACCTACATTTTCAACTAAACACATTTAGTACCCCCCCCCCGGTATTTTAAACTTTACATAAGCTGTATTACACCATTCTTGGCCATGGAACAGAAGTGAATACTGTAGATACTCGAGTATACCGCTAGATTTTTGGTGACAAAAATTTACCATAAAATTGGAGGGGTCGCGTTATATTCGAGACATCTGTATCGCATGTAAAAAAAAAAAGTCTGACAAAACATCTGACAAAGTCTCCTAGAAGTTCCGGTGGTCTCGCTGAAGTGAATGCAGGCTTCCTGATGCTTGCAAATATTTCAGGAACTCCCGGATTCGAGAGAGGTGGGATCCATCACAGCCAGAGGGCACACTCGGTTTAAGCCAATCATTCACCTTGCTCGCCTCTGCCGGCCATCTAATCGCTAGTAAAGTCGGGTGGCTGGCAGCTTCATACTTGGTAACAACTGCAATCATTCAAGAGAAGAGCACCCTGGCCCGAGGGGTAGACTGACCGTTTTTAAGAGAACCTGGAAGGATTTTGTTTACCAGTACAGTATAATTTTGTTCCTCGCGTTATATGCGAGCCTTGAATATTCTCTCATTTCCATAATCTATCACGTTTTATATTCGGGTTGTGCTATACTCGAGTATCTACGGTAGTTGTTAGCTCTACAGTCATAGACCCCCACTCCCTTTTTTTCTTATCTTCTGGCACAGGACCCAGAAGTAACGGAATCTCTGTTGCCGATTTTAAATTGCTGAAAACCATAATACACAATGTGCGAATATGCATCTACAGTACCATGCATGCAGCTAATCATAGACTTCACTTAGGAATGTTTCTCCAACTCCGATTCTTTCTCTATACTTTGTCAACATGTGTTCTGTATGCTATTGTTGAGCTCCAACATTGGGAAATTCAAAAGACTGCGGGCTAGATTGCATACCGACTGCTAACTGCTACATTTGGATATGTAAACGTTAACGCCAGGATAAGTGACTTTAACAGATGCCCCCGATTACTTTCCAAACGCTAAAAACTGTAAAAATCAATTTGCACATCAGTGCTTGTGTTAGCTTGCGCGAGCTAACTGTACTTTGCGCACGCACCCTATACTGAACATGGGGAGAGCAATCAGTAATTAGCCTTAGGACAAGTAAGGTCCTAATGCTAATTACCACACCGATGGTAAAAATCCATTTTGCCCATCGCCCAGAAGCTGGTGCTAAATGATTCCACTTCTGCAGAAACATTTAGCACCATCTTAAAAAAAAGCCTATAAATCAGATTCTCAACGCTCACCCTGCGGCGAAAATGGTGGCCCAATCCGCTGCTTCTTGCTGGCGGGAGGAGAGTGAGACTGTGCACAAAAAGTCCCCAGTCTCCCTCCACAGCGCTGTACAATCTTGCAAGAGCGAGGTCTTGCAGCCTGGAAGCGGAACCCTTCATGGAGTCCATAGAACTCCAGGAGGTGATACTCGCGGTGGCGCAGAAGCAATACCGCGAGTATCATTGAGGGTAGATGTGTGTTCCAGGGGAAGGCTGCTGAGTTATCACTGGTTTTCTCAGTTAGCATCCCCATTCTAGCGCTACCCTTTTAATCGGGTCCTGCAGCTTTTAGAAACTGTTACAATGGTTAGAGAAAGGGAGGGGGGGTGAGAGGGTCTAGTCACCATGAGCAATTAAGCTTGACCCCTTCAATACCACATGCTTTTCCATAAAAGCATTGGCAGGACCATTGGGTTTGTGAAAAAGACTTTCCGTTACCCACACAGTGAATACATACAGTGGTGTCATATAATATATATATATATATATATATATATAATCCCTTTTTGACAGGCAGATTGCTCCCTCTGCAGGCCACAAATGCTATTACATTTCCATTATTCCTTGAGCTCTTTGGTTCTCTGATGGAAGACAGATCTCAACCTGATTCAAATAATTTCAGCTTGACTGTCATGTCTGTGTTGAAGTTTCAGGGGAATGTTTAAGGGCCTATTTCATTTGCAATAAACAAAATTCCTTTGCATTGCTCCATAATCAGACCGGATCAAGTATACAGATCTCAAAAGCACCTGATGGTGCCTTGATGATTGTGTACACTTGGTCTTGGTAGTGAAGGGATTAAGTGGTTATGTAACCTAGACTATCCTTTCATACCTTGTAGTAGTAATAACGATGACGATGATAATTCTAGCTCCAATTTGCAAGGTTGAGGACATAAAAGTCACATATGAGTTAATGTTTTACTTGGCTTTAATGCAGCGCATTGCTTAAAGATATTTCCATAGCAATATCGATGCTTGGGAGACCCCAGGAGTTCATAAAACAAATTACGTTTAAGTAATGCAGAAATGTTTTGTCATTCTGTAGCAAAACACAACCAAAGCAAGGGTCGGGTTCTCTACAGTATATTTCAATAAATAGATACAAATCACACTGCACTTCCAAGACACGTTTGTTTCTGCCAGCAAAGACTAATGACATGCAGGAACTCCTTGCTAAAGGAGAGCTATTTTGTGGGGACACCTCATTAATTTGAACACAGACTTTTGTTTTCCAAACTGTCACACACTTCCAGAGTGTTGATGTCCTTGCTGTCTTCTTCTGAGGGTCTTGCAGATTGCGTAGCCATCCCAGCAGACTGACTGAGCTCTGCACTTTGAAGTCTCTTCATTTTCATCCTATGCCTTCTAGCAGCCAGACCTTTTTTTCTCTTTAAATATCTGTCTTCCAACTGATGTAAAAATTCTTCAATCATCTCAACCTACAAACAGCACCAGAACACAGGAACAATTTATAAAGAAATATTTACGTTTCAGCCTAAAGAAGGAATACATTCTGTTTACAATGCAGAGTAATGCACTCGCTATTCATCTGTACATATATCCAAACTTACGCACATCATATATAACCTTATATATCTTCTCTTATGCATCATTCATTTAAGCACAAACACCATTTAAAAACAGTATTGCTCTTTTAAACTGCGCTACCTCGTGCAGTATAGAAATATCCCCATCCCAACTCTTTTGGGATTTAATTACTTTGCATATGTGAAACTGAAGGAAAAAAAAAATTCTTTGAGAGTAACAAACTGGGAATTAGAATTTATTGCATAACGCTTTTAAACAGCCATGAAAACCAGGCACTTTAAAAAGAATGTATGATGAAGAATTAATCTGTGGTATTTTTTGACAGGGAAAGACTACAGAGAGAATAGAAGATCATTTTTAATGGATTTAAAAAAAAAAATGTAAGCACACTTTCTGCTTTGGTCAGATTCAGGAGGGAAACCGTAAAACTATACGCTTACTCCAAGGGTGCAGGGTTTGTTTAAATTAAGGTTATTGTACATTTTAAATATTCCAAAATCGGGGACTGAAGACGGCTATTATTGGCTGAAGGAAGGAATTCAAGGAAATTAAGCTACAAGTTTTTAAACGCCCTTTAAAAAAAAAAATCTTTATTTGTGGGTTTTGCAAACACAGAAGGACTGCATAAAATTGAAAACAAAAACGGCCACGTATGACCACAACAAAGTATCGTACAGGCTCAGAAAATGATAAAGAACAAGCATCCAAAAAAATCAAGACATCATAGAAGTGAAAAATAGAACATACAGGTCTATTCAAAGAAAGATGAAACTCAGGAGAATGACTGGAGAAGTGAAAATTCTAGCAGGGTTATTCAGAGAGAGGTGAAACGTAGGAGAATTGCCAGGAGAATGAATAATCCTGACCAAATAGCGGATTTGGAAAGTGAGGTAAATGGGAGAATTTTTCTGGTTTGGTTATTTTGACCTAGAATTTTCACTTCTCCAGTCATTCTCCTGGTTTTCACCTCTCTCTGAATAACCGTGATAGCCAAACCAGAAAAATTCTCCCATTTATCTCACTTTCCAAATCGGCTATTTGGTCTAGATTGCGTTCTTCTTCCAGTTCCTGTTTTCCACCTTTCTCTGAATAACCCTGATTGTGTCCACAGCGAATGTCCCAAAAAAATGAAGGAAGGTTGGGGGAAATAGTCCTGCAAATGAAGTCCCAAAAAGAGAAAAAAATGGGGGGGGGGGAATGGCTGCAGACCACGGGGCATTAGTGTCGAGGGGGGGGGAGCGTACAGAAAAGGGAAATATAATACTCAAAAATGAAAAAGTGGAAGTAAAAAAGAGAAAAACCAAAAAACATGGGATCAGAAAAGGTCTGCCTCACGGAGCCATGCACAGGGGTTAAGGCCCAGTTCACACTGTGCGATTTATTGCGCGGATTTTGCCGCAACGTCGCAGCAAAATCTGTGCGACGTTGCGCTGTGTAGTTTCTCCAATGCATTTCAAATGGAGCTGTTCACATTTTGCCGCGTGACGTCGCATGTCGCCCGTCGCGGTAGCATGTCGCTGGTACATGACCCTTTTTTTGCGATTTGCGATCTGCATTGGTGGTGCTTTGCAAAAAAAAAAAAAAATATCGCACAAAACCGCCACATTATCGCAAATATGAAAATCGCGCGACTTTCAAGTCGCACAGTGTGAACGGGGCCTTAAACTCCCTTTTAGTTATGTTGTGACTCATGCATAAAATAAGAAACACTCAAATTTGTAAATAGAGACCTAAAAGCTGGGCAAGCAGCAACAGTTTATCAAGTCGGAACCCACTGTGATATCAGTGCCAATCGGGATTGTGTAGATGGAATAGAGGCACAATGTGGTGTGGGGGTTTGAGAGGGATGAGGCAGAGGCTTCACACAATTCATCAGCACCAAGTCCACGAAGACATAAATCCAGCATCGGGTGGAAGAATTTATGGGTCACACTTCATTCGCAGTTAAGTTGCGTATATGAAATGATGCCCCAACTGGTTCATTGCAAATCTATAGTATGCAGCAAGAATTTATTATCCAATGACTTAATAGAAAGGGTCATATTTCACCTGATGCATAGATTGAGACACCTCACCATATTAAATCAGTAAAGTAATACTGTAGACCGCTAAAGCATTCCAGACGCTCTAAGGAACACCACAAAATTGCCTTGGTATTCATTTGATGTCCAGTTGGATAGTACTCAACCAATGAGTACCTGACAGTATTCATCTCGCAAGAACTGCATATCAAATCTGACCTAAAAAGAATGAAACCATATATATCTTTTATTTTCTATTTATTCGTATGCAGGCATAGGATGTGTAAGCAAGCAATTTTCATAAACCATATAAATACTTATTCTGACATAGATTTATAACGGCACATTCTCTTCTCTTGGACATTATGCTGAAAAAGGTTAACTCCATGCCATGACATTTAGTGTTGCTTTTAATCAGCACTTCGATAAAAATGTCCAGGGAAAACTTTAGAGTCATCTGCTGATTGAGACTTTATAGGTAAACTGCTGATTGATTTAGTGCGATCTTTCCTGGAAATGATCGCTTGCAAACACTAAAGTTCATATGCAGAATCTACATTTCCAGTGCATCTATTTCTTTGTATTTGTTAAGGAAGGCCTTCTCAGTACATGGGAACATACAGGGTTATTCAGAGAGAGGTGAAAAGCAGGAGAATGACTGGGGAATGGAAAATTCTAGGTCAAAATATCCAATTTGGAAAGTGAGATAAATGGGCGAATTTTTCTGGTTTGGCTATTTTGACCTAGACTTTTCACTTCTCCAGCCATTCTCCTGCTTTTCACCTCTCTCTGAATAACCCTGATAGAGCACAGCTCCATATAGCAGCATTAAAGTCAATTTTATAATCTGACATGAAAAGTATGTTTGATCTTGTACATTTTTGTAGCATAAGTCTCTAAAATATATACAATCATTAAGAGACTGTTATGGAAAATGTATTTAACAGACTGTATTAAAATCCATGCTTCCTTGTATAAGGTTTTGATTTAGGCTAGGGTCAGACGAGCGTGATTTCTACGAACTGTACGTCCGTGCAGTACGGACATCGTCAGTACGGAAGACGCAGTAGTGGTCACACAGTCCGTGATCACGTCAGTGATCACGTCCGTGATTAGTGACGGATCAATATAAAAAGTGAAATGTGAGAAACCAAATCAATTGCAGATGAAAAAACCAAGGGAAGGGGTATAAAAAGCCATTTTGGGGAAGGTGGGGTTTTCCAAAGATGGATGCAGTCGAAGTATTCGTTTTTGCTGCAACGGGGTACCTGTACCTGAAGAACAAGCGAAAACGGCGATCATGGGTTCTTCCCATAAACGCTGCCAGATGCACGCATGGCCACTTTGTCACGCTGTACAGGCCACTGCGAGAGAGGGACCCGACGAAGTTCTTCAACTACCTGCGGATGTCCATCCCCTCCTTTGACGAATTGTTGTCGACGGTACGTGAGCCGTTGATGAAGAGGGACACCAATATGAGGGACGCCATTCCTCCCGAGGAGATGCTGGTCATCACGTTGCGGTAAGTAACAGCAAACACCAGCATTCATATTTTCGGTGCCAGCCAGCAGAGATGTGCTTGATGTCCAGAGCCCCCATTTTCAGTGTGTTGTGATATGCCCACCAGCCCATTTGCACAAGCATACCCACACACATTGCATAATATCACACATACTCAATAATGAATGACAGACAACAGTGACAGCAACATAAATCTTTTATCCACAAGAAATGGTAATACTAAACCAAATAACATTAACACACCATATGTTGCTGAACATAACATAAATCAGACATAAAATAAAGAGTCCACGAACATGTGGCAAACAACAATGCAGAGCATAAAACAAGTGCATGAGCAGGAAAATAACTACAAATCCTCATAATGAGGAGCATCCTCATCATAGGGATCGGGCATGTAACCTTGGTATGCAGGCTGATAGGGTGGTTGTGACCTGGCACCAGGGGTCATGGGTTGGTGTGGAGGCTCCGGCCGCCGGTAATAACCACCAGCATATTGTGCCCTGGGAGGCACAGGTGGTACTGGAGGCTGGCTCAAGATGCTGTGTATGGTGTCCAATGTCCTTCTTCGGTACTCCATCTTCTGAGCCAGGCTCATCTGGTGCAACATGGGGAGACACGAATGATGGAACGACATGTCATCGTCATCCCAGAACCTGCAGCGTGGAGGTGGTGGTGGCGGTGGTGGTGGTGGTGGATGGTGACAATCCATGAATGTCACCATGGCACGCTCAAATTCACCACCCGGTGCCCTTCTCCTTTTCTGGCCCGGCCTGGTGGTGTCAGCCCTTGCAGTAGGCAGCTCCTGGGCAGCGGTCTCCTCCTCCAACTGCGAGTCTGCTCCGGCCTCTTCCGTCTCTTGTGAGCAGCTGGCAGTAGCACATGGCTGCACGTGTTGCTGTGCCCTGGATGTGGATGGGAGATCGATGCTGCCCACCATAGGTCTTGGTTCCAGGGTCCGTTGCAGGAATGACAGCTGCTCAGCATAAATGTAACTGCTGGCCCTCCTCGCTGCTGATCCAGAGCGTGCCGCTCCCGCATCTTTTTTGAGGACCCTTGTGTAGTTGTCCCTGACGGTCCTCCATTTCGCGATGACTTCATGTGCTGCAAAACAGAAGAATGATATTAGGTGTGACTCACGGAATCTGATCATAACACACATTTATTTCTCCTTTTTTGATAGGTATCTTGCCAGTGGATGCAGTCTGCAGGACCTGCATTATAATTTCCGCGTTGGCAGATCTACAGCTGGGGAGATCGTCCGCAAGGTGTGCCAGACAATTTGGGACACGATGAGGGAAGAATGTTTGCCAACACCCACAGATGCGGCATGGGCGCAAATTGCTGCAACATTTTTGGAGCGAGCAAACTTTCCGAATTGCCTGGGAGCCGTGGATGGCAAACATGTCCGTATAGTGAAGCCACTGCAGAGCGGCTCACTGTATCACAATTATAAACAATATTTTTCCATTGGCCTACTGGCAGTGGCAGATGCCAACTATAATTTTGTCTGTGTGGATGTGGGGTCATACGGGAAAGATTCAGACTCCACACTGTTCAGGAACTCCACACTGTGGAATGCAATAGAAAGTGGGACACTGCACATCCCCGGACCCGCACCTTTGCCTGGCACAGATGTGCGAGTCCCCTACACCTTTGTAGGGGATGAGGCTTTTGGACTTTCTACGCATCTCCTGCGGCCATACTCTGGGACACACCTGACTGTGACAAAGCGGGTGTTCAATTATAGGCTGTCGCGTGCGAGACGGTATGTCGAGTGTACCTTTGGCATACTGAGCAACAAGTGGAGGATTTTCCATAGGCCGCTAGATGTGCACATCGATTTTTCTGTAGATATAGTGAAATGTTGTTGTGTGTTGCATAATTTTGTTCGTGCGCGGGATGGTTTTAATTTTGATGACTCCTTGTCTGTTTGTGGTTTGGAGGAATTTATTAATGATGACGTTATGCCTGTGAATCGACACAGCAACAGGCATCGTGATGCACTGGCAAACTATTTCACTAGCGAAGCAGGACAGGTGCCCTGGCAGATGGGGAGCATTTGACATGTGACGTTCATGAATTTGTTAGCCATTTACATTTTGTTTGGATTAATAATGTGCATTTCATTATGAATAAAATAATCATGTACTCACTCTGTACTTTCTGTTCATGCTCAGACCATGTGTCGTATGCAGGGTACACCGCTCTCGTTACATCAGCCCATGCGTTCGCCTTGCTGATCTTGTCCTTGTATAGGTTGCTGGCAGTGTCCCACAATTCGGGGTGCTCCCCCACTTCGGTGATCAGCCTCTCGACGTCCATGTCACCTGCAGCGTCCAGTGTCCAGGATAAACTCTCCGGCCCCTAGAATATACTACAGCCACGCCAGGAATGTTCTGGAGTCTGGACGTGATGTAGGCCGCAGAACAGGTGCGTCTGACGTCTCCACCTCACGTACACAGGCCGCTAGCCGGCCGCAGTGCATTCTGTGCGGACGTTCTAGCGGTTGTACGTTCTTGCCTGCCTTGCGTCCGTGGGCCGCGGCCGTTGTGCGTCCGCAGTTCAGTACGGACGTACTTCGTGTAACGGGCTCCGATGGGCTTCCTGTCATGCTATCACGGACGTACTTTTAGGCGCAATCACGGACGTGAACACTACGCTCGTCTGACAGCAGCCTTAAAGTAAGATTCTTTGCCAGTGGCATGTCTGAATTACACATATTGTCAGGGTGGCACCTGGCATATGCCGTGGTGGGACCCATGTTCAGGTGGTTAGAGACCTTTAGGCAGGAATATTCTGGAGGTACCTGGGAGTAAGCTGACTGAGGCAGGTATGAGTCCATGGCGAGGTACAAAGGGGTGAAGAGAATGCGTAGTCAGGGACGGTCCGTGGATCAAAGGGCTGGCAGCAAGGAAGCAGGGTCTGGTACACGGTTATCAGCAGGAGCATAAGCAGGTTTGAATAGCACAGGGTTGACTTGTCACTGGAAAGCCAAGTTGCAGGAGTGGGACAGACAGACAGGAGGGTGTGGTGTGTGTTTGGTGTTTCACTTTGGTTTTAACCCCTATCAGTGCTGGACAGGTCTGAGGCAGCACTTTTCATGTCTGCACACATGCAGATACAGTTCTTGTGCACACACCGGTACAGATCCCTGACACATATCTTCCAAGCAAAGTTTGGAGAAAATGACAACAACACTGAGATAGAAAAAAAAATCCACTGTAACTACAATAAATCCATCCCCATCACTGTAGCTAAAACAATCCACACCACTGCTCCCACCATTCGTCTTCCTTACAATTTGTACCATCTATTGTCCTCCTATTCCTGCCCCTTCCACTCTGCCTGGACTTGAGGCCCAGCCTCTGATCCCTAATTCTTTCCTTGTTATCTTACGTCGGTGTCTACCATTGTAGCTCTAATCGCCCCCCCCTACTTCTAGCAGTCATTTTGTCACATTAATCTTGTCTTTGCCGCCGTTCACTCTACTTCTGGATTGCGTTTCTATTGCATTTGTCTCCTTTACTGCCTCTACCATTGTTACTCTCATCCTGTTCTTGCCACTGCCCACCTATGTCAGGCATTATCATTGCCTACTAATTCAAGCAGGACACTGTTCCCCTACCTCTGGCATTCCCTATGTCCCCCTAACCCTGTCCTTGCCAGTGTTCATGTTCTTCTGGACTGTGTTTAGATTGCTGCTGTCCCCTAAACTGTCCTTGTCATTGGTGCTCTAATTTTTCCCCTGCCACTGTGTCTTGCGCTATCATTGCGCACTAATGCAATCACTGCTACTATTACCCTACTGCTGGCATCCTCCCCATCCCAAGGCTCATGACCTTGATACAATACTCCTAATACAGCCTGTCCTGGATGGGTTTCCCCTACTTCTGGTCCTACCAATGTCCACCTTATTCTACATCGGTCAATGTCATTATCCACCTTTTCCTGTGACAGACACGAATCCCCTTCTGGTATTACCATTGCTTTTTATACTTTTGCTCGACACAGGCCTTAGACCCCTGCTAACGCGTAAATCACAATGGCATGGGTCACTGTTCTCCATGCACATCACCTGATGGGTCTTGTTCTAGTACAATCTCGCTGGAAAAATAGAGTTACCCATGGGGCAACAATTCATGTATTTACCAATTTCTCCTCTATAGGTCACACGCAGAAAATGTGGAGAATGAAAGGGTAACATATCCAGAAATGAGGCGCATAACACTTTTATATACATCCACAAATCAACACAGGTAACGAAATCCAGCGGATTAGTCTTTATTAAGAAGAGTGCAGCAGAAAACAAATACAAGAATGCACCAGTTTTCCCACTAGCCAGAACTGGGCTCTCCCTGTGAAGGTACGTCTCGCGTTCTGTGTTATTGTACTTTTATATACACATGTAACAACACTAAAACAGTTGTCCAGTCGCAAATTTGCACCAAGCAATGATCTTGTTTTCTCTATATCTTTTCATTTTACGTAACCAGTTACAGTTTGGATATTTTTACCCACCAGCTGCAAATACTGACAAACCTGAGCAATTTCTAACTCATAAAACAGATATTGTGAGTAAAATATTTAGCATCTGAAGGTCTTATTTGCATCGGTGCTACGGTGAAACTGCAAACTGGATAAAACACTCAATTCAAAGCGAGAAAAAAAAATATTGAACATATCTTTATTTATGAAGGGCTGGAAGAAAATGTTCCTGTTAGTTGCTAGGAGACCGGTAATAAATTTCCGCCACCATATTTTGGGACCGAGGTATACCACTATCCGATGTATTTGCAACATAATGTATACCTTTCTGGGTCTTGCAAGGTCAGAAGCTTGGTTTGCCTTTCCTCTGAGCATAAAATTGTATGCTGTAACTATCTGAATATATTGGTTGGTAAAACTGATTATTTATTTTGATGTATCTGGTCTCTTTTACAAGGTCAATCCGAGCCCAGGTCAGAAAGCCTATTTATAAAGCCATAATGCCTGTTGGGACACTAGGACAGTCTCACAAATTATATCATCTGAATAATTCATTGAAACTTTTTTTTCTATTCCCTAAAAAGCCTTACATTAGAAGAACAAACTGATTCAAATAGACAGGTGATGAAAGGCCCAAGTCAAAGCCGAAAACAAGGTCAAAATTTTAAAAATGACATTATATTCCAGTTGTTATTGATTGGTGGCTTCCAGGCATTAATCTGAGATAGCCAGAGAAGTAGGGGACGATTTATGTTGATATAAATAAATAAAAAAACTGCTTTTGTTATTTAATTTTTTTAAAAAGCAATGCAATTTTTAAATAAATGGATGTTTTGGATGTTTTATTAAGGAATATATTCTTATATTGCTGGACCAAAAGCAATGTGGAAAAAAAAATACACGTTTGGCAGTACGTAAAAAATAAACAACCATGAAATAAATAATGCTCCATAAATTTTAATGCAACCACAAAACCACACTAATGAAAGTGGTTATGGAGGAAGTCATAATTAAACATATTTCAGTAAAGCAACATTACGATTAAGGTTAAAGTAAGAAATCAGGGGATTAATCACTAAATAGTAAACAGAATTGATATTGTACCGTTAGGTCTGGAAATAATTGGACAATAACCCTATTTTCATAATTCTGGCTCTGTCGTCACCACAATGGATTTTAAATGAAACCACAGAGATGCCACTGAAGTGCAAACTTTCATCTTTAATTCAAGGGAGTCTTCCAAAAATATCATATGTAACGTTTGAGAATTGCAACCATTTTCTCATACAGTCCCCTTATCCAGGTACTCCGATGTAATTGGATAAATTAACACAATCATAAATAAAATGTTAATTTTTAATACTTTGTCGATAATAATTTGCAGGCAATGACTGCTTGAAGTCTGGAATGCATGGACATCAAAGGCTGGGTTTCCTCACTTGTGGTGCTTTTCCAGGTCTTTGCTGCAGCTGTCTTCAGTTGTTATTATTTTGTGGGTTATTCTGCCCTAAGTAATGTCTTCAGCAGTGGAAATGCATGCTTGATGGGGATGAGATCAGGTGATTGACTTGGTCATTGCAGAATACTCCACTTCTTTGCCTTAAAAAAACTCCTGGGTTGCTTTCGCAGTATGTTTTGGGCCATTGTCCATCTGCAAAGTTAAGCGCTGTCCAATCAACTTTTCTGAATGCGGCTGAATCTGAGAAGACATTATATCTCTGTACACTTCAGAACTCATCCAGTTGCTTCTTTCACATCATCAATAAGTATTAGTGAATCAGTGCCATTGGAAGCCATGCTTGCTATACCATTACACTGTCTCCACCATGTTTTACAGATGATGTGACATGCATCGTATCATGAGCCATTCCAAGCCTTCTCCATACTTTTGTCTTCCCATCATTCTAATACAGGTTGATCTTAGTCACTTCTGTCCAAACAATGCTGTTCCAGAACAAGGTTGGCTTATTTAGATATTTTTGGCAAAGTTTAATCTGGCCAATCTATTCTTGAGGTTTATGAATGGTTTGCACCTTGTGGTAACTCTGTATTTGCTCTTGTGAAGTCTTCTCTTTATGGTAGACTTGGATACTGATATGCCTACCACGCGGAGAGTGTTTTTTACTTGGCTGGCTGTTTTGAAGGGGTTTTCTTTACATATGAAGGATTCGATGATCATCCACCACTGTTGCCTTCTATAGACAGCCGTGCCATTTTGTGTTGCTGAGCTCACCAGTGCATTCTTTTAATTCTCAGGATTTAACAAACTATTGATTAGGCCACTCCTAATGTTCCTGCTATCTCTCTGATGGAATTCTTTTTGCAGCCTAAGGATGGCCCATTTCTCTTGCATCGAGACGTCTTTTGAATGCATGGGTTTACAGCAACAGCTTCTAAATGTGAATGCCACACCTGGAAACAACTCCGGACCTATGAGAAAATGGTTGCAATTCTCAAACGTTACATATGATGTTTTTGGAAGACTCCCTTGAATTAAAGATGAAAGTTTACTGCTTGATTGATGATAAAATAATGAAGGAGTAGACCACACCTGCCCATGAAACAGCATTTTGATTCAATTGTCCAATTACTTTTGGGCCCTAAATAGAGGGCTACATATTAAACAGCTGTAATTTGTAAAGCATTCCTCCACTTTAGATGTGAATACTCTCAAATTAAAACGGAGAGACTGCACTTTAAGCCCACATTCATTATTTAAATGTAACTTGAATTGATTTTGGTAAAGAGCCGAAATAACAAAACAGGTCGGGAAATAATTGGACACTGACACAACTGTATAACATATTAAAGGCAATATAATTAACCATTCTTAACTTACATATAGTATATATTTTGAAATCGAGTTTTATATTCAAACGCAATTATCCTTTATTTTAATTGTTATCCCCTTAACTACCAAATTGCAATCAATTAAATTCCTTTGCATTGCTCCAGAAAAAGACCAAATTGTGTATGCTCAGTATGGGGGGCACCAGAAGATGCTTTTGAAGATCTAATAACTGTATACCTAAATATTTTAGTGAACTGTTTGAGCTTCCAATTTCAGGTGTTGGCAGGCCCAGACTGGCCATCAGGCATACTGAGCATTTGCTGGTAGGCCAATGGCCTTGCCAGCCGGTCGGCTGCTGCACCGTGTAGGTTGTGGGCTGTGGCCTGGAGGAGGCTGCTCTAATTCAGAAACAACTGCTTAGTTAATTTACCCCTCTGCCGCACGAGTCACGTACCCTCAAGCAGCCATCTGCATCTGTGCTTGAACGTGGCCCTTGGCTGTGCTCCTGCGAGACCATGCAAAGACATGTTTAACACCCACGGGAGCACAGCCGAGAGTACGAGAGTGACATTCAAGCACAGATGTAGGCGGCCTCTTGCGGGTACGACGCAAACGTGATAGAGGGGTAAATTAACTAAGTGGTTGTTTCTGAATTAGAGCAGCCGCCCCCAGGCCACAGACAGCCCACAGATTACAGGGGGCTGCCTTATGTAAATAATTGATAAAACTGGGGGGATGAGTTAATGATAAAATGTGGGGGATAATTAATAAAATTGGGGGAAGAGGTAATAATAAAATTGGGGGATGTGAAATGATTAATAAAATGGGGGGGGGGTGAGGAAAAAATTGGGTGGGGGAGGAAATAATTAACCCCTTCACTGCTGAGCCATTTCTCTTCTGTGGGCTGAGCTCATTTTGACCGTTTTGTGCTCATCGTCTTTAAACTCGATTTGAAGTCACGT
This sequence comes from Leptobrachium leishanense, assembly GCA_009667805.1. Taxonomy (NCBI): domain Eukaryota; kingdom Metazoa; phylum Chordata; class Amphibia; order Anura; family Megophryidae; genus Leptobrachium; species Leptobrachium leishanense. Next base: position 126,070,442 of record CM019066.1, read on the forward strand.
TTTATTATACGAGCCAGACAAATTATATATCCTATTTTGCGACAGATTCATAATATATCATTATTGTATGAATTAGGGATGCACCAATACCATTTTTTTAAGACCGAGTATGAGCACGATACTTTTTTCAGGTATATACCGATACCATGGACCGATACTTATATTTAATGTCAAATGACTGCTTTCCAATAAATAATTTAGGATTTTGATGAAAGCCTGTTCAGTTTATATTAATGTTGAAATGTTTGGTCAGACACCTCATTTACCCACTGCACACACTCTGACCACACACACAGATATATATACACCACACACACACACACACACACACACACACACACCAGTGTGTTTCTGTATCACGGTAGACAAAAGTGGGCTGCTCACTTTAAAATGGCTGTGCCTAGTTTTGTCCCAGTTCGGACCTGGGTGTTTGTGACTACAAGCAATACACAGTAACAATGATGACATGCCATGTATATAACATAACCCACGGAGGCTCTCTTAGAGCTAAGCCTGTGCCTTGGGCAGCAGAATGGAGGGGGCAGCATTTTTTCCTAATGTCCTTTCTTTTAGAAGTCTAATATAGTTGAGATCTATACAACATATAATGCGATACAACTCTCCAAACCATGACAAATGTTGTTAGAAATCCCTTAGTGCAGGCCTCAAAATTTCCACTCGCCTGCTCGCATTTGGCGAGTGGAAATTACATGAGGGCGAGTGGGAATACAGAGGCAGGGCAGGATAAGGGGTTAGGTGGGGCAACTAGTGGCGAGTAACTCTTAAGGCCTGGCTAGTAGCTTGGGACTTGAAATCTTGAGCCCTGCCTTAGTATAAATGCAATACTTTGATTTTGTTGTAAATTACATTTTTTTTAGACATTGATTGCCCCAATAGGCTGGGATTATTTGTTTTAATTCCATATTTATGTATATGTTTATACTTACTTTGTATATAGGGAAAGGGGGCAGAGAATTTGGAATACCTCGGGCAGCACCAAGTTTAAATAAGCCCCTTGTTATGCTAGTAAACAAAGACACCTCTACAACTGCTATTAGCTTGCCGAGTGGTTCTAGCCATGCCTGTTCATAAATTAAATTATTTGTGGATGCTAAATTATTTATAAAATGAAAGAAACTGCAGATTTTCAGTTAATAGGGTAGATTCATAGTTTTCTAGCATCTATTTATTATTTAGTGTCCTATCTCAATTATACATAAACACTTTAAAATCAGCTTATGTTTGTTATAATGATATTTCATAAGGAGTCCTAGGAGTATTAGAAAATAAAGGGTCAGCTACACTCTTTGAAAGTTATATTATAAAGTGTTTTATTGTGCCCTAAAGATATTTTTTACAATGCCAACTGCTTCAAGAATGTCTTTGAAAGCCTTTGAAAAATCTTTTCTAAATAATTACTTAAAAAAATAAAATGCCAGCACTCTATTCCTACCTTATATTAGAAAAGGAGGTTTTTGGTTCTATGTTTTGGCCAAAATATGTTAATCTCCCCTGCCATATTCTCAATACAAACCTCTAAGGCAGTGTTTCCCAAACCTGTCCTCAGGATCAGGACCCTCCGCCTCGCCAGGTTTTCCAGATATCTGAAGCACAGCACAGGTGATATGATTTGCTGCTCAGTGATTGCAGGATTCAGTCTGCATTTCCCCAAGGTGATCAGTAAAATCTGGCCTGGTTGAGGGTCCTGAGGACAGGTTTGGGAAACATTGCCCTAAGGGGAGTCCCTAACAATTGCATTTTAACCATTTAACCTCCCTGGTGGCTTTCCCGAGTGTGGCTCAGGGTTAAATTTCTATGCTAAAAGCGGTAACCCCGAGCCACACTCGAGCTGGAGTGTAGCTGTACCTGCGCTCCCTCGCTGACCTCCTGCAATCGCATTCTCCTCCATCCAATCGCAGCATCCTGCTTCCTGGTTCCCTTCTCGCGAGCTGAAATGCCCACCCCCTCTTTTAACAAGGTAGATAAGGACCTACTGATCAGTGACCGTGTGACCTGTCCATCAGTCAAGGAAAAAAAAAGCCTTAGCATTGTATGGCAGGGGTCAGCAACCTTGGCCCTCCAGATGTTGGCTGAGCCTCATGAGAAATATCTCATAGACAAACCATCTGGAGGGTCAAGATTGCTGACTTCTGTATTAAGGGTTAATCTCATTTGAAATCTGATAGAACTGGTAGGATGCCTAATGGTGGTGGGGGGGGGGTTTGGAGGGAAGAAATTGAGTATAAAACGATGAATAGTGAAGTCATAATACACTAACCTGATGTTCTTACTTCCCACCCTTCCTCTGCAGTTGGGGTTGGTGGTTTACAGTGTTTGCATTGGTGTCTTGTTGTAGACCATTAGCTCCAATGTGGAGGGAGGCTGGTTAGGTAGTTGAACGCTGGTAAAGGAACAGGGATCGAGTACCTATCGACACAAATTGGCTTGCAATGTCACAAGTGTAAGAGTGTAGGTGTAGGGATGGGGAGGTCGCTTTTCCAATGGCTGATCTTTAGGAGCCTTAAGAGGGGATGTACAGGTAGTTCCTTGGACCACTGTGGGATGGTCAGGAAATAGTGGGGTCCATTGGATGGAATTCCCTGGGCATTAAGATGTATAGAACAGAGTGCAGCCTCTTTTGGGATGGTTAGAAAGCAGCCTCTTCTCTCCCTTTTTTGGCTTGTAATGTAGGGATCCTGTCTGTCTTAGTTAAAATGTCACAGTTAAAGTTTTAATAAAGTTTCTTTTCCTTGGTGAGAAGAGACATTTAACCTCCAAACATAGTGTTTGTGTCTTTTTATTCATTATAAATTGATTTGGGCAAAGTTCCCAGTTTTCAATAGGTATATGTCCTTAGGCATGTACTGTATGGAACCTAAGGGTCAAATTGCAAAAAGCTAAGGGGAAGGATCCATACACCTTAGCAACCCAGGTTCCATAGTATATAGTCCACACACAATTGTATTTAAATAGTAATATAAAGTATTTTTATCAGCAGCTGAATCAGAACCATAACCTGTGAACCAAAACACATTTCCATTGTGTATATGCATATCTTGAGAGGTAACCTACATTGTTTTATATTTTAGGAAATGAGAGGGGTGAAGGAGAATGTTATTTTAATCTAATTACAGATGACTAAACGTGGCATGCAGCGATAAAATGACTCATCCTTGCTTCAGCGAGCCTGTGGCTGTATCTAGTCTCTGTGGTCAGAGTGTTTTTGGTCGTAGCACTGACAGAAAACTATTTCCAGCCGTTCTAGCCCAAGGTAGTTTGTTAAGCCCTTTTGTTAAACTTATCATTCAGAAAATCCTTCTTCTGCTGAGCTACAGATGAATAGTTCTGCTGTTAAAAAGCCGACTAATACTCTATTCATATAGCTCGATTTTTGCAGTGTTCAGCCAATCAAGCGATCCAATTAGCCGAACACCCCGGAGTGCCTTATAAGAATGAACAATCACTATGCAGCATTTTTATTTTTAATGGCCACATCACTTTAATCTAATCCTTTACATCTTTTCTGCAGATTAATTATTAATGCAAAAAAACCAACATAATTGATATTTGTTGAATAGCAGCAGTAGAGAAAAGATGTAGCCACCTCTCGATTTGTTCTTATTTTTGAAACACATTTTCTGTGCTGTGATTATAGGCACGTTAAGAAAATAATTTCTCCACAAAAAAAATACAAGCGAGTAAGTTTAACCTCTAGAGAGATGTCCTCTAAAATGTTTTGTCTTACGACCTTATCTTCTTTTGTGTAGATATAAATAGAATGATGGAGAGCCGGAGCCTCCCCCCGCTGTCATTATTACATAAAGACACATTACAGGGAGATGAAAAGTAGTATTAGCACGAAGCAGCTGCATGAGGAGACACAAACCCAATTATTGTGGCCTGTGTGTTAATTTTTATTCAAAAGGAAATACTTTCAACTGTTTTTATTGTTAACATGTATCTAATGGAATCTATCCTCGTATGATGCACACATAATTTACTCTTATATAAATATTTCACAGCTCCTGGGTACTGCAGCAACCATCCTTCTGTAAGAGCAACACAGAAGGAGAGGGAATTTGTTAAGTACCCAAATCACAGGATAACGCATCGATAACTAACTAGATTACACAACTGGACTAGTAAAGGTTGCATCGAAAATTGGGCTGGATGACAATATCACCCTCTCACAGTTCCACCCTCACAGCTCCGATGTAAATTTTTTTGTCTCTGTTGACTTGTTTTTGTATTTGTCCTTTATTTGGATTTCCGAGTAGATTCTTATTATTAATTATTATGCTTTATTTATATAGCACCAGCATATTCCATAGCGCTGTACAATGGTCACAACGTAGAAAGGGTTACAATACATGAAACAACATTTGACAAACCACTGCAGGAGGAAACGAGGGCCCTATTCCCATGGGAACTTACATTCTAGAAGGGTTGGGGGGTGGAAACAGGAGGAGAGGACTGCAAGGTGAGAGTGATGGACTGCAAGGTGAGAGTGATGGACTGGTTGCGTCAGTGAGCCGTGTGATAGGCTTCCCTAAATAGTACGAGGTAGAGAGTTCCAGAGGATGGAGACTGCGCATAAGAAATCCTGCAGTCTATCATGGGAAGAGGTGATGCGGGGAGAAGCAAGGTGCAGGTCACTGTTTGATCTTAGGGAGCGGGCTGGGGTGTATTTGGTGATTTAGTGAGGACAGGTAGTGTGGAGCTGAGTTAGTGAGAGCTTTGTAGGTCAGGGTAAGTATTTAGAATTTAATTCTGCAGTGGATGTGGAGCCTACTACTACTACTACTAATTCTAGTACTTCTCTAGCAGAATCTCTACTTGGATGTACAAGGAGAGTCTATAGTTTAGCTTGAATGATACTAAATCTCGTTTGCAGTTCTAGTGTAGTTTTACCTGCTGACATATCCACCTTATGTGTGAACTAAAATCTATATTCAAAGGCTTATGTCAGCTGGAGTCCAGTGTTTAAGTTCAGTGAATTGGTGATTGATGAAGAAGGGGATGGGGAAGAGAATCACTAGACCCAATATCAGAAAAACAAGTGAGGGAATGTTAGGCCATGAATTTTCTCTCAAAACATACAAACAAAACAAGAGTTTCTCGGTTGGCAGCCTTTCTCCATAAACAGGACCACCAGTGCTAACCACATGGAACAAAAAGACCATGCTCAAGTTTTGAAAGGTACGCTCATGCCACCTACGTTTTAATGAAACATGAGCAAAATATTTGACCCGCTTTTTGGGTCTAAGACTTTCATCAGTGTATAATGCTCGCCATCTCCTATTGCTTATTCTAACGGAATATCTGGGACAGTATTCCAGTGGCAAGACCTTTTTGTCATTTTGTAGCCTGTCTTTTCACTTGACATTTTTAGTATTGCTCTCAATCAGCATGAAACAATATAGAATGGAGAAGAAATATGCCTCGAGCACATGACAAATTAGTGATTAATTTAGAATATCCGCAATGACTGCATTGCGTGAGTTTGTGTTCAGTTAAATAGTGAAAATAGAAAGGTATTTTGCAGATAAAGTTAACAAAATATAGGATATTTTTAAATGGAAAAAGCCCACAACTTTTTACACAATTGTGACACTGAAGTAATGAGCAAAAAATAATAGAAAATCGTAAGAAACAAAACCCTGTAACCACTCAAAATCTGTGGTAGAGTTGTGTCTTCTCCTGTAGAGAAGAGACGCATTACAAGCACAGGAGAGTGTTAATGAATCTCATTAGGGTGAAGTGATTATTTCTGAGATATACTGCTCAATTAAGTGAAAACATCTGAAATGTCAGGATGGTTGTCTAAGTATTTATAAACCATTGTCTGCTTAGTCTCATCCCAGAGCTTCTCTCTTTATTATAGTATTAGTGAAACAATGACCAATGAGTGACAACAGAGTAATTTAATTTTTCTTAAGATTGACAGCCGCAATCACCTCTTTTAGACAGTACCTGTACCACTATTCTTTCCATCATACTCACAATATTAATTAAATCCTAGTCTTTTTATACATTTCCTGCTGGATGCCTTTTAAATAAACTAGCTATATTCTTTCTCCAGAACCCCTGTCGCACAGAGATAGTGTGATTTCTGTAAATCCGAACTCCAAATTTTTATTACAGATCTGTAATAAATGAATGGAAATTAAATGAAATTTTCAGGAAATGTATTTCCTCTTATGCTGAACAAATCCCATCACAGCAAGTGCTGGAAATAGCTATTTTCTGTTAGGCAAATGGCTATATGGTGCTGCATGTTATTGCTAATGCATCTCAATACTGCATCATTAATTCTTTGGATCTCATTCCTAATTCCTAAAAAAACAAAAACAAACACAAGCCACAATTTACGCTGCTTGGAGATTGCTGAAACTGACAGCTATCTGCAGTCACCTCACCCTATTCATTAATCAGGTACTAGAGAAAACTTTTGTTACCATGGGTGATAAAGATCAAGCACACTGAATCTTTTGTGTCCACACACCCTCTTTCCATAACTCACCACATCGAGACATTGAAAGGAATTTGAAATATGATAGCTAATTCACTGTATACATATTTCTATATTCTAGTAATATTTGATAGCTATATAAATATATAGGGCCTGAATGAATGCTCAGCAAATACGTAATTCTGTTCATTGAGATGATGCTGAGTTTGGTCTTTCTCTTGGCTTCCTGTTTTTTACCAATGAGTGCAAATTTTCTATTCATCCAAACTTCCTCTTGAGACTAGTCGAGAAGGCTGGCCGAGAGGAAGGGATGGATACAGCTGTTTAATTGTTAATACATCCTATGGAACATTCTTGCCCAAAAGCAGGATATAACTCTGACGTCAATTTAGTCTTGCCTACTTGGCAAGGACAGGAAATGCTTGTGTAAGTCTAGGTTACTGCCCAAAGTAGAAAAAACATGTTTCCTATATTACTGACGTATTGATTCTTTATTGGTTTTTAATCCATGAATTTGTGACACTCCCATTTTGACAAAACTGACTGATGTGTTTGAAACTTGCCAGAATAATACCAATATCCAAGACAGAATTTGTGTCTGGTCTTTATTCTCACTCGAGTTCTGTTTCCTGTATGATCACTGGGTCTGATGACAAAGCAGCTATCTTTCCCATCACTGGACCGTGGCCATTCCGGTGATGCTTTTGCAGTGATACATTTCAGTCATCATTTGCCACCTACCATATTTTATAATCAAGGAAGAGATTCTACGCAAACCCCATACACATATCTCCTGATCATTTGACTGTTATTCTGTAGAAATATGAGCATGTTTTAACATTTCTATATGCCAGGAACACAACACAATTATACTGGCTGGACGGAGTAGAGGTAACATCACTTCTCTATACCCATGGAGACCCAGGTTAAAATTCTGGACAGAGTACCTCTCCAAAAAGTGTCCTTGGGTAAGACACCTAACGGTACGTCTCTGCTCTTAGACCATGGAAAAGCAAAAACGTCCGGCAGACAGACACCACACATGCTAGCTTCGGACTGATTGCTCACACAGTAGACTGCATTGCATGACTGTCTTTCGTATTTTGTTTGCCCGTGTTCTTTTCTCCTGTGTTATGGAATGCCACCTGAGGCGAACCCCTCGCAACCGAGGGACACATGCCCCCCTCTTTTTTTTTTACTCTGGTGCCTTGGAACCTTTCCCTGATTGTAGGCACATCTTCCCCAAAAGGGGAATAGGAAGGGAGAAGGAGGAGGGGACAGAAAAAGGAAAGAAAAGGGGAGAGAAAAGCAGGACTGGAACACAGAAACGGAGATCATAGGGACATACAGAGCCCTGCTTCGCAGCTTTGGACTGGACATTCTGAACAGAGGTCAACCTGTATGGATGGATTCCATGCCATTTCTTCTAATATATTATTTAGAATTTTGTCTTTAAATGCTTCTTGTATGCCTTTTTTTTGTTAGCCCCATTTTTGGGGGCCTATGGACTTTTTCCTCACTTACCATTCCCTGGTCTACTGTGTAAAGTAACCTTGATGCAACTTGTGCCCCCCCCTTTTTTTTTCCTCCTTCATTTGAGGAATTTGCAAAATACTGTTTTTGGTTTATACTTCTGGTTCCATATTTACACTCATACCAGACTACTACGTACTATTGTCGCAGGACTTCGGTTAATAGGTAGAATATAAATAAGGGACAACTTCAGTAAAAACACAAGGAAACATAGTGCAACCCAATAATGAATTAAATCTCTTGCGAAAGATAAAAAGATCTGCACACCAAATGGAAAAATATAGCAGCCTTATCTGAAATAGACCTTCAGTCAATCCACCTCAGGATCTCAGCATCCACAGAATCAGGATCCAGCGCCCTGGAAACTGATTCCAAAGGATCAGAACGGACTCAGCTTGTAGATAGAAATGCCAATGATTTATTCCAGCAATTAAAATTATTTTTAGTCTCACTCTGAAGGTGTAAGAACCTGTGATTTGTTATTCATCCTGGTGTCCGGTTAATGGGTTCCTCCTCTTAGTTCTAGCACCCATTTTGGACTTATGGAGGACTTGCCCGGTCTACTCGAGGCCATTGGTCTGGCTTTCTGTTTCTGAATATGGCTAATGTTCAATGTTTTGGTTGCATAATATTGATATTGTTTTCTTGCTGGATTATCATTTGTGCTTCTGATTTCCACCAAACAGTTTATTACTGCTTAGTAGCATTACCCCAATTTGATAAAGTAACGTGTAGATTTGTAGTGTTTGCGGGGTTATGGGAGTATGTGGATGTCACTTTTATTGTGGGACCAGTAGCTATCTTACCTTCAAAAGTGGCTTTTATCCCCCACCCCCCCCCCCAAGTCTGAAATTAATTGTGTAGTATTTTTGGATTTTCATACCTCCTGAAATTTCACCAAAATGCTCAGCTTCAACATGACACCATACCTCAAGGAAATAGATATTTTTGCACCTTCTGACTTTATATCATTAAAGAATCTTTTTTTCCTTTTGTATCCTAAGAGAAACACTTGTTTTAGGAATGCTTCTTGCTGTTTTACCTGGTAGATAAGCAGGAGAGCTGAGTGTAGAGAGAACTCATTAGGATAAGTGGTTTTTGTGTTACCACAAGCAATTAAGGTTCCGAAAGTCAGACTATGTACCTTGCCATGTAGTCTAACAACCAAGTGTCCTGTGGTTCTAACATTAAGGACGATAGTAATAGATGTTACACTGTGACATTACTTCTTGTAATGCAAAGACGCCTATCTAGATTTTCCGTGTAAATGCAGCTAAATGGATGACATGCAAGGACATAGATAATTCTTTATATATTTCTGCAGTAATAAGAAAATATGAACATTTTATAATAAAGCATAAAAACATAGAATGACAAAGATAATTATTCATAACTTTTTTAAAAAAGCTTTAACTTTTACGTAGTTAAAACTCTTTCTACAACATTAAAAAAAATCACAGAAAATGGATAATATGTAACAGTATAAATTAGTTTAACTATACACTGAATTTCTAATACATTTTACTTTATCATTGGTTGCCAATTATCCAGAGTGGTTTTAATCTGCAGTAATTACCGTGATAAGGTAAAAGAAAGAATGTGCTTTGTTCCTTTTTAAATTATCACTGCTATTTAGTATTTCACATGCAGAATTTATTACAACAGAAATGCTTGAATAATATAAGAAATCTAACAACAGTGAGGGATTATTTCCCAAGCAACCAAAAGAAATGTACAATATGTTCTACGTCTGTGAATCTATCCACTTACAAATATCACAGAATCTTTCCAAAGTACACCATAAAAAGAATTACACCGCATGTGACCGGGTGTACATACAATACAGCGTACAAACAGGAGCCACAGACAAGTATGCAAGGTTACAAACTATTAACTGTCAGAAACTTTTACCTTGTCCAACGTAAACGTCATATACCTTAATTGTGAAGACGAGGAGCTGATGGGGATCTAGAGCTAGTTAACTTATTCCTTTTCCTGCGCCACCAGAGCATAGAGCAGTGATCCCCAACCCTGGTCCTCAGGGTCCGCTAACAGGCCAGGTTTTAAGGATCACCTTGGGGAAATGTAGACTGAATTCTGCAATCATTGAGCAGTAAATCACATCACCTGTGCTGTGCTTCAGATATCTGGCAAACCTGGCCTGTTAGTGGGCCTTGAGGACCAAGGTTGGGGACCACTGCCAAAGAGGACATACCCAAATTGACTATGGTATCTTAAAATGTCTTAAAGTCAGTGAAGGCAGGAAGAATTGTGGAGTTAAAGGGTTAAAGAACTCACATTTGGAGTAACTGAGAAAATACCCTTACCATGAAGAGGACATCTCACCTGGTTTTAGAATACAGGAACTGTGAACTCCCCATAATATGAACTACAGTCTGGAAAACAGAGTATATGGTCAATGTACGTTAATGATTTTCAGCTCTAGATTTTCTCAGATCTTAAAAGTAATGGTCAAAGATGACGTCAAGCATATCATGAGTTCACTTTACTCCAATGTGTGGTTGTTACATTACTGAATATAGTCTCATTGCTATTTACCTGAATTGGATTAACCCCTTTACTGCTGAGCCATTTCACCCCTGTGTGCTGAGCTCGTTTTGACCGTTTTGTGCTCATCATGTTCAAACGTGTTTTTAAAGTTGTACAGTCAGGTCCAGAAATATTTGGACATCGACACAATTCTAACATCTTTGGCTCTATACACCACAACAATGGAGTTGGAATGAAATAAACACAATGTGCTTTAACTGCAGACTGTCAGCTTTAATTTGAGGGTATGTACATCCAACTCAGGTGAACGGTGTAGGATTTACAGCAGTTTGCAGATGTGTCTCCCACTTGTTAACCCCTTCACTGCTGAGGCATTTCACCGCTGTGTGCTGAGCTCATTTTTACCGCTTTCGCTCATCATGTTTAAATGCGATTTGAAGCCACATTTTAATAAATGACCCATACATATTATATATCATTCTTTCCGGCAGACTCCGCAGATTCATAATATATAATTTTTATATGTATATGTCATGTCCTGTCTGTATATTATAACAAAAAATACAATAAAAATTAAATTTTTAATCATCTGCAGTGTGTAAAGTGGTTTTTTTCACATTTTATCACATGAGCGCTTGCAGTGGGGTGTGGTGGGGTGGGGTGCGGTGGGGTGCGCTTGTACAAAAATTTGAAATGGGGACTTGTTACATTTTGTGGGGGGAATTACGTGATTTTTAGCAAACTAACCCCATAGAAAAAAATCATTAGTGCAGCATCATTGTTCACATTATAATTGAAATGTGAACAATATTGCTGCATTAATAAAAACAACACACAAAAAAAACCATGTTTTTTTATTTTTTTTAAAATTTATTTATTATTTATATTATAATTTTTTTATTTATTTTTTTTACTTTGTACCTTGTCATGTTGGGAATCATTCGAAAGGCCATGCTCAGTCCTTTCAAATGACACCCTCCAGGACCCCCTAGCTGCCACGGTTCTGGAGATATCGGGGTTCACAAAAACCCCCTATCTCCACCAGGGGATTTCCTTGGCAAAATCCCCTGGCAGCTAGGGGTTCCCCGGCTATCTGACATCATCACGTTATGCATGATGACATCAGGCAGCGAGGGGAGACCCGGGGGTGGAGCCGCCATCCAAGATGGCGGCCCCCACCGGAGCTAGGCTGCACTTCAGCGCTGCAAGGCGCTGAAGTGCAACCCGGCGCTTGAGGGGTTAAAGCCAGGCACCGCTTAAAAAGGGAGACTCTCCCTTTTTAAGTGGTGCCTGGCTTTTGGAGCTGCTCCTTTCCGATCGGGAGGGAGAGGGATCCGAACGGATCCCCCCTCCCTTCCAGGCTATCTCCCGGCATTGCCGGGGGGTCACCTGGAAATGACGTCATCGCGCCAAGCACGATGACGTCATTTACGCTGGGAGGAGCTTGACTTCAGCATCTGAGGATGCTGAAGTCAGAACGCCGTGGGACCCCGGACAGAGAGGTGAGTATCTCCGCCGGGGGTCCCGCACAGCTGATGACGTGCGGGGCACGTCCTCAGCATGTAACGTGCATCAATGAGGACGTGCCCCACACGTCTTTAGCAGTGAAAGGGTTAAGGGACCAAAGGTAATGGGACAGAATAATAATCATAAATCAAACTTTCCCTTCTTAATACTTGGTTGCAAATCCTTTGCAGTCAATCACAGCCTGAAGTCTGGAACGCATAGACATCACCAGACGCTGGGTTTCATCCCTGGTGATGCTCTGCCAGGCCTCTACTGCAACGGTCTTCAGTTCCTGCTTGCTATTGGGGCATTTTCCCTTCAGCAAGTGAAATGCATGCTCAATGGGATTCAGGTCAGGTGATTGACTTGGCCATTGCATAACATTCCTCTTCTGTCCCTTCAAAAACTCTTTGGTTGCTTTTGCAGTATGCTTTGGGTCATTGTCCATCTGCACTGTGAAGCGCCGTCCAATGAGTTCTGCAGCATTTGGCTGAATATGAGCAGATAATATTGCCCGAAACACTTCAGAATTCATCCTGCTGCTTTTGTCAGTAGTCACATCATCAATAAATACAAGAGAACCAGTTCCATTGGCAGCCATACATGCCCACGCCATGACACTACCACCACCATGCTTCACTGATGAGGTGGTATGCTTAAGATCATGAACAGTTCCTTTCCTTCTCCATACTCTTCTCTTCCCATCACTCTGGTACAAGTTGATCTTGGTCTCATCTGTCCATAGGATCTTGTTCCAGAACTGTGAAGGCTTTGTTAGGTGTTGTTTGGCAAACTCTAATCTGGCCTTCCTGTTTTTGAGACTCACCAATGGTTTACATCTTGTAGTGAACCCTCTGTATTCACTCTGGTGAAGTCTTGTCTTGATTGTTGACTTTGACACACATACACCTACCTCCTGGAGAGTGTTCTTGATCTGGCCAACTGTTGTGAAGGGTGTTTTCTTCACCAGGGAAAGAATTCTTCGGTCATCCACCACAGTTGTTTTCCGTGGTCTCCCGGGTCTTTTGGTGTTGCTGAGCTCACCGGTGCTGTCAGGGACCGGGTTCAGGGAACACCAGTGATGTGGATATGAACCCAGGATGCAGTAAATAATGACAACAACAAAAAGGGTTTGGTGAAAACAGCAGAAACGGATATTGAATAAGCTGGATGTAAACAAAAAGGCAGGAATCTGTATAAATAATAGTCCTTGAAAAGCAATGCAGTTGATGGGGAAACACAGCTTGAAAAAGGGAATCCGGATGATGAAAGTCTTGTGAGTTGAAACAAGGGATTGTGGATGGAGGTCTTGAGATGGGAGATGCAGAAGACACAATACCGGCTAGGATGAAGCAAGAGAAGTCCAGGGAAATAGCCAGGGGTCCAGTACACAGGAATCAATGGTAGAGTCTCAGCAAGGCTGTGTAACGGTTAGCCCCTGCTTGGGCCATCGTGGTGGCTTGGAACAGGAGATGAAGCCCTTAAGGCTGGGGTCAGACGAGCGTAGTGTTCACGTCCGTGATTGCGCCTAAAAGTACGTCCGTGATATCATGAAAGAAAGTCCATTGGAGCCTGACACATGAAGTACGTCCGCACTGAACTGCGGACGCATGACGGATGCTGCAAACGGACGCAGGTTAGGCAAGAACGTAATACTGCTAGAACGGACGTGCGGAGTGCGCCACGTCTGCAACGTCTGCATAGCTTTGTGTGTGAGTGATGGAGCGAGGTCAGATGGTCTGCATTTATACGTCCAGCATTTTTGACGGACAGAATGTTTTTTCATTGTAATTTATTTTTCCCTCCTACATCCGTCAAAAATAACTTCAGTGAAAAAACGGACTGTGTGACCACTACTGCATCATCCGTACTGACGATGTCCATACTGCACGGACGTACAGTCCGTAGAAATCACGCTCGTCTGACCCTAGCATAAGGCAGGTGAGTAACTGACTGGACACAAGGACAGACGGATTTCTCCAAAACCAAGGAGCACCAAAAAACAGAACAGAATTGCCACTAAGCTCCGAAGGCTTCAAGACCGACAGACAACTTAGGACACTCAGAAACACAATGATACGCCTGCCAATCCGTGAATTGAGCAGGCTGCAGGGCAGTCGGAGAAACACAAAGATACACTTGACAATCCGTGAAGTGAGCAGGCTGAAGGACAGTAAACAAAACAGACTATACTAAAAGAGGTCCTTATAAGCGGCCTCTGAATAATATACTAAACTAAGACAGACAAGGTACATAAAACATGAAACATACAAGAATCGTCAATCAGGCAGAGGTTGGCAACAGATCAGAAATATACGGTACCAGGGGGGAGTAGAAGGGATAGTCAAAAATAAAGCCGAGGTCAGAACCAGAAAACACTTGAACAGGAATGCTTTGCAGCAACTCAGGAAACACGAACCAGACAGAACCACCATCAAACTCCACAAACAGTCAATGAGGCTCTGTGCTGCTGGGAATATATAGGGAGTGGGTCTGTGTGATTGGGCCATGTGACCCCAGACCAGGAGATCACAACAGAGCCCCAGATCAGCACTAAACAGCACAGCCAGACACACCATAGGGGAAAAACAAACATGAAGACCCTTCATCACCAGGGGGCAAGGCCGAGACGTGACAGGCTGGTCACTGGGCTCAGGAACTTCTTTCTAGGCTTGTGCACCGATTTATTTTTTCAGTTCGATTCGGTTCGATTTGTTAGGATGTTTAAAATTTTCGATTCGGCTCGTTTCGACCGATTTCTGTTTCGATTCGGTTCGGCTCATTTTTCGGAATATCGACCATTTTTCGTGTTTTCGGGTCACTTTGCTCGTTTTTTGTATCGACTTTTCGGAAATTTTCGTTTTTTCAGAACGTCTGTTCTCCTCGTTTCAAGGTGTCTACGATAATTCTGGCGATTCTATCGTGTTTTTTTTATTAAATAAAGATCCTTTTTTTCTTATGAATAATTGAATATACATTTCACAACTTTATTTAATCATATTAAAATGGTATGAAAGCCAAGGAACAAAAAAAATGAACAAAACGATTTAAAAAACGCTAAACTGACCCGAATGCCACAAGAAACAAGTGATACGCATTTAAAAATACAAAATTTACAGAATCAGCGATATAACCGATAATAGTTAAATATACGATTTCCAGAATTACCGAAATGGAACCGAAATCACGAATGGAACCGAAATCATGAATAGAGCAAAAATAAATTTCGATTTGACACATTTCAAGTCCATTTGAAAAATCCGAAAAATTTTCGTTTCGGCTCGGAAAACTTTTCGGATCTATCGGTTTTCGGGTCCAACCCGATTCGGAAATTCGGCCGAATCCGAAGACACGAATCGGGAAATTTCGTGAAAATTCCGAAATTCCGAAACCCGAAACGCACATCCCTACTTCTTTACTTCACAAGGATCAGACGTTAATGACAGAGCACTGGCTGGATGTAGGAGTGGTTCTTTTAAGGAACCCAGCCAGTGCTCATTAGATACACCTGATGCAGTGCGCCAAAAGCTGGGATAAGGCATACTGCTATACATGAGCTTGCCACCAGGGTTGATCTCAGGACTTGGTCTTTTTGCCACGGCGTCGCCGTGGGACCTGACAGGTGCGTTCCTTCTTTTTGAGAATGTTCTAAACAGTTGTTTTGGACATGCCTAATGTTCTTGCTATTTCTCTGATGGGTTTGATTTTTCTTCAGCCTAATGATGGCTTGCTTCACTGATAGTGACAGCTCTTTGGATCTCATCTTGAGAGTTGACAGCAACGGATTCCAAATGCAAATAGCACACTTGAAATTAACTCTGGGCCTTTTATCTGCACATTGTAATTGGGGTAATGAGGGAATATCACACACCTGGCCATGGAACAGCTAAGAAGCCAATTGTCCCATTACCTTTGGTCCCTTAACAAGTGGGAGGCACATCTGCAAACTGCTGTAAGTCCTACACCGTTCACCTGAGTTGGATGTACATACCCTCAAATTAAAGCTGACAGTCTGCAGTTAAAGCACATTTGTTTCATTCCAACTCCATTGTGGTGGTGTATAGAGCCAAAGATGTTAGAATTGTGTCGATGTCCCAATATTTATGGACCTGACTGTATTTCATTATAGAATCAAGACAAATAATATATTTTAGTCAGCACGCGCAGCAGGATCAAAGTATACCATTATACCATGTATATGTCTCGTCAGAATGCTGTAACAAAAATCTCAAAAAAATATAAATTTCCATTCAGATTTCAATCATTTACACTACAGCATATAAAATTATTTTATTTCAAATATCACTCAAATCTTTGTGGGTTTATATTACATGGGGTACTTTTGTTAAATAAAACTAAAAATGGGAGCATGTTACTGTATTTTTTCTGAGAAAATACACAATTTTGCCGAAAACGAAAAAAACCTAAATTTTTCACTTGTATTTTGGAGGACTATGGGGGTTATTCAAAGAGATCCGAATTGTGGCCGAAAGGTAACTGAACAGTGAAACTCAGCGTACGGTTACCATTCCTGGTCATTCGGCTATTCAGAGAGCAGGCAGTTTGCCAAATGTTGCCGATTTTTTTTTAATATATTTAGAAAGTATTTTACCAGGAAGGATACATTGAGATTTCTCTTGTTTTCAAGTATGTCCTGGGTGGCGAGTATGTACCGTTAGGTATCTTGCCCGAGGACACTTACTGGGGAGGTGCTCTTGCTGGGATCAAACCTGTGTCTCCACAGTCTCTCTCCACGTTTATAGAGCAGTGATGTTACCTCTACTCCACCCAACCTGCACATACGGTGCCTGTTCGGTGCCTGTTCGAGGGCAGTGAAATCTCCATAGAGAAAATGAACAAAACGATTTAAAAATCGCTAAACTGACCCGAATGGTCTGACTTTAAAAATAAAAACCAGAACAAAAGGTTTTAAAACGGAAAAATAGTTGATCAAAATGATCTGAAACGGGGGAGCGTGGCCGGCTACGAGCGGGAGCGGACATGTCCTTGAGGAGCTCCGCATGTCCTCCCTGCTTAAGGACCTTCAGCTGAGTATATGTGCCCCAATTTTTGTGTTTACAAGTGCCTGTGTAGCTGGCCATCGGTATTCACCCGTCCGGAGCCCGTTCAGCCTCCCCTCCGGACTGGAGACTCAACTGCTGGCTGAGGAATCAGATTGTTGTGAGGGGCCGGCGGCCATCTTGGTGCCTACCTTCCGCCATCGGATGCCTACTGATCTTGCGGATCTGACCGCCCCATCCCAAGCTGTGTTGAAGACTGGGGAGATGGTGGGCCCACGTCTCCCGGTCAATGCTGATGAATATCCCTTGGGGACGGCGGATGGACCTGCGGGGAGGAGGGACGGCGTCTTCCCCCCCCTCTCTGGAGGAGATGGAGCTGTGGACTCAGGCCTCGAGGCCTGCTTGCTGATTCTGTCAGGGGAGGAGGAGGATGGCCCGCTGACCAAAGGGGTTCTGCGCCGGATGCTTGCCGCATTGAGGGACTGCAGGGAGGAGATGGCCCCGAAGGTGACGGCGAGGTCGGATGCTATAACAGGGGATACAGCGTCGCCACCATCGGATGACCCGGCTGAGCTAAGCCTGTCGATTACCTGCAGCTTACATGACAGAGTGGTGCCCGATGGGGATGAGGCACCCCCCGCGTATCAGAAGATGACTTCCCTGCACCGGCCGTCGGGTATCGGGTGACTTTTTGTGACAGAGCGGAACCTGGAGCTGGGGCCTTGAAATTTTCTACATGGATCATTAATACACCACAGGAGGCGATCCCGGTGCGGTGTATTGGTGGGGTGCTGACACCTGATGGGGTTGGCAGAGGAGTGACAGATCTGGCGCAGTCCACCATGACCCCCCCTGAGCCGTCGGCACTAGGAAAGCAGCAGACAGTTTCTAAGCTGATGGAGCAACTATCCTGGTCCTATGTCATAATCCCTGCTCCGACCCAGGAGATGCCTGATGGCCACGGCATGTGGGGGATGCGATCGAGCCCACCAACACTACGCGCTTCTATGTCTGCTGTGACAGGAAGGATCGAATCGCGCTGCGGAGAGCTGCCTGTTATGGCCCCGATTCCGCTATTGGACACAGGCTGAAGTGTCTAGTGCTACATTGTCTGGCTGGACTTTTCTTCATCCTCATTGTGGCCGGCTCTCTTCCAGGGACATCTTTTTGATGTGCGCCCCCTCCCTCTGTTCCTTAACCCGCATCAGTTTATTTTTGATTTTTGTTTCCCCCCCCCATGCTGAGATTACACCTTGAAACCCTCTTACTGCCTAAACGTTATTGCTCCCCAGGACGATTGTTTCCTTGAGACGCTATGAGGGCACCCCCACTTTGTGTGTGGCATACTACTGTTTAAGTGTATTTTCTCTCCACCCGCTACCCCCCTTCCCTCCCCCCTCATGATTTCTATTATATGCTGAGACCCCCCCCCCTTTAGGGGATGTTTATTATTTTTCACACGTGGTACTTCTGCTGTGGATGGCCCTGCGTGGCCCTTGCTTTCATATGTTTGATTATATGCTGACTTATTTACAAAATAAAATTTTAAATTTAAAAAAAAAAATGATCTGAAACGAAAAAAATAAAAAAAATAAAATGATTTAAAACAGACAAAAAAAAAATTAACCCTTTCGCTGCTGAGGCATTTCACGGCTTCCCTTCACGCCTGTGTGCGGTCTGCTGCTGAGCTAATTTTTAACAGTTTCGCTCCTCTTGTTTAAACGCGTTTTGAAGCCTTATTTTATAATATGACCCAGACATGTTCTATATCGTTCTTTCCGGCAGACTCGGCAGATGATTCATAATATATCATTATCATATGTATGCGTCATGTCCTGTCTGTATATTATAACAAAAAATGCAATAAAATTAGAATTTTCAATGTTTGTTTTACAAGGTGTAAAGTGTTTTTTTCACATTTTAACATGCGAGTGTTTGCGGTTATATTTTATGAGTTGCGTTTGTTAAAAAAAATTGAAAAGGGGACTTGTTATATTTTTTTGGGTGAAAATTATTATTTTTAACAAACGCACCCCATACAAAAATCCTTAGTGCAGCATCATTGTTCACATTATAATTGAAATGGGAACAATATTGCTGCATTAACAAAACAAAACAAAAAACCTATTTTTTTTTATATTTTAATTTTTTATAATTTTTAACATTGTCATGTTTGGTATTGTTGGAAAGGCCATGCTCTGGTCGATCCAAAGATACCAAACATTAACCAACCGATAGCTGCCGCGGATCGGGAGATAGGGGGTTCCAATGAATCCCCTATCTCCACCAATGGTCGCAGTTAGGGGTTAACTCCAGAACTGACGTCATTGTGACGAGGTCTTGGGACTGTCAGCAGCTGCCGTTCCCCCACACTGTTGTCTTCCTGCAAAGACGTGACCATGTTGGCGGGCAGCGTCTTAGCGGGCAGCGGTGGGAGAGAGAGAGCTCATAGCTGGGAGGAGGTGTTGCGTGATGCTGCAAACAGGGACAAATAAACTAGACCTGAGCCGCACTAAGGATCTTTGGGTTGTGTCGGAGAAGACTTCACGCAGTGCTGCCATCAATATTTTTTGATAAATTCTTGGTTATGCAATGAATGTGACTGTGGACAAATCCTTGTTGTTGTGACATCGCCTAAGCTTAACAAAACCAGGCCACGTCGGTAATCAAATCTCAAGGCAGTACAACAAGGTTGTGTTAGTGTGTGACATTTTTTGGCCAGGCAGGAAGTGTAGAATGTGCACAGTCACATTCATGGCCACAAATATGTTGACAAATTTATGACAAAGGGTCCATAGAAATGTCAATAAATTTATGTACATATAATTTTAACAGTGTGGAAACCAAGCAATACATATTAACTTATTAAGTAAGGAAAAGCAACGCACACAAACAGGAAAATATAGAAAAAATAGAAAATTTATTTACAACATGCCAAGGATGGCAAACTGCCCAATGGGGGCACAAACATAGGGGAGGAGGAGGCTGGTCTCACTGCCGCTCCAGGATGTCAGCGGCATTGCTTATATGCTCCCGCAATTCCTATAGCAGTTCCTGGATGGAATCTATGGTCGTAACAGCCAGGCGTAGCTCGCCGATCGCCATCCGATTTATTATTTTAATGCTGGACGTGTCCGGTCTGGCTTCTCCTTCTATATATCCAATAAATGA
The DNA here is from genome assembly GCA_009667805.1 of Leptobrachium leishanense. Classification (NCBI taxonomy): domain Eukaryota; kingdom Metazoa; phylum Chordata; class Amphibia; order Anura; family Megophryidae; genus Leptobrachium; species Leptobrachium leishanense. The sequence goes on from CM019066.1 coordinate 126,090,656, forward strand.
AAGAAGGAAAATACAGTAAGTAAAGCAGGTTTCTATTTTTGACTGAAAGTCTTGAAAAAATATAACAGTAGTATATACCAGAGCTGGCGGCCTCCTGAGGCTCCGACTCCTCCTCCGACTCCTCCTCCTCCACCACCACCGTCAGCATCTCATCCGGTGCTATATCTAAGAAATTAAAGAAATAAAAAATACAGTAAACAACAAAACTGATTTATTTTTTAACAAAAGTCGATGCAAAATACAACAGTAAAAAAAAAAACCTGGACTCGCGGCCTCCTGCTGCGGCTCCGGCTCCCTCTCTCCATCGCCCTCCTCCTCCTCCTCCTCTTCCTCCTCCTGCTCCTCCTCTTCCTCCTCCTGCTCCTCTTGTGCTATACATAAAAAATTTAATTAAAATACAGTAAACAAAAAATGTTTCTGTTTTTGACCAAAAGTCGTTGCAAAATAAAACAGTATATACCAGCGCTGGTGGTCGCCCGTGGCTCCTCCTCCTCCACTGGGGCACTGGTGCCCGCCGGGGCAGATGCTGCCTTCTTCCTGTCTTCTGCCAAATCCAAAAAATAACACGTAAATAATGCAGACTGGAAAAAATGGTATATCTATACAATATATTGCCGAAAGTATTGCGACACCCCTCCACTACCCACTAGCACTACCAGCTTGACCCACCACTACTCCCATCTCATAGTTCTAAAGTCACAAAATATTTATTTATTTCCCCTGCACTTAGACATATAATTGAACGGTAATATATGTCTATTTTTTTCAGAAGTAAACATTACGTTTATTCAATAAAAACTATTATTTGTGTTGTGTGCGTACAAAACGCATTGTGCCGACTGCTTTTATTTATTTTATAGAAGGCCTCAGCCTCAGTTTCACTTTCAGTTTCTGCGAATAAAACTGTGGATATTGCAGAAACAACAGAAATCCGCCATTTTGTTTTGAAATTTGCATCTAAAGCGTTCAATAATGACACTGCTGCAGCAAACTGAATTGCTGCGCTACAACAATTCAGCAGCTGCTGAGGATGTATTGAACGCGGCTCTGTTTGGATGCACTTTCAGAAGAACTACATGTCCCATCCTACCACTTAGGAGAGACGCAGAGATTTTTGTTGATGCGCAGATGGGAGCCAATATTGGGCAAGCTGCGGGTCTTCTCGTATGCATCACTCAATCACAACAACCTCCCCCCCAGCACACTACAGACTACACACAGTGCCAAAAGAAATCCAGCATTGTAATTTCATCTACATACATCAAATGTCACAATTTTCACGAATACGTAAAATCACAAATAAGAAGAGCTATGGCAAAAATGCATGTATGACGAGTCGTGAAAACGCAAAGCTATACACAATCACATTGCATGAAAAAAGGACTAGATAAATCAAGGTATTTCTGTGCACATTAGCATATGCAAGCACATTATTATTATTATTATACAGGATTTATATAGCGCCAACAGTTTGCGCAGCGCTTTACAATATAACATGACACTTACGTTTGGCTATGACACGCCGGATGTGCCTCAGCTGCTCCTCCTCGCGCATCTTGAGGTCGGACCAGCGTTTTCGTAGCTGGTCCTTTGTCCGGTCCTTCCCGAACAGCTCCAGGATGGTGGTGCGAACCTTATCGAGGATACGGTCCTTTCTTGCATTATTCTTCCTGCCGTAAGGGCCCTTACGGCAGTCGTAATCTTTACGATCAAAGATGCGGACCAGCTCCAACATCTCGTCAAATGCCATGTTGCTGGCCCGCTTCTTCCTGGGTGGTGTCTCATGGGTGCAAGAAGATGAGGAGGTGTCCAAATGGCACTCGTCTCTTGCAGCCATGATAAATAATAAAAACAATATTTTTTGGCCTGTCCAAAAAGTTGTCAAAAAATTGGCTCAATAAAGTTACGACATCCGCGCGCGCGCGCATGCACGACCCGCGGATGAATCGGATCCGACCCGATTACGAAGGAATTATCGTATCGACAGAATTATCGGATCATTGGAAACAAAAACAAGTGATACGCATTACAAATACAAAATTTACAGAATCAGCGATACCAGAATTACCGAAATGGAACCGAAATCACGAATGGAACCGAAATCATGAATAGAGCAAAAATAAATTTCGATTTGACACATTTCAAGTCCATTCGAAAAATCCTAAATTTTTTCGTTTCGGCTCGGAAAACTTTTCGGATCTGTCGGTTTTCGGGTCCGATCCGATTCGGAAAATCGGCCGTATCCGAAAACACGAATCGGGAAATTTCGTGAAAATTCGGAAATTCCGAAACCCGAAACGCACATCCCTAGAAGCAATGCTTCGTCTATTCAGAGAACAAAAACCAGCAGTGAAAAGTTGCCTAAATGCCCTGCTGTTCTGTTGTTTCATTCGACAGGTTTATTCAGGCGAATCCCATAGGCTTCAATGTTAAAAATATTCCTGTTTTAATTCGGTATCTAATAAACCGTTTATCATTTTATTCCGCAGTAAAAAGTCTCTTTATTTTTAGATTTTTTTAGGATCTTTTAGGCATTTTTTGGGATTTTTGGGGGAAAAACATTTGTTTTTTTAAAACGTTTTTTCTTTTTTCTGTAACAGCCCTTTTATTATCATTCATTGGATCTTATATGTAAATTTCAGCCATTTTCGTTCTGTAGTTTCGTTGCAAACAGCTTTTCACTTTTCAAACATTCAAGCGTACGTTTTTTTTTTCACTCCATTCGTCTGTGGTGTCGGATTTTTCCAGCAGCTGCTCTGCGCTGTGATCAGCGGCTGCTCGGGTTTCTCCGGCGTGTTTGGCGGGGTTAATACAGATGTTTTTGCAGGTTTCGGTTTACGTTCGTCGGGTTTTGCGATGAGTGTTCGCTGGTTTTGCGGTGGCTTTTCCCTGCACTACGACGGCCCTGTGGTGCTTGCTGAATACACCGCATGGTCGCCAAAATAGGATCGCCGAATCTCACCAAATTGAAGAGAACGAAAAGTCACTGAACGTGCGGTGACTTTTCGATTCTCTTTGAATAACCATGTATGTTTTATGAATAATATGGCTAACAGGGTTATTCAGACAGAGGTGAAAAGCAGGAGAATGGCTGGAGAATGGAAAATTCTAGGTCAAAATAGCCAAACCAGAAAAATTCTCCCATTTATCTCACTTTCCAAATCGGCTATTTTGACCTAGAATTTTCCATTCTCCACTCATTCTCCTGCTTTTCATCTCTCTCTGAATAACCCTGTATGTATAAAACACTGAACTTGCTCACGTCGAGGGAAATGAGAAGGTGAGTAATGGCATTGGTATTGCTCAATGTATGCGTCACAAATGGACTCCACCATTGCTTTGGAACAAAAATAAATAAATTATTTTATATATATATTACATTTTACATGGTCATGTAAATGTAATGTACCAATAGAAAGGCCAGACACTGGCCTGTCTAATGAATCCTAACTGCTAAATTTTTACATTGAAACCTTTGGGATTCGCCTGTTTAAACTTGTTGATCTAAACCACCGAAAATCAGGGTATTTCACTGACATTTCGGTGCTGTTCGGCGTTCTCTGAATAGATTAAACATTACTTCTCTATGGGAATTTCACTGCCACCAAATGGCACTGTATGTCGCTGTCCATGGCCTGTGGTGTTGAATACAACAGATTCAGCACCACGGCCAATGAACAGGGAGGCAGTGCTGAATCACAGTGAAAATTATATCAATTCGTTATACTCTGTTTCATTTTCGTTCATTTCGGACGGAACCGGTTTGCTATTTTGGAAGTGCTTCCGAAATACGAATCGGTATAATTTTGCCCGAATTGCAATTCGGAACGATACTAAATGCACATATCTAAATTCTACAACTTCCCTATTAATGGTACAATACCACTAAACAAACATTGCTCTAAAGCAGGGGTTCTCAACTTCGTCCCTCCAGATGTTTTGGAGCTACATCTCCCATGATACTCAGTCACTCCATTAGGTTGACAGGGCCTTGTGGGAGATGTAGTTCCAAAACACCTGAATGATCAAGGTTGGGCACCCCTGCTCTAAAGTATACTGCAAAGTGTTACAGCAGCTGGTATCTTCTGCTTTCTATCGTCTTGAGCAGATGCTTTTATAATGTAGAACAATGTTTGTTTAGTAGTCTTGGAACATATTTTTTTCAGCAAAATCACCTCTCAAACCGTACAATATATTTTACCTGACAACATGTGGGAATCAGCTATGAGCATCTCAGAAAAGGCCTTCATTGAGCTTTATGAAAAATTGCTTTTCCTCATTGTTCATAGTGCAATTAGGACTCCTGTATTGTTAGGTGAAATAGAAAAGAAAGGTCGATATCTAAGGCACCTATATAGTTTACACCTGCAATAATGAGAATGTAATCTATTAGTGCAAACCCTACAATAGCAATTAAGTAGGTTTCCAGCATCACACTTCATTCATGTTATTTGTACAAGCAAGGATCTTAGAAAGGGTACCTTGGGTAATTAAGAATGTCGAGTAAGGGTAATTGAGTAATTAAGGATGCCTTTAAGGCATTGTTACATTAGTTGATGTCACCTAAAACAAATCTTAGTTCACACCAGCTAATGGGAACCTTTCAGTAAATATTTAATACTGTAAACAGTTAATACAGATTTCCTTGTTTTTTTATGCCCCTGAATTTTGTAACTGTGCTGTAATTAAAAAATTCTATTCATAAACAAGTCCTGTAAATCAATATCTGTTAACATTAACTTAGCTTATTTATAACGCATGCCTTTTTTTTAAGCCTATGGCCATGTAGACAAGTGTTAGTCAAAAGAGGGCTAAAGGTTAAAGATGTGTGACTATTACTTTAGATTACAATGTTACTCTGTAATACCTATTTGTATGGTTTTCAGCATAATGGTATATCATTGGAACCTTTCCACGCTATGATCCGTATTCTAGCTAAGCTTAGATGGTAAAAAGAAGATGCAAATAGCAAATGATGGCACACATGATGAACGGAAATGACGCGATTCTGACAAATCAAAGTGAGACACACGTCAGCAACCCGGAGGTCACATGGACACGTTCCTCTCCAGAACACACGCCAGAGTACCCGGAAGTCACATGGGCACGTTCCTCTCCAGAACACACGCCAGAGTACCCGGAAGTCACATGGGCACGTTCCTCTCCAGAACACACGCCAGAGTACCCGGGAGTCACATGGACGTGTTTCTATCCAGAACACACGCCAGAGTACCCGGAAGTCACATGGACGCGTTCCTATCCAGAACACACGCCAGAGTACCCGGAAGTCTGCAATAATATGCTTCAATATAAAATTGGGATACTTATGTTTAGATGGCAGTGTTAGTTTCTTTTGGTCACCACCATATGGCCTAATATTAATTTTAATAAGTATTCTAGGTGCACTGGGAATAACATACTGTTTTTAGCTACACATGATGAACTGCCAATAAGTATCACTGTAGAGCCATGCACCATTGCTGGTATCCTCTCTATAGGACTCCACGAAGACCAGCATAAGACCTCAATGAAATTATAGGGTCTATTCACAAAGTACCAAAATTGCACTCGATTTTGCTGCTTTGCTTTTCGAACTGCGGCAAAATGCACCATATTTCCGCCTCAGTTCGCCAGTATTTTGTGAAGTGACGGCTTAGTGAATAGACAAAATGCCCCAAAATTGAACCAAACAGTGAAATTCACCGTTTGGTACAATTCATTGGCAAGTTCGGAGGTTAGTGAATAACCCCTTTTGTGATTGCACAGGGCTGGTGGAAGAACACTGGGAACTATTTGTGATGGAGGGATGGGATCTGTTGCCCTTCCAAAAAATTTGCATCATACTTACAGAATCATACTGGAACAACACATGAGACCTCTCTTTACTCAATCAACAAAGCCATTCTATAGGTGGAGCAGACATAGGAAAACAGAGGAATTTTTATTTAAAAACATCCTCTTAATTGTGTATACAGTTCCCCAAATACTTCCACTACCAGCGATTTAACATCTATTGAGAAAAGTGCTCTAGCAGGAGGAGAGACATGTTAGACTCAATTGATACACACGATTATTAGAGACCAGTTGAAGCATTGACATACTCTTATTTCCCATTTCTTGTGCTTTGACTCACCAAAGTCCAGGATAACATGCCTGCCACCTTCATAGTTTTTCCTAACTAATTAAGGGTCTTTTTATTCTATGCCTATAATGTCAATTTCAAGGGACACTCTAGGTAAAAAAAAAAACAAGGGGGGAAACAAAAGGAGGGGTTAAATTTTAACTCCTCCTAATCTCCACCTTATTTGTCTTGTCTTCCATTTTTGTGTAGAGTGTAATACTCACATTGACTTCTGCACCACGACCTGCCTTGCTGTTCTTCCAGTTGGCTGATTGAGTGATTGCCTGCTTCCTGCAGCAAATGCAATATAGCAAGGCAAGGCAACACACAGGGTCAGCCTACTTGGCTGCACACTTCTATGTATCACCGCCTCATTCCACTAATGATTAAGTTCTCTTGACCGAAAAATCCCATTCTTTCTCCTCTGTGCTGTGCACTAATAACTAACCTTTGGCATTCACACCTGCCATGAGACTGCTCCTTTTTTGTGGTCTGGCTGCACTTCCATACAGACACCTCTCAATGCATCATGAGGTCAGCTGGTTCAACCCCTGGGAGGCTGTTTATGATTGGCAGCCTTCAGGGCATAGGGAAGACATCTGCTTTGAAGGTCTGTCACAGTGACCAGGGACAGATGGCAGAGGCATACATGACACCATAACCATTTAATTCGCAACATCTATGTCTAAGGGCAGTTTTGACCTAATCTGACTTCATTAAAACCTGGATTAGATCAAACGGTTGTCACTTACGAAATCCACGTTTCCATCACTTTAATGGTGTCCTGGAATTTCTCTATACTTTTCTGTTGTAAGAGGAAGCTGTTAGGACCTTGAGTATTTTAAATAGAATATACATGAAAGGACAATAAATATATTAAAAGTGTATTTTGTCCATAACTGATGTCTGCTTAAATGAGTCTTTACTATATAACAGGCATGTTATTGTGGATGAATCAACAAAGGCTCTAATATGCTATTAAATCCCTACATACTGACGGAAGAAACATGCATCCTACACAAATAGCTTTCCAACAGTCTTGATGGTTTCAGGTGTGAAGGATAACTCCGACCGCTGTTATTTTGGTGCTGATGGGGAAAAGAAAGAGAAAGATCTTGATTGCAGTGTTCAGATATACAGTTATCTTTCATGAGCACTCATTAACACAATTGTTTGTATGATTAAGTCATTATTTGTGTCATCATCTCACAGTTACAGTATTTCTGGGAAGTAATTTCTTTTCTAAAAAGTCTCTGAAGCAGCAAACACGTACAATGTGCAACAATAACGTCTGTGGTTCTTAAAGGTGCATCTTATATTTAATGCCGCTATTTTAACCCTTTCACTGCTGAGGACGTGTGGGGAACGTCTTTATTGACTCCTAAGGAAAGATAGGGGTTTGTTTGAACCCAGATATCTCCCAACTGTTAGCTAGCAGGGTCATGTTTGATATCATTAGAAAGGCCAGAGCATGGCCTTTCCAATGATAGCAAACATGACCATGTTTATAGTAAAGAAAAAAAATAATAATAAAAAAAGAAAAATGTGTTTTTTAAAACGTGAAATGGCTCAGCAATGAAGGGGTTAAAAGGAAGCTGAAAGCAGTGATATTAAGATGGTTAAACCTAAATTTGACTGGGCTAATTTTATCAACTTATCAAAATGATCTTCCCTGCTTGCCAGAGTGCTTTATTAAACTTTGATATAATGTAATCATTTAAAATTACTGCATTTCAAACCAGAGTTCACCTTCTTTCATACATGATATACCTATACCATCTACAGTCATCAATGGCCTAGATTCACTAAAGATTACATCCCTTGTTCTGCCCTAGTCGGTAACAGGGAGCTGCTGAAGGGCAAAGTCTACGTAAGCTGATATGCTTTAGTGAGCTATTACTAGCTTTATTATGCAATCACACATTGCAATGTTAGAGGCTCAACTTGTTAAAAATGGAGTTGCTAACAGATATTGTCTGCAGGGCTGTACCAGTGTTGGTATCATCTGGAGGCCTTAGAACTCCATGGAGATAAGAGCGAGCCATAGTGATCATGCACGTAGTCATCTCCATTCTTTCATTGAGTTGTAGGCGATAAGGTCTATGGTGGCCACTGTTGGCCAGCTTTATTCCTGTCAGATTTGCCCATTTGCCACTCACTTATATGTTACGGTGAGATGTGTTGTGACTTTCAAGCTTTGTCTTACTAGAGGAGCGACCACCGATATGCCCACATAGATCTGTTGTGAAGCTCAAAAAACACAGTGAACAAGAACAAATTTATGACAGCACTGTGAACGGACAGCAGCCATGGTGGGCTGCCATACGGTGGGCCCCCACTCTCATCTCATAAAGCTTTAGCTCAATGGTGCCATTACAGAGAAGACATTACCATGTGCAAATCAGACTGCTATCACCCAAAATGTGGCTAGAACTGAAATGCAAATGAAATCTAGTCAGCACCCTCTGACAATAATTTATTTTCAAAAAGTTTATTGTGAAAACTTCATCATAGGTAACAGATGGACATAAATCTGGGTGACAGAATATGTTGCGAGAAGTACATATAAAACAATATTCATAATACACCAAGTATTTATACATATTTTTAAAATATAATAAGTAAGATATTTTTGTTCGAAATTAAAGGATATGCATAAGAGGACATTTTCAGATCATCTGCGGTTAGACCCTAAAACGTTATCTGGTTCAGGAAAAGAAAAAGACCAGAAGAGAGAAAGAAGAGAAGAACAGGAAGAAGAGAGGAAAGGAGAAAAGGAGAGGAGGGAAAAGAAGAAAAGAAAAAGAAGAAGAAAGAAAAAAAAAAAAAAGGGGGGGTTGGGGCTGGAATCAAAATGTGAGTAACGGGGATAGGAGGGGGGATAAGGAAGGTAAGTAATTGGTGGGAGGTTACCAGAGATGAGCCCGGAACAGTCCAACAGTACCACAATTTAAGAGATAGAATCAAAAGGTAGCTTGTCCAGTTTAGGATGTGAAGGAGCTCCTGGCACAGAGGGCAGTCAATCCAGTCCCAGAGATTCCTATGTAGGGCAAGTAGTCTCTAACCAGATCTTGAATGGTGAGGAGGAGATGAAAGTACTCCAGTGGTACCATATGTTAGTCTCGGTTCCAAATTGCTGTTTCCCGAATACAACATCTCTGTCTCAATGGATCTAATGGTTTCAACTTTCGCGATTAAATCCCGTGCGGACGGTGTGGCCGACGAGTTCCAATGAAGCGGTACAAGCGTGCGAGCAGCCATAAGGATCCGGAGAAGCACCGACTTCTTCAGAGATTTCAAATGAGAAAGTCATTTGGCCAAGAAGAAAAATCTCGGGCGTAAAATCCAACTCCACATCCGTGGTGTGTTTAATCAGTGTCCAGACCGCCTCCCAAAAAGGAACGAGAAGGGGGCAACTCCACCAGATATGAAGAAAGGATCCTTGGTGTTGTTGACATCTCCAGCAGTTGGTAGAATGAGTTGGACTAAAACGTGCAATCCATAGTGGGGTAGTGTACCACAGAGCTACTATCTTAAAGGACGTTTCTTTCAATTTGGAGATGGCAGTGCCATGATGTGTGAGTTCAAAGGTTTTGGCCCAGTGGTGTTCTGGAATGGAAACGCCCTGCATGGAGTCCCATCTCCCCACATATGTCGGTAATTCCGTGTCTGTGGATTGCAAAATGTGGTATAAGGTGGAAAGACTGTGCGACAACGAGATACCTAAAGCACAAAACTTCTCAAAGGGTGTCATCGGTCTGGTGAGATTAGTACCGTTGGGGAGCGACAGTAGAAAATGACGGATCTGCGTAAAGTTGAAGACATCTAGAAGGGAGGGTGGATGGCCCGCCTCGGATGTGGGGATCTGTTTAAACTGACCTTTATCTAGCACATGTGTGGCAAGTAACCCCGGATGAGAGGTGAATCGTGTCCGTAAAGTAGACCGAACTCCCACTGGGAAGCCCGGGTTGTGTGTTATCGGCAATAACGGTGCTGGGAAGGAGGACAGTGAGTAACGGATTCTAAGTGTGTGCCATACACGGACGGTATTTGCTACCGTGAGTATTGGCCGACACGAGCGTGACAATTGATCCGGAAGCAACCAGGGTAAGGCCCATAAAGGGCTGCGTGCAAGAAGAGTTTCCAGGTCTAGCCATTTGCGTGTAGGGTACGGATCCATCCAATCAAGGATTCTGGTGAGCTGAGTCGCAAAATAGTATAGACGAATGTCAGGTAGGGCTAGTCCGCCCATAGAAGTAGGTTTGCACATTGTGTCAAATTTCAGGCGAGGTCTAGCGTTCGTCCAAACAAAAGTGAGGAAATAGCTACGAAGTATACGGAAGATCTCCGCAGGGATGGCCAGAGGAATTGTTTGCAGTAGATATAGAATCCGAGGGAGGACGTTCATTTTTAAGACCCCTACTCTGCCCAACCAGGATAGCTTCCTGGTGGACCATTCTATGGTGTCACGTTTGATATCGTTTAAAAGGGGGTCAAAATTCAGTGAGGGAATTCGGGAAACTTCTGCGGAGAGCCAGATTCCAAGATATTTAATTTTGTCTTTACACCACCGAAATTTAAATCGTTTTTAAAGATGAAACTTCTCGGTCTGAGACATGGAGATATTTAATATCTCTGATTTGTCCTCATTAATTGCCAGCCCTGCGATCTCCCCAAATGTCTTCAGTTCTTGAGCCACAGCAGGTAAGGAAGTGTTCGGTGTTGTCAAAAGGAACATAAGGTCATCTGCGTAAGCAGATACCTTATGACGGTATTGTTTCCCTTCTAGACCAGTGATCGCAGAATTGGATCGTATAGAGACCAATAAGGGTTCCAGCGATAGGGCAAAAAGCAAGGGGGATAATGGACATCCCTGCCTAGTGCCGTTCAGTATTGGAAAACTCGGCGTCAATGCCCCGTTGACCCGTACTCTAGCCGTTGGGGAAGAGTAGAGTGAGGATATCCATGTAAGGAAATCTTGTCCTAAGCCAAACCGTTGTAAGACTCGCATGAGATAGGGCCATAAGACCCGATCAAATGCTTTCTCAGCATCTGTGTATACTAAAATAAAAGGGGTTTCATTCTGTTGGGCTAATAAAATGGCATTCAGCACTCTAGTGGTAGCGTCCTTCGCCTCCCTCCCCGGGATAAATCCCACCTGGTCAGAGTCAATCAGTGATGGTAAGTGTCGTTGTAAACGTGTGGCTAGAATTCTTGCCAGGATTTTAACGTCAGTATTGAGAAGGGATATGGGGCGATAGCTGGATGGTAGCAGAGGGTCTTTACCTGGTTTTGGAATCAGGGAGATTGTTGCCGCCAGCGACGAAGTATGGAACTCCCCTCTAGAAAGCATGGAGTTGTACACAGCTAGTAAGTGAGTATTTAGTTCTGGTTGAAGTAGCTTAAAATATTCCACCGGGAGACCATCTGGCCTGGGGCATTTGTGTGGTTTAGAGTGTTTAAAGGCTGCGGTTAGCTCCTCAGGTCCTATCAGAGTTCCCAGGGCCGTTGCTGATTCAGATGTTAGCGTCTTGAGGGGTTTATCAGCTAGGTAGGCGTCAATATCTGATACAGCGAGATTAGGAAAATGTGTATGTTGAAGCGAGTATAGAGAATGAAAATAAGAACGGAACTCCTCAACCACGAGCTCTGGCTTTGTTGTAACTTCTGCAGTTTTGCGGCAAAATTCGGGGTATGTATGCTCTCGATCTCCTAGATTTAAGAATCTGTGCCAATAAACGGCCCGGCTTGTTTTCATTAAGAGCGAAAAAAGATTTAGCTTTAGTGGCCAAAAATTTGAGATCTGCAGAGAGATGCGACGTGAGTGAGGCTCGAGCCAGAAGTAATCGCTGAAATATTGCGGGGTCGGTTTTCTCAATATGTTGCTTTTCCAGCTGTCTCACCTCCTCAAAGAGCTCAGCCTTCTTGGCTTGTTGAAGTTTCTTGGCCGTAGTGCCTTTACTCATTAGGAAGCCTCTAAGGACTGCCTTGTGTGCTTCCCATACGGTAGATATTGGGACGTCCGAAGTAAGGTTTTCTCGAAAATAATCAGAAAGTAACTGTTGAGTCTCAGCCAAGATCACAGGGTCCTCTAGAAGGGAGAGGTTAAGCCTCCAGGTACGTTCCCGTGGTACATACATTGGGGAGATCAATTGTGTTGTGATAGGTGAGTGATCCGACCATGTCCTGGTGTGGATGGTAGCGGAGCGCACCCCGTCAACCGCCTGTTGCTGCATAAAGATGTGATCTATCCTAGTGTAAACCGTGTGTACAGCGGAATAGTACGTGTAGGCGCGTTCTGTCCCATGAAACGCTCGCCAGACATCCACCAGCCGGTGGCTGTCTAGTAGATGTCCAAGACGGCTCAGGATGCAGCGAGGGGTGGAGGATACTCCAGCCGAGGTATCCAGTTTTGGATTCAATGCAATATTAAAGTCCCCTGCGATAATCAGTGTCCCTTCCTGGAATGTCTTAAGCGAGTGGAGGATTGAAGAGAGGCAGTTGTGTTGGGCTTTATTGGGCAAATAGACAGAGACAAAGGTGAAGAGCGAGCCCGCCAATCGACCTTTGACAAACAAAAAGCGACCCTCCGGGTCCTGTTGGACCTCCGTTTCCTCAAACATGACTTCTTTAGCCAGGAGTATAGCCACTCCGCGGAACCTACTCCCTTGAAAGTTACTGTAATATCCCGTAGGGAAATTACGATCACGCAACGTTGGAGCCGAGGCTCCGCGAAAGTGTGTTTCCTGTAAACAGACCACCGTCGCCCTCTGTGCCCAGAGCTCCCACAAAATTTTCGTTCTCTTTTCAGGCGTATTTAAGCCTCAGACATTAGATGACAGGAGGTTCAGTGTCCCTGGCTGGAAGAGGGTGGACATGTTGGCGCTCTCCCGTCAGGTATCCCACGAGGGAAGGGAGATAGTCGAGGGTGGGTGGGGAGGGGAGGGGAGGAGAGAAAAAAAAAAAGGGGGAGGGTGGGGGAAATAAGAAGCAAAGGGAGAAGAAAGTGAAAAAAGAAATCGGTGAGGCAACCGGTGTAGCCAGGAACTAAGAACAGAGGAAGACACAGAGGAAGACGTCCCCTGAATTGTTCCCAGGGTCAATTACACCAAACCTCGCGGGGGTAGATGGCTCAGCGCCTGGCGCTGAAGTTAGAACGAGTAAAGTAATAGGCGGATATAATGAGTAAAATTCAAATTATTAAAATATGGAGAAGCAACGAACAGACCCAATGAGATTATCTTAACAGCTGCAGATTATCCCGATATGGGAGGAACAAATAACTAATACCACCATAACATTATGCAGTAAGTAACAGTTGACCGAAGAACAAAAAGTGCAAAAAGCATCTATATATCGGCACTAAAACAATGTATATATAACTAATATACCCTATCATCCAGCTCTGCGCAGCCGGCCCCATCGGTCCCCTCCTCTGTATAGATTCCAACAAATAACCAGAGAACATGAGACCATTCGATTTATATCCCAATGTAGCCCTTCCTCTCTAAGAAATAAAATTAGTCATAGTTGACAAAAACCCACCCCCTCCCGTCCCAACATCTTTATTGAACTAACATGTTATTTATTTAGTATTATAACTAAAATTATTATTATTATTTCTTAGTCTTTTTTTTCTTTTTTCCCCCTTTCCTCCCCCCCTTCCTTTCTGCTTCCGTTGTTCGTTTAAGTTGTCGCCGGTTATCATGAGTCCCCTTTTGTCCCCCCCCCCTATCGCTAACATAGATACATATGTTCTTCATCTTTTTCTTATTTACTTTTCAGTAGTAGCGTCAGTATTTTTACTATTTCTCTTCTCTCTTTTTTTTCCTCCCTTTTTATTCTCTTATTCTTTTATGGTATAGATATATATATATATATATATATATATATACATACTTTTATACACATGTATAATTTTTTTTTCTTTTTCCCTTTATCCCCTCCCCCTGTTTTTTCCCCCTTTTTCTCCCCCCCTCCCTTTTTCCCCCCTTCCCTCCACACCCCTATTCCCCCCCTCTTCCCCCTCCCGTCCCACCTCTTCCTGCCCCCTCCCCCCCTTGCGTCTGACAATATTCCCCCTCCCCCTTAATCACTAACTTAGTCCCACAGTATATGCAGTTTTGTTGTTTGTATACAATTTTAAATATCCCCCCACCCTCCACAACATGTAGAAGAATGCGGCCCGTGTATAGAGAATTTACAAATTAGGGTTAGGAGAAACTCATACCGGAAGCCCTCTGGGTTGCGTTAGCATAGCATATACCTGAACAGCGTGTTTGACTGCTATCACCTTCTATAATTGTCTCTACTCCCTCCCCCTTTCCTTCAGCTTCTGAAAAAGGCAGTCATAACCACGGTACTGTGTCTCAAGTTTAGTAACGGAAGCAGCGGTAATGTATCAAGTAACTATAAGTAAAAGTCAAATCCCCTTTCCCGCCCATCTCTCCCCAAGCAAAACGTCTTGTTTATAATGGCACATGGTGAGGGAAAAAAAAATAAAAAATAAAAATTCAAAAACAGAGTGCGAAAGAAAAAATCATGAGGAGGTCAGTGCGGGATCTTCCAGTAAATAACGAATCTGGTAGAGTTTATGTCTCTGAAAGAATTATACGGTCCTGGTGGGGACGGCCGTCCCAATCGTCTCAGCTGTAGTAAAAAAAAGGTTAATAGGATCCAAAATTACGCGAGATCCCCACGAGGCCATGAAGAGTTTAACTCCCCAGATCACATAGGGGCCGTAGTAGAAAAGTGGGCCATCACTCACCGCCATCCACAGGCCCCGTTGCTACCAGCGGTGTCATCTGTCTACGAGGGCGTTGGCGACGTTGTGACAGAGCTCCACTCGAATTAGAGGGTCGGTAGTCGAACAGCTCCCAGGTAGGTATCGTCAACTCCGGAGGCTCTAGTTGTCGTAAAAAGTCGGGAATATCCTCCGGAGAGCGGATAGTGAGCCATGTGTTCTCGGAGCGGACGGACAGTGATAGGGGAAATCCCCAGCGATACGGGATCCCGGCCTCTTGAAGTGCTTGGGTTACCGGCCGCAGAATGCGCCTGGCCTGCAAGGTGGTGGGGGAGAGGTCATTAAAAATCTGGACCCTCACTCCATGAAAATCCCACAGAGGTTGTGCCCTAGCTCGGAAATAAACTCGGTCTTTGAGAGCGAAGTCTGTGAAAAAACAGATAATATCTCTAGGGGGTGCTGTAGGCGAGTCGGGCTGGGGTCGGAGGGCCCGATGTGCTCGGGCCAGATCTTCCGACATCACGCCTTTAGCTCCCAGAATAACGTTGAAGAGGGCCGATAAATATCGACGGAGTGCCGTCTCTTGTTCGGGTACCCCGCGGATCCTCAAGTTTTGACGCCTGGACCGATTATCCAGGTCGTCAAGGCGTCTCCAGACCGCGGACATCATCGCAGGGGTATCAGGAGTAAGGGTTCCTACCTCCACCGTTCTTTCAGCTGCTTGCTCGAGTCCTCGTACTCTGGCTTCCACCTGCTCCACCTCCGTTCGAAGGCCAGCTATCTCGTGTTGCAGGGATTCACGCACCTCTGCCACCATATCCCTTATGTCTTGCCGGGTAGGCATCTCTGCTAACGATTTTTCTATTCTTTGTGACTCCGCGCCTAGATCAGGCAGGGAGAAGGCAGTTCCGGCGGGAGAAGCCGTCCATGACAGGCGGATCGGCGTGTGGCGGTGTGAGGGCCCTAGACGCAAAAAATGCCTCAAGATGTTCGGGAGTCGGTCTGGTCAGTGCTCTAGGGGTTGCACCAGTGTTGGAGCGTCTTTTCCCTCTTACCATGACGGGTCTGCAATGCATAAAGTGCTCAATCTCTCGTGGTCTGTCTGGAGCTCACCTAATGTGCAGCCATCACAGTCACTCGTCAAGCCACGCCCCCTCTTGACAATAATTTAGACCTTTTTAGGCCTTGTCAAGATGGTATAACGATACATTCCTAGTGAACATGAGCAAGGGGTCTACGTCTGGATTACCCTCTAGCTCATAGTGAACAAAAGCAAAATTATGAGAAAACTGAGAACGGACAGCAACCATGTTGGCCTGTCCTACGGTGGGTCCCCGTTCAAGTCTCATAAAGCTTTAGCTTTAAAAAATATGCGATCAAGTTGATGAATATTTGCGTTAGTGCCCTTTCCCACATGTTAGGGCAATGAGTTAGGCCGGGGTCAGACGAGCGTTTTTGAGAGCGGAAGCAGCGTCCGGGAGAGTGGAAATCCTTCCACTCTGATGCCCTCTGGCCACCTCGTTGAGCGCAGTCAGCGCTGCAAGGCTCGACCCCCCCTTTGGATGATCCCACTTTGTAGTCCCATCAACACTCATCTAGCGTTTTGACAGGGAGGCTTTCTGCACGGACGCTTGTAATGCGCGCACTACAGCGTGTGACCGGCCCTGTCAAAATGGACGCTGGGAGGCACGTTAGTACGGGCGTGCCTAGTGCACTCGTCTGACCCCGGCCTTAGACAGATCATTTTAGACAAATTAAAGCCTTAGCAAACCAGCCATAATATAGACCTATGAATCTTCCCTTCCACTAATATAGAATGAAGTAAAGTATGTGAACAGCATTATACTGTGTTAACTGTTGTTTTCGTAAAACATGCCTTTTTGTCTGTTTTCCTTACTACATCCACAAGGATATCAATATAAAATAACAGTATATATTGGCTTTTCTAAACTCTTTCTCGCTGCAGAAGGGTTAAAGCTTATAGATGGGGGCGTGGCTTGGCTGCCGATCGCGATGGCCGCTTGATTTGGGAGCTCCGCACTGACCAGCACCATCCAGCCTCACCCCAGCACTCCAGCCGTCATAATGGGGAAAATAAATAAGCCCTCGACCACCAAGAAGCCGCAGGAGAGTGTGCGGTGTAGCGGCGCCTCGAATTTGCGCTCTTTTTTACTTCCGCCGGAGGTACTACCGGAGGCCGCAGTGACGCCGGGGCCTGTGGTGGATCTGCCTGCGGATCCGCATGCGGTCTCCCCGCCGCCCCCGGGACACATGGAGGACGCAACCCCGCCGAGATCCCCTGCCAGTGCCCAGGCAGAAGACCCAGCCACGTGGGGTGAGTTATTGCGGGCTCTCCCCACACGTGCGGACATACAGGCGCTACAGAACTCCATAATGGCGGAATTGCATCACATAAGGACGGATGTCCAGGGCCTACATGACAGGGTTGCGTCTTTGGAGGCAGATAATGACACGGCAAGGCTTGCCCAGACCGCTACGTCAGACTTGCTAGATCTCCGCTCAGCCCAAATGAGAAGCATGGCGCAGCACCTAATGGATCTGGATAACAGGGGCCGCCGAAACAACCTGCGCCTCAGGGGCCTCCCAGACACCGAAGAATCCCCAGACGAACTTCGACTGGCGCTCACCACTATTTTTAACTCTTTATTGGAACGACCCGCTGACACCAGGATTGATTATGTACGAGCACACAGAGCCCTTCGCCCACGGGGTCCCCCGGGGGGCCCGCCACGAGACGTTGTTTGCTGCCTTGCCAACTTCAGCATTAAAGAGGATTTATTACGCTATTCGCGGAACTCGACACAGTTCTCGTATGAAGGATCACCGCTGCAGCTTTATCCTGACCTCTCACCGGCCACTTTGGCCTACAGAAGGGCCTTGAAACCTCTTACGGGTCAACTGATAGCCCAAAAGATCCGCTACAGGTGGAACGTGCCTATTGGGCTGGTGGTGACGACGCCGGCGGGTCCATATCTGGTGTCCGTGGCAGAAGACATACCTCCATTATTGGCGGACTTACAACTCCCACCCATTCAACTTCATTGGCCGGACCCCCTGGCCCTATACTCCACGCCGCGCGGACGTCCACCCCGGCAGGGTCTCCCTCAGCGTCCCCCGAGGACTGGCTCTCAGACCCCGAGGAGAGCCGGAGCTGTTGGCTGAATCTCTATCCCTTTTAAAGAAGGATAACGGCCCGTGTTGTCTATATTTGACCGTCATGGCTGATGGGTCCCACACTAGCTCGTCTTCTCGCTGGACTTTGCTGCTCGGTGTGTGGGGACCCACACACGTGGTCTTGGACCGGGGGGTTTTTGGGCGCCCTGATCGCTTAAAGGTTTTTCCCAAGAAGTCCCCCTACACTAGCCGCCCGTGCCTCCCTCACCGGGACTTTGTCTTTTATAGAAGCGCACAGATGACATCCTGGAGCCCTCGATCCGGATTGAGGGGTGTAAGCGGGTTTTAGACTCCGGGACTCACATTAACTGTTTGGTCTATGGACCGTTGCTGGACTGGCTTCACGCAGGCGCCAACCCGCTGACTCGACAGTCCCGATGGGAAGTTGCCAAGAACGGACCTCGCGTCCTCCAGGCACGAGGCGGCGTCAATATCCTTTGCTGGTTTATTTAAAGTGCTGCATATTCTTTGCCTTTTTTTTATGCTACTTGCTGGTTAACATATGTTTTATCATGTTTGATCACTTGGGTCGGTGCGACACCCGCTCCCTGTCGCATTTGGACTCTCGTTTTCGTACGACTGTTTGTCGTGCGATCCTGATGGTCGTTTGACCGGCTGCCGAGCCGCGTCTCCGCTTTTTCTGAGGTTGAGTGTTTTTCCCCTTCCCTATTCCCCCGGGTGGGTGCTACCCTCGTCTGTGGCGGCTGCCTCGGTGAGTGGTGTAGCACCTCCCCTACACCTGTGCCTCTTGCCTGTAAATAGTTGTTGTTGTATTCCCCTGTTGACCCCCCCTGAAAGGGCACGCACTCTTTCACTTGCACTACTTGTGACTCTTTCCTCCTTGAGCTTCTCCATGGCGCTTAAACAGGCATCCCTGGTTCTCCTATCCATTAATGCTAGGGGTTTAAATATCCCGGAGAGGCGTTCCACTGCTCTGACTGATTTCCGCAGACACCGGGCCTCAGTGGTGTTCGTGCAGGAAACTCATTTCCGCAGGGGGGATAGACCTCGCTTCGCTGACTCTCATTACCCGACTGGTTTGTTTAGCGACACACCGGGCTCTAAATCAAAAGGTACAGCCATTCTTTTTCACAAATCGGTCCCTTACCGGGAGACGGCCACGCTGACAGATGACAGTGGCAGGTTTGTGTTTACGAAAGGCCAGATTGCAGGACAGATGTTTACATTTGCAAATGTGTATGCTCCCAACAAGGCACAACACCGCTTTCTCACCAAACTTTTAAGAAAACTGCAGGCCTTCTCTGAGGGCACGTTGATCCTGGGGGGCGACTTTAACATTCCTCTTCACCCATCGGTCGACACCTCTACGGGGCGCTCCTCCCTCCCGACGAACATTCTCCAGTCTATCTCGCAAACACTGCACTCCTCACGTTTGGTGGACTGTTGGAGGGCTCTTCACCCCACAGACAGGGATTATACCTTTTACGCGCACACCACTACCTCTTACTCCCGTATTGATTATGTTTTCCTTCCTTTCTATCACCTCCCCCTTCTCCTCTCTGCAACAATAGGTAATATAACTTGGTCGGACCATGCCCCTGTTATTGTAACCTTTAAATCCCCGACCTTTCGCCCGTCGACCGCAAACTGGCGCCTGAATGACGCACACTTGGCGGATCCGACGCTTTTGGCTGAAAGCAGAATAGTCATGGAACGCTTTTTTGTAGAAAACACTGATCCAGAGGTGCCCCCGGCCACGGTATGGGAGGCGCATAAGTGTGTGTTGAGAGGTCATTACATTAGCGTGGGTTCGGCACTCAAAAAACGTAGGGAGGCCCATATCTTGGATCTGTATGCCCAGATTGACAGAACGGAGCTTCAACATAAACGGACGGGGGACCCTGCCTTACTCACCTCTTTGACGGCCCTGAGGCGTTCCCTGGCCGATCTCATGCACACTAGGCATCATAGAGCGTTACTCCGCTCGCAGGCGTTCTTTCACGTACATGGCAACAAGAGCGGTCGACTTCTGGCCAGGCAACTGGCTAAGAGACGTGCTGCAACATATATCCCTACCATTAGAGACAAGAAAGGCAATTTGCACCATCTCCCCACACAAATTATGCAATCCATTAAAGACTACTATACATCCCTCTACGCAGTCCCTGGCTCCCCTACGGAGGAGGCACGGGCGCAAATCCGCCTAGACATTGACAATTACCTCACCCGCCACCTTCGACGTAAAGTCTCGGCGGACACAGCTGAGCTCCTGGATAAGCCGATCACGGGGGAGGAATTGAGCCTGGCCATCAAGTCCACGCAATCGGGCAAATGCCCGGGACCGGATGGCTTCCCGATGCGATATTACAAACATTTTTTCGATGTCCTTTCTCCACATTTTTTACGGGCCTTTAACTCCCTGCACGAGACGAAACCCTTACCCACCCAATCCTTAATGGCCAACATAGTCTTGATACCCAAGGAAGGGAAAGATAGGGAACAGTGCTCTAGCTACAGGCCAATATCCCTTCTTAATTGTGACGTGAAGCTGTTTGCCAAAATAATAGCGACCCGCTTGAATCCATATATCCCATCACTGATACACTTAGATCAAGTGGGTTTTGTACCGCACAGGGAGGCCAGAGATAACACGATACGCGCTCTCCACATAATACACGCAGCCCCTTCAATCCAGGGAGGCCTGGCGCTCCTGTCAACGGACGCAGAAAAAGCGTTCGACAGGGTGGGCTGGGACTTCCTTTTCGCCACGCTCCGCCACCTCGGATTGGGACCTCTGCTCCGCTCCTGGATACAGGCGCTGTACACGGGCCCCTCGGCAAGGGTCTGCGTTAATGGTGCATTTACTGACAGCTTCCCTATATGTAACGGTACGCGCCAGGGTTGTCCTCTCTCACCTCTCCTTTTTATTCTTTCTTTAGAACCCTTTTTAGAGGCGGTTCGCCAACACCCGGATATCTCAGGGGTTGCGGGGGGGGCGGAAACACATAAGGTGGCGGCATACGCAGACGACCTTCTCTTCTTTGTCTCAAACCCATTGATCTCTTTCCCAAACATTTTATCGGTCTTTGAGGAATATCATAAACTGGCTAATCTCAAGATTAATTTTTCGAAGTCCTCTATTTTAAACATATCAGTCCCGTCGCACAGGGTGGTCTCCATGCGCCATAGGCTACCCTTTCGTTGGGCGGGATCCCGGCTACGGTATCTGGGTGTGTGGTTGACTGTGGATTGGTCCCGCTTATACGAAACGAATTTTGCCGAGTTGTTGGCGACTTTCCGCCGCGACCTCGGGGCATGGGACTACCCCCACATCTCCTGGCTAGGGAGGGTCTCCGTCCTCAAAATGAATATCCTCCCCCGTCTTCTCTACCTGTTTCAAACGTTACCTATTACCATCCCCCACTCCTTCTTTGCTACTCTGCGCTCCCTGGTGATATCCTATATTTGGCGCCGCGCTAGGCCGAGAATCAGTTATGACACCATGACACGTTCTAGACTTCGGGGGGCTGGGGGTTCCGGATTTCCCCCGCTATTATGCCTCATGTCACATATTGCGGGCGGCGGAGTGGACCAGGGAGGGGGTGGTGAGGAGGTGGAAGTCGGTGGAGCAAACGATGCTGGAGGTCCCACTGGCGGTTCTTCCGTGGCTGCCTCGCTCACGGGGCATGCGATTGGCGCGCACATCACCGTTCACAAAGGCCACCCTACAGTGTGCTGGCATAGGGAAGCGACTCGTTCGGGCCTGACTACCTATCCCTCCCCGATGACCCCGATCACATATTACGAGGGATTCCTGTCGCACTTGGGTCCAAGATCGTTGGTGGCTTTGACCACTACCCCCATTCCCAGGGTCCACCACTTCCTCACTAGCGCGGGTGCCATTCCCCTCGGATCTCTGCTGGAGGATAGACCGCCTACCTTCTTACACCACTTTAAATATCGTCAGGTCACTAACTGTCTCCGCCGTGCACTGAGACCTTACATGCTGACCCGTCCCCTTACACACCTTGAACGTACTTGTGCATCTCCCGCTCCCCTATCAAATGGGGTGTCATTCATATATACTCTTCTACGGGACGCATCCTCCACGACCCCCCCAGCATTCATGGGTAAATGGGAAATGATGTTGGAGTGCACGTTCACAGAGGAACAGTGGTCCGACATATGTGAGCTGACACACCGATGTTCCGCGGATAGCAGAACCCAAGAAACTGCTTATAAACTACTCACACTATGGTACTATACTCCTATCCGTTTACACACGTTCTCCCGGACATCTCCCCAGATTGTTGGCGCTGCTTCGGGGCCTTGGGCTCGGTTATCCACCTGTGGTGGGATTGTCCCCTGATACGACCATTTTGGGTAAGCCTCCACTCCATCGCCAGAGATTTGCTAGGTGCCCCACCTCCTTTTACCCCGGCTTCCATGCTGCTTCACCATACCGATATGTCTATAGCGTCTTACAAAAAGACCATACTGCCCCGCATACTGAATGTTGCTAAGAGCCTGATCCCCCTGTACTGGAAACAAATTGCCCCACCTCCTCTGCGGGAATGGTTCCGCCGGATGGAAGACCTTAGGGCGGTGGAACATTTATATATGTCGGCCACTGACCAACTTCCTCGATACCTCTTAATTTGGTCTCAATGGCACACACTGTCCACTTCATCGGCCTTTATCGCCCGCCTGGGTCCGGTTCCGTCAGTCCCTGCCCTTCCCACACCTACGCCTGAGTAGAATTTATGCTCTCTTTCCTCCCCTGACCTGGTATTCGCCCTCTCTGTCGTACCACCCTAGCCTCCCCACCCTTTGAAGCTGCCGGGGTGCCTGCGTGCCCTGTTATAATGTAATATATGTCAGACTTGCATGTCTACCCTCTTTTAGTTACTTATAACTGTGCATCCTTACGATATGCTGCTACTGTTTGGACCTGCGTGTCCTATTACCTTTTTCGCTGAAAACTTAATAAAATGATATTTACAAAAAAAAAAAAGCTTATAGATAATAAAAGCAGCAGAATCATCATCAGCAGCTAATCCTCTCTTGGCTTTCTCATATATGCACATTCATTAGGCAAAAACAGAAACGTAGCAACACTTGAGGACAATATTGTAGATCAATAAAGCGCAAAAATAAATCACAACCACGGTGAAATAATGAATACAGGTCTCAAGGATATTAAAAATATCAATGTATGAATATAGGACACAGCCAATTCTGGAGCTATTGTTCTTGACACTAAAATATAGGTTTTGTTTTTTTTCCAATTTTAATTTTTCATGTAGAGAAATGCAGAAAATAACAACTTGCTACAAAGAGACAATATGCATCATAAGATCTCTCATAAGGAAAATGCACAACGTTTGATTTCGGTCATTCTTTTTATGCCATTTCGGAACTGTATCTAATGGCATTGCGGTGAAAGAGGTTAATCCATGTTGGGTCAGAGTATGTTTAACCCCCTTCACTGCTAGACCATTGTACCCCTGTGTATGGAGCTGATTTTTATCGTTTTTGCTAATGTTTAAATGCGATTTGAAGTCTGTTTTATTATACGACCCAGACAATTTTTTTTTTCCCGGCAGACATAGCAGATTCATAATATATCATAATTAGATGTATACATCATGCCCTGCCAGGATGCTATAACAAAAAATCTACAGTGTGTAAAATGATTTATTTCACATTTTATCATCCAAGCCTTTGTGGTTATATATTATATGGAGTACGCTTGTTAAAAGTGGGAACCTGTGATTTTAGCTAAAAATAAAAAACAAAATCGTTAGTGCAGCATCATTGTTCACATTATAATTGAAATGTGAACAATAATGCTGAATTCATAAAAAAAATGGTGTTTTTTCTTTATTTTTATTTTTTAATTTTTACTTGAAACGTGGTCAAGTTTGTATCATTGGAAAGTCCATGCTCTGGCCTATATCTAGCTGCCACCGATCGGGAGATACGGAGGGGCCAAATGAGCTTTTGCGTGATCGTGCAGGGCCATGGAGTGATTCGTGGACAGAGACTGTGGACTATTTGTCCCCAGTCTCACTCTTCTCCCGGTGGCCACAAGTATCAGGCCGCCTTTCAATCGGATTCCACAGAAGCGGTATCAGTGAGCACCAGCTTCAAGCTGTGGTTAACTTTTTAGAAAGGGAATAGTGCCCTTTTAAGAAGGGAATAGTGTCCTTAGTTGATAATTTTGCGCTAGAGGTTTACCAGCCTTATTCCCATGGGTATAATTGGTATTATTGAGTCGGCGAAGAGACCGCACAGTTTGCAGGTTAATGTGGTCCAAACAAAACAGACCATAGATCAAGTTAATGATTCAAAAAACAAAATGGAGTTAATACCAGCACTATTAGGATTAAACCTTAAGAATGAACTATAGAAAAAAGAGAGAAGAAAGTGGCAAAAAAGTATGCAGCCTACTGGCATTCCTATACCACTAGTGCTAGTATAAAAATGATTGCATACATACAAAATACAATACTTTATTAGTAATCCATAGACATAACACACGCATATAAAAAACATGAATAGTTGATCAGTGTGTTGATAGATTGGCATAACAAGCTGGCAATAATCCCATTAGACAAATAGTCATTCAGTTTACGGGGTTAAGACAGTTAGCCAATACTTTGTGCATAAATTAAATATATAGAGTTGCCATCAGCAAACAAGATAGGGCATATATTAAGGTCAATGCTCACAATGAACTGATAGCATGCCCCTAGCACTTGTATAGTCACTGGGCTGACTAGCTTGGACTGATTTAAACTGACCTGTGTGCACCCAAACCTGTCCTCAGGACCTGCTGACACTCCAGGATTTCCAGATATCTGAAGCACAGCACAGGTGATATGATTTGCTGCTCAGTGATTGCAGGATTCAGTCTGCATTTTCCCAAGGTGATCTGCAAAATCTGGCCTGGTTCAGGGTCCCGAGGACAGGTTTGGGAAACACTGGTATGCATCATATAATGATCAGGCACAAACACAAGCAGGACGGGTTGTATAGACTGTGTAATTCAGTCACTCAAATGGCAGAATTAAATCAACATGGAACAAGCATACAATATTACCACAATGGTCCATGGTCCGTCAATGATTACCAAATAATAATTGAGCCAACAGCCACAAAGGACATAAAGGAGATAAACGCATGCCCCTAGTACTGGTGAGATTTCTGTGCTGTCCCTAACGTGCATGATATGCAAGAACCCTGCATCTGCAGACAGACAACTGCCTAAACTACATTGAATATAAGGAAAAAGGATAGCCAGAATTTGATAGTGGTCAAATACCAAGGATTAATATAGGTTGCCGAAATTGTGATCTGTTAAAAAAACCAAAATGCCATCACCATATAAACGCTATTAGCTATCTTTCCTTAGGTCATTCAATTGAGAGGAAAGAGCCTGGGTGGGGCACAGTTTATTTATTTATTTGCAAAGTATTTTACCAGGAAGGATACATTGAGATGTCTCTCATTTTCAAATATGTCCTTATGTTGAGTTTCTACCGTGGAAATTTTCTGGAGAAGAGCTGACAATTGAGCAGTGAACAGCTTCTTTCATCTCACACCTTGCTGAATAAAGTTCCCCATAACGACAGCCTTAGGGGCTAGCCATATTGGGGACACTGCTATGTCATCCCTCTCATTTATACGAAAATACTCACTAAGGTATTATCCACACTCTCCTTGTCAACAATAAGGGAGTTGTTAAGACGCTAACTGCCCCGTGCTGGGAGGGTGGAGGCAAAGGCGAGAAAAAGGGGAGCATGATCAGATCAAGTAATAGACCCGATATGGGCGTCCAAGAGATGAGGAATGGCAGATTTATGAATAACAGATCAATTCTACTCCTAATCTCAGCTCGTTTTCTGGATCTTTTTGTTGTTATTCTGTCTTTCACTGTTAGAATAAATCTACCAATAAAATTATAGACTGATCATTTCTTTGTCAATGGGCAAACGTACAAAACCAGCAGGGGATCAGATAATTTTTTCTCTCACTGTATCTTGTGGAAGCATATGTGATAAATCCATGAGGTGTAAAGAGTTCTTTTCCATACAGAAAAGACATGAGCAGACTATGTACGTAGTTAGTAAAAGCTGATGGATCCAAGGAGAAACCTGATTGTCATACTGAGGTCAAATGCATTTTCCCCAGTATGTTGCATCTTTGAAACACTCTTCAGACTGCCTTGCTTTGGATCAACAGCAGTAGTTGATTGTGAGAAAGGCTGAACTCTATTGACACACGTCTTTTTTCAGTCTATGTAACTATAGGGTCTATTCAGAGAAAGGTGAAAACCAGGAGAATGAATGGAGAAGTGAAAATTCGAAGTCAAAATAGCCAAAGCAGAAAAATTGTCCCATTTATCTCACTTACCAAATCGACTATTTGGTCTAGATTGTTCTCTTCTCCTGCCAATTCTCCTGGGTTTCACCTTTCTCTGAATAACCCTGTATGTGACTATATAGTAGGGAAAGAGGAAAAAAAAGTAACATGTTTGAGAAATAAATTTAGCCTTTGGAGTGTAAGAACACTTTTTATTTCTTTGGTCCTTCTGCCCATGTATTTGTTCCTACTCATGAATGTTTGTGAAAAAGTATGTTTTTGGCATCTTTTACAACACTGGGTCAACAATTTCCAAGGCTGGATTGCACGATTTGAATGAGGACAGCTGAAGAGTTTGATTGTTATGAATGGCATTTTACTGCAGGGCATAGCTTGGTGTTTTAAATGTTAATGATGCACATGACCTCTGTATTCAACTACTTTAACAGTCTCTGTGATACGTAGAAACATTCTTCAGTTGGTAAAGTGCATATATTTTTTAGGTTAAGACAATATTATTTTACAAAAAAAAAAGCGTTTGTAAAGTTGCACAGTTATTTACAGACACATTTCTTATACCAACTGTGCGAGACTTCATGCATAAAATACAGGGGTCAAGTTGAACAAGATCACTTAAAACCGTATCACATATATTTTTTTTCAGGGGGAACGGGTTTCCAAAAACCTCTTGTTCTGTGAAGCTTTTATATAGGGATTCATTCAATGTATTACATTTATACAACCCAGGTCATAGAGAATATCACATATTACCTAAAATTATTTTAAGACTTGACTCCTGATATAATATACATTGAGAAAGCAGTTGCTATACCTGAAAAAGGAAAATGCAAATAAAAATATTGAAATATTCATACAAATATATATTTTATACTAAAACGCGTTTTTTTTTTTGGAATAATAGATTTCCATAATAAATACTTTTGGAACCTGCTATGATCCTCCTTTTACATTTTGAAGAATTCTAAGTTAGGTAAATTAGCTTATGGCATATTCTTGGATTTCCATGTAATAGAATTATTTATTTTTGCTGATTGTATGTACTGTGTATTTCTTACTTATAGCACTCTCCTTCCAGTTGATGACTGGATTCTCCAAGGAATGGAGTTATTGAATTATTTTGCAATAAAGGCAGGCAAACATACCGATGTAATAATCCAATATTGTATTGTATATATAGCAATTCATATGCTACTATCCTGATATAAAGCTCATCATATATTATAGAAACATGACATGGAAACATTGTATATTTCAGCAGGTAAGAACCTATTGGCCCATCTAGTCTGCCCAATTATATGGATACTTTCCCTGGATTTATCCTTTATTTAGGATAGCCTTATGCCTATTTCATGCCCGCTTAAATTTGATTCACAGCTGTTCCATGTATCCATCACCCTCTCAGTAAAATAATAATTCCTGATGTTACTTTTAAACCTTTGACCCTCTAATCTGACTATGTCCTCTTGTTTTACTACTTTGTTTCCTTTTACATTTACTCCCTTCCTCTACCTTCTTGATTCCCTTTACACATTTAAATGTTTCTATCGTATCTCCTCTGTCTCGTCTTTAATCCAAGCTGTACATGTTAAGATCATTAAGCCTTTCCTAGTAACTTTTCTCCATCAAGCCGTACACCATTTTAGTAGCCCTTCTCTGAACTCTCTCTAAGGTATCTATATCCTTCTGGAGATTTGGTATCCAGTACTTCATACAATACTCCAAATAAGGTTTCACCAGTGCTCTGTGCAACGGCATGAGTACTTCCCTCTTTCCACTGCTAATACCTCTCCCTGCACAACCAAGCATTCTGCCGGGAATTTCCTGCTGCTCTATTACATTGTCTACTTATCCTTAGATCCTCTACAATAATATCCCCTATATCCCAACCCTCAGATGTTGAGGTTAGGGTTGCATCAAATATTCTATATTCAGCCTTTGGGTTTTTGCACCCCAGGTGCATTAACTTGCACTTATCCACATTAAAGCTCAATTGCCCCAGCTCTGACAATTTTTTTAGTTTACCTAAATCATTTGTCATTTGGCTGATCCCCCCCAGGAACAACAACCTTGTTACAATTTTTGTGTCATCTGCAAAAAGGCAAACGTTACCATTAATACCTTCTGCGATATCACTAATAAAAATATTAAAGAGAATGGGTCCAAGTACTGACCCCTGAGGTACCCCACTGATAACAAGACTTTGTGCCGAATAAACGCCATTGACCACAACCCTGTTGCCTGTCACTCAGCCACTGCCTACTCCATACAACAATATTGGAATCCAAGATCAAAGATTGGAATTTATTGATAAGCCTTCTTTACGGAACAGTATCAAAAGCCTTACTGAAATCTAAATAAGCAATGTCTACTGCAACACCTTTATCTATTATTTTTGTTACCCAATAAAAATAATCAGTAAGATTAGTTTGATATGATCTCCCTGAGGTAAACCCATGCTGTTTCTGATCTTGCTGTAATCTATGTATTTTTAGATTTTCAACAATTCTTTGACATGGTTTCCATTAATTTCCCAATTACTGAAGTAAGACTAACTGGCCTATAGTTCTGATTCCTCCCTACTACCCTTCTTGTAAACGGGCACAACATTTGCTAATTTCCAGTCTTCTGGGATGTCTCCCATTAACAAGGATTGGTTAAATAAATCTGTTATCGGTTTTGCTGTTACACCACTGAGCTCTTTTAACCTCCCTGGCGGTTTTCCAGAGTGTGGCTCGGGGTTAACTTTCAGTGCTGAAAGCGGTAACCCCAAGCCACTCTTGGGCTGGATACATTACCTGTTCCGACGCTCCCTCGCTGACCTCTGCGATCACATTCTCATCTGGCGATCACGGCGTTCTGCTTCCTGGTTCCCTTCTCGCGAGAAGGGAAACAACAGGAAGTAAAACGTTGCGATCGCCGGAGGAGAATGGGGACTGTAAGGGAGTGCAGGGACAGGTAATGTATCCAGTGTCAGCCTGACTGTGGCTTGGGGTTACCGATTTCAGCACTGAAAGTTAACCCCGAGCCACACTCGAATACCACTAGGGGGCTGAATAAATGGTTCAGATTCTGACATATAAAATAGGAGGTTATTAACTTTGGGTGAATCCCATCAGGCCCCATTGACTTATATGTCTTTACTTTAGACAGCTGAAGTAGAACCTCATCCTCTGTAAACTCATATGAAAATGTCTCTTTAGTGTTTTCTCCTAACGGAGGTCCTTTTCCTTCCTTTTTTTTTGTAAAGACTGAACAAAAATATTCATTGATGCAGCCAGCTGGACTTTTATCCTCTTCTACATACCTTCCTTTGTTTTTAGTCTAACTAATCCCTGTTAAACTTTTCTCTTCTCGTTCATGTAACTAAAAAATGTTTTGTCCTCTTTTTTACTGACTGGGCTATTTTCTCCTCTGTGTGTGCTTTAGAAGCTCTTATAAATTACTCTGCCTCTTTCTGCCTAATTTTATAGGTTTGCCTATCTTTTTCACTTCGTTTTTTTTTTAATTATTGAATGCTATCTTTTTGTTTTTCACCATTTTCTCCACTTCTGTAGAGCACCACAGTGATTTATTTTTTTTCTTTTGCTAAAAAAGCCTAATGCAATTGTCTGTAGCCTTCATTAATGCAACCTTTAAATAATCCCATTTCTCCTGGACTCCACTTAACCTCTTAAGGACCGATGACAGAACTGTTCTGTCATAAATGCATTGACAGTGATTCGTGGAGGGAGACTGGGGACTTTCCCCCCAGTCTCTCTCTCTGCTCCCATTTTTTTAACCTGTTCACACTCGGAATGTAATATGGTCGGTCCACTTAAACTAACATTAACGCTCACACAGCTCAGCGCTAACGTTAGCGTTAAGTATGTAATAGGGCCCTAAATCTTTAGTTTTTGTGTGGTGCGGCTCAGTCACTGTTCTTAAATTAAACCACACTGACTGGTGATCACTAGATTCCAATTTTTCACCCACAACAATGTCTGAAACCAAACCTCCATTTGTGAATATTAAATCTAATATGGCCTCTTTACAGGTCGGCTCCTCCACTACTTGTTTTAGAGATAACCACAGTAGGGAGTTTAGGATATTTGTACTCCTGGTGCACCCAGCTATTTTGGTTTTCCAGTTCACATTAGGAAGATTATGATAATGAAGATAATTTCTCCTTTCATTGTCATTTTGGCTTTTCCTCAACTAGCAGATTATCTAATTCTTCTACTTGCCCAGGGGGTCTGTAGATCACACCTACACGAGCTACTGTTTAATTGCCAAATGTTGGCATAACCCAAACTGACTCTGTTTACCTCGCTCACTTTTATTTGGTTAGTTTTTATATTGTTTTTCACGTACAGGGCCACTCCTCCTCCTTTCCTACCTTCTCTATCTTTTCTATATAAAAGAGTACCCCGGTATTGTTATATCCCAGTTATTTCTCTCATTAAACCAAGTCTCAGTAACCGCCACTAAATCTACCTTTTCAGCTGCCATCATTGCCTCAAATTTATGGATTTTATTGACAAAACTGCGAGCATTTATAGATACAACTCTGAGCTTGTCATTTTTTTAACCTGCACGCTGCTTGCACCCTCAGATTTAGTTTTGGGGAACAATCGGGCAGATTGTTTTTTACCCTTTTGTCCCCCTCCTAGGTTAAATATTCCTTTGCAAAACCTCTGAACTTCTGAGAAAAATATTATTATTTAATTAGTAGTATAATTTCCAGCCCTTGGAACATTCTTGATGTGGACTGACATGTGTTATGTTCTTTATCTTTCATGTATTTTTTGAATACTTGTTTATCTCTCTGCCCGTAAGGCTCTCATATTTTTGTTCACTGGGGTGGTTCACATCATTGTTAGCATTGTCTCATTATATCTTCGGCATATGTTATGTAGACTTACATATTGAGTTCTTTTAATATAACTTCTAAACACAATATTTTTGCACTTGGGATTAACTTGAGCAGTACTTCCTTACTGACGCGTAGGTCATGGTTTTTATTATTAATAAGCATTTTATTTATTCTGGAATACATTACTGGCAGTTACATGCAGGATAAGACTGTATACATTTATTAATGAAACACCCATTATAGTGTTAACCCTTTTATATGATCATTGAAATAGTTTTCTTTCCATCTGATGGAGGAACCACACAAACCATTATTCTTTTAAGTATCAAAATAATTAAAACAGACTTTTGGTTTTGATATGTATCTGATAACTGGTCCCATCTGACATTGGTCAGCAAAAATGTCACAAAGTACCAGTGTTTTCCTAGGAAAATCACTGGTATTGCATCGCCAACACACACCGGCATTTCACAAAACTAAAATCCAAAAAACAACACAAGATGGTCTACTATGAAGCTTCCACTGACACTCTGTGGGCCGTATTAAGATGTTGGCGTTAAAATGCAGGTGCAAAGGAGGAGAAACTGCGCCCGCTTTTTAACGCCACATCACAATGCAGGTGCAAAATATGCTGCCTGCATTGTTTGCGGGCGGTAAAATGATGGATGCGCGCGGCAGCGCTAACCGCAGCCGCGAGCATCCACTCAATGGAGTCCGTAGGACTCCATAGAGTTTCTCCTGGCCAGTCACATGACCAGCCGGATCTCGCCTCATGAGATCCGGCCGGTCGGAGTAGGGATACACAGGGAGAGACTGGGGGACTTTTTCCCCCAGTCTTTCCCTGCTCCCGCCGGCCGGAGGAGGTGGACAGAACCGCAGTCCTTGCCGCGGGACAGGGGGTGAGTATCTGATTTTTTTTTTATCCTGGTGTTAACGGATTCTGCAGAAGCGGAATCCGTTAACACCAAGTCCTGGTTCTGGTTAACTTTTTGCTAACCAGAGCCAGGCGTTAATCAGCGCTGGGACTTTGTAATCCAGTGCTGATTAACACTTTGCTCTCCCCATGTTAAGTATAGGGAGCACAAAGTACAGTAACCTCATGCAGAGGAGCGCAAGGTACCAAACGCAAATGGGTTTTTTAACCCGTTTGGATTGTAATATGCGGTAAATACAGCAGTTTACGGTAGTGCTCACGCAGGTGAGCACTACCATTAGCGTTAACAGTGTAATAGAGCCCTTTGAGTTTCATATTTGTGATATGCCAGCATTGGTTGACACTACAATACCAGTGATTTTCACTAGTGTTTCCAACATCAGAAAACACCAGCGCTTTGTGAATAACCTCTTAAGTGTTATTATTTTACAATAATCCTTTTCTTCCCCAGTAGGTAATCTATAGGCAGACAATTCTTTTGTGAGTGTTTCCAAACATTTCCTTTTTTATATCTGTAATTACTTGACCCCATACAAAGTGATATTAAATATATACAATCAGTCAGCAGCTATGCCAATAGATATAAGCAGCATAATGCATTTCTCTGTGCCACCATCACAATCTGGTCCACTCCCTGCATCTCTCAAGTTTAATTACAGCACTTTGTGTTCAGGGTTAGGCAACCTAAACATGCTATTTCCTTTGTTAGGCTTTTCTGCTGCCCATTGTATTGTAACTGCAGGTAATGTCACTTCAATGGGCACACTTCTGCTTTTTCAACACATCATTTGCCATCTATTTATGATGCAACCTACATGAAGTTGGACATGTTATACAGCCATAGTCGAACATCACATTTCCACTGCATAGGTAGTACATTCAAGGAATGTTTTTTTGCTGGTAGAAATAGAAATTACTGGATTTTTATCCTTTTATACCATCAGCAATAATACATATAAGGAAGGTTGAATCGGAGTCCAGTCTTATATGAACCTGTACTAATACATTATCTTTATCCTTTATTTATATAGTGCCACAAATTCTGCAGCGTTTTACAAGATCAGTGTACAAGGGGTTGATACATTGGAATACCACACATGGACGATGACCTGATTCAAGTGGTCCTTGCTCCCAAGGGAATTTACAATCTATGAGACGTACAAGTATTTTTGTGAATTAGGCATATCTATATTGTTAGGTGTCTTGCCCAAGGACACTCGCTGGTGGCGTCTTCTGAGTGGGATTGAGTCGTCTTTCCATGATTGTAGAGCAGTGACCTGGAGGTTAGGTTGAACCCGCTTCTTGTAAAATCGAGATACATGTATTTCATGTGTACGAATTCTGACATACTAAGGCATGAAGAACAGAGACTGGTAGAATATATACTTCATTCTTCAACTCTTGAATCTTGCTCTGCAGTTGACAGATGCCTGTGAGACTACATGCACCTCCAATGAGATTAAACACACAGTTGCAGTTGATGCATGGAATGATTAGCAACAAATTCAATGATTTGATCAGGGCTCAGTAGTCAAAATTTATGTGAAAAGTAAACACACCATCTAGATCTCCATCTTAATCAATGGATCCACTAAAAAATAATAGAAATAAACAAACATAAATCAATGTGGGTATCAGAAAGTCCATTTGTATATGTGTAAGGCGATCTTTATTCACCTCTATAACCAGAGGCTAGAGGAAGCCTAGGGTAAACTTAACCAGAGTTCTGGTAAACCTTGCCAATCTATAAACGTTAATGTCTTTGGTCATTTTGCCAAAGTTCTGGTTATATTTACACCAGGCAAGGAATCTAGTCCCAGGAGTTGTCTTCAGGACACTAATAAAAAGTATCGGAAAGCCACCAGTTCATTGGGCAAAGAACCGGCATCATGGGCTCAATGGGAAGACCTTGACCGTGCTTTACACAACTGAAGAAATGTTGAGTACGCACAGATTATGAAAGTTCTAGTATATATATGACACTTTTCAACTCATAGGTCACTACCTCTATTCTCTGCCAAGCAGATTTTTAGATTAATTCCACTTTAATATTTAAATGTTTCAGTACAAATTCAAAGAAAAAGAAAAATGAAATGGTACAAACCATGATAACTATTTAAGTAGCTTTTTAAAATTTATTTAATTGGTTATTTTTCATCTTTTTCAGCATAAAAATCAATTGATATTCAACAGTGTGAATGTAAATGCTTTAGTCTGTAATGTTAATTGCTATCAAGGTGGAAAGAGGTCGAAACATCTGCAATGGGTACATTAGATTGATGCTGGTGCTGCCATTGCCCCGGTTCGTGCTTAAGAGCCATCAGTTTAAGGCACTCACAATAACATCAGGTTAATTTGAGTACAATGGCAAGAATATATCCACAATTCTTTAGGCATATCTGTGATTCCTTATTCAAACGCAGAACATGCTGGAGACCAGAGCTGCTTGGTCCTTTTTGCCTTCGAGCATACCTTTACACTGCTTTTCTACCAATGCCGCCTCATTCAAAATTCAGAGTAATGCAGAGGTCAACAGTTTTCCAGGACTGCACATGTGAAATGGTAATTACCTTGTTTTCTTCCCTTACTTTCCCTGTGAAGGCAAGGTTAATTCCCAGGACAGTGGTCTTAAGGGAAATCAGAAATATAAAGAGGAGACAAGTCTAAAGAGACTAAAAGAGATTTCAAAGCTTGGAGAAAGGAGATGGCATCTTAAAGCAGCAGTATATATTCCACTTCAGACAGGGCTTCTGTTTACTATTACTGATATTGTTAAGAATGTTAGAAATACTTTATTTTTACCCATTGCGCCTCTGAAAGCAGAGTGATCAGCAAGTTTTGGAACATTTCATTTGGGAATAAGCCATCATTAGTATAAATTGCATTACTCAACATCCCTGGTTCGACCCATGACATTTTAATTTTTGTTAGAATGCTTACCTATATGTTTAAGTAAAAATTTAAATTAAAATAATATAAATGCAAAAATGCCACTCAAAACAAAAAATGGCAGATGTTTAACACAATGTATCAGAATCCTTAATGTTTTAATGGAATGTTGTAAAGTAGAACTACTAATGTCTATATGCTCAGCCTCAAAGAAAACAGCAGATGTCTAATTTGTCAATTTCTTCCATTGTGCTAATATTGCTTCCTGTCAGATATATTGCATTAAGTCTCATTTGTGCAAAAACACGTTCAATTCAGAGGAAATAATTCTTGCATGTTTACTGGAAATCTTTCAGTAGTGTTGTCCATCTGAACAATTATGTCACATGAGCCGCATTATATGATCCTGACAAAGTGCAATGATTCTATAATTGATAAGGAATATCTTATAAACTGAACGCGTAGGACATTTCAAGGTCATGACAATGAGACAAAAAACCCTACTGTGCATGTACACTTTAATGTATGGTTAAAGTATCAGAGATAGAAGTAGAAGCAGTTTTAAGAAAAATGTACAATTTAGCAATTTCATATCTTTTAAAACTCACAGGGTTATTCAAAGAGATCCGAATGGCTGCCGAAAGGGAACCGAACGCTGAAAATCAGCGTTCGGTAACCTTTCTTGACCATTCGGCTATCCAGAGAGCAGGCAATTCGCCAAACTTGGCGAATTGCCTGCACATACGGTGCCTGTACGAGGGCAGTGAATTCCCATAGAGAAGCAATACTTCGGCTATTCAGAGAGCACAAACCAGCAGTGAAAGGTTCCCGAAATGCCCTGCCATTCGGTGGTTTAATTCGGCAGGTTTATTCAGGCGAATCCCATAGGCTTCAATGTTAAAAATATTCCTGTTTTAATTCAATATCTAATAAACCGTTCATTATAATATTCTGCAGTAAAAAGTTTCTTTATTTATAGATTTTTTTGTATATTTTAAGCATTTTTTGGGTTTTTGTTTTTAAAAAATTCCGATTTTTTTTTTTTAACTTTACTTATTTTTTCTGTAACAGCCCTTTTTATTATCATTCATTGGACCTCATATGTAAATTTCAGACATTTTCGCTCAGTAGTTTCTTTGCAAACAGCGTTTCACTTTTCACACATTCAAGCAAACAGTTTTTCTAATTTATTCACTGCATTCGTCTGCGGTGTCAGCTTTTTACGGCGGCTGCGCTGCGTGTGATTGGCTCCTGCTCAGGTTTTTCCGGCGTTTTCAGCGGGTTAATCCAGATGTTTTTGCAGGTTTCAGTGTGCGTTCGCCCTCGTTTTGCGGTGAGTTTTCGGCGTGTTTGCAACGACCTTTCCTTGCAATTCGGGGACCCTGTGGTGCTTGCTGAATACACCGCAGGGTTGCCGAAATCGGTTTGCCAAAATCGAACCGAATTGAAGAGAACGAAAAGTCACTGAACGTGCTGTGGCTTTTCGATTCTCTTTGAATAACCCTGTCAGTTACTCAAAGATGCCCTAGTACACGTCTGCAGGTATTAGATATTCATTTAGCAGGAAATCTTAGTTATGAACTGCTTGCCAGCAGAGAAGCATTTGAGTATTTTTACCTATGCTGGAAGAATCAGAACTAGTTTGGAGAAGTGAGCAAGTGGGGGGGGCAGAATTTGGCGCAATGCTTGTTCATCTTCATAATGAGAAGTTTCTATACCGTGCAATTACTATAGGGTCTATTCACAAAGCACTAAATTTGCACGAAAATTCCGTGCTTTGCGTTTCAGTCCAGTTCACGCTCTTCTGCTATTCCATTTTAATGAAAATACAGTGAATTCACTATTTAGTGAATGGTCATCGTATTTTGCTGAAATTGGAGTCACCGAATCAGTTATTGGATGTTGGTGAAACACGCCGAACTGCGGCATTAACTGCCAAAGAAAGCCTGAATTGGCATCAGCGAATTCCAAACTGGAAAAAAGGGTACCACTGTATTTTAGCAGTGCAAATTATGTGATACACATTCCAACTGTATTTTAGCGTTGCAAATTATGTGTGACCCACTTCAACTGTTTTAAGCATTGTAAACCCCAACCCATAACCCTAACCACAGACCCTAACCCCAACCCCTAAACCCTAACTCCTGACCCTAACCTGGAACCCTAACCCCTGATCCTAAACCCTAACCATATCCCCTTCCCCAGCCCTAACCCCTGACCCCTAAACCCAAACCCTATACTGACACTGACATTTACAACGTTATTATGTTTCACTTAGGTTTCCAACTAATTTACAACGCTAAAATACAGCATTGCCAAAAAAGAATTCTCCTATTCTCCTAATAAGAGTTGCAATCAGTAAAAATGTCAGGGTTATTCAAAGAGAATTGAAAAGTCACCGCAAGTTCGGTGACTTTTCTTTCCCTGCGATTCGGCGATCCTAGTTCGCCGACCCTGCGGTGTATTCGGCAAGCACCACAGGGTCCGCGTACTGCAGGGAAAACCCGCTTCAAACCCGACGAACACTCACTGCAAAACCCACCGAACACTCACCGAACACTAACCGAAACCCGCAGAAACAGCTGGATTAACCCCGCCGAACACGCTGGAGAAACCCGACTAGCTGCCGATCACAGTGCAGAGCAGCCGCCGGAATAAGCCGACACGTAGAAGAATGAGGTGATAAAAAAAAGGAAACCGGTCGCTTGAAAGTTTGAAATTTGAAACGCTGTTTGCAAAAAAACTACTGAACGAAAATGCCTGGAATTTACATATAAGATCCAATGAATGATAATAAAAACGGCAGTTACAGTAAAAATAAAAGACAATTTAACCCCTTCCCTGTGGAGGACGTGTGGGGAACGTCCTCATTGACCCCCGCTGTATGCAGAGGACGTTCCCCACACGTCTTCCGCTTGGCGGGCGGGGGGGGGGCAGAGAGATACTCACCTTCCTGGTCTGAGTCCCGTGGCGTTCTGACTTCCTTGAAGTCAGATGCTGCTTTTATAGACCCTCCCGCTGTAATGACATCATTGCGTCGTACGCGATGATGCCATTTCCAGGCAACCCCCCCCGGCAAAAGCCGGGAGATCACCTGAAGGGAGGGGGGATCCGTTCGGATCCCTCTCCCTCCCGATTGGGAGGGTCTACAACCAAAAGCCAGGCACCGCTTTGAAGGGCAGTGTCTGCTCTTCAAAGCGGTGCCTGGCTTTAGCCCCTTAAATGTCAGGATGTTGGAGACAGATCGAGGCGTAGATCCAGTGGGGGCCGCCATCCGGGTCCCCCCTCGGCAAGAGACGTCATCGCGATGACATCAGTTAGCCGGGAAACCCCTAACTGCCTGGGGATTTCCCAAGGAAATCCCCTGGTGGAGATAGGGTGGTTCAAAGGAACCCCCCTATCTCCCGAATGGTGGCAGCTAGGGGGGTCATGTTTGCTATCTTTCGAAAGGCCTGAGCATGGCCTTTCGAATGATACCAAACATGACTATGTTTAAAGTAAAGAAAAATAAATAAATTTTAAAAAAATAGTATATTCCCAAGTCCGGAAAGGATCCTACCTTGGTCACCTCCTATCGACCCATTGCGCTATTAAATACTAACCTGAAACTGTTATCCACCATCATGGCCAGCCGCCTACAAAGGCCACTGGCTCGTCTTGTGGGCCCCCAACAAACGGGTTTCCTTGCTGGCCGACACTCTACCACAAACATACGCAAGGCCATAGCGGCCATTTGGTCCTCCTCCCTTAGCTGTGACGCCGATAAAGTGTTCGACAGGATATCCTGGGCTTATTTGGAGAGCTTTATTAAGTTCCACCACTTTGGGAAGGTATTCTTGACCCCATTTCGCGCACTTTACCCCAACCCTTCTACAGTGATCTCAGCGAATGGACTTAATTCCGCCCCTTCATACTAGGGAGAGGAACCAGACAGAGATGTCCCTTGTTGCCCTTACTGTTTAACCTTGCCTTGGAACCCCATCTCCGCATTTTAGAGACGTACCCGGCAATTACGAGTATTCGTTTGTCCTCCTCGGTGGCACTTAAAGTGGTGGCTTTCGCAGATGATCTGATATTTGTTCTCTCGAACCCAGCATCTGCTATTCCACCGTTGTTGGAATTATTTGATTCATTTCACGCAGCCTCGGGTTTCCAACTCAATTACATTAAGTCAGTCGCTCTGCCCCTGGGACCTAAGCCGCAAGGTGCCTGGCTCCAATAGTTCCCCTTCACCTGGGCCCCTACACCTTCAATTAAATACCTAGGGATTATCCTACTGGACCTTTCTCAATTATACAGCCTCAATATTGACCCCCATTTCACCCAAACTAACAAAGAGATTCGAAAAGTCACCGCACGTTTGGTGACTTTTCGTTCTCTTCAATTCGGTTCCTTTTGCCGATCCCATTTCGGTGACCCTCCGGTGTATTCAGCAAACACCACAGGGTCCCCGAATTGCAGGGAAAAGCTGCCGCAAACCTGACGAAAACTAACCGCAAAACCTGCCGAATGCACGCTGAAAACCCGCAAAAACATCTGGATTAACCCGTCGAAGACGCCGTAAAAACCCGAGCAGGAGCCGATCACACGCAGCGAAGCCACCGGAAAAAGCCGAGAAAAAGCCGACACCGCAGACAGAGGGAGGTGAATTAGCAAAACAGTTTGTATGAATGTGAAAGTGAAAAGCTGTTTGCAAAGAAACTACTGAGCGAAAATGTCTTAAATTTGCATATGAGGTCCAGGGAATGATAATAAAAAGGGCTGTTACAGAAAAAATAAGTAAACTTAAAAAAAAAATAAAAAAAATTAAGAAAAATGCTTAAACTATCCTAAAAAATCTATAAATAAAGAGACTCTTTACCGCAGAATTTTATAATGAACGGTTTATTAGATATTGAATTAAAACAGGAATATTTTTAACATTGAAGCCTATGGGATTCTCCTGAATTAACTTGCCGAATTAAACCACCGAATGGCAGGGCATTTCGGGAACCTTTCACTGCTGGTTTGTGTTCTCTGAATAGCCGAAGCAGTGCTTTTCATGGGGATTTCACTGCCCTCGAACAGGCACCGAACAGGCACCGTATGTGCAGGCAATTTGCCAGGATTTGGGAATTGCCTGCTCTCTGGATAGCCGAATAGCCAGGAAAGGTAACCGAACGCTGACTTTCAGCGTTCGGTTACCTTTCTCAAGCAATTCGGATCTCTTTGGATAACCCTGTAAGTTGCTCCTGGAAGCATGGAGTTCTCTCCCTTTATCCTATCTAGGAAGAGCTTCAACATGGCTTCAAATCGCATTTAAAAATGATGAGCAAAAGCGATAAAAATTAGCTCAGCACACAGCGGTGATGGCTCAGCAGCGAAGGTGTTAAAAAAAATTCCGGGAATCTTTTGTGCCAAAAAAATCCTAAAAAGTGCCTTACAGATCCTAAAAAAAATCTATAAATAAAGAGACTTTTTACTGCAGAATATAATATTAAACGGTTTATTAGATATTGAATTAAAACGGGAATATTTTTGAAATTGAAGCCTATGGTAATCTTCTGAATAAATCTGTCGAATGAAACCACCGAACAGCAGGGCATTTCGGCAACTTTTCCCTGCTGGTTTTCGTTCTCTGAATAGACGAAGCATTGCTTCTCTATGGGGATTTCACTGCCCTCGAACAGGCAAAGAACAGGCACCGTATGTGCAGGCAATTCGCCAAGATTTGGCGAACTGCCTGCTCTCTGAATAGCCGAATGGCCAGGAAAGGTAACTGTATGCTGAATTTCAGTGTTCGGTTACCTTTCGGCCACAATTCGAATGTCTTTGAATAACCCCCTGTGTCTAAATAATAAAAGTATCTTTTAAAAAAAGAATATGACGTTCTGTTACGAAATAAAAAAACTCTTAAAAAATAAAAAAAGTTCGTCTAAAAATGCAAAAATGTATTTTAAAAATTAAAAAAATAAAAAATGATTTTTTGCAAAAATAAAAAGAATAAATGGTCTTTAAAAGAAAAAATTACACCCAAATGTACCCAAATGTTCCACTCTTGCATTTGGCTGAAAAATGCATTTTTCCAAAGACTAAGACTCCCCAAGTCAAAACAATGATCCTGAGATTTTTTTTTTATAGATTAATTTAATGCAACCAAGCATTAGATGTTCACCATTTGAGACCGGTAAGATCAGTAGCCAATCAGAAATGGAGTTTCCCATAGCTAAACTGATTATCTTCCAGGCTTCCACAGTGTAGAGCAGTGTTTCCCAACCCTGGTGCCTAAGTCATCCTAGCAGGCCAGGTTTTCCCGATATCTGACGCACAGCACAGTTGATATGATTTGCTGTTCAGTGATTGCAGGATTCAGTCTGCATTTCCCCAAGGTGATCCTTAAATTCCGCGTTCTTAGAGGTACTCAAGGACCAGGGTTGGAAGCCACTGGTGTAGAGGAAATACTTGGCTAATCCATCCCTTAAAAATTCTATCTTGTTAATGACTAGGTTACTTTTGAATATCATTGATAAATATTTATAAAACCAGTTCTAAGCATTATGTAGTGTTTATTCACCACATCTTGTGAGCTGTGTAGGGGCATAAAAAGCAAAAATTAAGATGGCAGAGACATCGTGACAACTGCTGCTGGATTTATACTGCAAAACAGCAAGGGTATTGCATTGTAAGAATTGATTTTGCAACATGGTCGGTGGATTTGTACGAACTTCATTTTAAACCAGTGCAGGTTTTCCAATACAGAGAAGGTCAAATAAAGAGCAAATATAACAAGATGTGTTTCCATTAAAACAATACATGATGCCTGTGTCAGGCTTTACCTTTTGTATTTCATTCCATGTGTATTCTTTCACTCCTCTTCCTTGGAGACAATCCATTGCATCAGCCATTAGCGACTGCAACTATTGCAACACAGAGAAACCGATCAGGGGAGAATTCGAACAGATGTAACATCACTAAAGCCATTC
This sequence comes from Leptobrachium leishanense, assembly GCA_009667805.1. Lineage (NCBI taxonomy): Eukaryota > Metazoa > Chordata > Amphibia > Anura > Megophryidae > Leptobrachium > Leptobrachium leishanense. The sequence goes on from CM019066.1 coordinate 126,132,701, forward strand.
ATTTAAGCTTTGTTCACGAAATGTTTCTTTTTCTCCATCCTCCTCCCCTCCTTTTCCAGTGTAACCTTGACTTCGCAGGGAAGTGGGGAAGATGTATTATCAATGGAGAAAAATCAATTTAAAAAAATACATGCAACTTGCTGGCTAAATTAATTATAAATCATGTTGGATGGGAGATTATTATAATTAAATGGTAGCTACAACACTGATAACACACACAGTTGACTTTATTATAATAGAGAAACGTGTAAGGATACAAGAAGGTATTGCTATTGTCGGTAAATAATATTTTCTTATTCAAATAAAGAAACAAATAATGTATATGTGCCTAAACATTATTGTGCCGGCTGGGTGGAGTAGAGGTAACATCACTGCTCTATAACCGTGGAGAGAGACTGTGGAGACACAGGTTCAATCCCGGCAAGAGCACCTCTCCAGTAAGTTCCTTGAGCAAGACACCTAACGGTACATACTCGCCCCCCAGGATATACTTGAAAACTAGAGAAATCTCAATGTTTTCTTCCTGGTAAAATCCTTTCTCTCTCAAAAAGAAGGTGTATATATACATTCAAATGTCTACCAGTACTGGGTTGAGGGTTTCATGGGCCAAGAGCTAAACATACTGGTGTGTTTCTACCACATCCTTCTCACCCTAATTCTACCTCTGTCATTTTTTTCAACTTCCATTATTTTGCTTCATCATTCTTCTCACCTCCCAGTGTGCCACTACCCCACCCTACTCAATCTCATTGTGTTGGTGGCAGATGCCTATTTACCTATTTTGAGGAACGGACCTAAACCTATAAATTTAATAGCCCCTATGTGGATCAGACCCAGACACACACACACTATGATTGGTTGAGGAGGGGCAATGGTAGGGAGAAAAGGGCTGAGATCCATATACATCAACATCATCCCCAAACCCTCAAAGGGTGGATGCCATCTATAGCCGGCATTTTGCATTTAGCAACATTGCTTAAGCATCAATAAAATGACATCCCATAGTACATTAAAGTCAAGCACACCATATCCTTATGTCAACCTCTTAAACCTATACTAATCCCAATCCAGTCTCCCCTAGCCCTACATAATTTCTACAACTAGACCTAGCAGTAGGCAGTACTGTCATATGACATGCCCCCTAACCTGTACAGGTACCCATCCTCAATGGGATAAGTGGACACAAAATTTGCTTTCCAGTTCAGGACTTTTTTTTTTTTTTGTAATTCAAAGTTTTATTTTGAAAAGAGAGCAGTATAAAACATCCAGTATAACAGAAAACAATGACCTCGCAGGGCCAACAAAAAGAGAAAGCTGGTGTACACAGTAGTAATGCAAGACACTGAGCGGAGAAGTGGGGACCAGGGGAGAAAAAAAAAAAGGGGGACGGTAGGGAGGGGGATAAGGCAAAGGCCATCTACGTGACTCTCCTGGCTCACTCCAGAGAGTCCGAGGACAAGGTGGCCATGGAGGACAAATGTCACGCGGCCAAGGGCTTGAGGGCCAATTATGGCAGACCTATCTGGAAAAGTCGCCATAGTGGCTCGCCCCAAGGGAGTCTCGATTTGCCAATTAAAATAATAATAAAAAAAAAAAACCAACCGGAAAGGGGGGGAAGAAATGAGGTCCCCAGCATCCACTAAGACATCATAAATACTCTGCACACCGTAGGAGTCAGCAAAAAGGACAAAAACAATGTCTCAGCTAGTCATCGAGGGGGGGATCAGGAACACCAAGAGTCCAGGTATGTCCTCAGGGAGTGACTCATTGTGGGGAGAAGGGGGGTGTAGGGCAAGGTACAACAGAAAATCATCTCCAATTGGGGGGTCTCATCGGAAAATAAAAGATACAAAAAGTCTCAGCGTGTTGGGCAAATAGAAGAAAAAGATGTCCTAGGCTGGGGAACAGCATCAACAGAGTCCACATCAGTAACCAAAAAGTCCACGCAAAAGAGGCGGGGGGGGTTTGTCATCAATAAGGCAAGCAGGTGAGGTTGTTCTCTCAGCCGGTGTCCCGCAACGGCAGCAGTCGTAGGACAGGCAGTTCGATGCAGGGAAGGCCAGGCCAATCAGCAAAACAAAGCCCGGTGTGGTAGTACAGGGCCGGCACATCAAACAAGCTCCCACCTGCCCCGCAACCTCCATCTCTATCCTCGCTGGCAAGGACTTCGGTCATCCCCAGGACACGGAACTGCCGGGGGTATTCAGGTGGCACATTCCCCTCAGGCATTGGTAACACCGAGGTCGCTGCAGCCCCCCACTCAGCAATCACCAGTAGATCCACTTCACCATCACTTGAAGCCGCAAGTAGTCAGGGGCCTCTCTCGTAGTCAGGGGGACCTCCACTGGCATCTTCAGCTCCCCAGCCTTCAGATCAGTGGTCTCCTGATTATGACTCACAATAATGTGGTCGGCAGGGGGGACATCCCCTGGCGTCGCTCCAGCTGAAGCCTCTGTCAGCCGCCGAGCCCCCAGCACAGCCATCAAGCGGCGCCAGTTACCTCGCGTAAGCGGGCGCTGATCATCGCCTGCCATCAGCTCCATACAGGCCTCTAGGTCATCGAGCACTGCTTCCAGGTTCCTGGCGGTGGGTGAGTGAAGCAGCTGCCATCCGTCCACAGTCCCCTCCATCTTCTCTGCTACAGCGACAGCCGCCGCAGTCGGAGGATGGGGGCCCACCATCCCCACGGCACACAGCGGTCGAACGCCCAGGAAAAGAGGCCGCATGTAAAGTAGGCCGTGTATGGGCCAAAACACAGGCCTCAAGATGGCCGACAGCAGACCGGGCCAGGCGAGAACGAAGGCCTCTTACTCAGCTTGACTCCGGAGGGGGGGCCAAAACGGTCTCCGGAGTCTGTTATCCGATGGCCAGCCGTCCAGGGAGTCGTAGGTAGAAAAATCAGCGGGGCAGTTCAAGTAAAAACCCCCAATAACTGCAGGTTCTAGCGGAGCTCTCTCAAGACACGACTGCTACCCTGCCTGGCCGGCCACCCAGTTCAGGACTTTGTGACTGTCTCAGCTTTGACGATAAGAACACTGACACATAAATAAAATGTTTTCATTTGATGCAGCTCCAATGTGAAAATAAAGATACATTCTACTAAGGTGTTCCGTTTGTTCTCAAGTTGAAATATGTCGGTTGTTTACTCTTCAGGAAATCCAGCAGAAGGGAGATAAATGGTCAGTAAACTAAAGTTTAGGTCCCATAGGGTACCCATAACGGTCATTAGGATCTCTATGTCTGGTTCCATGCGGGCAGAAAAAAAAGCTTGTTTTGTACACAGAGCATAGCTCCTTTAATCCATTAAAAATACGTTTTGGAAAGGCATCTAATAAGGGGATTTGAGTCCCAGAAGGCTTGAAGTATATTGCTCTGTTTACAGTTATTCTTGCTGCTTGCATAAGCCACAAATGATTTAAGGAATGCTTACCAGTTCAGCATGTTGTTGACTGATCTCCTGCAGATACGGGAGAGTTGCTAGTTCTGCTAGAGCTTGATTAATCACTTGGGACTCTTCCTTTACTCGTCGCAATTGACTGAGAAAGCTGGCATACTGCAGTTTCTGGATTGCACCTGAACACGGTGAGACGGTGCTCTAGTAACAAAGCAAAAAGAAAAGAGGAAGAAGTAATTTTTTTCAAAAAGTGCTGTAAGGTTCGAAATAGATAAAGCAACATAAACAACTTTACTTTTAAATGCGTACTATAGTATAAATATTTCAAGTATTTAATTAGCCCTTATAGCCATGGGTCACAGCTGTCACTCGTTCCATTGACCTGCCACCGGAAGAGAGTGATGGCATATTTTTGATAGGGGATTACTCAAAAATCTACTATACACTGTATTAGCAAAATCACTAGCGCTCATTTAGTGATAGTCATATAATGAACGCCATTCTTGCAACTGTATTTTATTTCTAAATGTATTCATTTCTGACTGATTCCATGTTCCCTCCTTTTTACTTAAACTTTTTTTACTTGGCCTTCTCCTCTGCCTCTCACCCTCTTCCTGCTCCTCCTCCTCCCCCTCCTGTCGTGTAGTTTCTTAAAAGCACACTTAGCAAATATCCATTCTATTTTCTAGCATACACTGACCAACACAGACCACAAGATTCTCCACTCTGCTGTCCCACCCTCCCAGGCCTGGTCCTTAATTTAAGGGCTCCTTTACAGCTGTTTCCACTTCTCTTTCTAATTACCTTTACTCAGCCCAAGCTTCTGGTCCGTTCCACGCAACCCTCACAACATTTCATCTAGCAACCAACTTCACCTTCCCTCTGCTCTCACCTGTTTCACTTACCCCGTCCCTTAGATTGTAAGCTCACGGGATGTCTGGCCGAGCACTTTGTTAAAGTGCTGTACTTCCTAGACCAAGCTATCCTTTGGGCAGGGCTGTCTTTTCCTTATTTATCATGTATGTCTCATGTACAGCGCTACGGAATATGCTGGTGCGTTATAAATTAAGGATAATAATAATATAGCTTGTAAGTACCTATCGAATGAGCTCCACCGAATTGAACAGCTTGTTAAAAACGTGAATTTTTTAATGCGTCATTTATTTATTTATTTAGATGCGTCCTAGCGATATTAATTCATGTTGATGCGGCTGTCGCAGAATAGAATTCTCAAAGTGAACTTGTCTTCTCAGCTGAATATATCGTGGCACTTTAAGGGTTAATCCTTTTATTTTACCTTCCTCAGCTCCCTGTAGAGTTACTGTCACAATCACAAGCAGAACCCTTGTGATCTTGTGCTTTTATTATCTTTTCATTTTGGATGCGCCTTCCCTATAGTAAAGGACTGCAGGCGATATTGGAAACTTTGCACGTTAAGATAATGTTTACTCTAAATTTTAATATCGGCACAAGCCTCCTGTAGAATTAATGATTTTCTATGTTATTTTAATATCAGCACAAGCCTCCTGTAGAATTAATAATTCTCTATGTTAATGTGGTGTCGGATGCAGCATTATAATTTGTTTCTAGATAATCCCACACTCGTAGCCGTACCACTGATAATTTGGATACTAAATTCGAATACGTTCAACCATCTCAGATTATAAAAAGACATGTTTTGCAGTGAAATGCCAGAAGGCAATCTTTGTAAAACTGATATATTAGAGAATTTATTGCTGGTATATAAATTGCATAATGTGATTAGTTAAGTGCTCCTTCTTGAAAGCCTATGGCCTTGACTGCAGGTGTAATTATTTGTCCTGAGGTATAGCCAAATAGAGGCATCCCTCAAGGTATAGCCTACAGCCAGCAGGCAATAACACCAATGTGTCATTATAAATTACATTAAGATAAGGGGAAAATGGTTAAACATGATGACTTGAAATATATTTGCTACTGTTTTAACATCTCAAATACTTGAGTGTTTGAAGACAATCAATATTATTATTTTCTTTATCAAAATATGATAATTCTCGTATTTATTTATCTGTCGATATAACTTTTTTTTTCATATTGTGTAGATTAATACCCTACAGCATTACTGTTATTTTGGAATAGCGCTCAATGGTGTTCTTGGTGCCTGGTTTTAATATTTTTTTCCTCCATGGTAGTGGTTCTTGTCTTTTGTGTTTTCCGAATTGCTGATGGATTCCTCTTGGCAGCAATCCATTCTATGTTTACACAAATGGATGTCCCAGAATGAACCTTCATGCTTAGATGTAATAAAGCAAATTAAAATAATAATAAATTCTTCATCCTGTGTCGCATAAAGAGTTTGTAGAATAAATATATTGCCTGTTCTTACGCTGCCTCGATAACGATAAATAATGCCCTTTTAGCAGAATAACGATGGCATTCGCTCTTCCAGTACAGAGGAAGGATGTCCTCATGACCTAGGCCAGTGGTCACAAAGTAAAGGGTACCACCTGTAGGTGCAAGAGTCCCTAGTTTTGGCAAATGTTACAGTAGTGTATGGATATTTGTCTATGAAATAACCCTTGTGATTATTTAGAAGCTCCATGGATAGAGCTTTTGGAACTTTTTTCAGAGGTTTATTACCGATAGTCCAGAAAAAGTGGGTCAACAGGAAATAGCTGGTAGAGTGTCTTGTCACAAAAAGTAACTTGTGACATACATTAAGGCTAGGGTCAGACGAACGCATTTTCGCGTTGTCTGTGAAAAAGTGCGTTCGAACGAATGGACGCATTTTTTCACGGAGTACGCGATAGCGGTCATACGATGCGCATTTGCGTTCGTGATTTTGTACGGATCATCAATAAAACACTTTTGCATCTGGACGTTATGTTGGCCGGACATTAGCAGTGTCTGACATCTCCAAATCACGCAAACACGCCGCTAGCGGACGCAGCGCACTCTGTACGACCGTACTAGTGGTTTCACGTTCTCGACAAAATGCGTTCGTTTGCCACTTGCGTTGCACGGCCGAACTTTCGTGCGACCGTACTTCGTATATTGGCCGTCATTGCACGTCATTTGCTGCTAGTGCGGCCGTAATTAAGTGCGCCAGAACGCACGTTTAAAGTGCGCTAGTCTGACCCTAGCCTAAAAGTGATATTTTTGCAGTTCACAGTGCTGCCATAAATATTATAAGCATATACTATTAACTACAAATCATATCATATTCATAGTAAGCACATTCAACATACAAGCAAAATAATGGAATATATTCTCATTTCAGTGCTTTCTCATTCGGCGCATTTCGGCACTTTCTGTTCGTTGACCTTGCGGTGAATTAGCTAGTCACCGCAGGGTCCCCGAAGTATGGTGAACAGAGTCGCCAAAGACCACCAAACAAACCATAGATCGCCGCTGCGACCTCTGATCTGCCCGCTGAATGCCAATTAAACCGCCGAATGCCACCAAACCAGCCGAACGCTGCTGATCTGAAGAACCCCCCCACCCCCCGGAACGCTGACACTTTTTAAAAGGCGTTTAAAATAATTAAAATGCAAGGAAATGTGTGGAAATTGATAAGAATAAACCGTTTAATAAAAAAAAATATTATCATTTTTATTATTTTAACATTGAATCCTATGGGATTCGCCTGTTTAAACCTGTCAAACTGAACCAATGAAAATCTGGGAATTTCGTCAACGTTTTGGTGCAGTTCAGCCATTCTCTGAAAAGATTAACCATTACTTCCCTATGGGACAATTTCACTGCTGCCAAAGATCGCCGAATTGTGGTGATCTGCGGCAAACTGCACCATATTTTGTTGTCAATTCGCCAGTATTTGGCGAATTGATAGCTCTCTGAATAGCTGAACTGCTACGAAATTGCACCGTACGGTACAATTCGGTGGCAAGTTCGGCGTTTATTGAATAACCCCTTATATCTTTCTGAGTTTGTGTGGGCAGCACATTTTTTCACTTCAAAGGATCTCAGGAACACAGAAAAAAGCAGAACTGGCTTCAATTGTCCCACTACCATTCTCCCCACTTCCCCCAGCTCTAGCAGTGCATACTACACTCACAGACTCTGAAACAAATGACAAAGGAAATCTCCATTCAATCTTCTTCTCCATTCCTCTTCATCATGTCTTTTAGACAAATGGGAGTTTAATGTATGTGGAATAATGTGCAAGAACACCCTGAAAAAAGAGGCCCCATTCCAAAAGAGCATTAATAGCTTGCTAACTGCTAAAGCTAACCATTAGCAGCTCTCTATTAACGGCTCTATTCAGATTGAGCCACTATATTAGATAGTTTGAAGTCTTGTTTCTGAGTTTAGAGCTGCTGACTGATAATGGAAGTGGACCAGCTGCTGTTAGCATGGGCTCCTATAGTCCATAGGACTCTGTGGAGGGGTTGCTCCAGAGTCGTGGAAGGACAAGGGAAATAATTGGTTCTCAGCGCTCTGCTGCATACAGAAAATCACATTGCCCTCTACACCATCAGATCAGTGGTAAGTTTTGGCTTGTTATGCTATTTAATTAAGTGTTATATAAATTTGCACTGGCAAAATTTGAGAGACGGGCTTCTTTGGCTCTGCAAAGAATTGCTACCAGCTTAAGTCAAGAATCTCTCGCAACCCAGCATACCCTCATTACAGTTATTTATAAATTGCCAGCATATTCCTCTGTACAGTACAATAGGTATGACACGCCATACATAAAATTAACAAACAAGCTTGACACGTGGAGAATGATAGGAAAATCGGAAAAAAGTGATTTGGCTGTATGGGATGAAACAGAAGACAGGAGGCGGTCGCTTGTAGACTGTAGTGATATAGAATCGGGATGTGCGTTTCGGGTTTCGGAATTTCGGAATTTTCGTGTTTTCGGATCCGGCCGAATTTCCGAATCGGATCGGACCCGAAAACCGATAGATCCGAAAAGTTTTCCGAGCCGAAACAAAAAAAACACGAAAATTTCCGAAATTTCCGAAAAGTCGATACAAAAAACGAGCAAAGTGACCCGAAAACACGAAAAATGGTCGATATTCCGAAAAAAAAATGTACACGAAAAAACGAGTCGAACCGAATCGAAACAGAAATCGGTCGAAACGAACCGAATCGAAAATTTTAAACATCCGAACAAATCGAACCGAATCTAACCGAAAAAAAAATCGGTGCACAAGCCTAATATAGAAGGGGTGCACTTGAGAAGTAGAGAAGACATGTAAGGAGGGGTCAGGTTATTGGGGGATTTAAACGTCAGAGTCAGTATTTTGAATCATATCCTGAAAGGTACAGAAAGCCAATGAAGGGACCATGGGAAGGAGGGAGATATGCGAGGGACATTGAGTGAGAAATATAAGCCTACCAGCTCCATTCATTACAGATTGCAAGGGGTCAATTTGGGTGTTGGGGAGGCCAATAAGGGACAAGCTGCAGCAATCAAGCTGTGATATAATAAGTTGTGTTCCACTTTCGGATTGGTTGGCATTACATTTTTTAAGGGGCATTGCCAAAAATAATTTTATAGACTTTTTACTTAAGCTTGAATTAAAAGAAGAACAAATAAGAGTCTAAAGATTCTGATTTGATTGACTGTGGACAACCTACTGATTACATGTGAGTAACATGTCTTCTCAAGACGGCTTCGCACCATTTACCACTACTGCAATTGCAGAGGATTCCTTAGGCATGTAGGGATTTTTGCATGCTGGAAATGATTTTGCAAGTACTGTCTGTTATTATCCACTCCAACCACTTTATAGAAAAGAGGTCTTCTGGTACCAGGAATGATAATACATTGCATTCACACAACATATAAATGGCTTACTAATACAAATGCTCCTCACTCTCAACGACAAAATGCCCAAATGCCAAGCAGCTCTTCTCTAGTTTTCACAGAAGCCATAGGGTTTAATAGCACTGAAACAAATTATGGGTACATAGACAGAAAAAGAAAAATGAAAATCACAATTCTCCAACACTCGTTTTAAAAGATTACAGGATTCTAAAAGCTTTTGCCATTTTATATTTTCGAATAGGGATGTCTGCTCAAGATCAAAATATTATTCACAAACAATATGCAAGAAAATGGATTTCCATTTTCAAATTCCGACATAAATAGATGTGTGAATCAATTCAAAGTGACCAAATGTAGCACCAGGCAGAGGTTTAGAAATGGGAGTTTGGGTATGAAAATGGAGAGCTTTTGAAGAGCAATTCACTTCTATTTTCCAGACAGTGTCTGAAACAACAAAAGCAGATGGGAGATAAATTTTAGCAACTGCTTCCAATATTGCTCAGATTGCTGCAGTGATCAAGTGATACAATGAATTTATTTGTGCTACTCAATTCTAATCAAGGTTGCACTCAGATAAACTCAGGGATTAAAAAGGACAATTTAAAGAACAAGTGTTTCTAAAATGAAGAACAATCAAAGAACTATTTGCAGCCTGGATTTGCTTGGTAAACCATGCAGTCCTGGTAATGGTGGCCTATTCTGCTTTGACGAGGGAGTTATACTGCTGCCTTTATGATTCCAGAGACGTAATATAGACCTGGCATGCCATGTTTTGTAAGAGGGAAAACAGACTGGTTTGCTGCTAGCTGTTGTCAGTAGTTATTTCAAACATTTTGTCAATATTTTGACTTATTGCAGTTCATAGTCTGAGGGTTGCACCTGACCAGAGTGTTGCACCCAAATTTCAGAGATTTTGGACTTTTCATCTAATAAGCCTATCCTATTGCTCTGCTGCCATTCCTGGCATCACCATGACTGTTGCTGAATTTTTTATGCAATGTAGGGTGTTAGCAGTGCGTATGCCCTGTTCACCCCACTCTAAGGGCAGGCTTGATTTTAGATTTAAGTGAAAAGGTGAGATTAAAAGCCTCCACACAGCAAATAATAAAGTTTATAGTTTCAGAGTACATTTATACATCCCAGCAATTCCGAGAACTGCTTACAGAGCTCCCCATGTGCAGCAAAGAACTCTGGGTAGGACATGCAAATAAAGTCCACAACTTCTCACTGTTTTGCATCTGGCGTCTGTAATACACAGAACCTCTTTACCAGTGCCATGGCATACTAGATGGCTTTTTTTTTTTAGCAAAGATCAGGTTATTTCCCCAGTCACAGTCACTCCTGTACAGCTGTTTCTGGTTTATTATACCCTCATCAGCAGGAGATAGACTGTAACCGGTTGCTATTAAAGCATCAAAACATCCAAAACAACTGGAGGGCCAAGGTGGAAGACCTCTGATCTCAGTCTTTCTGCAGATTTTATAGATGGTTTACCCACTGTATCTATGCCACCTTCTTTCTTTTATCCTGTCTTCTAATCTCTCTAGGGATGTGCGTTTCGGAATTTCGGAATTTTCACGAAATTTCCCGATTCGTGCATTCGGATTCAGCTGATTTTCTGAAAATTTTCAGATCCGAAAACGGCAGATCCGAACAAATTTAAGAGCCGAAACGAAAACTTTTCGGAATTTTCGAATGGACTAGAAATGTGTGAAATCGAAATTCATTTTCGTTCCATTCGTGATTTCGGCTCCATTCCTGATTTCGGTTCCATTTCAGTAATTTCGGACATCGTATTTTTCGATTATATCGCTGATTCTGTAATTTTGTATCATTCCCATCTCAATGTATCCTTCCTGGAAAACCAGAGAAATCTCAATGTATCCTTCCCGGGAAACCAGAGAAATCTCAATGTATCCTTCTTGTAAAACATGAGAAATCTCAATGTATCCTTCTTGTAAAACATGGGAAATCTCAATGTATCCTTCTTGTAAAACATGAGAAATCTCAATGTATCCTTCCCGGGAAACCAGAGAAATCTCAATGTATCCTTCTTGTAAAACATGAGAAATCTCAATGTATTCTTCCTGGGAAACCAGAGAAATCTCAATGTATCCTTCTTGTAAAACATGAGAAATCTCAATGTATCCTTCTTGTAAAACATGGGAAATCTCAATGTATCCTTCTTGTAAAACATGAGAAATCTCAATGTATCCTTCCTGGGAAACCAGAGAAATCTCAATGTATCCTTCCCGGGAAACCAGAGAAATCTCAATGTATCCTTCTTGTAAAGCATGAGAAATCTCAATGTATCCTTCTTGTAAAACATGGGAAATCTCAATGTATCCTTCTTGTAAAACATGAGAAATCTCAATGTATTCTTCCCGGGAAACCAGAGAAATCTCAATGTATCCTTCTTGTAAAACATGGGAAATCTCAATGTATCCTTCTTGTAAAACATGAGAAATCTCAATGTATCCTTCCCGGGAAACCAGAGAAATCTCAATGTATCCTTCTTGTAAAACATGAGAAATCTCAATGTATTCTTCCTGGGAAACCAGAGAAATCTCAATGTATCCTTCTTGTAAAACATGAGAAATCTCAATGTATCCTTCTTGTAAAACATGGGAAATCTCAATGTATCCTTCTTGTAAAACATGAGAAATCTCAATGTATCCTTCCTGGGAAACCAGAGAAATCTCAATGTATCCTTCCCGGGAAACCAGAGAAATCTCAATGTATCCTTCTTGTAAAGCATGAGAAATCTTAATGTATCCTTCTTGTAAAACATGGGAAATCTCAATGTATCCTTCTTGTAAAACATGAGAAATCTCAATGTATTCTTCCCGGGAAACCAGAGAAATCTCAATGTATCCTTCTTGTAAAACATGGGAAATCTCATTGTATCCTTCTTGTAAAACATAAGAAATCTCAATGGCAGAATTATCGTATCGGCAGAATTATCGGATCCGAAAAACCATTAGTTTACGTCAAAACGAATAGACACTTTGAAACGAGGAGAACAGATATTCCGAAAAACATGAAAATTTCCGAAATCACGAAAAAAAAGTTGATATGAAAAACGAAACGAAACGAACCGAACCGAAACGGAAATCGGCCGAAACGAAAATTTACAAAATCCGAACGAACCGAAAAAAAAAATCAGTGCACAAGTCTAATTCTCTCTGTGTATACATCAGTTTCATTGTTTATGTTCTAATCAGAGTCTCTCTTTATTATATTATCATTTGTTCCTACTTTTTCTTTCAGCCAAATCATTCTTATCATCTCCCATCCTGCTTATGTGTATCCCAGTCATGTCTCTCAGGCCTATCCAGCTCTTTTATGACACTGCTATCTCTTCCCTTTATTACCTGTGTTTTTCTAGGTTCTCCTCCTATGGAGGGTCCAACATGAAAGGTCAGAGAGGAATTGCTCAGTGTGTGCTAACTACTTCAAGATAGAGTGACTATAATTTAAAAGCCAGCTTGCCCATTTGAAGGTACCTGCCTTCAAGGAATAGTTATTGATTGTTATAGCTATTGATCGCCTTCAAGGCATTCTTGAAATTGATATAATTTTAAAGAATTGAATATCATCTTTAAGACAAGTGCCTCAATTCGGATTTCCATTAATCCTGAACTCTGGATTCAAAGGATGAATAGCAGTCAACATGACAAGAGGAACAAAGCAGAATGGAAATTCATGACCGAGTGTAAAATGGACCATAGGTTAATATTCTGAAGAAAAAACAGTGTAGCAGATGGGTTTTTTTGAGAAAGGATTTTACCAGGAAGGATACATTGAGATTTCTCTCATTTTCAAGTATGTCCTGGGTGGCGAGTATGTACTGTTAGGTGTCTTGCCCAAGGACACTACCTGGTGAGGTGCTCTTGCTGGGATCAAACCTGTGTCTCCACAGTCTCCAGCATGCTTATGTTTACGAGTATTGTACTTACAGAAGTATTGCCAGTCATCCAGGCATTCTGTAGTGAGTGCATGTGTGTCTTTTCTGGTAACTAATGTCATTTATAACATTTTGTGTTGTGATTAAAGAATCGTGTTTATGCTGCATTGCGCTCAGGTTCTATATATCCATTGATTTTAATATAACCTGGACTATAGTGTTTTGCTGTATACATTTGCATCTGTTCTGTAAGATACTACAACAGGACTAGAGGTGTTAGTTGCTGTCGTTTAGGCAAAACTAGAAAGGATTTTTTTTCCATGCTATCAGAAAATATATATATATTCTTAAAATTATATAATTTGTATTATCTTGATAAAAAAAATACACAATATATTTATCAGCTTAAAGGGTATACCCTATCTAGTTATGTTCTTGTTGTAATATGCAAACTGACCTTGAGGTACACATGTGTTTTATCTGATGATTACTTGGTGTTTATTATTAGCTTTTCATTTTTATTAATTTTACTTGGAAGTTAGGAGTACATTTTCAAGAGGAGATGGAGATAAAGGATTTAGACTTGATTCAGGCAATTCCATTAACAGTATCAATACCAATCACTTGCCCTTCCAAAAAAAACCAAAAAAACAGAAAGTATAACACCACCAGGGTTTTGTGGTGTCATGGAAACTGTAAAATGTATTTTAAATATGAGAAGCTGCAGAGGATCCTTCAAGAAGGAAAAAAGCAGTAAGGTTTCTGTTAAAGCAGGGATGCTAAGAGATGCGGAAGCAATATTTTCATGGGAGAGAAAAAAAGCAGCACAGTTTTTATATGCTAGGAAAATGCGCCTACATAAAATTAAACCAAGACCATACAATATGGGCCCTATTACATTCCTCACACTTTTGTTTTTGCGCGTGAAAATGCAAAACCCTTTGCGCTGAACGTCGTATTACAACGTTCGCGCAAACGATGCGCGTTATCATTTAACTCGGATGGACCTGTGCGAGCGTGATGAACTGTGTGCGTCCTATACTTAACATTGCGAGCGCAAATTCGTTTGTGCGCTGGTATGCGGATGGTATTACAATCGATGCGCATCTTTTTTACGAACGACGTTTGCGCGCATAATTTTAACGTCTTTGAAAAGCTGGTGGTAACTGCAAATCGGAACGTTCCGGCCGAAACGAAAAACACCAGAACGAAAAAACAAATACAGCGCAGTATACACATTCTACACATACCCAAACATAAAATTGTGAATTTGTGCGTGTTTTTTTTATTGCTGCAGCATGTATACACAGATTTACTTTGACAGGCGCAAAAACTTAAGTGAGTCAATTAAGGTAAATGTCAATTAAGGTTCTTAATTCTGATTGGCTGAATCCTGCGAAAAAAAACAGTCCGCATACTGATTTACGTGCGCTACGTTACCGCGCGCGTATTACTCTTCGTATTGCGTGTCGTTTTTACGAACGTTATTTTCGGACGGATAAGAAAATGCGTTCGGATCATAATACCACCGTTAATTTTTGCGCGATAACCCTGGACGATTTTGCGCTACGCGAATGAAATTGTGCGAAGAATGTAATGGGGGCCTATGTTTTTTTTTTTGCAGAAAACCCAGGATTGTTCATACTTGTTGCTGGCGAAGATACACATTGTCTACTGGATAAAATAATAATGTGACAGGCTGTCCTTGTTAAAATAGAAGAGACGAGTGAGTGGCACAGAAGAAGGTTTACAACTCTAATACCACTAACATACAGGAAATGAGAGACGTTTACAGAAACATTGAACGGAGGCCCATCAGAAACTTGTATAGGAGGATGAGCAGATACATTATGCATGTGGATGTATAATCTGCTACTAATACGCTGCGAGAGGATATTCAAATCAGACTTATAATGCATTATGAAAGGTTTCTCCTAGCTTTTAGCTGGCTCAGTATGGAAGTGCACAATGCTATGATTATCGGGTATGTTGTTACTCTGTTAAAAACTACTGGTGAAGTGTTCGGGAGAAGCAAAGCGCATCAACACGTACAACAGAAGGTAATTTAAACCAAAAGAAGTGATAAGGTCAGCTAAAGAGAACATATAAATAAAGAATGGAAGAGGCCTTGGATCATCTTCATGAGGTCACACCAATAGAGAGAGGAGAATCTTGTCGGGAAATAGTCTTGAGAGGTTCATTATATGAAGGAATTCAATAGAACATTCTGCTAAGACAGATAAATGATGATATGAGAGAATTAACTGTTTGGACCTGGCGCGCACAATGCTGCAGATGTAATCTATTTCCCCTCATCAATTTAGTATGGGTTTAACCCCTTAAAAACATACACCATTAATCTCTCTGACACAGGAAGAAATAAGGAAGTGATGGATTGCTCTGTAGTTACGGAATTCTGAGAGGGATTCTGGGAATGTGTAAAGTTTTCTATTAAAAGGCAGACGGAGGCGTAATGGAGGCAAACCAGTCTTAAATGAAGCAACAAGTCATAGTACGCTTGTCATTGTGAGTTCTATGTACCATTTTAGATAAGGGTGTAAAAGACGGTGTAAAATACAGTTACGTACTGTAAAGATATGTTACATGTTTGTTATGATCTAACGCTGTGTAGCTCGACACTCATTCACATGTGCAAGGGACATCGCTAATGCTTAGTGAATTGTACTGTAGGTTCTCCATTTAGGAAACCAAATATATTGCAGTATCCTACGGAATTGACGCCATGAAAAAGTCTCATTAAAAAAATACATGAGAAAAAAAGACTGCTTAAAAACAGACGCTTTTTCAAAAATAGCGTGTCTTAAAAAAACGAGTTAAAAAAGACATGTATCCAAAAAAGACACCTTAAAAAGATGCTTCATTAAAAAAGACTCTTTAGGGAAACGATTCGAAGCACCCCCTATCAATCAACTCCCCTGGAGTCATATATCACTTAGATCAGTGATTCCCATCCCTGGTCCATCCCTGGTATATATATATATATATATATATATATATATATATATATAATTGAACTGGCAGACAACAGAAAAAAGAAATATGTATATATAAAAATATAAAAGACACCCAAATCCAGGGTGTAAAGTTTATACAATCACATAGATCCAGATACATGCTCAGCAAATCAATTAGATATTGTTGTATGCATGTCCAGTGTTATGATTAATAGACCCTTCATATAAACAAAATAAAATATAATATTGCTTTTTTGTTGGATAGGATGCTCTGAACTAACTCAGATGCTATTTGCACGCGATAGGAATAAGGGAAGGAACAGCTCCCAAAATTATGTTGGATCCCAATAGGCATCCTCCTCCAATCTGAAAATACGCTAGGACTCCAGTTTCTGCAGAGACTTCTTAAAGAGCTTCTGCTGGTGTCCAAGAGAGGCCACTACAGTGTATATAAATACATATTTGGGCAATTTCCTCAGACTTGAGTATTTTCTTTTTTATATGCAATCTAAACAAAAAAAGGCATTGTCCAGTGTGTAATCTTTAAAAAAAAAAAAAAAGAAAATGAGAATACACAAGCATTATCAATTAGTCAGGGATTATATGAGAATGAGGTTTAAGTAGCAGCCCAGTGACATTTGGGGGTATTTCACATGAATATTGCAATATGTAAGCACATACGTATAACACTGGCTAGAGAGAATATATTAAACACTATAAACCTTCTGTAGACTATTTTGTTCTTCCTTTTGTCAGTGTTTCTGTTTCTCCATCCTTGATAAAGCAGATGATGATATATGATTTGGGGAAGCACAATCCAGGACACACATTATTAAATCATATTCAGGTTATTCAAAGAAAGGTGAAACTCTGGAGAAGTGAAAATTCTAGGTCAAATGGTTTCTAGTTTGGCTATTTTGACCTAGAATTTTCACATTACCAAAAGTTCTCCAGTGTTTCACCTTTCTCTGAATAACCCTGATAGTGTGTATAAACTGGAAACACACACATACACACACACATGAAATGAGTAACATTGATTGTATGGTTCCAGCGGCACCTGTCAAGGGGTGGGAACTGGGATATATTAGGCAGTAACTGAACAGTCGTTTCTTGAATTTCATCTGTTGGAAGCAGGAAAAATGGGCAAGTGAAAAGATATGAGTGACTCTGACAAGGGCCAAATAATGATGGTTAGATGACTGGGTTAGAGCATCTCCCAAAGCTGCAAGTCATGTGTGGTGTTCCCGTATGCAGTGGTTAGTAGCTACCTAGAGTGGTGCAAGGAAGAACAACTTGGGAACAGGGCATGGGACTAGTGAAGAGCCGAACACCCCCGTGTTCGGTTTGCATTTGAACTCGAACAATTTCAACTCGAACACGAACCGAACTCAATGCAAGTCAAAGGGGCTTGAAAGTTCGATTTTTAGCGTGCCCTCCAAGAGGGCATATATGTAAGATATTTGCCATAAAAGGTGTATGGTGGTCCAGGTAGTGCCCTGGGGGACAGGTAACAAGGACAAAACGTTTTTAAAAAATGTTTTTAAAGGAACAGTGAGTTTTCCATGAAATAAAGGTTAAGAATAAACACGAAAAATTCCTTCAAATATCGTGCCTATGTGGTCCCCATAACCTGCCCGTGAAGTGGCGGATTTGTAGGATGTATAGAAACATTTAAAAACAAAAAAAGGACATTTCAAATGACGGTAAATGGTTTTCCTTTAATCTATTCATAAACAACTGCTTGAGGCGGCAGCCTGTATGAAAAGAAAAGACGTTTTAGGACACGCAGAACAAGTTTAGTGAGGTTTTTGGTTAAATTATGGTGAAACTTATGCAGGCTTTGGATGAAAGTAACAATAGGTGCTTTAAAATTGGGCCTTTAGTGTTGGCAACAGTGCAGTCACACCGTAACCCCTCTGTGGTATTGTGGAAGAGTGCATGGTTGGACCCTGTGGTCAACTATTAAAATGATATAAATCTGGTACAGGCGTCAGTGCACCCAAATATTTTGCCTTTGGTGGCAGCAAGTGCCTTCACACCGTAACCCCTTTGTGGTATTGTGGAAGAGTGCAGTGGTGGAGGTTTTGGGAATGCAGAAGAGATCCCCGATCTAGTCAATTATGTCAGTATCAGGGGATTGATAGCTGCTGATCCAGGACGGATTCATTTTTATAAATGTCAGCCGGTCTACAGAGTCAATGGACAGACGCACTCTTTTGTCTGTGATAAAACCTCCAGCGGTACTGAACGTCCTTTCAGAAAGCATGCTTGATGAAGGGCAACCTAGTACCTGCATAGCATATTGGCTAAGTTCTGGCCAGTGATCCAATCTCAACACCCAGTAAGCCAGTGGATCATCTGCTGTAAAGGTATTCAGGTCTGCCCTTGCCCCTAGGTAGTCCTGCACCATATGGTGAAGACACTGGCAATAAGTGCCTACATTTGACGTCCCTGGGCGTCGTGGACTAAAAATTTTTAAAAAGGCATCAGTCAAGTGGCCCCGGCCTTCACCACTCTTCCTCTGATCATCCGCAGCCTCAGAAGCACCTGTGTCATCACTTGGTAACCTACCAGTGCCTGGAAAGGTGTTACACAAGTGTCGCTTTAGAGCGTCCTCAAGTTGTTTCATCATGTGCTCCCTCTGTGCGGGCAGGATGAGTTCTGCAACTTTACCCTGGTATCGTGGATCAAGAAGGCTTGCCAACCAGTAATGATCCCTCTCCTTGATAGCACGAATCCTGGGGTCCTTTAGCAGGCTTTGCAGGATAAGGGAGCCTATGCAGCGTAGGTTGGAGGTGGCATTAGCTTCCTGTTCAAGTCCTTCCTGGTCAACGAGGATGACCCCACCGTGCACTTCCTCCTCCCAGCCACGTACTAGTCCTTGGGTTTCTGGGCACACAAAACCCTCCCTTGAGGAATCCCCGATTTTAATGCCCCCACTACTTAAATATTACTCCTCCTCCTCCTCCTCCTGTCTGATCTGAAGAGCCTTGAGAACTAGGGAAGGCCTCCTCTGCCTCTAGTGCCACATCTATAATTCCCTGCAGAGTGCGCTCCAGCAGGAAAACTAAAGGAATTGTGTCACTGTTGCATGCACTGTCCCTGCTCACCATCCTCGTTGCCTCCTCAATTGGTGACAGTACAGTGTATGCATCCTTGATCATCAGCCACTGCGGGGGGGGAAACCAAGTTGACCTGAACCTGTCCTTGTGCCATACTCACACAGGTACTCATTGATGGCCCTCTGCTGCTTGTGCAGACACTGCAGCATTGCTAATTTTGAGTTCCACCTGGTGGGCATGTCACAGATTAGACGGTTTGTGGGAAGGTGGAATTCTCTTTGAATTTCTGCCAGGCGAACACTTGCTGTGAATGACCGTCTGAAGTGGCTGCAGACTTTTCTGCCGTGGCTAAGAAGCTCTGCCAGTCCTGGGTACCTGGTTAGGAAATGCTGTAGCACCAGATTTAGGACGTGTGCTAGGCATGGTACATGCGTAAACTTACCCTGGCGTAGGGTGGAGAGAAGGTTGCTGCCATTATCACAGACGACCATTTCCAGCTGAAGCTGGCATGGTGTTAACCATCTCTGCACCTTCCCCTGCAGAGCTGACAGAATTTCTGGCCCAGTGTGGCTCCTGTCCCCTAAACAAAACCAGCTCAAGCACAGTATGGCATCTTTTTGCTTGAGCCATTGCGTAGCCCCTGTCATGCGTCGGTTTAACTGCCACTTCGCCAGAGACAGAGATGGAGGAGGAGGAAGAGGTGGTGGAGCAGACAGACCTCATACAATCAGCTTTCTGGAAGCGTGGTGGATGAACAAGCTCCAGCACAGAGCCCCGTCCTGGAACCATCCCAGCTGCAATCAGAGTTACCCAGTGTGCCATGAAGGAAATGTAACGGCCCTGTCCATGCTTGCTGGACCACGAGTCTAAAGTCATGTGCACCTTGCTGCTGACTGCCTTTCCCAATGACTCCATAACATTGACTTGCACGTGCTGGTATAGTGCTGGAATGGCCTTCCGTGAAAAGAAATGGTGTTTTGGAACCTGCCACTGTGGTACAGCACATTCAGCAAATTCACGGAAGGAAGCAGAGTCCACCAGCTGGAAAGGCAGCAGCTGTAATATGAGTAATTTTGCTAAGCTGGCATTTAGACGCTGTGCTTGGGGATGGTTGGGACTATATTTTTTCTTACGCTGCAGCAGCTGGGGCAATGTAATCTAACTTTGTAAATCTTCAGCTGATGGGATGCTGTCACATTCTGAGGAAGGACCTGGTACACCCATTACTGTAGCACCATCCCTGTCAGTGGAGGTTGTAGGCAATGATATGGCAGGACATATAGTGGGGGTAGAGACAGATGAGGAGGAGGAGGACCTATGCAAAGTGTTGTGCCAATGGGAGGTGTGGCAGGTGGTCATATGTCGTCTCAAGCACGTGGTACCCAAGCATGGGATGTCTTTTCCACGCTTGATCCTCATCTGACATAGATTACAAATAGCAACAGTGCGGTATGCTGCATATTTCTTAAAGAACTCCCAGACAGCAGACTTCCTGTACATGTGCTTTGAGACAACAGCGCTCTGCACCTGAGCAGCTGTGACTTCTGATGCCTTGGACTGGCTACGGTTGGTCATAGAGGACGTTCTGCCTCGTTTTTGGTGTGCCTCCTCCTCCCTTGACTCCTCTGTTCGATCAGGCACCCAGGTGGAGTCAGTGACCTCATCATCGTCATCATCACCCCCTATCTCATCGTCACTGGAGCCAACCTCGCAATATGGTGCAGCTGCTGGGGGAACATGATTGCCAGTTCTTTGTGTGTCACTGGCACCCCCTCCCTCTAAGCTGATTTTACTCCCTTCCTCAACCTCAGAGTTTGAATCAGAGCACTGGAGTTGCTGCGCATCCTCAAGCAGCATGTCACTGTCACTGTAGTCAAACAATTCAGCTGACTCCTCCGTGTATGATAGTGAGGCTACGGCAGGAGTAGCTGTGGACATGGAGGCTGAATTAGATGTTTTGGCAGCTGGGGTGGACTGTAAACCACTACAAGCCTGGCTGGCAGAGGCCTCGGAGGATGAGGATGGCCTGGTTGGCCAATCCTGCAAATCCTCTGTATGTTGCTGCTGCTTAAGATGGCCAGCACCAGTTAGAAACAAGGACAAGCATGCCCCTGCAGAGGATGCACCACGTCCACGATGACCAGAGGCACAGTCTTCCAACACAGAGGCTGCTTGCCCTCTTATCTGTGTCTGGGAGCGTCTGCCTGTCCTTTTTGGTCTTTCTGACATGGTGAGTGATATATAGATTAAAGATATACAGAACTCTGATTCAACTTTGTTATCTAGATTAAAGATTTCCAGAACTCTGGTATAACTGAGTGAGACACCCTGATAGCTGGCAGCCAGTGACAAGACACAGATTAAAATTCCCAGAAACCTCCTATAAATCAGTGAGACCCCCTGATGGGTGGCAGTGACAAGACACAGATTACAATTCCCAGGAACCTCCTATAAATCAGTGAGCCCCCTGATGGGTGGCAGTGACAAGACACAGATTACAATTCCCAGGAACCTCCTATAAATCAGTGAGACCCCCTGATGGGTGGCAGTGACTACACACAGATTACAATTCCCAGGAACCTCCTATAAATCAGTGAGACCCCCTGATGGGTGGCAGTGACAAGACACAGATTACAATTCCCAGATATCTGCTAGAAGTGAGACCCCCCCAATAGCTGCTGGCAGTGAGAACACACAGATTACAGCAATTCACAGATATCTGGTAGAAGTGAGACCCCCCAATATCTGCTGGCAGTGAGAACACACAGATTACAACAATTCCCAGATATCTTGTAGAAGTGAGACCCCCCAATAGCTGCTGGCAGTGAGAACACACAGATTACAACAATTCCCAGATATCTTGTAGAAGTGAGACCCCCCAATAGCTGCTGGCAGTGTGAACACACAGATTACAACAATTCCCAGATGTCTGCTAGAAGTGAGACCCCCCCCCCCAATAGCTGCTGGCAGTGAGAACACACAGATTACAACAATTCCCAGATATCTTGTAGAAGTGAGACTCTCCCAATAGCTGCTGGCAGGGAGAACACACACTAACAGAACAATCACCTCTCAAAAAACAGGTGCTGGGGCTGCGAGGGATGCCTTATATAGTGTGCTGCGGGACTTAGCTCTGTGAGCCCATGATTGGGCAAAATTTGCACAATCAGGACTCTGAGCCGTGATTGGCAGAGTCTTGCACCTGTCTTGCACCTGACCTGTGGTCAGGTGCAAGGCTGTAGCCAATTACAAGCTTCAGGCCAGTGGAAAAGTGCATTGTGGTCCATTGTGGGCGAACTCGAACCGAACACATGGAAATGTTCGGAGTTCGGTGAACAGCCGAATGGCTGATGTTCGATACGAACTCCGAACAGATCGCACCGAACAGCTCATCCCTACATGGGACCCCAAGGCTCACTGATGCACATGGTTAGCAAAGTCTAACACGTCTGGTCTGATCAAACAGAAGAGCTACTGTAGCTGAAATTGATGAGCTACTCCTACTCCTTGGCCTCCAGGTTTTCCAGATCTCAATCCATTTGAGTATTTGTGGGAATTGCTGGTAGAACAAATCTGTTTCATGGAAGCTCTACCTGGCAAATTGCAGGACTTAAAGGATATGCTGCTAATGTCTTGGTGCCAGATACGACAGGACATGATCAGAGGTCCAAGCCTTGAAGCATAGGAGCAGTTTTGTCAGTACAATATTAAGCAGGTAGTTCAATGCTGTGGCTAATCAGTGTATATTGAGCCACACATATATGGAACATACTGTATATAGAGTCTTAATAGAGAGACTTGCATAACATATACATATAGACTAGCCTAATAACACTGTAATGGTTGGCTAGGAATTGCAGCAGTTGAGCTTTGACTTTTTGTAAATTTTGGATACAGATATCTTACATTAACTGGTGTCACTCCATGTCCTTTTATGATAATTTGGCATCAAAGGATTCTAAAATAATTTCCAGGGCTTATTTAAACACAAAATTTATCCTGAGATCTCCTTTCATAGTCAGACTGAATGAAAATATGTTCCTATAGTCCTAGAATATATACGTTTGGATTTGGACTAGCTGATGCTCTCGTTCTCATTTGTCCCTACTGACCTCTACAAATGATCTGTATTTCTAAAATCCTAGATTTGGCATTCTTAAATATGATATTATTCCCATGGCCTCCACTATCCCTAGATCCTATTTTCTGTCAAAGTATTGAGTCCAACCACTCCACAGAAACATAAAATAATAAAAGGTGCCTCTGTCATCTTCCCTTGGTGCTACGTCTGACCCTTATTGAACATGTTTTCTTGTGATAGCTAGGGATTCTGCTGAATCGCAGCTGTACAAAACTAAATAAATGATAAAAATACACCCTGCCTGCTCTGCTTTCCATGGCATCTGTATCATTTCAGTTATCAGAGGGCAAGGTGCCAGCTGTTTGCAATACATGTCTGCAAACATCATAGCAAAGAATCAAAGGTTGCTATGAATGTGGCAATATTTCACCGTTACGAAAATGCTGGTTGGTTTTTAGAGCTGATCTCATGTCTTAGTTGATGGTTTGCACTCCTGTTATGCTTGCTGCAATCACTGTTCTTCGTGACATGAAACTAACAGGGCTATTCAGAGAGAGGTGAAAACCTTGAAAATTGCCAGGTGAATGAACAATCTAGACCAAATAGCCAATTTGGAAAGTGAGATAAATGGGATAATTGTTCTGGTTTGACTATTTTGACCTAGAATTTTAAATTTTCCAGTCATTCTCAAGGTTTTCATCTCTTTCTGAATAACCCTGCTAATGTTATAAGACTGAACGGTAAGGAATATATATGTATATTATTCAGTAGTTCTTCCCATAGGGATTATGGATTGCAATGTGGGAATTATTTGCTTAAATTTTAAAATACTTTAATTTAACATACACTGTGTGCACAGTTATTAGGCAAGTTGTATTTTTGAGGATTAATTTCATTATGACAGTGCTCTCAGTCAATCCAAAATGTTAATAAACCTCAATCCTGAATATTTAAGAAAGTAAAAGTGAGTTTTTGTCATTCTTAGGAGAATATCTATGTGCCCTATCACCTCCTTAACACTAGCCAGGCCCGGACTGGCCATCGGGCAAACCAGGCGTTTGCCCGTAGGCCGCTAGCCTTCCGGGCCGGTCAACCACTAGCCTCCCTTGCCGGTCGGCCAGCCAACATAACCAGCCACCCGGCAAGGCAGCCTAGGCCAACATAAGAGGGCAGCTGGTTGAGCCCTATGACCTAATCAGTGGGAGCCGGCCAGCCGTTGGCCCCCTCTGATTAGATCGTTGTCGCGCTGCCGCCATCAAGTGACTCTGCGGCGCTGGGAGGAAGTGATCACATAACGTCACTTCCTCCCAGCACACCACCAAGAGTGGAGGCATGTGGAGGCTAGAGCTGTGGAGGAGATGGAAATTGGTGGCTCCCAGGTCGGAGCCGGCCCGGCCCAGCCAACAGGTTCGTGGGAGGGGGGATGCCTTGAAAAGTGGAGGAGGGAGAATGTAATAAAAAGAGGGGGGCAATGTGTGCAGAAAAATAACTGGTTGATCTACCATTTTTTTTCCCTCTGGCCACAGATCCACAATCGTCTACCTGTGTCTATGAGCATGGATCCACAACTCCCGGCAGTTTTCCCACAAGGTGTCAGTCACAGTGGCATCTTTGTATGATCTCACAGGAGCTCTGCCAAGGATTACAGAGACATACCCAAGCGCGGTTGTAGGTGGCAGGTCGAAAGTTAGCAGCCCGTTGAGGAGAAACGGTGATGAGCCTGGCTAGTAGCTCAGGGTTTGAGCCTGACGTGTACTAAGCCAATGAAATGAACAGAGAATTGTCTTGGCGGTACATGAAACTAAAAGGCAGCTACAGGTGTGTACTGCCGTTTTGCAAATGGGAAAGAAAAAGAAAGTTACCATTACTCATGTTGTCAATGGAATGAAGGGGGGATTATATGAAAAGAGGGGGGAATTTAAATGCAATGAACACTACACATTGCTGTGGAACTCTGTAACTCTCATACAACACTGCACATTGTGGGGGTGCCAGAGCTCCACAATAATGTGCAGTGTTTATGAGGGTGTTACAGAGCTCCACAGTAATGTGCAGTGTGTATGAGGGAGTCACAGAGCTCCACAGTAATGTGCGGTGTTTATGAGGGTGTCACAGAGCTCCACAGTAATGTGGGGTGTTTATGAGGATGTCACAGAGCTGCACAGTAATGTGCAGTGTTTATTTATTTTATTTATAAAGGATTTTACCAGGAAGGATACATTGAGATTTCTCTCGTTTTCAAGTACCTCCTGGGTTCAAGAACATTAAAATGTTACAGTTGTTACAGAAATACAAAGTAATACAATGCAAGATATTTAAAAAAAAGCAAAAAAACCCACATATATACAGATTAATAAATAAATTAATGTACAGAAAAATAAATATGTAGGAAATAGTCATTATGTTACATGTTTACAGGTGCATTCCGAATTGAGGTATGTTAATAGGGAGCTCTTGAGTGACTCTAGACTGGGGGAAGATTTGATGGCGTCTGGGAGGTTATTCCAGAACTTCGGTGCTCTGTAGGAAAATGAGGATCGAGCCACTTTCTCTTTGTATTGTGGTATTGCAAGTAAGGTGCTGGTCCTGGATCGGAGGTTATAGGATGAGGGAACTGCTGGAGGAAGCAGTCTATTCAGGTAGAGTGGCAGCTTCCCAGAAAAGCACTTAAACACCAGGTTGGAAAGGTGAATGGTATGTTTAGACTCCAGTGATGGCCAGTTTAGCTCATTTAACATGTCACAATGGTGGGTCATGTAGTTACATTGTAGCGCAAAGCGGCAGCATGAGTTATACAATGTGGTAAGTTTCTGAAGGTGTGTTTGCTGGGCCGCTGCATACACTACATCTCCGTATTCAATAGCTGGCATAAGCATTTGTTGTACAATTTGCTTTCTTATCGTGGGGTTCAGGCAGGATTTGTTTCTGTACAGGGCACCTAGTTTAGGGTAAATTTTAGATGAGAGTTTTTCGATGTGGGGGCCAAAGGATAGATTTGGGTCTAACCACATACCTAGATATTTGAGAGAAGTGACTGTAGTCAGCGTGCCATTTGATTTTGTCCCCACACATAGTTGGGGATTTTGCAATTTATGTAGTTTAGGTGCTGTTCCAAAGAGCATCGTTACCATTTTGTCAGTATTTAAAAAAAGTTTGTTGTGTTGGATCCACTTTTCTACCTCTGTGAATTGTTCTTGCAGCACGGCCTCCAGCTGTGGGAGATTTGTTTTGCTGGTATAGATTACGGTGTCGTCTGCGTACATGTGTACAGTTGAGGCTTTGCAGATGTTAGGCAGATCATTTATGAATATTGTAAATAGCAGGGGGCCGAGTATTGTGCCTTGGGGTAGACTGCACGTGACTGGGAGGGGGAGGGAGGAGCTGCCAGAAATGGACACATATTGCGACCGATCAGATACATATGATTGAAACCAGGTTAGCGTGCGATCACCAATACCAGAGTCTTTAAGTTTTTTTAACAAGATGCCATGGTCTACTGTGTCAAAGGCTTTGGCAAAATCAAGGAAGATGGCTCCAGTTAGATTTCCTTGTTCCATGCCAGCTTGGATATCATTGCAGACTTTTGAAAGGGCGGTTGTAGTTGAGTGATTTGGACGAAAGCCGGAGTGATCCGTAGTTACGTCGTTCCAATATTGATAATAATCTCGTAATTTTGTGTAGACGCATTTTTCCAAAATTTTTGACATTACAGGGAGCAATGATATCGGACGGTAGTTGGATACCAAAGTACTGTCATCACTTTTATGGATAGGTACCACTCTCGCAGTCTGTTAAATTATAACTTTAAACAAACAATAAATCAAATTCCCTATTATAATTACCATATATGGATGCCATAAACCTTTTTCAAGTTTCTACTCATATAGCAAAAAGAAAGGACACGCGCACGCCATGGCGGAGAGACCAAAATCATCTACACACACAAAATAGCTTCATCAGGTCGCCTGAGTAATTTTTGTTTGAAATCTAATAAACTGGTCTGTCTAAGAACTTATAGCCAATCAGCATACAGATACATTTCCACGTCACAGTTTAACCAACATGGTTTATTACTACATATGAGTCAGAGATGATTTTTCTAGCTTACAATCTCCGTACACCCTTTCCTGCACAAAACAGGGAATCGGCTAAATTCCACAGGCCAACATCCTATGTATGAAAAAGACATACAGAATTTGACACTCAAAATGGGAGGGGGGATTTCACAGCCCATTTTATCAGAACAGGCTTTCACAGGACATTTATAATCATACAGAAAATTAAAAAACTACCTATCATATTAAAATACATTTCAATCGTCTCTTTGATCACATATACAATCGTGATCACTAAAATGGATAAAACAAACTAGGCAATTAAACTATTTATACCTGGGGCTACTGTGTCATCGCCTACTACCTCTAGATCATTCTAGATGCTCATAGGAAAAGAAAAAAATCTTTTAATTACTCCTAAAATACCTTAATACCTTTATAATGTACGAAAGGGATGCCCCAAGGAGGCCCTTTATGAGCATAAAATACACTTATCTATCTAGATTCACTCTTCCAGCGAACCACACTTGGAGCCTGGGCCAAAATACCTAATCTAGACATTAAATAACTATTTATTCCCATTTCCCAAAATGTGCTTCACTGAACAAGAAAAATATAATAACTTGAATGTAAAAGTTAATTTATCTAATAATCAACATGAGTCAGATCTATATCTGTGTGTTTTCTTATGTTCATCTTCACTCCACAAAACGCATACACACCTGCATTCACACACACTCTCAAGAAATACATTCTCATTCTCCCAAATCCAATCCTTTCTTACACTTATCTAGGGAATTAAAAATAAAAAAATAATAATAGCTCATAATCTAATACCGTAGTCCAAAGTGAGAGATCCAGGTGTGGTCTTTTCCAACATCCCAGCTTGAGACGCATAATCATTGAATGTCATCAGACCTCCCACCATAGGGACTCCTAAACAAGCTGTCTCTTTGCGCTTTGACCTTTGACCTTGACACAAAATGTCCATGATTCATTCCATACGCAGTCATTGTGACTGTCAGATTTCTTGATGATGAAGATGTGATACGGTTTTAGCAAAAATAAAGAAATAAAAATATAAAATATGGTATACCCACTTTTTTTGGTCGGTATATTTTTTTCACCGACTGTTAGCACCCTTAGCTGCCAACTCTTCTTGGTCCAGTGATTTTGTCGGTCTCGACAGTCCCATAGACACAGAAAACAAGTGTATTTGGTATACCCAGCTTGTTCCCCGAGCAGCATGCACAAGACCTTCAAGTCCCCACACACTTGCCAACCATCGTCTTCATATTTAAGTTTATAAAGAACCAATTCCAAGTTCTCGTAGGTTTCCTTCAAGTGTACGGAATTACCTTCAGGTATGGAAGCGTAAAAACCGCCGTGCATACCTATTATATTAAAATACATTTTACAGTCTTCCAGAGTTTGGGTATGTATCTAGTCGCAAGTGATTCATTGATTAGGGTTGCGACAGGATTTGCAATTGCCGGTGCACTGATTTTCAGCAGCATTGCTGGTATTTGATCAGGTCCAGACTGGTATTTCATTTTTTTGTTATGGAGATGTTTAGTAACGACACTGACAGGCACTGGTCTAAAACTGAATTCCTATCTGATACAGGGTCTTTGTATAGTTGGAGGGTCCTGACCTGCGTGCGGCCTTTCCGATTGTATGTAATTTCCTATCTTAGCAATCAGGGTGGTGGCACAGCCAACAAAATAATCATATAGTTTATGAGGGTGTCACAGAGCTCCACAGTAATGTGCGGCGTTTATGAGGGTGTCACAGAGCTCTACAGTAATGTGTGCAGTGTATGACCATTTCACAGAGCGCCATAGCAATAAAACTCACAGTAATGTGCGCTGTGTAGAAAAAAAGAGTGGGTTGCTCAGTCCAAAATGTCCGGGCCTATAATTTTTCCCAGTCCGGGCCTGACGCTAACGCTAGCACTCACATAAGTGAGCGTTTAGTGGTAGGTTAAATGAGGTGATAGCGTTATGGCCACATCACCTTCTGATCACTAACGGGTTAAAAAAATCTGTTAGCGCATCGGTATTAGCGCTTTTTAGCGTGCGCTTACTGTAGTTTGCTCTCCCTATGGTTAACATTGGGAGTGCAAAGTGTAAGCAAAGCGTAATTAGCGGTAGGATTACACAATTCTAACGCTAATTATTCACTGATGTGGCTAACTGATAAGTTATCCTGAAGGTCATGTGACCCAGCAGCAGAAGCCTCCATGGAGTCCTATGGACTCCAGGAGGGGATGCTTGCGACGGCACGTTAGCACTGCAGCGAGTATCCTGGAGCGACTGCAAAGTTTTCCCCTTAGCATCCCTGTCCTAGCTACAGGCACATGATACTATGTGTGCACAATTATTGGGCAACTAAGTGTGCATAATTATTGTGCCCTCTTGGTACACCTTTGTTTCATAAGTGGTGTACTTATTTAATACATCCCTTGACGTACTTAAAGGAAATCTTAAAGCTTAAAAATGCTTAGGCATTGCATTAAAGTTTCAATATTTTAATTTAATATGAAAGTAAGCACACAATTGTGAATTATTTAAATATAATTACTTTATAGTAATAGAAAGTTTTAATCCCATAAAACTGCACACAGTTCATGCATATAATCCCTATTCAGATGATGTGTGCAACGCTGAGCAATTAGGGTCTTATAAAAGAGAAGAAAAAAAAGACAACATGTGCTCATTCACCATGAATAATTTAAAGTAGTGAACCTGCCCGTAACATAGAGCAGTCGTAGCTTGGTGAATTCTCCATCGGGTAATGCAAGACCTTTATACTAAAATAGAACCTCAGGTGAAGGCTTGCCTTTGACTTGTACAAATTGCTCATGAATATGCATAATTTGCGAAACTTTGCGTCATTTGTATTTTTTTTTTTAAATCTGCATTTGTTGATTTTATCTTACATTAACAGAAAAATAGTGTGGGATAGGTAAAGTAAAAGGTCAGCAGGATGGTTGGGAAATAATGCAGCAACAACTAATGAGATTGTGATAAGGTAAAGATCGGCTCTTAAAGTAAACCAGGAAATAATCTATATAAAAAAAAAGCCTATAGTTATATTTATTTATTCTTCCATAAGACTCCATTGAGAGTTGTGCATCCATGGCCATGTGATCTCGCTAGACCGTGCAGGGCTGCGGAGTGATCACGGAGGGAGACTGGGGACTATCTGTGCCCAGTCTCACTCTGCTCCCGGCGGCCAGAAGCAATGGATTGGGCTGCCGTTCTCGCTGTGAGAGGAGAGGTGCGTATCTGATTTTTGAGGGGGCTTTTCAGCTGGTGATAACTGCTTCCACAGATGCAGGATCAGTTAGCACCAGCTTAGAGCTTTTGCTACCTTTTCATTTAACGGCAGCGGTGTGTAATTTGCGTTAGGACTTTGTGTTCCTAACAGTAATTATTCCTTGCTTACTCTTTGCACTACCCTATACTTACCAAGGGGAGCACAAAGTACAGTAAGCTCGCACTAGAAAGCGCCATTTCCCGGGATTTGCATAGCTCCACTCTCCGACATTTTGTCACGAATTTCCCAGGAGTATAGGAAACCGTTCCCTGTACGCAGAGTTACCCATAACCTTTCTTATCCTTAGAGTGGTCGGTTTGTCAGAAACTATATATATGTGTAGTAAACGTGGACTGTCAATAAACCAGGGGGCAGATATCAGAATCATAAATTGCCAAAGCCAGAGGGTCAGATACCAGAATCATTAAGTGCCAGAGCCAGGGTTTCAGAATACCAGAATGATCAGTCGCCAAAGCCAAGGGTCATACATGGAACATATATATTATCTCAAACACAAGGTAGCACTGTGGGAAAATGAAACCACATCAGAGCTAGTGATGAGCCGAACACCCCTGTGTTCGGTTCGTATTCGAACAGCCGAATGGCCGAAATGTTCGAATACGAACTCAAACACAATGTTAATCAATGGGGGCCAAACACGCAAAATGTGTTCACAGTTCTCCTAAATGTACCGGCGGCTGCTGGTACATTTAGGAGACCTGTGGCTGTGTCCCCGGCCCCCGTAACTCACCGGTCCTGCAGCTGTCCCGGCCTCCTGTTCCCTGGTCTGTCAGCTCCTCCGGTCCATCTGGCCGCGGCTCCTCTGCCCCACGTCTTCATGCTGAATGATCTGATTGGGCAAAGTCCTGCTCCTGACCTGGACTTTGCCCAATCAGGGCTCTAATTCAATATTGAGCCCTGATTGGGCAAAGTCCAGGTCAGGTGCAGAACTTTGCCCAATCAGAGCTCAGCATAAAGATGAGGCGTGGGGCAGAGCTTTAACCAAGCTCTGATTGGTTAAAGTTGGTGCAAGACTTTAACCAATCAGAGCGTGGTTAAAGCTCATCTTCATGCTGAGCTCTGATTGGGCAAAGTCCTGCACCTGACCTGGACTTTAATTCAATATTGAGTCCTGATTGGGCAAAGTCCAGGTCAGGCGCAGGACTTTGCCCAATCAGATCATTCAGCATGAAGACGTGGGGCAGAGGAGCCGCGGCCAGATGGACCGGAGGAGCTGACGGACCGGGGAACAGGAGGCCGGGACAGCTGCAGGACAGGTGACTTACGGGGGCTGGGGACCGGAGCCACAGGTCTCCTAAATGTACCGGCAGCCGCCAGTACATTTAGGAGACCTGTGGACACATTTTTTATTATGGAATGTCCGCGGTCGAACGAACCGCGAACATCCCATAATGTTCGGCGTTCGCCGAACACCTGAAGGGCCGATGTTTGATTCAAACTCACGTTCGAATCGAATCGAATGCCCATCCCTAGTCAGAGCGCCAATCACCGCTAACTGCAAGTCATTTAAACCCGACGGTGCTGCGTCATAGCTCCACGCCCCTGCCCCTTCGCTTGTCACATGGTCCACGCTGGCTTCTATTTTATCTGACAATCGGACAGCACAGAGGATGCTGCCGGGCGCCGGAGGTACATGACACATTCCTTATACCTGTGAAGGAGATGGAGAAGGCGAGATGGTCTGATGGCAGAGGGGTCAGGTTTGACCCCCCTGTTCTTTAACCCTGCCTTCCAACTCGGGGTGAGATCGGGAGCTTTCCGATGGTGGATGCGGAACGGGTTTACGGAGCTGGGTCATCTGCTGCTCTAGGGGACCCCTGTTACTATGGGATACCTCCGGGAGTCCCATACTATGCCCTCGTGTGAGGCTTTCCGAGCCCTGCAATTACTTCATTTTGCTCAAGCCTGTGTCGCTCCCTCGGTTGACCCCTTATGAGAGGTGATGCAGGGGACGTGGCCCCATGAGCGGATTGATTTCAGGGCTGTATGGTCAGCTTCTCCACGCCACGTTCCCCCAGGACCCACCTTATATTGTGAAATGGGAGAGGGACTTGGGTTCAGCCTGCTCTAGGGAGGTCTGGGACGACCTTATTGACCGTACTTTGTAGGTGACTGTTGGCTCCGCGATTTGGGAAAATTGCTACAAGGTTGCGGCGCGGTAGTACTTGCATCCCACTAGGCTGGCACGTTGTTTCCCAGGGGCTTCCGCTGAGAGCTTTTGGGGGTGTGGGGCTGAGTCCACCTTTTTCCACTCCTGGTGGTTCTGTGGCATGGTCAGTAGTCTCTGGGTAGAAGAGTTTGAGGACCTGAGCAGATGCTTGTACACCTGTCTCCCCCCCGACCCATGGACTGCCTTACTGAATAGGCCTCACTCCTCCGTGTGACTTCCGGGCAGCAAGCTTAAGCTTGTCACTCGCATTTGCGCGGCGGTGCGTATCTGCTTGGCGCATATATGCAAGGGCCCCCCTGCCCCGATCAATGATTGACTCCAAAATATGTTATGTCCTTACAATGGAGAGCCTGACGGCCGTGGTGCCTGACCGAACGGCCCAGTTCCAGGGAGTGTGGTCTCCGTGGCTTGCAGTGTATGCTCCTCCTCCTCTTATGGCACTGGCTTTTTCAGGCTAAGTGGCAGATGCTGCGCTGATGTTGCAGTGAAGTTTGGGGGAGCGTGGCGGGGGAGTGGCTGTGGTGTCCCCCTCTTCTTTTTTTTTCCTCTCTTATCTTCTGTACCCCACCATGTATATGCTCTGATTGCATTCGGAACCTATTCATTGCAATTACTGGGTTCTCCGCACCTGCCCCTAGGAACCACGGGCTGGAGCCCTGGTCTGCTAGTTGTCAGCAGCATACCACGAGGGATGTCGTTTTGGGTTCAGTGTTCACAGGATTTAGTTTGTTTTCCCCACGGTAATTTTGAACATCTGCCCTGGTGTTCATGTCTTTGTTTCTTCCCTTTTTATGTACTTGAATGTCTTCCTTCCTTTTCCGTACCCTATTTTCTATGATTTTGAACATAAAGCTATACATTTCAAAAAAAGAAAGTGCCATTTCCGATGCACTAATGATTTTTTAACCCTTTAACGATTGGGATCCGACCTGGGCGTTGCGCTATCACCTCAGCACTAAGTTAACGCTCACTTATGTAAGCACAAGCGGTAAGGCGGTGATAGGGTTCCCTGTATTTTCATCTGCCACTTCTTGTCATAATAATAAGAAAATAGTAAATTGTTTCCACTGATGAAAAGCTTTCTCTACATATACAGTAGTTACTTTAAAAAAACAATAATTCCCTTTATAACCATTGTTTGTCTTGATATCTATTATTTCCATGTTTACAACATACACTACTATGTCCTCTTAGACTAATGTCAGATGAACGCAATCAGAGCGCACTCTGCGTGCGTCCACAACGGCAGACGTACTGACGGAAGATACTGTAGACACCACACGGTCCGTTTTTGTTGACGGACGTAGAAAGAAAAAAAAGGGAATTCCGGGAAACAAAATTAATATGAAAAATGATAAAAATCAGAAAAGGATATGAAAAGCCATTTTGTGCGTCAAGGTGCTTGACGTCGCAAATGCGCTCTGTCTGACTTCTTGTCATCACGCACACAGAACACTATGCGGACGTGGCGCACTCTGCACGTCCGTCTAGCGGTTTTACATTCTTACCTAAATTGCGTCCGTTTGCCACGTGCGTTGTGCGTGCGCAGTTCGGTGCGCATGTACTTCGTGTGTGGGTCTCTTTTGATCATGATTCTATGCTACGATGGACGTTAGACTGTGCGGCAACACGGACATGATCACTGTGTTCGTCTGACACCGGCCTCATACTTCCATGATTTTATCAATCAGTACATATATACAACATGTAATTTCATTATGATAAGGCAGTCCATAGATTACTATAAAGGGAGAAGTCGAAATCTTTGAACACACTCTTTGGACAATGATTTACCATGTAGATTCACACGTGGAAGGGAGTGGTACAAACTGCATGAACAGCCTTTGCCTTTTCGCTATCTTTGTTTTGTTCAGTAGAGAAAATCTAAATATGTGCATCTTTATTTTGTCTGCTGAACAGTGTATTCTGTTCAGCAGAAAGAAAAATAAATAGAAGCTCCTTTCTAAGAAAGACCTGTCCGTTACCTTAAAGGCAACCCCCCCTTCCCATGTACAGTATATATTGTGAAAAAAAAAACTGACCAATCCTTTGATACAAATTTAACATATGATATCATTGTGTGATCCAGTATTGGCTCCTCTGTCTTCCCGAAGGTGAATTAATGATAAATATTTCTATTGAGTATGTCATGAGCCCCCATGTGTGTGATACATTTAGTATAAACATTTTATAGCAGTCATTTTCTTGTCCATACTTTCAAAAAGCACATAGATTTATTTAATGTAATGTTTTTATTTCTGTAGATCTGATGTGTGAGGTTATTTTTAAGGATGAGGAATGACCTAGTGACTGATTAAATGATTGCTTTATTCCCTTCTGTGAAACTGTCAGGAATCCATCAAATCGCCAGACTTGCTTTAGATAAAGGTTACCTTCCTAACTTTTCACTAGTTCTTTCATCTGCTTTCCAAGGTTTCCATAGTGATATACCCCCTAATGATAGGACCAATTTAGCCCCTAAAGGCAGCCCTGAAAACAAGCCTACACCTATGATCTTGATTGCTAAAGTACATTAATATAATAATACATATGAGACAATGTAACACATAGGAATAAGGAATTGTAAGGCTGGTGGCTGCCCATTGAACAAAAGAGTATCCACACATAGACACCAACCAAAACTAAACAAGAAAACTGTTTATGTGTGTGATATTGCATGGATTACTAATACTGTACCTTTTCAAATCAATCTTAAACCCAAACCGCTTATATAGCAGAAAGGTTTTTTGGAATATTTCCCCTATATCCTGGATGTCAGTGTCTATCTGCCCATTAGGGATGAGCGTTCGGTTCGGATCAGTTCGGAGTTCGATTCGAACATTGCCCGTTCGGCTGTTCGTCGAGCTCCGAACATTTCTGCGTGTTCGCCCACAATGGACCACAATGCACTTTTCCACTGGCCTGAAGCTTGTAATTGGCTACAGCCTTGCACCTGACCACAGGTCAGGTGCAAGACTATGCCAATCACGGCTCAGAGTCCTGATTGGGCAAATTTTGCCAAATCATGGGCTCACAGAGCTAAGTCCCGCAGCACACTATATAAGGCTTCTTCCCTGCCTGCAGCCCTAGCGTGTGTGTTTGCAGGAGTGAATCAGAGAGGAGAGGAGATTGTTCTGTCAGGGTGTATCAGTGACGTTGAAGGAGATTTCTGGGAATTAGAATCTGTGTTGGCACTGCCAGGGTATCAGGGACAGTGTGTTTCAGTGAGTTGTAGGAGATTTCTGGGAATTAGAATCTGTGTTGGCACTGCCAGGGTATCACGGACAGTGTGTTTCAGTGAGTTGTAGGAGATTTCTGGGAATTTGAATCTGTCTTGGCACAGCCTGTTATCAGTGTGTATCAGTGAATTATACCACAGTTACAGCAAATTAGAATCTGTCTTGGCAGGGTCCAACCCTGCTCTCTTCCACAATACCACAGAGGGGTTACTTACGGTGTGAAGGCACTTGCTGCCACCAAAGGCACAATATTTGGGTGCACTGCCACTGACGCCTGTCACGGAACAGACATGAGAGCTCTTTTCAGCGAGCCACAGGACTAAAGACTGAACCCTTTTTAAAGACCATTTTTCCTGTTTTCGTTTTGGTTTTGCGTGTGAGCCTATGGACCTCTTATTTTATTGCTAGATGTGGTTTTATTGGTGTAATGTAAGGAAAATGACCCTGTTGAAACCCATAAAATTCAGTTCACTGTTTTAAAGCATACAGCCGCGTCTGGTGTCTTCATTTCAGAGCTACAATCACTATTGCAGGAGACACTCAGTGGTCTCCTGCATCACCACTCAACCCAGGAACGGGATCCCCAAGGCAACACCGCACCATCTCTCCAGACGCCGGACCAACGCCATTTCATCCTCCGCTCGAGACGCCGAGTGCCGTGCCATTCGGTAGTCATGCCGGACGCCATCAAAGGGGGGGGGGGGTCAGATAGAGCAGGACCGCAGGCGGACTTCCATCCCACCACAACGCCTATACCAGATTCATATCATTTTAATATTTGACCGCAGGGTGCAACCCTGCACTCTTCCACAATACCACAGAGGGGTTACTTACGGTGTGAAGGCACTTGCTGCCACCAAAGGCACAATATTTGGGTGCATTGCCACTGACGCCTATACCAGATTCATATCGTTTTAATATTGGACTGCAGGGTCCACCACTGCACTCTTCCACAATACCACAGAGGGGTTACAGTGTGACGGTACTGTTGCCGACACTAAAGGCCCAATTTTAAAGCACCTATTGTTACTTTCATCCAAAGCCTGCATAAGTTTCACCATAATTTAGCCCAAAAAAATCACTAAACTTGTTCTGCGTGTCCTAAAACGTCTCCTCTTTTCATACAGGCTGGCCGCAGTAGCAGTTGTTTATGAATAGATTAAAGGAAAACCATTTACCGTCATTTGAAATGTAATTTTTTTGTTTTAAAATGTTTCTATACATCCTACAAATCCGCCACTTCACCGACAGGTTATGGAGACCTCCTAGGCATGATATTTGAAGGAATTTTTCGTTTTTATTCTCAACCTTTATTTCATGGAAAACTCCCTGTTCCTTTACAAATGTTTTTTTTAACTTTTTGTCCCTGTTTCCTGTCCCTCAGGGCACTACACGGACCCCCATACATCTTTTATGGCAAATATCTAGCATATATGCCCTCTTGGAGGGCACTCTAAAAATCGAATGTTCGGGTCCCATTGACTTACATTGAGTTCGGATCATGTTCGTGTTCGAACTCGAACTTTTGAAATTATTCGAGTTCGAAGTCGAACCGAACACGGGGGCGTTCGGCTCATCCCTACTGCTCATCCATCTATCTGGATTTATCATTCCATCCATCTATCTGTATCTACTGCCTTATCTATCTACAGTATTTTTCGATTTCGTCTGTTTTGAATTTTAACTTTGGAACTAGGTGGAATCAAGACCTAGCATGAGATAAAGCATGTGGAAACTGTACATGGATGCAAAAAAACCCAAACAAATGCAAACCAACCACACAAAGTACTAAAATATTAATCTTAATCTCTTATAATGATATTTAAATATGTCCATTTGTTCTCCATTTGTTGACTCCTCAATGCTCATTTGACTTCCTGTTTTATTTTAAAAGCACCAACATTACAAACACAAATAGAATAAACTCATAACTCATAGTGAAAGCAACCCTAGCAAAGTAACAAATGTGGAATAGAGTAAAATATACTAGAAACATATATTTCTGCAGACCAGCATTATTGAAGAGCTTCTTTAACCCCTTTACCACATTTTCCATAAAACCAATGCCAGGACCCAGTAGACTTATGGACAACTGCTTTCCATTGCAGACAGTGTAAAAATTAACGTACCCTTCATAAAATACATTTTAGAGACAGTAAGCAAGTTTAAAGGCAGAGGGTTCCCCCTACTGGCCACATACTGCTACTATATGTATAATAATACAGTTGGAGTGCTATCATGCTGTAAAGGCTGTTCAATCAGCTTCAGCACATGGGTCAACATGTCCAAGATGCTGAAAATTTGATGATAAATTCTGGATTTCATTTGCAAATACAATTTCTTTTGCAGGAAAAAAAAATCCCTTTGTATTGCTTCAGAATATGACTAGATTGAGTGCTCAGTGTTGGATGCAGAACATCAAGTTTTCTGAACCATAGTAGTGAAGGGGTTAAAATGAGGGACAGCCAGTATTAGGTGGGTCATGTCTGAACTTCAGAGTGCATTGATGCAAATCTGTGAGTGACACAATGTGATGCACTAATACAAGGCAAGAAATGTCATCAACAAACAATGGGCGGGATTCATTAAAGATCAATTTACTCTCGATCTCAGTTGATCAAATCGCGTGCAGACACAGCAAAACCACAGGTGCCTTGACGGGGCAGATGAGCTTACACTTTAGTGGCCATTCAAGTAAACCAAAACCTCTGATTGTGTTTTGTTTCACATGGAGCTATAGGAATAAGCGCAGATCACATCTTTTTTTCTTGTTATGTTTTATACATGAACTGGGTTAGTTACTTCTGGTTGTTGCAGCCGCCCTGGTAGGGAATAGGTGCAACACTGCTTTTTCTATATGTATATATATTTTATTGTAACCAAAGCCTGGTCATTTTTGCATGTTTTTGTTTTTAATCCCAAAGTGGAAGTATTTGGTGAGGGTATAAATAAAACCCACCAATTTGTCTCTTAGCTGAAAAGCAGTATGAGAGCATGTGATTGCTTAGAGGAGCAGCTCTTGGTTTCATTAGGTAGGACCACAGGTGCCTTGATGGGGCTGGTGTGCTTACACTTTAATGGCCATTCAAGAAAAACCAAAACCTCTGATTGTGTTTGTTTCACATGGAGCTATAGGAATAAGCGCAGATGACACCTTTTTTTCTTCTCTATAATGTACAGTGACTAGACCCTGATTATGGAGCTGCTCCATAATGAGGAAAGACATGCAAGGGAAAGAAAAAGGGAGTTATCTATATACAAGAAGAAAGAGGGCACGAGAAGTCATAACTCAAGGCATTCTGTATCAGTATATAAGCTTCACAGTATTTCAGACAATGTCCTATATGTTAACACATGATAAAGGTTGTCGGACCTGCTAAAACTATAGGGTAAACAAATTAATGAAAGCAAAAATGGAAAAATAAGGAAATTCTGTGTATACGCACTGTGAGATTGGTGCATTTTATGAAGTCCAGTACCGGCATAATTTCCTTTTCCAATATTTCCAAATAAAATTTGATTTCTTCATTGGACACGTGAAGAAATGTGTTCTTTTTCTCTAAAGAAATAAATAAAAAAAACCAATTTACATTGCAGTTATTGTGATTTGCCACGTGCAGATTAATAACTCAATAAATAATTCAGAGAATCTTATTTATGAAAACTAAAAGAAAAAAAGGTTTTCTGCAAGAAGAATGACATATTTCCTGTGTTTTCATGTAGGATTATAGAGGTAGCAAATAACTGTGAAGTGGCTCCTCAAGATGTGCTTGTAGAAGATAACAGTCCATGAAGGGTTTGTGTATGGATTTAGCAAAAAAAAAAAGGAAAAATGTAAAATGTCAAACTAATTAAACTTCAGGTTGGTAATGGTCATAATTATAGCATTCGACTCCTTAATAAAACTAGTAGAAGTTCACATTATATTTAAAAAAAAATAAATAACAAAACATGTTTGGTACAGGTTGTTCCTTTCAAAAAAATAAAATATGAAGAGACACTTTTTCCATTAGAACAAAGCACATTATAATCAGCAAAGACATCGCTTTCAGTAAAGCCTTTCGTTAGCTGCTGCACTGAGCATGGCCATAAAAACATACTATCAGCGTTATACAAAGAGCACCGAAATTCCAGTGGAATTTTGGTGCGCTTTCGTTACCTGCACTGCGGGGAATCAGATTCCCCGACTTGGCGGTGAATTCAGCATTCACCGCAGGAACCCCGAAGTGCTGCGAAAGTCTGCCGAACGCATCCGTAAAAACCGACGCAAAACCGCCAAAACACTCCCTGAACGCATCTGAAAAAAAGCCAATGACCCGCTGCAAAACCACTGAAAAAACCCCAAACACATCCGAAAAAAAGCTGATGATCCGCCGCAAAACAGCCAAAAAAGAACTTACTTATCTGAAAAAAGCCAACAAGCTGACGAGCGGGCAAGAAAAAAAACCACCACCACCACTTTTAAAAGCACTTTGCAAAAAAAAAAACTGCACAAAAATCCTTGGAATTAATATATGCGGTCCTATGAATAATAATGAACATTCTGTTACAGACCCACCCACCCTCCCTATTTAAAAAAAGAAATTCGGAAAAAAAATTGACAAAAAATTCCGAAAAATGCCAAAAATCTTAAAAAATAAATAAAGAGACTTTCTGCTGCAAAATAAAAGAATAAACAGTTTAATAGATATTTAATAAAAACGGGAATATTTTTTACATTGAAACCTATGGGATTCACCTGATTAAACCTGCCGAAGGAAACCACTGAACAAGAGGGCATTTCATAAACATTTCTCTGAATAGATTAACCATTGTTTCTCTATGGGGAGTTCACTGCTGTTGAACAAGCACCATATTCCACTTTTTGGCCCCGAAATTGCACCGTATGGGGAAATTCACCATTCGGTGCAATTTCAGAGCCAATTTGGCTTTGTTTAAATAACCCGTCAAGTATTTCACATCATGCTCTTTTCTTTAGATGCAATCGTTTAGAATTCTTAACAGGAACCGAAATCCAATAAAAGACAACCGTAGAGGAGCAAAGCTTGACGCTATGAACCTAGAACAGAAGGAACATGAATCTGAAGATTACGCTCATGAATAAACAAAATTTCATGTGGAAGTCATGAGACATAAAAAATATGTATGTTAAAACATAACCATAACTTGAAATATACTTTAACCTGGGTAGGGTAAACATTTGTAGTGCAACACCCAAGATGTGGGTGGGATAATATTCGCCTCCGTGTCTTTATTTATAATCTAGATTCCCCGTCAAACGTATAGGAGAATCTAAGGATTATATACCAAGACACAGAGGCTTCATATTATGCTCGTTGAAAGCTAATTAATGAGAGAATGTGCAAAGTGAACAATGAGTTTAAAATAAAATTCTTTAAAAGTTGAGTCATTAGCCCAATTAGCAGTCTTTAAAAGATCTTCTAATCTACAACCTTGAGCTATAGCTGTAGAAGCTGCTGCACTTCGAGAAGAATGGGCCCCAAACACAGAGACATCAATGCCAGCCTCTGCCATAATCCACTTAACCCATCTAGCCAAGGTAGTGGATGACACTGTATAAGGTTTTGTCATGGTCAAAAAAATAAGCGATCAAAAGATGGAAGACGATATGGGGTTGTAACCCTCTTGTATTCTTGTAAGCATAGGACTGGACATAAATTAGGTTTTTGGGAAAAAGCAGGATACAAAACATGGGAAATGGCAGGTTTTTTATGTCTAGAAATGGCAAAAACGACCCCAGACGGTGTAAAAGAACGTCCCGACAGATCCAGAGCACGGACGTCAGAGACCCTTTTACAAGAAATAAGACATAAAAGCATGGTTAATTTACTTGACAATTGCTTAATTGACAACTCTGTGTTGGGAGGCCATTGATCCAGAAATTCTAACATGATGTTAACATCCCATGTTAAAGTATAACGTAAACGAGGAGGACGTTTCAAACGAATACCTTTAAGTAGTCTACAAACCAGTCTATGCTGACCCACTGGGGTACCATCAATAATAGGATGATAGGCTGAGAGAGCAGACCTAAAATTATCAATAATACAATAGGCTTTGCCTTCTTCAAACAATGAGGTTAGGAATTGAAGAGAGTAAAAAAACAATCGTGAGATCACAAGAAGAATATAAAATACGTATCTGTCGAGTAAATCTCCCCCAGCGTTTTCCTCCCGTAGACGCTAGTACCAATAAAGAAGACAAAAGATTGGGGGAGTAGACTCTATAAAGAGATGCAAAGATATATCATGGTGCAGTACAATAATTGATAAGAAGGAAACCCCCTCCTTTAGATTGCACTCACAGGATGCAAAGAATTTAAAGACACATCAAAGATTACCGCTCCCCTGGATAAGCTCAGCTGGAAATGGTCACCCCGCCGTCACAGGAAAAAGCACGTCGAACCGGCACCAGTGGCAGTATAAAGATGTTTAATTTAAAAAACAAAGATAAATTGAAGGATGTCTTCTATAGGAGCTGAAAAGGAATCAACTTGTTTGACCAAACACCAATCGACCCAACAACTCCAGTAATAGCGGTATCGCTTTCTAGTACCTGGTGCCCAAGCGCTGGAGAGTAATTCGGAAGTAGCTTCTGAAATTCGAGGGCACACAAGAGATTGCCTGATACCTTCCACGCGATGAGCCGAAACGAGTGCACGGACAGAATGTTCTGTAAAGTGTTCTCTAGATCCTGTAGAGGTACAGGGTTCGCTCGCAGGATCCGAGGAACATCTATCAACAGCTCTAACAATTGAGGGAACCATGGTTGTGTCGTCCACCATGGGGTGATCAGAACCAAGATCGACTGATTGGATTGCAGTATCTGAATCACCCTGGAGATGAGGGGGAACGGAGGGAATGCATAAAGAGTTCCCTGAGGCCAGGTTTGATATAATGTGTCTGTTCCCAAACGCGTCCGGATCTGGCCTCCAACTGAAGTACCGTGGAAGTTGAGTGTTCAAATGAGAGGCAAAAAGGTCTATTTTAAAGGGACCCCATAGAGACAACAAAGATCGGAATATTACTTTGTCTAATCTCCAGTCGCTGGGATCTAATAAATACCTGGAATTCCAGTCTGCTACAACGTTGCATAAACCTGGAATGAATTGGGCCTTCACCGTAATGTTGTTGGAAAGACAAACCCCCCAAAAACGTTTGGTTGTTTCCGATAACTGTTTGGACCTGGGGCCTCCCAAATGATTTATGGGAGTCACTGCTGAGAAGTTGTCCATACGGAGTAACACTGAGTGAATTGTTTTGTCTTTGAGAAAACTTTGTATAGCGAACAAACCAGCTAGGAGCTCTAATACGTTTATGTGTAGTGAGGCCTCTGCAGAATCCCATCTGCCTCCTGTGGAAACAGAACCTAATCGCGCGCCCCAACCATAATTGCTGGCGTCAGAATCTATAATCACCTCTGGTTGAGGAGGGAAAAAGGAACGGCCGTTCCATGTATCGATGTGATTTCTCCACCATCGTAGCTGTTTCGTTTTGGACATTAAATCCATCATTAATTATTGAATTAATATGCAATAATTAAAGCCCTAAGTTGCAACAATAACATTTATATCTTGTGGGTAATATGGTCGAATATATACAAGAAAAACACACAGAAACCGGTGCAATATGAATGCCAATTTACTTGGCAATCTATATTCACAGTTTATATTATTTGCTTTACAGTAACTACAGAAAGACTAACATATACACACAGTCATGGCACAGTACATTAAACTAAACAACAATACTTAAACAACACAGCAATGAAATTAAAATCATGCTTACTACGCCCCAGCTGGGGGCTGCAGAAAACGTCACATGGTGGTCAGTCTCAGGTATCAAGCTAAAGAGAGTTAACTCTTGACTGGACATCCCTTTTATTCCCAGTGGGAGTCGAAAGTAGACAAACCTCTCTACCAATAGGAAAATAGCTCTCTAAAGTAGGCTGGCTTAATGACATCACAGCTAGGCACAAAGGGCAAACAGCCTACACACTGCCCCTAGTGGTCCTTCTTTGGTATGTCAATCAGTTAATATTAAAATATGATAATTTATGGCAGAAATCATCCATGATCATTACAGTAGCTCTGTTCGAGAATCCTCGTCTAAGGAGATCAGGTCTGAATAGAGCATACCTTGGGGAAGGCATGATGCTTTGAGTCTTTGCATGGCTCGCTAGAAGAGGGGTCCCGGAAACACTGCCTGAATCGACGCTGACAACATTCCTAAGAGACGAGCAAGAGCTCTCAGAGGAAACCTTGGATGTGAAGATAACCTTCTCACCTCCCTTCAAATTTGGAGGACCTATGCACTCGGAAGACTGAGTGACATTTGTACCGAGTCCACTAGAAAGCCCAGGAACTCCATATTCCTGGTTGATTCTAGACTGGGCTTCGGCCAATTGATCATGAAACCCAGGTTCATTAATAAGTTGATCGTCAAGTCGCGATGAGTTATAATGAAGGAAAAATCCTGAGCCATCAGAAGTATATCGTCCAGATATACAATCAAACGGACTCCCTTGGTCCTTAAAAGCGAGACCACCGGTTTCATGATCTTCGTGAAGCACCTGGGGGCCGATGAAAGGCCAAATGCAAAGGATATGAAATGCCATAAATGGTCGTCCCAAAGAAACTGCAGGTAATTCCTGCTGTGTTCCGCCATTGGGATCGTCAGATAAGCGTCTTTGAGGTCTATCTTGACCATCCAATCGTTCGGACACAAAGTGTCTTTCAACGATGGGATACCCTCCATCTTGAAGTGGTAATAAGAAACATACTCGTTTAGATTCTTTAAG
This sequence comes from Leptobrachium leishanense, assembly GCA_009667805.1. NCBI lineage: Eukaryota > Metazoa > Chordata > Amphibia > Anura > Megophryidae > Leptobrachium > Leptobrachium leishanense. The sequence goes on from CM019066.1 coordinate 126,177,525, forward strand.
TTTATTACTGGATGAAAGTCACCCCCGTTCTCTAATACCAGAAAGATATTGCTTACAAAAACCGGATTTGGTGGAACCACCTTTTCTATAGCATTTTTGTGGAATAAATCCATAATTTCTCGGTCTATCACCTGATGGTGAGCTGTGGTCATAAAGAACGGTAGAGGCAAATGTGTTTGAATCGGTAGAGTGTCGAATTCTATGGTGTGACCCAAAATCGTGTTTAACACCCAAGGATCTGAAGTGATCTTGTGCCAATTTTCAAAAAAAAGACGGACTCTGCCCCCTAATGGGGTTTGGGAAAAATGTTGGTTGTTTACCATACTCACCGGTATAAGCAGGTCTGCGAGAACCTCGAGAGAACCTGAATTGACCCTTTCTGGTTCATTGTGGTTCATTGTGGGAAGAAGTTACCCTGTCCCGAAGGTTCTTGTGGGTTTTGCTTGAGACGACTGGAAGTAGCTTCGGGAAGGTGTTTGCGGATTCCGGCCGGTAAAACGGCCTCTACTTTTCCCGGCCCGGCCAAAAATCTTATTGGGAAAAACCCGTTTCATAGAGGATTGGACCTTGTTTATGGTGGTGAAAGAATTTGCCTTTGCATTCATTTGTTTTATAAAATTTTCTGCAAAAAGACAGCCAACGGCTTCCAAACCAGGCTTTTTATTAGCCATGGATACCATTTTTGGTTCGATTCTTAGCATAATAGAGCGTCTACGCTCCGTAGAGATAGCGGAGTTGGCATTGCCTAAGACGCACACCATCCGTTGCAACCAACCTTGATATTCAAAAAGGTCAGGTTTATTGTTCTCCAATAAGTCGTGTTCAATGGCATTGAACAGCTTAGTCAAAGGACCTAAAATGTCCAGTAATTTATCCTGGCACCGTTTTAAGGTCGCTTCAAGACCTTTTTTGGGGTTCCAACCCTTCTTACTGAGGAACTCCACTATATCCTCGTTAACGTCTGGTACTGAAGCAGCGTCAGATGCCAGAGTCGGTCTTGGGCATTCAGCTCTTGTCTTATGATGGATTTTTCGGTGAAAAAAGGCTTACGAATGTGACCCTCTATGTAGTTTGCAACACGCTCCAGTGGAGCCCATTCAGAGGATCGTGGGTGCATGAGCAATTCTGGAACAAACATTGTGCGTCCCAGCGCATCCAATGGAGCGGATTCATCTTGAGGGGAAAGCGATCCCTTAAAATCGCCCGGTGCCCATTCATAGTCGCTAGAGTCTGAAAACTCTTCACTTTCCTCAGACTCTGCACTAGTCACCTCAGAGCTGCTCAAGCTTGTCTCCGCTTTTTTGGCCCGTTTCCACACGCGTTTTTTGGCCTCGCAGGTAGGCCTCCTCCGCTTGCGGACTTGTCACTTTTGCAAGTAAAGTTTTTTGATTTTTTTTCAAATTCTGGGGTTTACCAGAGCATTCTATATCCGTTTTTTAAGGGAGACGGTTAACTCCCTCTTTTGGAGTAATAGGTACCCCGACCTCATGGGCCGACCAATACCTGTCTGAGGTAAAAGGTCCAGCAGCATTCGGGTTAATATCGTCAATAGAGTTATTAGCTCTCTGTGCAGTTAACACTTTTAAAAGTGTGTTTTCAAATTTGGAGGACATTAGGGCAATGGCTGATATTACTTCTGCTGAAGCAGAGTTCTGAGTAGCAGCCATGGAAATTTCTCTGTCTGACATTACCGAGGCAATGAAATACAGTATTTCGTTTTGCAACACTGTAACTAGTTCCTCACCGCGTAGTATACAGCTGTGAGGAAAAGGAGGCGTGAGGTGAAAGAAAAAACACCTGCCCTACAAAATGGCGCGAAGCCACGCCCCTTATGTAAAATGGAGCTGGCTTAATTGCAGGCTGATGCGGCTGTTTCGTCCAGCGCCACTATGTAAAATATGCTGGGGACGAGGAAACACAGCGAGTCGCCCCCAATGAGAACAGTCAGGGAACCAAACGCCCACTCCCTAACGACGTGCTCACAAGCCCGCAGCGCCCCGCCCCCCACAGCCGAGGATTCGACCTGGCACCGAGGAGACACACACTGGCGCTAAATTGCGCAGCAAGGGAAATATACAACGGGTATTGCGATATATAACTATAGAATAAATATATTCAATAGTAATAAAGAGTACTTAGCTGTATTGGCAGCAAAGAAAAGAGGGGATGAAAGTGGCGCAGCTGATTATATACCCGATGGGGGATGATTGGCCCAAGTTGGACTACCCTATCGTGATTGGTCCCACTGTTGTTAACTCTATATGTGAAACTTTTTTTCCATTTTCAATTTAAAAAACTTTATGTCTGCATGTCTTTGCTGCTATTGGTACAGTAAAGAAGAGTTTAGCATAATATGAAGCCTCCGTGTCTTGGTATATAATCAAAATTTCCCCACCATGCTGTGAATTCACTATTCACCACAGGGTCCCCGAAGTGCAGGGAATATGGTGCTGAATGCCGCCCCAAGCCCGCTGGCAGCCACCACAAACTCGACGCAAACCCGTCGTCTGCTCCCGCCGGACAGCTGCCGCAAACACCCTGGACAGTCACCGAGCTGCCACACACAGTCCTGAACAGATGCAAAAAAAAGCCAACAAACTGCCGGACGGGTAAAAACCCCAAATAAAACAATACAATTGAAACGCTGTATGAAAAAAAACTACCGAATGAAAATGCCTGGAATTAACATATACAGTAAGGTCCTATGATTGGTAACAAAAAGGGCTGTTACAGAAAAAAGAAGAACCGCTGTTAAATAAAAGAAACAAACATTTTTTTTTCCTGGAATAATCCCAAAAAATGCCTAAGAGATCCTAAAAAAATTTAGAAAAATAAGGAGACTTTTTACTACAGATTAAAAGAATAAACAGTTTATTAGAAATTGGCTAAAAACGGGAATATTTTTAACTGTGTAGCCTATGGGTTCGCCCGAATAAACCTGCCGAATGAAACCACCTAACAGCAGGGCATTTCGGCAACTTTTCACTGCTGTTCAGTGTTCCCTGAATAGATTAACCATTGATTCTCTATGGGCAATTTTACGGCCTTTGAACAGGCACCGTACTTGCTCGCGGTTCGCCAAAATTTGGTGAACTGCTTGCTCTTTGAATAGCTGAATGGACCTGAAATGTCAACATACGGGGAAATTCCCTGTTCGGTGCCATTTCGGGGCCAGATCGGCTGTCTCTGAATAACCCGTTATGGCCGTAATTCTATAACGCGATTTCTTGAAAAAAATATTGTCTGTTTGTGGTTGATATTTTCTCAATATAAGCTGATTTGTTTTTGATTTTTTTTTTAATTTTTTTAAATTGTTCCAAGCCGAATTTCAAAAAATGTCCCTGCTTAGTAAAATTATTAGGCCAGTAAAAAGCCTCCAAAATAGAGTGTAAATTGGTATGCACGAATGCACTTTCCTTACTTCACTGTATCACTGTAAATTCCGGTCTTTAGCTTTTATAATGAGAGCCCGAGCATGCGTGTTGTAATGTGAAGTCCCAGAAATGCGAGTCTGTAAATGAGTGCTGTCCCGTAATTCCTGGACATGCATATTATTACTGGAAATACTGTAAATTCAAGATTTGCTGTAATCCTTGACATGCAAGCTTTTACTGTAATAGTGGAAATAATAAAGTTGGGACTTGTGAGTTGTAAGTATAACAGTGAAATATTAAAGTAGAGACTTACGGGTTGTAAATATAACTGTAAAAGGTTAAAGTAGTACATCATAGCTGTAAAAGTAAAAAAAAAAAAGAAGACGTACTTGCACGTTATAACTATAACAGGGGAATTTAAGTGCATAGAATTGCGCGTTATAATTGACAGTGTAAATGTTAATGTACAGTCTTGCGTGGTTTAACCCTATATTACAGGGGTTGCTCATTTCTACTGTAAATGCAGATCCTAATCAGGATCCGCGTGTTAAAATTCTCACCCTCCATACCGTAAATTTAATTCCCGTAAATCCATACATTGACATTTACACTGCCATATTATAACTTGCAAGTCTGAATAGTAAGATTCCACTGTTGCATAAGTACCTATTTTAAAATGTTACGGTTATGTTTACAACCCACAAGCCCCTGCTTTAATATTATAGAAAAAAGGGGAAGGGGCTACTCCTGCACACAGCTCTGCAAAAAAAAATAATGAACATACAATAGCCCACACAGTTGCTCAATGATCCCAGGGTAACCAACCCCTTCATATAGTCCAATATATAAGTAAGGGGGAACCAATCACTTCTAGGAAGGTATAATTGCAACCTTTATTTCTTCAACCATGACGTTTTGGTCACAGAAGTGGCCTTGCTGAAACATTGGATCTGCTTTACTATTCCACTGTTATATTTACAACCTGCAAGTCCGTACTTTAATATTTCCATTGTTACGGTAAAATCGTGCATGGCCAGATTTTAGTGAAAGACTCACGTTTACGGGATTTACAGTATAACTCTGTATAGTAATAATGTGCATGTCCATGATTTGCAGAAAGACACACATTTACAGAGTGTTAGGCTGGCGGCACATGAGCGCATTTGGTGCTTGTGTGCACCCGCACTCCCCTGCGTATGTGCCGTTTTTGTGTCGTTTTGACAGGGAGGGCCAATCCACCGGACGTGAAAAAGCCCTCCCGTCAAAAAGCTAAACGGACGTCGACAGGGATACAAAGCGCGATTCTCCATAATTAGAATGCGCTTTGTACGCTGAGTGCACAGAGTGGAAGGAACGCCCACTCTCACGGACGTTTCTTCCTCTCTCTGTTAACGCTCGTGTGCCCCCAGCCTAAAGTAAGACATGCATTTCCGGGAATTTCACATTACAATGCACATGTCTGAGATTTCATTTTAAAATGTGCAAGTCTGGGATTAATTGTAAAACAGCGAAACACAGAAAGAGCAACCGTACACACATATTTATCCTCTGTCCTTTGGACCTTTTAGGCTGGGGTCAGACGAGCGTCATTGGAGAGTGGAAGGAACGTCGTGAGAGTGGATGTTCCTTCCACTCGACGCCCGTCTGCCCACCCCGCTGAGGGCACTCAGTGTGGTCAGCGCTGTAAAGTGCAATCCTCCTATGGAGGATCACGCTTTGCAGCCCCGTCAATGTGCGTCCTAGTGCATCGACGGGGAGGCTTTGTGGACGGACGCTTGTGTGCGCGCACAAGCGTGTGACCGGCTCCTTTGTAGCATCACAACGCTGCGATAGGCGCTGGTAAGCATGTCAGTACGGGCGCATCTTAGTGCGCTCGTCTGACGCTGGCCTTACTGGTCTGATTTTAAAGAATAAACAGGGATATTTTTTTCAGACTTCGGCTTGGGCCAAATTTTTTAACTTGGATCGGATGATATTTAAAAAATTATTGGTCTCAAACAGCCGAAAACTTTTTTTTTTAAATTCCCCCCCATAGAATTAAATCAACATATCACAGAATGCTACTGTAGATTCTTGTAAACCAAAGCCTCGTAGTATCACAAAAATATATATAGTTTATTGCTTTCGCGCAATCTTTACAGTTCATTCAGTCATTTATAATTGCAAAAAGACCAGAAAAAACGAAAATAGAGTATGATCCACTAAAAGTGTACACTGCTCTCAGGTGGTTGATCCTCAAATGATATACAGGAAGATTAAAATGAGACAATATTAGTTTGGTCCAAGAACATGTCTCTTAATTTATAGAGTCAATAACAACAGCAGCTTTTCAGTCCCTACGGGCTTTTTACCATTCAGCCATTTAAACTAACGTTTTCCTACAAACAAAGACCCATTTCATCTGAGCACTAACAAATAAAACACTCAATAATTGGGTTTAAAATAACCATAACAGGCTTCACCAACCTTTAGTATATTCCATGTTTGTTCTCTTCCAGCAATTATCTTTCTCAGGTGTCTCTTTCCCAGGCAAGAAACCATTTAAAGTCCCATTCACTATCTCTTTTCAGCTGAAGAAGCTTTAAGTCAGTTTGAACTCTAGTTCTGAATTCCCTTTAGACCATTAGTGGTCAAACCCTTCTCTCAATAATTAAGGGGAAATATAACAACTGTCACGACCATGCCAAGCATGTTATCACAATACCTATGTCTACATGGAGTTAGAGATGTGTAAATGATCCATATAAACTCAATTTGGTTGAAATTAGCCATGTTTTGAGTGCTAAATGGGATGACATTTCACAAAAGTCAAAACCTACAGACTGAATAACTGACATTTGAAAACTTCCCTTGATATTTAATACATTTGATAATTCTAAGGTACAATAAAACAGGGAAATGCCAAACCAAGACTTGTTTAAAGTATTGATGAGAAGTTTGTCACATTATTAAGTCATTTGTTGTAGGTAGAATTGATAAAGAAAACTTTACTATGTAGCACGTAAAACAATGTTCCTCAGATTTTTCATCACAGGCTGGGGCAGAGGGCACATTTATTAGACCTGCCAATCAGACGCAATACAAATCAATGTACGGGTATTTACAGGTGGGCATCCAATTAGGTATCCGGCACAAAATATATTTTATGATTATTTGAGCAAAACAACTTCAAACTACCTTGTAAAAATATCCATTTGGTTAATTTGGTCTATACCAAGTGTTTCTTTATACGTTGACATACTGAGTCAGTATCTGTGTATATATATGTGTATATACTGTATGTATATAAAGGAAATGTCCTGACTGACTCCACAACGCACAGCTCAAACTGCTTAACCTAGGAAGGTGAAATTTTGAAGGTGCATTATTTTTATGACGTAGGCACCCACTAAGGAATGATTTTTGGATTTTGGAATATTTTAAACAGGATACCTATATCTCAAAAACCAAAGATGCTACAACCGTGAAAATTGATATTCACAATTGTCTTGGAAAAAAAAATGTGTTATACCATTTCCCAAAAATCAAAGCGGGGTGTGAAAAAAAATGGGGGGGGGGTGAATATTTTAAACAGGATACCATATTTAACTTTTTTTCTGAAAATCCAGTGAGGGGGTGAAAAAGGGGGGTGAATGCTTTAATCAGTATACTGTATTTCAAAAACCAAAACTGTTACAGCTGTGAAAATTGGCATTTACAATCCTCTTGGAAAATTAAATATACAAATTTTTAGCATTTCCAAAAATCCAAGTGGGGGGGTGAAAAATTGGGGTGAGTATTTTAACCCCATAGTGACCGGGCGGTTTTACAAAAGTCCATCCTTTAGTGCCCGCTGTTGTTTCACGTTTGTGCGCTGTTTGTGTTTAGGTCACATTTTCCTCTTACTCGTTTATGAGACCCACACACATCTTATATACCGTTTTGCCCGCCATTAAATGGACTTTCTAAAAACACCATTATTTCCATCATATCGTATAATTTACTATAATTTTTTTTAAATATGATGAAAAAAATGGAAAAAAAAACACTTTTTCGAACTTTAATCCCCAAAATTTATAACCGCCAAAAAAGACCCTGGCTAAATAGTTTTTAAATTTTGTCCTGAGATTAGAAATACAGGCACTGCAGAGGGCAGCCCGCTGGGCCTCGAGAGGACCCCTTCAAGAGCGGCGGCCGGCGATTACAGAGCTGGCCGATTAGAGAGCCGGGGCTGACCGGGAGCTGCAGTGCAGGTCAGTGCGCTCGAAGCAGGCCCCCCCTCCATCTGAGTCTGATGTGGGCAATAAATGAGGGACCTACCTGCGCTGTGGAACAATAAATGAGGGACCTACCTGCACTGTGGGACAATAAATGAGGGACCTACCTGCGCTGTGGGACAATAAATGAGGGACATTCCTGCGCTGTGGGACAATAAATGAGGGACCTACCTGCGCTGTGGGACAATAAATGAGGGATCTACCTGCGCTGTGGGACAATAAATGAGGGACCTACCTGCACTGTGGGACAATAAATGAGGGACCTACCTGCGCTGTGGGACAATAAATGAGGGACCTACCTGCGCTGTGGGACAATAAATGAGGGACCTACCTGCGCTGTGGGACAATAAATGAGGGACCTACCTGTGCTGTGGGACAATAAATGAGGGACCTGTCTGCACTGTGGGACAATAAATGAGGGACCTGTCTGCACTGTGGGACAATAAATGAGGGACCTGTCTGCACTGTGGGACAATAAATGAGGGACCTATCTGCGCTGTGGGACAATAAATGAGGGACCTGTCTGCACTGTGGGACAATAAATGAGGGACCTGTCTGCACTGTGGGACAATAAATGAGGGACCTATCTGCGCTGTGGGACAATAAATGAGGGACCTGTCTACTCTGTATACTTCCAAGGACAAATGGCCTCTTCCTTAGGACATGATTTGACAGCCCACAGTCTTATCTTAAATTAAAGGCATGTACACTTAATCCCACCAAATCTGCTAGACACTGATACTCTAATGTGTGTGGGTATGTGTATGCGTGTGTGTATATGTGTATGTGCGTGTGGGTATGTATGTGTGTGTATGTATGTATGTTTGTGTATGTATGTGTGTCTATATACATTTTATTCACAGACATGCTGGCTATGATATGTAATATTTTGAATGTTTTAGGCTAATGTCAGACGAACGCAGTCTGAGCGTACTGCGTGCGTGCACAACGGACGGACGTTCTGACGGAAGATACTGTAGACACCACATGGTCTGTTTTTTATGATGGACGTAGAATAAAAAAAGGAAATATAGGAAACAAAATTAATATGAAAAGCCATTGTGTGCATCAAGGTGCTGGACGTCGCAAATGCTCTGCGTCTGATATCGCATCACGCACACAGAACGCTACACGGATATGGCACACTCTGCGTGTCTTAGTGGTTTTTACGTTCTTGCCTAACTTGCGTCTGTTTGCCACGTGCGTTGTGCGTGCGCAGTTCGGTGCGCACGTACTTCGTGTGTGTGGGTCTCTATTGATCATTATTCTATGCTACGACGGACGTTAAACTGTGCGGCGAAACGGACGTGATCACTGTGTTCCTCTGACACCAGCCTTATATCTCCTGGGAGGGTGTAAGTTGGTTGTTGTCATAAGAGCAGGAGGATAGGACCTGCCAGGATGGGGTACATTTTACATAGAAACACATTTATATATAGAGATATATAACGCGGCTGCGCGCGCACCCATCACATCATCTTACTCAGCCCTCCCACCGTGGATGGGACGGCGATGGACGCATTTATATATAGAGATACTCTCGGATATGACATTGAAAAGCAAATATGTGAACACAGATTCTGGGCTGGCAACAACAATAGACTGCCCTCCGGGCAGGCTTAACACCTAGTAATAAATAAAAACGAGTGTCAAATTTTGCATGCGGCCCCCATGGGATATGAAAATTTGTCCAGTGGCCCTCAGGTAATTTGAGTTTGAGACCCATGTCATAGAGTGTCTCTGAAATCTCTTTTTGACATAAGAAAATGGACTATTTCCTTATATCACAACACCCTTTGCACGCTGAACTGTGGATAACATAAGGAGGCACATAAACGTTTGGTCTCCCATTTCAAATTGCACTGATCCTGAGGATTCCACTCCATAATTTTATTATACATTTTGGTACTGATTGGATTCCTTGACAGGACACTTTTATATGCTTTCTGTCAAACAGCATACTGAATATCACATCAGTTCAAAGGCTTTCCATCTGCTAATAATGCATAATGCAAGCATGGTCTGTATCCAAGAAACTGCCTTCCAACTTTTCTTTAAAAACTTAGAAATACATCCTTGGCAGATACATTATTTATATTATGCCTTACCTAGAAATACAAGAAGAGATTTTGTGCTTTGTTTTTCTAGAAAGAATCCATCTTTCTTATACCTAAAGCCCAAGGTCAGCAGATATTGAGGAGAAGCTGATGACCAGTCAGTGCTCTGTGGCAGCAGATGAAAGGTCTGTGAATCTGAAATATGCAATGTTACCAAAAAGATGTGTTTGAATATATATATATATATTACACACAGAAAGCTTGGCATTATGAACTTGTAATCTTTTTGCAAGACTCATAACATTTAACATTACCTGTATACATGAACTTTGCAGACACCGGGTGCCTTTTTGCTTTCTCCATTCCCTCTAGTTGTAGTTTCTCCATGGGTGTGTAGATAGCTGAACATCTCTTCATACTGGCCATTGCTTTCTCATGCATAGCCTGTATATGAGAAACAAATGAATGCAATATCCTACAAAAAAAACCTGCATTTACTAAAAAGCACGAGTCAGGTTTAATGCAAGAGTTTTGGGGGAAAAAATGACATTTCCATTCACGCTTAATTAACAAGCATATTGTAAAGTGGCCAACCAAGACGTATGAGAATGTAATGAGTCTATTTGAAAAGATTGCGGTGGTTACATTTAAAGATACAAATTAGCAATCACAAAAAAGAGAAGAACCTGAAGCCTCCAAAGCAAGAGCTGTGAACTGAGACGCTTCCTAAGCCTATGGCAATTATTTTTAAAAAAAGTTTTATAAAAAATTAAAATCATATAAAAATTTTAAATAATCCACATTATACAGGCTCAAAATCTTCCACATCAGAATATACATTCATCTGACAAATTGTTGTCATACAGGTCTATTCAAGAAAGGGGAAACTCAGGAGAATGACTGGAGAAGTGAAAATTCTAGGTCAAAATAGGCGAACCAGAAAAATTCTCCCATTTATCTCAATTTCCAAATCGGCTATTTCGTCTTGATTGTCCTCTTCTCCTGCCAGTTCTCCTGGTTTTCACATTTCTCTGAATAACCCTGATAGTGAAACAATTTAAATATTAATTTCTTCCTTGTCAGACAGTCACCTGTATTAATTAGTGACACTAGACTTTAAGCGGGCAAATAAACGTACCCCACACCTCTGATGTGATTTACAGCATAGCTTTGGGGTACTCCTGCATTCTTGATATTTACCTGGAATATTTTTGTGGAGACCTGTGAATGTCACTCGCTCTTCAGTCAGCTTTTGTAAAGTTGCGAGTGCTCTTTCATGAGAATGTTTACCGTAATCCTAAATTCTGCCTCAGCCAGGAAATTTACTATCAGGGTTATTCAGAGAGATTCGAAATGTCACCGCACGTTTGGTGACCTTTCATTCCCCGGAATTCGCGGCGATTCTGCGACTCTAGTTTGCTGACCCTGCGGTGTATTCAGCAAGCACCGCAGGGCCCCCTGTAGTGCAGGGAAAACCCGCTGCAAATCTGCCAAACACTCGCCGAAAACCCGCAGAAACCGCCGCAAAAACCCCGCCGAACACGTCGGAAAAACCCAACAAGCCTCCGATCACAGTGCAGGCAGCCGCCGGAAAAACCCGACAAGCAGGCGAATGTGGTAAAAAAAAACAGTACGCTTGAAAGTTTCAAAATGTAAACACGGTTTGTAAAAAAACTACTGAACGAAAATGTCTGGAATTTACATACAAGGTCCTATGAATGATAATAAAAAGGGCTGTTAACGAAAAAATAAAATACAATTAAAAAAAAAAAATTGCCAAAAAATGCCTAAAAGATCCTAAAAAAACTGTAAATAGACTTTTTACTGCAGAATAAAATTATAAAACGTTCATTAGATATTGGATTAAAACGGGAATATTTTCAACATTGAAGCCTATGGGATTCGCCTGAATAAACGTGCTGAATGAAACCACCGAACAGCAGGGCATTTTGGCAACTTTTCACTGCTGTTCGGTTTTCTCTGAATAGACGAAGCATTGCTTCTCTATGGGGAATTTCACTGCCCTCGAACAGGGACCATATGTGCAGGCAATTCGCCAAAATTCGGCAAACTGCCTGCTATCTGAATAGCTGAATGACCCCGAAATGTCCCCATAGGCTGAATTTCAGTGTCCGGTTACAATTTGGTGACATTTCGGATCTCTCTGAATAACCTCATATGTGTGTGTTTTAATAATTGTGGGATTTTTCAAACACTCGACTATCTTGTAATTTGTAGTCACTATCAGGGTTATTCAGAGAAAGGTGAAACTCTGGAGAACTTTTGGAGAAGTGAAAATTCTACGTCAAAATAGCTGATTTGGAAAGTGAGATAAATGGGAGATTTTTTTCTGGTTTGGCTATTTTGACCAAGAATTTTCACTTCTCCAGTCAATTCTCCTGTGTTTCACCTTTCTCTGAATAACCCTGTATATCTTTACTCTCGGGAGCTCCAGAATTTTGGTTATTCTCCAGGTGGGTTGTTCACGTAGTGCCTAGTAAAGTGTGGTTTAGTGAAACTTGCTGCGTTCCTCACTTCATTGCTGAAGTAACTTGCTCCACCAGGGATGTCAATTTATTTCAGCCTTAGATTCTCAATTTTAAACAGTTTTTTTGGAAGTATAACTTGCTTGTTTTAAAAAAGAGACAAATGTGTACCAGAGATTATGAAATAAAAATGTGCAGAGTCAAAGTAAGTGTTTATCCCATTTATTTTGCCTTATTGCAGTAATACTTATCAGATGAAAAACCAAACTCGAATGGCAACAAAATATTCCAAAAAAGGATGACATTTCAGCACCATTATTAGATACAAATCAGACTGTGCTATATAAAACCTGCACCAACTGCTAAACAAAAATTAGTCAGCAGCTTTGTGAGATCAGAGAAGTGAGTGCAAAAAAGAGAGATATGAGGAAAATCACTTTTTACAAAGCATGTACTGTGTCAGGTATGAGACACTTATAAAGAACAATTTAACACATATACAGTTGCAAGAAAAAGTATGTGAACCCTTTGGGATTACGTGGAGTTTTGCATGAATTGGTCATAAAATGTGCTCTGACCGTCATGTAAGTCACAACAATTTGAAAAACACAGTCTGCTTAAAATAATACCACTCAAACATTATATGTTTTCATGTTTTTATTGAACAGAACATGTAAACATTCCCAGTGCAGGGTGGAAAAAGTATGTGAACCTTTGAACTTAATAACTGGTTGACCCTCCTTTGGCAGCGATAACCTCAACCAAACGTTTCCTGTAGTTGCAGATCAGACCTGCAGAACGATCTGGAGTAATTTTGGACCACTCCTCTTCACAAAACTGTTTCAGTGTAGCAATATTCTTGGACGTTTGGTGTGAATCGCTCTCTTAGGCTAGGGTCAGATGAGCGCATTTTGTATGGACTGTGCATCCGTGCAGTACGGACGTACTTACTGACTGACAACAAGGTAGTGGCCACACAGTCCATTTTTTTCACTGACGTATTTTATGACGGATGTAGCAGGGAAAATAAATTACAATGAAAAAACATTGTCCTTCAAAAATGCTGGACGTATAAATGCAGTCCATCTGACCTCGTTTCATCACTCAACACAAAGCTACACGGACGTTGCAGATGTGGCGCACTCCGCACCTCCGTTCTAGCAGTATTACGTTCTTGCCTAACCTGCGTCCGTTTGCCGCATCCTCCTTGCATCTGCACTTCCGTGCGGACATACTTTGTGTGTGGGGCTCCATTGGTCAGAATGCTATGCTGCCACGGACGTACAAATGTGCGGCAACACGGACGTGATAACTGCGCTCGTCTGATCCCAGCCTTAAGGTCATGCCCCAGCATTTCAATCAGGTTGAGGTCAGGACTCTGACTGGGCCACTCCAGAAGGCGTATTTTGTTTTGTTGAAGCCATTCTTTTGTTGAATTACTTGTATGCTTTGGGTCATTGTCCTGTTGCACCACCCATCCTCTGCGTAGCTTCAGTTGGCAGACAGATGGACTTACGTTTTCCTGCAAAATGTCTTGATAAACTCTGGAATTCATTTTTCCATCAATGACAACAATCCGTCCAGGCCCTGAGGCAGCAAAGCAGCCCCAAACCATGATGCTCCCTCCGCCATGTTTTACAGTGGGGATGAGGTTTTGATGTTGGTGTGCTTTGCCTTTTTTTCTCCACACATAGTGTTGTGTGTTTTTTCCAAACAACTCAATTTTGGTTTCATCTGTCCACAGAATATTTTGCCAGTAGTGCTGTGGAACATCCAGGTGCTCTTTTGCAAACTTCAAACGTGCTGCAATATTCTTTTTGGACAGCAATGGCTTCCTCCGTGGTGTCCTCCCATGTACTCCATTCTTGTTTAATGTTTTCCTTATTGTAGATGTGTCAACAAAAATGTTAGCATGTGCCAGAGATTTCTGTAAGTCTGTAGCTGACACTCTAGGATTCTTCTTTACCTCATTAAGCATTCTGCGCTGTGCTCTTGCAGTCATCTTTACAGGACGACCATGCCTAGGGAGAGTAGCAACAGTGCTGAACTTTCTCCATTTGTAGACAGTCTGTCTTACCGTGGACACATGAACATCAAGGCTTTTGGAGATACTTTTGTAAGCCTTTCCAGCTTCATGCAAGTCAACAATTCTTGATCGTAGGTCTTCTGAGAGCTCTTTTCTGCGAGGCATGGTTCACATCAGGCAGTGCTTCTTGAAACCAGTAAACCCAAAACTGGTGTGTGTTTTTAAAGGGCAGGACAGCTTTCAGCAACACATCCAATAATATCACACTGATTGCACTAAAGGTTGGCTCACTCCTGGCATTAGCTCTTGGAGAAGTCATTAGGCTAGGGATTCACATACTTTTTCCACCCTGCACTGTGAATGTTTACATGTTATGTTCAATAAACACATGAAAACATATAATGTTTGGGTTGTATTATTTTAAGCAGACTGTTTTTCAAATTCTTGTGACTTAGATGAAGATCAGAGCACATTTTATGGCCAATTCATGCAAAACTCCACGTAATCCCAAAGGGTTCACATACTTTTTCTTGCAACTGTAGAACAATCGGACAACCAATAAAGAAATTCAGCATGTCATCGAGCAAAACAAACAATTGGAGAAATGTATGAATAGTGCATTTACTTCAATGCTTATGTTTTTTTTTTTATTTAAAAGATAAAAATCTGAATTTCAAACATGAGGTTGAGGGAGCACATAGGAAACCTTATAAAAATAAAACACAACTGATTATAATTTTGAACTCATTACTAGCAAGGTGCATATTAATTTCATTAGTTTCTACAAAGTTGAACCTTTAGGCTAGGGTCAGATGAGCACATTTTGTACGGACTGTGCATCCGTGCAGTACGGACGTCCTTACTGACTGACAACAAGGTAGTGGCCAAACAGTCCATTTTTTTCACTGACGTATTTTTTGACTGATGTAGCAGGGAAAATAAATTACAATGAAAAAACATTCTGTCTGTCAAAAATGCTGGACGTATAAATGCAGTCCATCTGACCTCGTTTCATCACTCACATACAAAGCTACACGGACGTTGCGGACGTGGCGCACTCCGCACGTCCGTTCTAGCAGTATTACGTTCTTGCCTAACCTGCGTCCGTTTGCTGCGTCCGCCATGCATCCGCACTTCCGTGTGGACGTACTTCGTGTGTGGGGCTCCATTGGTCAGAATGCTATGCTGCCACGGACGTACAAATGTGCGGCAACACGGACGTGATAACTGCGCTCGTCTGACCCCAGCCTTAGTCCTGATCTATTCTAAAAGGATTATATTAAACATAGCTTCTTGAGTTTCCTGTAAGAAAGATGAGGATTATCTAAATGTAATAGATATGACTTACGTAGTATACAAACAGAGTTATTCAAAGAGAATCAAAAAGTCACCGCTCGTTCGGTGAGTTTTCGTTCTCTTCAATTCGGTGCGATTTGGCGATCCCATTTAGGCGACCCTACGGTGTATTCAGCAAGCACCACAGGGCCTTCGTAGTGCATGGAAAAGCCACCGCAAACCCGACGAATACTCACCGCAAAACCCGGCGAAAGTACACAGAAACCCACAAAAACATCTGGATTAGCCCTGCCGAACACGCCAGAGAAACCCGAGCAGCCACCGATCAGAGCGCAGAGCAGCCGCCAGAAAAACCCGACACCGCAGACGAATGGAGTGAACAGAAAAAAACCAGTACGCTTCAATGTTTGAAAAGTGAAACTCTGTTTGCAAAGAAACTACCGAAAATGTCTGAAATTTACATAGAAGATCCAATGAATGATAATAAAAAGGGCTGTTACAGAAAAAAGAAAAGATTTTTAAAAAAACGGAAACATTTTTTTCCAAACAAATCCCAAATAATGCCTAAAAGATCTTAAAAAATCTACAGATAAAGAGACTCTTTACTGCAAAATATTATAATCAACGGTTTATTAGATATTGAATTAAAATGGGAATATTTTGTACCATTGAAGCCTATGGGATTTGCCTGAATAAACCTGTCGAATGAAACCACCGAACAGCAGGGCAATTCGGCAACTTTTCACTGCTGGTTTTTGTTCTCTGAATAGATGAAGCATTGCTTCTCTATGGGGAATTCACTGCCCTCGAACAGGCAACGAACAGCCACCATATAAGCAGGCAATTCGCCAACATTTGGCGAACTGCCCGCTCTCTGGATGGCCGAATGGCCAGGAAAGGTAACCGTACACTGAATTTCACTGTTCGGTTACCTTTCGGCCACAATTCGGATCTCTTTGAATAACCCTGATAGTTAAACTTTGGTTTACTATCGGCAATGGCCCCCTTCTGGCTGCCAATAGTAATGACGTGTCAAACAAGTATTGATTTTTAAAAACATTTGGCGCTAATAGGCTATACATAGCTTCTAGACTGGGGAAATAATATCCACTTTAAATGTACATTCTATTAGCTCTTAACCCATTGCGGACCAATAAACTTTCAGTATGTGCGCCAGCTGGTCTTTTTTAACCCTTCCCCCAAAAAAACACACTTTTAAATTCTATATAACCTTATATTACGTTAGTCTTTATATTTTCTCATTGTATGAAACTTTTAACCCCTTCACTGCTGAGCCATTTCATCTCTGTGTGCTGTGTTCATTTTTACAGTTTTAGGCTTGTCATGTTTAAACATTATTTTGAAGTCATGTTTTATTATACAACCAGACAAATTATATTTCCTTTTTTACGGCAGACTCGTCAGATTCAGAATATCTCAGTATCATATATATATATGTCTTGTCCTGTCAGAATGCTATAACAAAAAAATATTGTATAGGGAATGGAGATGTGGAGACAGCGCTTATGTATGTGTTTTATCTTGTATGTCAGGATAAAGTACTAGGGTACTTTTTTTCACATTTTTTATCCAAGCCTTTGTTACATATACACTCAGGTCCAGAAATATTGGACCTTTGACTATGGTCTCAGGCATTTGACTTTTAGGCTGCTGTCAGAAGAGCGTAGGGTTCACGTCCGTGATTGCGCCTAAAAGTACGTCCGTGATAGCATGACAGGAAGCCCATCGGAGCTCGTTACACGAAGTACGTCCGCACTGAACTGCGGACGCACAACGGCCGCGGCCCACGGACGCAAGGCAGGCAAGAACGTACAACCGCTAGAACGGCCGCACAAAGTGCGCTGCGTCCGCAACGTCTGCATAGCTTTGTGTGTGAGTGATGGAACGTGGTCAGACGGACTGCATTTATACGTCCAGCATTTTTCACGGACAAAATAGTTTTGCTTTTTATTTTATTTTCCCTTCTACAAAAATACATCAGTGAATAAACGGACTGTGTGGCCACTACTGTGTCTTCCGTACTGACGTACATCCGTGTGCACGTACGTACAGTCCGTAGAAATCACGCTCGTCTGACCCTAGCCTTAACCTTTTTGTGTATGTGTGCACTTATATATATATATATAAATGTTTAATACAGGTTTAAATATTTTATTCGTATTTTCCACCTCGTTTTGGGTTCTTTGGAATCCATTTTCTCTCTATGACATACTAGCTTTTAAATTTGTCTCAAATACATTTTTGGTAAGAAGAGGAAAATGGGATTATGGTGACGTTTAATTGCTGTTGTTTTGGTTTTATGATGTCTATAGTGGTGTATGTATGTCAGATACAGCTACACACTTCCAACATTTATTAAACATTGTATATATTACAAAAATGCTTGAAATGTTTTCAACAGTGGTCCTGTACCCGTTTCATTATTTCTACATATTAATATATAGAATAAAGTCCGTAATTTTCAAGTATCAGTATAAAAGGATAACATACATACAGAAAAAGCTGTATCGTGCCTATTCCCACCAGGGCGGCTGCAACAACCAGGAGTAACCAACCCAGTTCATGTATAAAACATAGCAAGAGAAAAGTGTCACCTGCGCTCATTCCTATAGCTCCATGTGAAACAAAACACAATCAGAGGATTTGGTTTACTTGAATGGCCACTAAAGTGTAAGCTCACCTGCCCTGTCAAGACACCTCTGGTAAAATGAGTCCCACCTAATGAAACCAAGAGCCGCACCTCTGAGCAACTGAACACTCTCATACTGTTTTTCAGCTAAGATAAGAGATACAATTGTGGGTTTTATATGTACAACCAAATACTTCCACTTTGGGATTAAAAACAAAAACATGGAAAGGAACAGCAGCAAAAATGACCTGACTGGGGTTACAGAAAAATATACATACATACAGAAAAAGCAGTGTCGTGCCTATTCCCACCAGGGCGGCTGCAACAACCAGGAGTAACCAACCCAGTTCATGTTAACATAGTTTATTCATCTGTGCCAGGGTTTGTATTGACATACTTTACAACTTTTCTATTTATTACTTTTGGTTACAGATTGGATAGTTCTGAGAATTTAAATCAGAATCATTTTAGAAGTAATCACTTATCTTTGTCACATTAGTAACACCTGCTTTTCTATATATGTCTATAATGTATTGAACCATTTCCCTTAAAATTCTTTGTTAATTGAATTTGTCCAGAGAGTCTGTAAAGCTCATCATATTTAACAATAGTTGATAATCCTGGTTTCTTTACCCCCATCTGATAAACCTGGTCTCTACAACAATCTATTAATATTAACCAAGATGACCAATAATACATTAGGTAGTTTATATACACACAATTACACACACACAGGGTTATTCAAAGAGAATCAAAAAGCCACTGCACGTTCGGTGACTTTTCGTTCTCCTCAATTCGGTTTGATTTGGCGATTCCATTTCGGCATCCCTGCGGTGTATTCAGCAAGCACCACAGGGCCCCCAAATTGCAGGGAAAAGTCACCGCAAACCCGCCAAAAACTCACCGCAAAACCCGGCAAAGGCACACCGAAAACCCGCAAAAACTTCTGGATGAACCCTGCTGAACACGCCGGAGAAACCCGAATAAGAGCCGATCACAGCGCAGAGCAGTTGCCGTAAAAAGCGGACACCGCAGACGAATGGAGTGAGAAAAAGAAAACTGTTCGCTAGAATGTTTGAAAAGTGAAACGCTGTTTGCAAAGAAACTACTGAGCGAAAATCTCTGAAATTTACATATGAGATTCAATGAATGATAATAAAAAGGGCTGTTACAGAAAAAAGAAAAAATGATTTAAAAAAAATCAGAAAAAGTTTTTTGAAAACAAAACCTGAAAAATGCTTAAAAGATCCTAAAAGAATCTATAAATAAAGAGACTCTTTACTGCAGAATATTATAATCAACGGTTTATTAGATATTGAATTAAAACGGGAATATTTTTAACATTGAAGCCTATGGGATTCGCCTGAATAAACCTGCCGAATTAAACCACTGAATGGCAGGGCAATTACGCAACTTTTCACTGCTGGGTTTTGCTCTCTGAATACCTGAAGCATTGCTTCTCTATGGGGATTCACTGCCTTCGAACAGGCACCGAACAGGCACCGTATGTGCAGGCAAATCGCTAGGATTTGGCGAATTGCCTGCTCTCTGGATAGCCGAATGGCCAGGAAAGGTAACCGTACGCTGAATTTCAGCGTTCAGTTCCCTTTCGGCAGCCATTCGGATCTCTTTGAATAACCCTGACAGTATACAAAGGTTATTTTTTTAACAAAAGTGAGACACAATGTAAACGTCACATCCAATGTATATTGTATTCTCCTTTTTTCTATGTATTACAGACCTGCTAACTTTAACAGGTCTAAGATTGGTAGGGTTGGGTTTGAATCCTGGGGGACCGCCACTGTGCGCAGTTTTCAACATCGATAACGTCTACACCACCAAAAGAGGGTGTATTCATGATGGTAGACTCATCAATCATCCAGGATTGTTCATACATTGTGCTGCATTAGCCTGATTCTCTATATTATTCCCTTGCCCTCTCTTGTATGCAGTGTGTTTGTGTAATCTG
This sequence comes from Leptobrachium leishanense, assembly GCA_009667805.1. Classification (NCBI taxonomy): domain Eukaryota; kingdom Metazoa; phylum Chordata; class Amphibia; order Anura; family Megophryidae; genus Leptobrachium; species Leptobrachium leishanense. The sequence goes on from CM019066.1 coordinate 126,197,639, forward strand.
TGCTATGCGAGAATACTTAGCTCGTCGCTATTAGCGATTCATACCGCAAGCTTATTGTACTTTCTGCATCCAATACTTAACATGGGGAGCGCTAGAGATCTCTAACGCTTTTGCAACCAACAGATCACTTGGTGCCAGCGCTAATTTCCGGACAGATGCTAATCACACATTTTTACCTACTGCTCACCCCTGGTGCTAATTCACAAAAAATGGAAAAAAATAAATCAAAGGTCCTTGCCCATAATTAACAGGCAATTAACAACCTATCATATGGAATGCAGCACAAGTGTTCTTTTGGCCCCTTACACCAGAGCAATGAATTTGTTTATTGATGTTCAAGTTGTTGCCCTCTGAGCAATAATTTTAATGCCCTATATATGCAGGGCTCATTTGAGACGCCAGCAGGAGTTGGCATTGGTGGTCCCACATCCGCTTCGGCTACCAAGGACTCGTCTCACCTTGCAGGGTGTCACTGATGTAGAGTGCCTGCTCCGCTACAGGCTGACACGTGCCCAGGTGCACAGACTCTATGTCCAGCTGCGTCCACAGCTAGACTCCTGTAATGGCTCGTCATTGTCTGTGCCAGGCATGACAAAATTGCTCTGCAGTTTGTGCTTCCTGGCCACTGGCACATTCCAACACCCACTGGCAGAATTGGGTGGTGTACTGTTAGCCAGAGCACCTTCTCCAATATCTTGAATGTATCCTTCCTGGTAAAATCCTTTCTAAAAAAATTAATAATAAATTGCTTCCTTCTCACTATGCGGGACAATTGCCCCCGCTATATTGGATATCCCACTAACCCTGGAGGCTGGCAGAGAGTGTAGCAGGGTTTTAATGCATTTGGGGGGGTCCCAATGTTTTGGGGGCAATAGACTGTACCTACAGTTGTGTTCAAAATTATTCAACCCCCACTGAAATTGAGTGTTTTGGCCAGTTTGACATTGATCAGTCAGTCATCTTGCTTACAATTAAATCAAAGAGGCACGTGTAGGTCAGACAAATATAACATAACATTTATAATGAAATAACCACAAATGTCTTTTCTGTGCTCACATCATTATCAGTTTTATTCAACCCCCAAGTGACATTCAATCTTAGTACTTAGTACAACATCCTTTTACAGTTATTACAGCTTTTAAATAGGCTTGTGCACCGATTTTTTTTCGGTTCGATTCGGTTCGATTTTTCGGATTTTTTAACTTTTCGATTCGGCTCGTTTCGACTCGGTTCGGCTCGATTCGTTTTTCGTGTACGGTATGCTTGGGATCATTGTCCTGTTGAAAGGTCTAACGTCTCCCAAGCCTCAGGTTTGTGACGGACTGCATCACATTGTCATCCAATATCTCCTGGTACTGAAGAGAATTCATGGTACCTTGCACACGCTGAAGCTTCCCTGTAGCTGCAGAAGCAAAACAGCCCCAAAGCATGATTGACCCCCCGCCATGCTTCACAGTAGGCAAGGTGTTCTTTTCTTCATAGGCCTTGTTCTTCCTCCTCCAAACATAGCGTTGATCCATGGGCCCAAACAGTTCTAATTTTGTTTCATCAGTCCACAGAACACTATCCCAAAACTTCTGTGGTTTGTCCACATGACTTTTGGCATACTGCAGTCGACTCTTCTTATTCTTTGGAGACAGCAAGGGGGCGCGCCTGGGCGTTCTGGCATGAGGCCTTCATTACGCCGTGTGCGCCGTATTGTCTGAGCTGAAACTTCAGTACCCACATCTGACAAATCTTTTCTCAGTTCCTCAGCAGTCACACAGGGACTTTTCTCCACTCTACGCTTCAGGTAGCGCACAGCAGTCGAAGTCAGCATCTTCTTTCTGCCACGACCAGGTAGCGTTTCAACAGTGCCCTTTGCCTTGAATTTGCGAATGATGCTTCCTGTGGTCTCTCTTGGTATGTTTAACATCTTTGCAATCTTCTTATAGGCATTGCCCTTCCTGTGAAGAGTAATCACCTCTTCTCTTGTCTTCCTGGACCATTCTCTTGACTTCACCATGTTTGTAACCACACCAGTAAATGTCTAGAAGGAGCTGAGTATCACAGTCATTTTAAAGCTGCCTAATTGGTGCTTATTATGCTTTATTGCTGCTCCGTGACATCCACAGGTGTTTTCAATACCTGATTGAAAACACTTGAATGAACCTCTGTTCTTCAGAGTGGTAGTCTTTAAGGGGTTGAATAATTGTGTCAATGAAGAATTCACAAAAGAAACATTTACTACTGTATTACAAAACCAATTGATGTCATTTTAGTTGCATATGGTTCTTTAAAAAGTCCTTGTAGGATTTCATTCTGAATACAATTACAAATGTACACTGAATTCCCTAAAACCCTTTACATCATTGGGGGTTGAATAATTTTGAACACAACTGTATATTGAAATTAGTGCCCCTTGCCCTGCCCTATATATTGATCCTGCCCTATATATCAATCAGAAGAACTTCCATTCCATTAAAGTGCAAATGGTCTGTGATGCCAATATGCACATCATGTCGCTGTTTGCCGCGTTTCCTGGTAGTGCTCATGATGCATATATCCTGCAGAATTCCTCCGTGTAATCTGATGTACAGGATGGATACATACCAGAATGCTGGCTAATTGGTGAGACTATCGATAATTTTTCCACATATATCCTAATTATGATATATTGCATACATTTAAATATATGATGCTGGTGGTTAAGCTTAGTATGTAAATGTCTGAGTATTCAAGTGACCGTCAGGACCATGTTTAAAGGGACATATTTTGTCAGTCCTTGCAGAGAGGAGCACATGGATAAGTCTTGCCCTGAAACATGTATAATTTTATGTGCTGCAGCAGGAAAATTATCGTCGCTCACCTGGCCTTCCTTTTGGATTTATTACATGCATTGCATTGATTCTACAGCTGTTGGGTTGCATTTATCATGCAATGCCCATCATCCTTAAGTAAAGCCTTTCTCGACCACTGAGTTACCATGTACGTCCGATTGGGAAGTCTCCCTTAGACCCGCGGACGTACGAGGTACGTCAGGGTCTCCTAACCTCCTTCCCGCCCAATACTTACCTCCCTCGCCAGGCTCCTCTGGCGGTCTAGCAGGCTGGAAGCCTGCCCTAACTTTTTAGGGGCCCGGCAGGTGCGATGACATCGTCATGGTGCGTGATGATGTCATCGCCAGGTGCCCACAGTAAAAATCAGGAAGGGGGGCTCCTTTGGAGCCCTCTATCTCCCCAACCATTTAGGATAGAAAAAAAATTGCACCGCTGGAAAGGGGAGAGTCTCCCCTTTTCAGCGGTGTCTCATTAACCGATTCATTGCCATATCGCGATTCAAACCCGGAGGTGGCGGGGTGTGAGGACGTCAGTGGGCCAGTTAACCCCTTAGCTGCTAAGTGGAGATAGGGGATCCTATGGATCCCCGTATCTCCCGATCCGTGGCAGCTTCAGGGTCATGTTTTATATCATTGGAGAGGCCTGATCGTGTTAGGTAATGGGGTTACATTTATAAAAATAGGGTTAGGGTTTGAAAAAGAAGACATGTTCTTTCAGGACTTTCATAAAAAGCAGGTGACATCCTAGAATTAAGGGCAAAATTGTGTGTCACACGGTCAAAAACTATGTGACTTGGCAGATCTGGTATTAGGCAAATAATTATAATGAACAATCCTCTACTTTTATGTCAAGTGTACTGCATTCACAGGTGACCTCTATGCCCAGGAATTGATATTGCAATTATGGTGTCAGTTTCTTTTCCAATATTGCAGTCTACACATTTGCTTGTAGAAAGGGCTAATGTGGTTTTCTTAGTAGGGTTTGTGGCCTGTTCCGATCTGGCCCCGAAATGGCACTGAACAGTGAATTTCCCCGTATGGTGACATTTCCTGGCCATACGGCTATTCACAGAGCAGGCAGTTCACCAAATTTTGATGGGAGTGAAATACCCCATAGAGAAGCAATGGTTAATCTATTCAGAGAACAGCAGTGAAATGTCAGTGAAATGCCCTGATATTCCGTGGATTCATTCAGCAGGTTTAAGGCTAGAGTTAGACGAATGCAGTCTGAGCGCACTCTGTGTGCGTGCATAACGGACAGACGTACTGACGGAAGATACTGTAGACACCACACAGTTTGTTTTTGTTGACAGACGTAGAAAATAAAGGGAACTATGGGAAATAAACTTAATATGAAAAATTATAATAATTTGAAAAGGATATGAAAAGCGATTTTGTGCGTCAAGGTGCTGGACGTCGCAAATGCGCTGCGTCTGACATCTCCTCATCACTCACACAGAACGCTACGCGAACGTGGCGCACTCTGCGCGTCCGTGGTAGTGGTTTTATGTTCTTGCCTAACTTGCGTCCGTTTGTCCCGTGCATTGTGCGTGCCCAGTTCGGTGCGCACGTACTTCGTGTGGGGATCGCTATTGCTCATGATTCTATGCTATGACGGACGTTAAACTGTGCGGCAACCCGGACATGATCACTGCGTTCGTCTGACACGGGCCTAATCTGTCAAATCCCATAGGGTTCAATGTTAAAAATGTTCCCGTTTTTTATTCAATATCTAATAAACAGTTTATTCAAATGGTCTGTGATGCCAATATGCACATCATGTCGCTGTTTGCCGCGTTTCCTGGTAGTGCTCATGATGCATATATCCTGCAGAATTCCTCCGTGTAATCTGATGTACAGGATGGATACATACCAGAATGCTGGCTAATTGGTGAGACTATCGATAATTTTTCCACATATATCCTAATTATGATATATTGCATACATTTAAATATATGATGCTGGTGGTTAAGCTTAGTATGTAAATGTCTGAGTATTCAAGTGACCGTCAGGACCATGTTTAAAGGGACATATTTTGTCAGTCCTTGCAGAGAGGAGCACATGGATAAGTCTTGCCCTGAAACATGTATAATTTTATGTGCTGCAGCAGGAAAATTATCGTCGCTCACCTGGCCTTCCTTTTGGATTTATTACATGCATTGCATTGATTCTACAGCTGTTGGGTTGCATTTATCATGCAATGCCCATCATCCTTAAGTAAAGCCTTTCTCGACCACTGAGTTACCATGTACGTCCGATTGGGAAGTCTCCCTTAGACCCGCGGACGTACGAGGTACGTCAGGGTCTCCTAACCTCCTTCCCGCCCAATACTTACCTCCCTCGCCAGGCTCCTCTGGCGGTCTAGCAGGCTGGAAGCCTGCCCTAACTTTTTAGGGGCCCGGCAGGTGCGATGACATCGTAATGGTGCGTGATGATGTCATCGCCAGGTGCCCACAGTAAAAATCAGGAAGGGGGGGCTCCTTTGGAGCCCTCTATCTCCCCAAACATTTAGGATAGAAAAAAAATTGCACCGCTGGAAAGGGGAGAGTCTCCCCTTTTCAGCGGTGTCTCATTAACCGATTCATTGCCATATCGCGATTCAAACCCGGAGGTGGCGGGGTGTGAGGACGTCAGTGGGCCAGTTAACCCCTTAGCTGCTAAGTGGAGATAGGGGATCCTATGGATCCCCGTATCTCCCGATCCGTGGCAGCTTCAGGGTCATGTTTTATATCATTGGAGAGGCCTGATCGTGTTAGGTAATGGGGTTACATTTATAAAAATAGGGTTAGGGTTTGAAAAAGAAGACATGTTCTTTCAGGACTTTCATAAAAAGCAGGTGACATCCTAGAATTAAGGGCAAAATTGTGTGTCACACGGTCAAAAACTATGTGACTTGGCAGATCTGGTATTAGGCAAATAATTATAATGAACAATCCTCTACTTTTATGTCAAGTGTACTGCATTCACAGGTGACCTCTATGCCCAGGAATTGATATTGCAATTATGGTGTCAGTTTCTTTTCCAATATTGCAGTCTACACATTTGCTTGTAGAAAGGGCTAATGTGGTTTTCTTAGTAGGGTTTGTGGCCTGTTCCGATCTGGCCCCGAAATGGCACTGAACAGTGAATTTCCCCGTATGGTGACATTTCCTGGCCATACGGCTATTCACAGAGCAGGCAGTTCACCAAATTTTGATGGGAGTGAAATACCCCATAGAGAAGCAATGGTTAATCTATTCAGAGAACAGCAGTGAAATGTCAGTGAAATGCCCTGATATTCCGTGGATTCATTCAGCAGGTTTAAGGCTAGAGTTAGACGAATGCAGTCTGAGCGCACTCTGTGTGCGTGCATAACGGACAGACGTACTGACGGAAGATACTGTAGACACCACACAGTTTGTTTTTGTTGACAGACGTAGAAAATAAAGGGAACTATGGGAAATAAACTTAATATGAAAAATTATAATAATTTGAAAAGGATATGAAAAGCGATTTTGTGCGTCAAGGTGCTGGACGTCGCAAATGCGCTGCGTCTGACATCTCCTCATCACTCACACAGAACGCTACGCGAACGTGGCGCACTCTGCGCGTCCGTGGTAGTGGTTTTATGTTCTTGCCTAACTTGCGTCCGTTTGTCCCGTGCATTGTGCGTGCCCAGTTCGGTGCGCACGTACTTCGTGTGGGGATCGCTATTGCTCATGATTCTATGCTATGACGGACGTTAAACTGTGCGGCAACCCGGACATGATCACTGCGTTCGTCTGACACGGGCCTAATCTGTCAAATCCCATAGGGTTCAATGTTAAAAATGTTCCCGTTTTTTATTCAATATCTAATAAACAGTTTATTCTTTTAATGTCCAGTAAAAAAAAGTTTCTTTATTTTTTTTTCTTAGGATCTTAGCCATTTTTCAAGATTTTTTTCAGCAAAATTAGTTTTCTGTTTTTTTATTAGCAGTTTTTCCCCTTTTCTGTAACAGTCCATTTTATTATAATTCATAGGACCGTATACGTAAATTCCATACATTTTCGTTCAGTAGTTTTTTTGCAAATAGTGGTTAAATTTTGACACTTTCAATCGCATTTTTTTTTTTTTACCCGTCCGGTGCCTTATCGACTTTTTTCTGCTGGTTGGCGATGTTTGCGGAAGCTCATCGGCTGCGTTTGGCGGCTGTCTGGCGTGTTTGCGGCGGCTGTCCGGCGAGTGGGCAGCGGCATTTGGCGGCTGATTTGCTGCACTTCATAGACCCTGTGGTGAATGGTGAATTCACAGCAGGGTGGGGAAATTAGATACCCCAAAGTGCAGAAAACGACAGAGCACCAAAATGTCGGCAACATTTCTGTGCTCTGTGAATAACCCCTTAACTGTAGCATTCAGATGAGTAACTGTTAATGCTAGGATAAGGGACTATAACGCATGACCCTGCTATTACCTTCCTAACGCTTACTCCACCAAAAATCACTTAGCACATCAGTGCCTGGCCTAGCTTCCGTGAGCTTACTGTACTTTGTGCATCTGATTCTTAACATGGGGAGCGCAATCATTAATAAGCATTAGGAAAAGTAAGGTATTGCAATGTACTAGCGCTAATTACCGCAGCGATGGGCAAGCCAAAAGTTTAGCTCCACCTAAAAGCTGGTGCTAAATGATTTTGCTTTTGCAAAATCATTTAACACCTTTTAAACCCCCCACCCCCAATAAATTAGATACTCACCTCTCATCATGAGGCCCGATCCGCTGCTTCTTGTCCACAGGAGCAGAGTGAGACTGGGAACAAATAACACAGGAGTGAGATTGAGCAGGGCTCGCGGCCTGGAAGTGCAGCCCTCCATTGAGTCCTGTGGACTCCAGGAGGTGATAGTCGCAGTGGCGCGGCAGTGTCACTGTGAATATCACTGCATATCTGGGGCAAGGTGCTGAGACAGCACCTGCCTGGGAATATTGCACTGAAATGCAGACGCAACGAGGAAACCTGCAGCCATTAGCATCCTCATTTTAGCGCACAGCACAGGGCCCTAGGTGTGTAGAAAATTATTTCACAGTCAAGAGTTTTTCCATTCATAGTATATTCAGGTTTTCCTGATTACTTATTATATCCTTCAGGGGTATTTTTTTCTCTTTTTTTTTACATAGACTGTGTTTCAGTCACTGTTATAGTTTTAGCTCATTTTGGCACCAATGGGATAAACTGATTTTTTTCGTCACCCAGAAGCTGGTGTTAACGGATTCCACTTCTGCCAGCTAAACCCCCCACCAATAAATCAGATACTCACCTCTCATTCCGCAGGGAGAACACTGGCCCGATCAGCTGCTTCTAGCTGTCAGGAGCAGAGTGAGACTGGGGAAAAAAAGTCCCCAATCTCCCTCTTTGATCACTCTGCGGCCCTGCATGATCTCCCAGGGCTCACGGCCTGGCAGCGCAACCCACCATGGAGCCCTGTGAACTCCAGGAGGTGATACTTGAGGCAGCGCAGAAGCGCTACTGCGAGTATCACGTAGGGTAGTGCTGCGTTCCGAGGCAGGAGATAATTCAAGCAGGTGCTAAAATGTGGACACTACAGGTGCAGGTTTTCCCTGTTAGCATCTCCATTTTAGCGCCAAGTTGGGAATAGGGCCCTGAGTCTGCTAAAGCAAATGAATAACCTGTGGTTTATTTCAGGTAATAGTTAATTAGTAACACGCTGATTCATTATTTTTTTTTATTAATTGATGTTTGATAATATCTAAACCAATCATATTTCAAAGAATTTAAAGAGTCTTTCAATTATAGGAAAAGGCAAGATACAAATAAGGAAAAGAACAACAACAACAGCCTAAGTGTTGCTTTTAAAATATCTTGCTGAGATTGCTTTTCCTCTGTACAAGGTTATTTAGAAGACCCATCTCACTAATTGCAAAAAGGGTAGCTAAGCAGTAGGACAGCATTGGCCACATCAATGTGGCTGGTGATTGATAACATCAAATGTGACCTTCATCCCTAGTTTCCATAACACCTTTATCATTAGTTTGTGATTTATGCTTTCTCACTGGGAAACATTTGAGGCCGCTGCAGTTTTATTGTTATTGAACAAATGTAAAATTCCATTCAGTGGAGAGTTCATGGTACAGAAATTGTCTATGACTCCTAGTCATTTGCACTGTTCAATATTGTGGCATTTTGACTGAAATAATTCAAGTTATGGCTATATAGCATATTTTGTGGCTGTGCAATAAATACACTCACGTAAACCCATTTCACTTCAGTTTCATGCTTGCAAGGTACAGTATAGTCTATAGCGTACACTCCTCGCAGTTTGCAATTAGAAGGTGTAGTCTATATTATTCTATGTTGCCATGGGCTGGTTTAATGTCACCCATTTATCCTAGTTGTTGCTAACAAATTGCCCGTTAATGACATGAAAGGAAATTAGCAGGTGTATGACCAGAACTTGTTAGCAGTTTCAGGAATTTTGTCTGTAAATTTATCTTTAATGAGCTTAATAACTGCTCTGGTTAACACAAGCAACTGTCACGGAGATATAATTGTGCTGTGTTACTGGAACTAAAATTAAGAATTGAATAAAATGTCATTTTTATTTTGCATTTTCTTGTTTATTGACGATGGCATATAAACGGAAAGTATCTGTTTATAACTACTCCCACTCACCACCTGTGTTTGTTCTTTACAGCTTCACTGTCGGGGAAGACGGAGATGCCAAATATGCAACTCCTGATCATGTTAGACACACCTTGGTATAGTAATTACTGTTATATATATAGAAAGTCCTTGCTACATCTTTGCATCTAAAGAAGGATCCACAGTTTTTCCCTCTGGGCTATGCTACTGACATGGAGCTGTGGTTGGCATACGCTTGTTTACTAACATAATACCGCCTCCTTCTGGACACGTTATGTTATGACACATCAAAAAAGCCACCTTTTAAAATTGTCCCTAGCATTAGGACACTAGGGTACAATAGTTGTATTTGATGAGAAACCAAACAATTTTATGCATTTTTTTTCATTAAAAATTAGTACCATACTAGCTATATCATTTTATCGATGCTGGTTTTAGTCTTAGGGTTAGTATTCTGGAACCCCAGGGTCATATGCAAAAAGTGAATGTCACATGCAGGATTTGATTGATGCCAGATAGACAAATGGCTACATTACATTATTCGCGCTAAAACGGGGACCCCAAGGAGAAAAACCTGTGCCTGCAGGTTTCTCCATTGCGCCCCCTTTTTAGCACGGAATTACAATGCAAGCGCTAGAAAAGCTGCCTGAATTGTTAACGGTTGCAAAGCCCCGGGATGTGCACGGCAGCGCTAAGCGCCGCACGCATCCTCTCCATGGAGTCCATAGGACTCCATTGAAGCAGACCCTGCCGGTCACATGACCTGCCGGATCTCACCTCACGAGATCCGGCAGGTCGGCATAGTGATCCGCAGTGAGAGACTGGGGGACTTTTCCCCCCAGTCTCTCCCTGCTCCCGCCAGACGGAGGAGGCGGTTGGAGCCGCGGTCCTCATATGTAATGTAGCCCAAAGTCCTTTATATTTCCTTCACTTTATTGGGAAAGTAACAGAAAATAAAAGATGTCAGGCTACATTACAATAATCACGCTAAAACGGGGGGTGCAAAGCAGAAAAACCTGCGCCTGCAGGCTGTGGTTAACTTTTTGCTAGCCGCAGTCGGACGTTAATTTGCATTAGTAGATTGTAATACTAACGCAAATTAACACTTTGCGCTCCTCATGTTAAGCATAGGGAGCACAAAGTACAGTAACCTAGTGCTGAAAGCGCAAGGTACCGAACGGTAACGGGTTTCTTAACCCGTTAGCGTTTGGATTGTAATATGCTGTGGCTACCAGGGCTAACGTTAAAATAGAATGCAATTACCCAGTATAGACAAGATACTTGTTTACTGCCTGTCTGCCTCTATGGTTACACTGAGGGAAGGGTGGCTTGCCGAAACAGGAAATGGGGCTGTGCCAAACTAACTATGTGGATTAGACAGGGAGAGTGGACTAATCCATTTTGAGTTACAAATAAGAGGGAAACAGATGAGGAATCTGGTTCCATGATAGTTAGTGTTAACTCTAGGGTTAATTTTCTTACAAAGAAGGAGCAGAATGTGTTGAATAAAATTGAAATGAAAATGAAGCAAAATCATTCGGATAAGATTAATGGTAAACCCTAAAAGTAACCGTAAAATAAAATAGCAACCCCAATACTAACCATAACATTGAAATCCAGCATCAATAAAATGTCACTTGTATGGTACAAAGTTTGACAGAAAAAAAATGGCACAAATGTGCAGTTTTATTTGAACCTAGCGACCTAATACTAGGGAACTTTTTAAAACACATGTTATGATGCTTCATAAAAGTCAATGCATTCAGAAGGTGACAACATACCCGCATGGTACTGCATATGCCCTCAACTCCATGGCCCCTATTCGATGCTTGTCGGTAATGGGGTGTTGCTAAAGATAAATAGCAGCGCAAGACAAGAACCTTGTATTAGTGTCTCAAATTGTAACCGCAAGGAACTTCTATGTGGTATCAGCAGCAGTGCCATGGCTGGTATTGTCTCCTAGAGTCCATAAGAATCCAAGTAGACAAGAGAAACCCTGGCCAAACTCTGCAAGACCTTGTATAAATTGGGTCGCGTCAGGGTTGTGTAAGGACACAGGGAATAGTCCATACAAAGCAGCAGATTATGCCACCTCTGCACCGTTGGACCAAAGGAAAGAGATTTTTTAATTGCTCATTTTAAAGTGTTAAGTGGTCTTCCAAAAACAAAATCACTCAACACCAGGGTCTTTTGCCAGTAGGCAATTTAGAATACCAGTTTGAGGTGAAAATAATGGGATACCAGGGAATAGCTCATTCTTTGACTAGCCTGTTGTCAACAATTCCTATAGAAAGTAGTAAACAGCAATTTCGCAACAGCCAAAGCTTGCGACTCATTTCGAATCGTGGCTCGAGCTGTTAAATTTGAGAGAGGAATCATAAAATATAACATGCTCACTCATTAATGCCTAAGCTGAAATAGGGCCAAAATTTCCTTTCTGCTTCTTCAACTCGTGCCGTAACTACTGTTTTGGCATGGCTTTCATGGCAGCTAAAGTTGCATTCATGCTTCCTATACCTTGTACAGGAAAAAAAAAAGCATATATAGTGGGAGACAATTTTCATTGTGCAACCAAAATTTAAAGAAAAAATATATATCTGATGCCACATTCTAGTGTTAATTGTATTAGGAACTGTAAAATGGCCGAAAATATAGAAAAGAAAACATTTAGGGCTAGATTACGAACCAAATGCTAAAATGGGGGCGCCATGGGGAAAACCTGCACCTGTAGGTTTCCCCATAGTGTCCCCATTTTAGTATTAGATTCCAGGGCAGGCACTACCTCGGCACCTTGCCTCGTAATGAAGAGCTACTCTCAGAAATACGCGCGGTAGCACTTCCACGCCACAGCGAGTATCACCTCCTGGAGTCCAAAGGACTCCATGGGGGGGTTGTGCTGCCGGGCTGCAATCTCTGCGTGATCTCTCTCTTGTGAAATCACTCAGTTCCGCAGAGTGATCAGGGAGAGAGACTGGTGACTATTTTTCCCCAGTCTCATTCTGCTCACGGCCAGGAGAGGCTCAGAACAGGCCAACATTCTCACCACGGGATGAGAGTTAAGTATCGGATTTATTTGGGAGGGGTTTAGGGGGTGCTAAATGATTCTGCAAAAGTGGAATCAGCTAACTTTTTGCTTTGTGCCTCGCTGCGGTATTTAGCACTAGCACTTTGTTATACCTTAGTTATCGAAAGACTAATAATCGCACTCCCATTTTAAGTACAGGATACGCAAAGTACAGTAAGCTCGCGGAAGCTAGCACAATCATGTGCTAATGAATTTTTCAGGGGTTTAGCATTAGGGATGTAATAAGGGTGGCATGCGTTAAAGTCACTTATCCTGGCGCTAACTCTTACTCACAAATGCTACCATTAACAATATCATTTAGCCCTTAGTACTTCCTCATCCTGTGGTCTGCCACCTTTTCTTGGCACAAAGTGAAGGACAGAGAGAACAAATAAATGACCTTAGAATGACCTTATAAAGAGTACTAAACTAAACATTTGAGATACGGATTATTCGATACAAATGCTATGCAGAAAAATATTTTTGTGCCCAAATCTGAAATGCCTGGGTATTATAAATGACCTTCATGTTGCCATCCTTCTAATAGGCATACAACTGAAGAACAATTCACCTTTACTGTTGTAGAATTCTGTCCCCGATTTTCTGTGCCTGTGCCAATTTATGCCTCAACCTGCCTGTGCGGACATATTTCATATATACTGAACATAATGTCAGATTCTTTATACAAATTTTCTCCATAAAACTCCAAACCATGGCAATTTAATAACAATTCCAAACATTAAAGAATACAATGTATAAAATACTGCATAAATTGAGCCAGCACATTGCTGTCATCAAGATCCCCATCTCCTCTACTACCTAGATTCTTTATGTTGCTATACATGGAAAGACATATTATTATAATCCATAAAAATATATTTTCATCTAAAAAAAGTTATAGATCATATGTTGATATAGAATATGTTCTTCCGTGCCGAGTTATTACTTCTTTCATAAATAGTTTTCTATTGCACAATATATTATTTCAAGGAAAGGTAACTTGCAGCCCTCTGGATATAATAATAAATATAGTTAAAACTCAGCCGGTATAATGCTGGCTGGAGTCAATGGGATTGCTAGTTCATCCAGGTTAAAGCTGCAGTTTTCAGAAAACGAAATTAGCCACATTCTGACATTTTATATGTGACAGATATTATGAGAAGCCGTTCAGGCTTTTATCACATGAATTAAAATATAGCAGTGATAATCGATGTGATTTAGTTTGTAGTAACTCACCCGGCTTCACTGCTAGGAATTATAATTAGAAAAATTATATTACAATGACATTTCCTGCATAATCTTATCTGCAGTTTCTTCTTCTTTCTCTCTATATTTCAATTTCACTGTAAGCAATGTTGTCATAAAAAAAAACTCCGTTATCTCCACATCTAAAATTAGCTGTAAATTTAAACCTTATTATTGGATTTTAGCCCAGGCGATAGGACTGACTTCTACAGTATTTTCCTTCACTATACAAAATATTAAATGTTAGATAAGTAATGAAATACTCATCCTTATATATATATATATATATATATATAGAATGATGTGAGTACATAAACTATATGAGATTTTAGACAGATTTTTAACAGCTTTAGTAGTTGTACTTGGGTATTTGCCTCTTATGGAGTCAGATAGGAAAAGATGATAAAAGTTCAAGAAAAAGTGATACTCGGAGACAGACTGGATAGGAGCCTGGGGAAGGGTGTGCGCCCAGAGGTGGGGCCCAGGAGGTGGAACCCATGTATAATGCGGGGATCAACAACCTTGTACATCCAGATGACTTGCAAATGCATCTCCCATGACGTTCTGCCACTCACAAATGTGTGATTACACTCACAAACGTTTGAGCACACAAACGTACTGGCTCAATTTTGACAACATTCAGGCCACTTAGGTTGACCCACCACTTCTCAGTTTCTCATATCTGGAATGTATATGAGAAAAGACTCCATAGGGTAGATGTAAAAACAAGGAACAAATACAGACCATAGTAAAATGATGCACTCACATGTAGATGAGCCCACTTAAAGAATTTTGGCACAATAACAACACATAACTCAGATGTCAAAGATGTGCCCGACCTCTACTTTAGTGGACGAAATGACTTTACATTATAGGATAGCAGTACTTGTCACGCTGAACGCCAACTTGGGCCATCGTGGGGACTTGATACAAGGAGGGATGTAACCCTTGAGGCAGGTTAGCTACTTGCTTAATACAACACAGATAAACAATACAGATTCCGGATAAGAAATGAACATGACTGAAACACAAAACAGGAATCTTAATCTTAAGAGAGGTCCTTATACTGGCCTCTAAGCAATAATAACTCAGACAAACCAAACACATGAATTGGACATGTGACCCCAGACCTGAACAGCACAGCAGAACCCAGGAGCAGCTTAAGGCAATATAGTCAAACACAGACAGTGCAGAGCTGACCTGAATCCCTCTCGCCACCAGGGGGCACTGCTGAAACCATTGGAAACGTGACATAAATACTGCGAGATAGCTACAATATAATTTTTGCTTTAATAGCCAAAACAATTGTATAAATGACCACTATCCTATGATGTGAAGTCATTTCCTGCACTAGCTAAGAGGACAGGAACCTCTTTGATATCTGCCCTATGTGTTGATAAAGAGCCGACAGTCTGCTAGAGGACTCATTTCCATGTGAGGGTGTCATTTTACGGTTTTTTTTTTTTTTTCTGTTTTTTACATATACCCTAGGAAGTGTTTCTTTCTATCTAACTGAGCCAGTACTTTTACAGGCTCAAAAATTTGTGAGTTGAACCATATTTAGAATTCTGGAAAATATTATAAACTTTGAGACACCATGCCATTATTTTTTCAATTTCTTTATGTTTGTTTTTGAGATTAGTTTCACTTTAGAATACAGATTTGTCAGGGTGGACCTAGATATTAACTGGTAGGGATATGCGTTTCGATTCGGACCGATTCGCATTTTTCACGAATCGGTCCGATTCGTGGCTTCGGATTAGGCCGATTTTCCGAATCGGATCGGATCCGAAAATGTCCGATACGAAAAGATTTTCGATCCTTAACGAAAAGATTTTCGTGTTTTCGTATGGACGTGAAATGTGTAAAATTGCAAGTAATTTTCGCTCCATTCGTGATTTCGATTCCATTTCTGACATCATATTTTTTTTCGGTTCCATTGCTGATTCCGTAATTCCGTATCGTTTCCAATGATTCGATAATCCTGTCGATATGGTAATTCTGCCAATTCTATCTTTTTTTTATTAAATAAAGATCTTTTTTTCTTATAAATATGCATTGCACAACTTTATTTAATCATATTAAAATGGTATGAAAAGAACAAAAATGAACAAAACGATTTAAAAAATGCAAAAATAAGATACTGACCCAAGTGGTCTGACTTTAAAGAAAATAACAGAACAAAAGGTTTTAAAACGGAAAAAAAGCTTAACAAAATTATCAGAATGAAAATAAAAAAACAAATAAAATGATTTAAAACGAAAAAAAAAAAATGCAGCATATGAATACGCACACTGCAGGGAAGCGCCTCTCTGCGCGGTATAATTAATGCAGCATATGAATACGCAGACTGTGGGGAACAAGCGCCTCTCTGCACGGTATAATTAATGCAGCATATAAATACGCACACTGCGTGGAACAAGTGCCTCTCTGTACGGTATAATTAATGCAGCATATGAATACGCACACTGCGGGGAACAAGTGCCTCTCTGCGTGGTATAATTAATGCAGCATATGAATCCACACACTGCGGGGAAGCGCCTCTCTGCGGGTATAATTAATGTATACGTCTGTGTTATATGTACAGTATATGTATCCTGTCTGTATATTACAACTTAAAATGCAATAAAATTAGAATTTTCAATACTTTACAAGGTGTAAAGAGTTTTTTTTTCACAGTTTAACATGCGAGCGTTTACGGTTATATTCTGTATGAGGTGCGCTTGTTAAAATAATTTGAGATGGGACTTGTTACATACATTTTCTGATTTTTAACAAACGCAACCCATACAAAAATCGTTAGTGCAGCATTATTGTTCACATTATAATTGAAATGGGAACAATATTGTTGCATTAGCAAAACAGAAAAAAACCTTTTTTTTAAATTTATATATTTTTTAATATTTTATATTTCATTTTTTATTTTTAATTTTCTTAATTTTAATATGGTCATGTTTAGTATGGTTGGAAAGGCCATGCTCTGGCCGATCCAACGATACCAAACATTAACCCCTAGCTGTCACGGATCGGGAGATAGTGGGTTCATTGGAACCCCCTATGTCCACCATTGGTGGCAACTAGGGGTTAACTCCATAACTAACTATCTGACGTCCCGATGTAAAACATCAGGACTTTGGATAGATTTTGACTATTTTTTTTTTCAATTCGGATAGTCGAAATCTATTCAAAGTCCCGATGTTTCACATCGGGACTTTGAATAGAGTAAGTACGTCCGTTAAAAACTTAAGCATACTGAGTTTTAAGGACCTAAGGATGGGTTAAAATACCTGTTAGCGAATTGGTGATAGCGGTTTATACCACCAGAGATTTGCATTCGGTTCGCAAAACTTCGGAACGAAATTTGATAATTCGTATTTCGGAACTGCTTCCGAATAATGAATCGATACGATACGAATTCGAAACGAAACAAAACAGTATATTACAAATTTATTTTGTTTTACACTGTGTCATCATCATAAAAGAAAATTGCGAGTAATTGATATCAACTATCGAATTTGAAATGAACTATCAAATGAATAAACAACTATCAAATCGATTCGAAATTTCAAATCAATCCGAAACTAAACGAAATACGAAACGAAATTAGTTATGAAATTCTGAAAACGAAATTATTTAAAAACAAAACTAAACAAAACAAATTTTTCAGCCATGCACATCCCTATTAATAAGTCATAACGCTAATTAATGCACCACTGTGGTAACTAAAAAGATAGCCACAGCTCTAAGCTGCTGCTAACTGATTCCGCAGATCTGGAATGAATTATCAACAGCTGATCACCCCCCCAAAAAAATATCAGATGCTCAACTCACATCCAGTGGCGTGAACAGCAGCCCGATCTGTCACTTTAGGCCGGGAGCAGAGGGAGACTGGGACAAAAAGTCCCCAGTCTCTCTCCACAAATCACTCTCCATGGCCACACACGGCCCGGCAGCACAACCTTCCATGGAGTCCTATGGACTCCAGGAGGTGATAGTCATGGTGCACGTTAGCCCTGCTGCGAGTATCCGTGAGGGTAGTGCTTGTTACAAGGCAGTCTGCTGAATCAGCACCTGCCCCGTAATATTATTATAGGAGGAGAGGACTGTAAGGTGAGAGTGATTGATGGTTGCGTCAGTGAGTTGGGTGGTAGGCTTCCCTAAATAGGAATGTTTTCAGGGAGCGTTTGAAGGAAGAGAAGTTAGGGGAAAGTCTGACAGTACGAGGGAGAGTGTTCCAGAGAGTGGGGGCTGCGTGTGAGAAATCCTGCAGTCTATCATGGGAAGAGGTGATGCGGGGAGAAGCTAGGCGCAGGTCACTGTTTGACCTTAGGGAGTGGGCTGGGGTGTATTTGGTGATTAGTGAGGACAGGTAGTGGGGAGCTGAGTTAGTGAGGGTTTTGTAGGTAAGGATAAGGATTTTGAACTTAATTCTGCAGTGGATGGGGAGCCAGTGAAGGGACTCGCAGAGGGGAGCGGCAGAGACAGAGCGGCGGGTGAGGTGAATTAGCCTGGCGGAGGCGTTCAGGATGGATTGTAGGGGGGAGAGGCGGGACAGAGGGAGGCCAGATAAGAGATTATTGCAATAGTCGAGTCGGGAGATTACCAGGCCGTGTAGGAGTTGTTTTGTGGTGACAGCGGTAAGAAATGGCCGAATTCTGGAAATATTACGCAGTTGGTATCGGCAGGAGGAGGAAAGAGACTTGATGTGGGGGATGAAGGAAAGAGCAGAGTCAAGTGTAACTCCAAGGCAGCGAACTTGGTTTGATGGGGAGATGGTGATACCCTCCACCGTGATAGAGAAGTCAGGAGGTGGGGAGGCATTGGAGGGAGGAATGAGTAGGAGTTCAGTCTTTGACATGTTGATCTTTAGGTGGTGGGAGGCCATCCAGGAGGAGATGCCAGATAAACAGTCACTGTCTTTTGAAAGGACAGGGGGAGAGAGATCAGGGGTAGAGAGGTAGATCTGAGTGTCATCAGCGTAGAGGTGGTAATTAAAGCCAAAGCTGTTGATGATTTTGCCCAGGGAGGAGGTGTAGATGGAAAAGAGCAGAGGACCAAGGACAGAGCCTTGAGGTACACCAACAGATAGAGGCAATGAGGAGGAGGAGTTACCAGCAAAGGACACACAGAAGGACCTGTTGGATAAATAGGAGTCAACCCAAGCAAGTGCAGTGTCACCGAGACCCAGAGAGTTGAGGGTCTGTAGAAGGAGGGGGTGGTCAACAGTGTCAAATGCAGCCGAGAGGTCAAGCAGGATGAGAATAGAATAGTGGCCGTGTTTTTTAGCAGTTAGGAGGTCGTTGGTGACTTTGGTGAGGGCAGTTTCAGTTGAGTGTAGGGGACGGAAGCCAGATTGCAGGGGGTCAAGTAGGGAATTGGAGGACAGGAAGAGGGAGAGGCGGTTGAAGACTAGTTTTTCTAAGAGCTTTGATGTGAAGGGAAGCAGGGATACAGGGCGGTAGTTGGATGGAGAGTTGGGATCTAGGGATGGTTTCTTTAGTAAAGGGGTAACTAGCGCGTGTTTGAAGGTGGATGGAAAGGAGCCAGTGGAGAGAGATAGGTTGAAGATGTGTGTGAGAGCAGGGGTGAGGGAGGAGGAGAGGGGAGGAATTAGATGTGAGGGAATGGGGTAGAGCGGGCACGTGGTGAGATGTGAGGAGGACAATAAGGAATTGACTTCCTCCTCAGTGGCTGGGAGGAAGCGGCAGAGGGTGGCAGAGGGGACCTGTGGGAGTGGAGGTGGCAGATATCTTGTGTTGGGATGTTGCTTCTGATAGTTAAAGTTTTACTGAGGAAGTAGTCTGCCAGGTCTTGAGCGCTGAAGGCAGCTGTGGGGGGAGGTGCAGGTGGGTAGAGGAGGGTGTTGAAGGTGGACCAGAGCCGTTTAGGGTTGGAGGACAGCATAGATATAAGAGATGAGAAGAAGGATTGTTTGGCCAAGTGGAGGGCAGAGGTGTATGACCGGAGAATAAACTTGAAGTGAACAAAATCAGCTTCAGAGCGGGATTTCCTCCAGGCACGCTCTGCGGTGCGGGAGCATCTTTGCAGGTAGCGAGTCTGGAGGGTATGGTGTTAAAATGGGGATGCTAAGGGAAAGGCGTAGGTTTTCCCCGTTAGTGTACCCATTTTAACGAGGGGCAGGTGATAGGGCCCTAAATATTCTTACGATTTTATATTTTTTCTGGATGTAAGCCTTAGATCCCCACCTCCACAGAAAATGTGCTATTTTGGTTGCTTTCAGATAAGGTATTTATGCGTTTTATTCATGTGAATTCGGTATTAATCAAGTGCAAAATGATATCACTTTGAGGTTCATAGGGCATAGGATATAGGAGTCCAAAAATGTTAGACAAGGTCAGGAGCCGGGCGACCAATAGTAAGCGTAAAGTCAAGACGCAGACAGAAGTCAAAGAACACTAATGAAATAAAAAAAATCAGGAGTCAAGGCGGATGGGCAAAAATCCAAGGAGGCAGGAGAGTAACAGGTTCGGCAGGTAAGGTGATGGGAACCAGGACACCTGGCAGAGGTGCACGTATCAGAAAGGGTTCCTGGTATTTCTTGAGGCTTGTTCAAGTGGAACACTGGTGATGAGGAACAGATGGAGGTGATAGATAGGGACCTGGGAGTTCATCCTATCAGGGAAAAGATGTGGCTGTATGAAAATTCTAGAATCCCGGCCACAAAGAGGAACAGGACATCAAACTAACTGTTAACTGAGATTCCAGAAAATCCAATGGTGAATGTGTGACTTATATTTTGGCACAGCTATGTAAGGTGGTATATTTCTGTGGGCTTTAACGTAATTTTTTGTCATCTGGGGTACAGGGAACTAGCTGGTAACTAAAATACATGAATTTAGGTCAAGAGAGAGGCCTAAATAGTTTTACCTATTGAAAGGTATGAAGCAAATAATGGAGGTAAACTAGTAAAACGCTTGTTTTAGCATTTTATGTTTCTGCGGAATACATGCCCCACACCACTTACCTATTAAAGAGTTGGGGTACCTCAAGGCCCTGTTCTGGGTCCCCTACTAGCTGGGTTCTCCTTGTCTGTCTCCCGTCCATTCCGCAGCATAGCCATCAAGCGGCGCGCGGGCTCTCATCATCTTCATGTAACAGCCGCAGGCAGTCCTCTACATCCTCCAGGGCAGCCTCCAGGCCTCTGGTGGGGGGACACGACGGCCACTGCCATGCCACGTGCTCCCCCGCCAGCTCTGCTGAGTGGATAGCCACGTTCCAAGGAAGATGGGGGCCCTCCATCCTCCGATCCCACGGCAGTCGACCACCCAGGATAGGAAACTTTGTAGTGGAAGGACTGGCCAAGGCAGCACCAGAAGACAGGCCCCAAAATGGCCGCCGGCCGGACAATTTGACCAGGAGAAAAGGCCACAAAACTCCTCCAAGCTCTGGAGGGGGGACAACACAGGCTCCAGAGTGCTTTACCTGGTGGCTAGCCGCGCCAGGACTCCTGTATGGGGTTTCCAAATAGTAAATCCGGGACAAAACCGTCTTTATCAGCGATTACAGTCAGAGCTCTGCTACGGCACGTCTGCTCCTGAGCACGGCCAGCCACGCCCCCCCATCTTTATACTTTTTAAGTATCATTTCTTTGAATGGACAACAGCAGACTCACTTTCACAAGCACTTTACATTGTCACTACTATAATGGGGTTACTTTAGCAGCATTACTTGTGTAACTCACAACTGTTTCCTTTGATACATGATTAACTCATACACTTACATGTTTTGTTAGAGAGGTCTAAAAGACGCTGATAAGTGCATGTCAGGCTTCTCTAGAAGCCCATAGTTTATCATGAATTATATTTTTAGGAAATTAATCAGAATTGTCACTTAAACCACAAGTGAAAAAGTATATTAATTTATTTTCTTATATATTATTATTCATGAATCAGAATCATAGTTAATTGGAATTTCAAATCTTAATTAATATGTCTGAGCCCATCTGTTTGGTGGTCAGGCTGGAGCTAGTTATTTGTATGTTGCGCAGACACATTTCCATACATTAAATAATTATTAGAAGCTAAATATGTAGTGTGAAATTTGTTTCATTTTATAATAATTTTTTTCCAGTTAGTTTGATTATTGTCATTATTGTTGTTCTTAATTCATATTACATACATAATCATTTGTCAGACAGTAATCATATGAAATAATTTGATCACATAAATGTAATAATTTGATATCTGTTGCAAATGCACGCACCCTACTGATGTACAGGATTCTCCTGGGGTAAGCAAGATCAAAGGCACACAAGAAAAAAAGAACAAAATTTAGCTTAGAAAAAGGAAAGGAAAAGAAAAATATCAAGAATAAAAAAAGGCAACCAATAATAAATAATGACTAGTTAGGATAATTTACACCTCTATTGACCTCATGCTTCAAGTGACAGATTTTGAAAATAAATGAGATGGACGGTGTCAAGGTCCTGGAAGGGGAGGAGGGTTTTCTTGTGGTCAGAAGGTGAGGAAAATTAGATCATCCTTTCGTGTTGGAATAATGTCTCCATAAAGCAAGATAGTCTTCTAAGTGCAAAACTAATGTCATTCCATGCATTGCCGTTGTATAGTAAAGATCCACATGCCCCGCTAGTGCTCACACTGCTGTAGTTGCACTTACCCCGCAGTTTTCTCCCTAGCACCCCCGTTTTACCGCAAAATTACAATGCAGGTGCTTAAAAAGCTGTCTGCATTGTTACCAGGGGCTAAGCCCCAGGATGCGTACGGCAGCGCTGCGCACCGCTGCACGCCGCTGCTCGCATCCTCTCAATGGAGTCCATAGGACTTCATTGAAACAGACTGTGGCGCTCACATGACTGGCCAGATCTCGCCTCGTGAGATCCAGCAGGTCGGCGTAGTGATCTGCAGGGAGAGATTAGGGGACTTTTTCCCCCAGTCTCTCCCTGCTCCCGCCGGACGGAGGAGGCGGTTGGAGCCACGGTCCTCGCCGCGGGTTAGGAGGTGTCAGGATCCCTGGCTGTAGCCATTCTGGAACCCCCCCTGGTGGTACACTTCCATGTACTGTTCCTGCCCTGTAACCAGCATTCACTATCAGCATCCAGCAATGCAACAGTTAACTCACAAACAACACATGTGACTCACAAAATAAAGGGCTCTGCCCCACAATTAACATTGCTGGTTCATTACAGCTCTTGTGCTGAGAGAGTGAGGTGCTGCTAACTCGCTGCTCTACTATACCCATCTGTTCCTGTTTATTATTTATGTTTCCTGCAACTCCACCATCATCCTTCTGAGAATCATCCGGTCAGTTTATTTCCACATCATCCTCCCTACACCTTCCCGCCTGCTTATCAGTGCAGGACACTGCATCCTGGGCTCATACCCCTGCCATCCAGGTGCCACCCAGGTACCATCCCCACGATCCTGACAGGAGGTGAGTATCTGGATTTTGAGGGGGGGGGTTGGCTGGTGCTAACGGATTCTGCACCAGCAGAATACGTTTGCACCAAGTCCAGGCTGTGGTTAACTTTTTGTTAGCCGCAGCCGGACCTAAGGCTGGGGTCATACCAGCGCACTTTTAACGTGCGTTCTGGCGCACATAGTTACGGCCGCACTAGCAGCAGATGATGGGCAATGACGGCCAATATACGATGTACGGCCGCACAAAAGTCTGGCCGTGCAACGCAAGTGGAATTTGAATGCATTTTTCTGAGAACGCTGAACCGCTAGTACTGACGTACTGAGTGCGCAGCTGCGGCATAGCGGCATGTTTGCGTGATTAGGAGATGTCAGACGCTGCTAATGTCCAGCCTACATAACGTCCAGACGCAAAAAGAGTTTTATTGACGATCCGTACAAAATCACGACCAAAAATGCGCGTCGTTCGCACGTTCGCGGGGAAAAATGCTTTCGTCTGACCCTAGCCTTAATCAGCGATAGTACTTTGTAATCCTAATGCTGATTAACTCTTTGCGCTCCCTATACTTAACATGGGGAGCGCAAAGTACAGTGCTGAATACCAAGTACAGCGCAAGATACCAAACTCTACCGGGTTTCTTAACCCATTAGCGTTTGGACTGTAATGTGAGGTGGCTACCAGGGCTAACGTTAATGCTCACACAGGTGAGCGCTAACGTTAGCACCCAGAGTGTGTAGCCCATTATTTTTGTTGTGATACATGAACCAGAACATTATCAAGTAGCTATTGGACCATGTATAGCACCTTTGGAGAAATAAAGGTACCTTCCACAACAATGCCTTGCCTCTGTCAATAAGAGATACAGGGTTATTCAAAGAGAATCGAAAAGTCACCGCATGTTCGGTGACTTTTCATTCTCTTCAATTCTTTACGATTTGGCGATCCCATTTCGGCCACCCTGCGGTGTATTCAGCAAGCACCACAGGGCCGTCGTAGTGCAGGGAATAGCCGCCGAAAACCTGCCGACAACTCACCGCAAAAGCCAGACGAATGCACACCGAAACCTGCAAAAAATGTGGATTAACCCCGCCGAAGATGCCAGAGAAACCTGAGCAGGAGCCGATCACAGCGCAGAGCAACCGCTGGAAAAACCCGACACCGCAGACGAATGGAGTGAAAAAAAAACCAGTACGCTTGAATGTTTGAAAAGTGAAACACGGTTTGCAAACACAAACTACTGAATGAAAAGGTCTGAAATTTACATATGAGATCCAATGAATGATAATAAAAAGGGCTGTTACAGAAAAAAAAAAAAAACGTTAAAAAAAAAAACGTTAAAAAAAAACGGAAATTGTTTTTGCAAAAAAATCCTGAAAAATGCTTAAAAGATCCTAAAAAATCTATAAAGAAACTTTTTACTGCAGAATATTATAATCAATGGTTTATTAGCTATTGAATTAAAATGGGAATATTTTTAACATTGAAGCCTATGGGATTCGCCTGAATAAACCTGTCGAATGAAGCAACCGAATGGCAGAGCATTTCAGCAGCTTTTCCCTGCTGGTTTTTGTTCTCTGAATAGACGTAGCTATGGGGATTTCACTGCCCTCGAACAGGCACCGAATGTGCAGGCAATTCGCCAACATTTGGCGAACTGCCTGCTCTCTGGATAGCCGAATGGCCAAGAAAGGTAACCGAACGCTGATTTTCAGCTTTCGGTTACCTTTCGGCAGCCATTCGGATCTCTTTGAATAACCCTGATAATTTGATTTTAACAATTCCAAAGACAAGGACATGTTATATACAGATGTTTAGTCCTTAGTAGGCAGGAGTGGGGTCCAAATAGCTTGGCAACAGAATGCTATGAAAGGGATGTGGAAAAAAAAGTCAAAACACTGAAAGTTATAACTTCTTTTGTGTACGGTATATGAAGAAAGCAATGAAATAAGTGTGAAAAATCTGCTCATTTATTACCATCGCCCACACAAAATGTAGATGTGCTATAAAAGAAAAAAGTTTGAAAAGGTAAAAATGCATTTTGAACCAAAATTATCTGGCTGAAAGCTGGGAAAATGAGCACAAACAAGAATAACATATTTGTACCTTTTAGATATTCTTTATTCCCATACTGTGCTACTCGATGGTGGGAATCAATAATAAATGTGCTAAGCTTTTTCTTCTGCTGAGAACAGGCATGTGTTTTTGGGCACAAAGAGAGGCGCAGTGAATGTTTGTGCTGTCCTGGTTTGACAGTGGCAGACTAAACTGAAATAACTGTAAATCTAAATGACATTTCATGTTAATGTGCTCAAAATTGCTTCCTGCCGCCCAAACCTATGGCATTCTCTATGATAAAATAATAGGATCTGATGAACCAGTTCCAGTTGTGGAAGGCAAACGCACAATTGAATCTTTAATCATGTTTGCTCTATCTAAAAGAGTTCCTATCAAGATTTTTTTGATTTTTTTTTATTGAATTAATCGTCAGTTTGAGCATATGTTTACAGACACTGATCAGCCACAACCACCTGTCTAATTACATGTAGGTCCCCTTCATACTGCCAAAACAGCTCTGAAACGGCTGAGGCACGGTCTCCACAAACCAACTTTTGGTAGGTACTAACCACTGCATAAGGCTTGCTGTTTTGGAGATGATCTGATCCAGTTAACACTATCAGGCCCTTGTCAAAGTCACTCAGATCTTTTCATTTGCCCATTTTTCCTGCTTTCAAAAAATGAAACTCAAGAACTGACTGTTCACTTGCTGCCCAGTTTATCCCACCCCTTGACAGGTGCCATTGTAACAATATAATCAATGATCTTCACGTCACCTCTCGTTGGTTTCAACGCTGTGGCTGATCTGTGTATGTCCCCTCTCTTTCACCAGATTCAGATAAATATTATCAGCAAATACAATGGCATCATTCAGTGATAAATAAATGGTTCGACATAGCTAAAGGAAGCCTGGAGAGTACTGGTTTAGCCATCACCATAAGAGTGTTGTCTAAGGCTAGGGACAGATGAGCGCATTTTCTGCGGCCACCGTCAAAATGTACGTCGATGCGTGCGCACGCATTTTTTCACGGAATACGCTTAAGTGGTCAGACGATGCGCAATTCTGGACGTATTTCATGACGATGGGGTGAAAAGAAGTCTAGGGAAATCCGGCTGTTTGAACGTTATGTTGGCCGCACACTAGCAGCGTCTGACATCTCCTAATCACGCACACACGCTGCTATGCGGCCGCAGCGCACTCTGTACGTCAGTAGCAGCGGTTTAACGTTCTCGAAAAAATGCGTTCATTTTCCACTTGCGTTGCGCGGCCGGACTTTTGTGCGACCGTACTTCGTATATTGGCCATCATTGCCTGGCATTTGCTGCTAGTGCGGCCGTGATTAAGTGCGCCAGAACGCGCGTTCGCACTGCCTCAGTCTGACCCTAGCCTTAGGCTAGGGTCAGACGAGCGTGATTTCTACGGACTGTATGTCCGTGCAGTACGGACATCGTCAGTACGGAAGACGCAGTAGTGGTCACACAGTCCGTTTTTTCACTGAAGTTATTTTTGACGGATGTAGGAGGGAAAAATAAATTAAAATGCAAAACCATTTTGTCTCGTGAAAAATGCTGGACGTATAAATGCAGTCCGTCTGACCACGTTCCATCACTCACACACAAAGCTATGCAGACGTTGCGGACGCTGCGCACTTTGTGCGGCCGTTCTAGGGGTTGTACGTTCTTGCCTGCCTTGCGTCCGTGGGCTGCGGCCGTTGTGCGTCCGCAGTTCATTGCGGACGTACTTCGTGTAACGGGCTCCGATGGGCTTCCTGTCATGCTATCACGGACGTACTTTTAGGCGCCATCACGGACATGAACACTACGCTCGTCTGACAGCAGCCTTAAGCAGATCATATAGTATAGGTAGCTTGCTGGAAACCAGCTTTATGGTGCTTTTACCATGTCTGATGAGGAGTGCAGATGATTACTGAGATCAGTTGGAGTGATATATGTTCTTTACAATAGAGATGTCCTTCTCTGAATTTATTTCAGTTCAGAACTGTACCCCATTCCAGCCACAAGCTGATATGTGCTGCTAATACTTAGGGAAGGAGGGAACCTTGCTAACTGTTTGCTGGAGTTATTTATACAATATCCCACTCAGTGTACTTTCTGGTTGGAAAAATATACAGGACTGTAGGTAAATGAACTGATAAGTGCCCCCACCCTATATTATAGGAATGTGCAATTTGTTTCGTACCAAAATCGATTTTCGGACGAAATTTAACCATTTTCGTGCTTCCGAGGGCATCCTGAATCCGAATTGTTGACCACACAAAATTTTCGGATCAATTCGAAATTACGGGTCAATTCGATGAATCGGGTCATTTCGGCATTTGGATCATTTCAGGTCATTCGGTTCAGTTGGTTTTTCGTTTTATGCTGCATTATTAATAGAATGAAAGTTCCTTTACTCATTTATTCTTGAAAGAATTTTTAAGCAATTTTTTGGGTGAAATTTTAGGTTTCTTAACTTCTTTTAAAGAAACAAGGCTTTTTAACCCATAGGTTTCAATGCAGCATATGAATCCGCACATTGCCGGCGCAGCACCTCTACAGTATAATAATGCAGCATATAGTTCCGCACACTGCCGGGCAGCACCTCTATCTATACTATAATGCAGTAAGGCTTGGCGTGTCCGTTGGTTGGCTGCGCGCGCATGCAACTGCCGCGGCACGAGCCGGCTGTGCCTTGCCGCGGCGGTTACAAGATGCGCACGCAGCAGCTGGGTAGAGGCTGCGCATGCATCCTGTAGAGCTGGATGCGCTCGCAGCCTCTACCCGGCTGCCGCGCGCGCATCCAACCGCTGCGGCGCGTGCCGCGGCGTTTACAGGATGCGCACGCAGCAGCCGGGTAAAGGCTGTGCGCGCATCCTGTAGAGCCGGATGCGCTCGCAGCAGACGGCTATAGGCTGCACGCGCATCCAGTGGACCAGGATGCGCGCGCAGCCTATCGCCAGTAGCGTGGGGGGGGGCCGTGGTCCCGGGCGCAGTTTTCTTAGGGGCGCATAATTTCAAAAGAAATTTGCGCCCCTAAAAGTTGAGGCCCGGGCTTGGGCAGCTGTTCGAATGCTCTATCGGCATTCGGACAGCCGCCCCTGGAGCTCCGTCTCCGGCAAACTTACCTGCCTGAGCTGCGAAGGGAAAGTTTCCTCGCTTCCGCTCTTTGAAGGACCCAAGCCGCGGTCACTTGGGAGACGGAGCTCCAGGGGCGGCTGTCCGAATGCCGATAGAGCATTCGAACAGCCGCCCCATGTCTGGTCTGGGGTCTGAGCTGGGGCATATCCATGAGAGCTTGGGGGGCAGTATATCCACGAGCTGGGGCAGTATCTCCATGAGCTGGGGGGCAATATCCATGAGCTGGGGGGCAATATCCATGAGCTGGGGGCAATATCCATGAGCTGGGGCAGTATATCCATGAGCTGGGGCAATATCCATGAGCTGGGACAGTATATCCATGAGCTGGGGCAGTATATATGAGCTGGGGCAGTATATCCATGAGCTGGGGGGCAATATCCACGAGCTGGGGCAGTATATCCACGAGCTGGGGCAGTATATCCACGAGCTGGGGCAGTATATCCATGAGCTGGGGCACTATATCCACGAGCTGGGGCACTATATCCACGAGCTGGGGCAGTATATCCATGAGCTGGGGCAATATATCCACGAGCTGGGGCAGTATATCCACGAGCTGGGGCAGTATATCCACGAGCTGGGGCAATATCTATGAGCTGGGGCATTATCCATGAGCTGGGGCATTATCCATGAGCTGGGGCATTATCCATGAGCTGGGGCATTATCCATGAGCTGGGGCATTATCCATGAGCTGGGGCAATATCCATGAGCTGGGGCAGTATTTCCATGTGCTGGGGCAGTATATTCATGAGCTGCTGGGACAGTATAGGATGCGTGAGCGGCAAATATACCCATGTGAGCTGGGCAAATATACCCATGTGAGCTGGGGGGCAAATATACCCATGTGAGCGGGGGCAAATATACCCATGTGAGCGGGGGCAAATATACCCATGTGAGCTGGGGGAATATATACCCATGTGAGCTGGGGGAATATATACCCATGTGATCTGGGGGCGATTATACCCATGTGAGCTGGGGCAATTATACCCATGTGAGCTGGGGCAATTATACCCATGTGAGCTGGGGCAATTATACCCATGTGAGCTGGGGCAATTATACCCATGTGAGCTGCTTCGCTTAACAATAGACTGCCCTCTGGGCAGGATTTCCACCTAGCAGTATAATAATGCAGCATATGAATCCGCACACTGCCAGGCAGCACCTCTATAGTATAATAATGCAGCATATGAATCCGCTCACTGTGGGCAGCACCTCTACAGTATAATAATGCAGCATATGAATCCGCTCACTGTAGGCAGCCCCTCTACAGTATAATAATGCAGCATATAATTCCGCACACTGCCGGGCAGCACCTCTATAGTATAATAATGCAGCATAAGAATCCGCTCACTGTGGGCAGCACCTCTACAGTATAATAATGCAGCATATAATTCCGCACACTGCCAGGCAGCACCTTTACAGTATAATAATGCAGCATATGATTCCGCACACTGCCGGGCAGCACCTCTACAGTATAATAATGCAGCATATGAATCCGCACACTGCCGGGCAGCACCTCTGGTTCTACTTATCATGATCAGGTATTTGTGTCCTGCAACATTGAGAAATGTTGCTATTTTCTACATCTGGATTTTATTTATTAACTTGACATTTTTATTTGATAAATATAAGAATACAAAAATTACAAAGATTTTATGCAGTGACTGTCAGAATACATAATTCATAAATATTTTTTATGCGGTGCTGCTTCATGCCAGTTGATGCCCCTTTGGGGGCCTAATCAACAAACTCCTTCGTGAAATCATATTGTAGAAGGATTAGCTACTTCTCCATAGAACGGCTGTGACAACATTGCAACGCTGTGGGATGGAGAGCAACAGTGTAAACTAAGAAACTCTAGGGAAATATATTTGCTCCTTTCATGCACTATGAAATCCCGAAACAAATCTACTGCTTAGGCGAAAGAAAGACATATAGAAAGCTTCATATTGCATACAATTAACTGTCAGATTGTCAGCATGACTTAAAAATACATAGTTATTTCGATATAAACACTAATTATTTTTTACAGTCTGTTTATAATTAAACTGTCATCACACAAGGATTACCATCATGAAGTATGCTCATACAGTCAGACAGCTTCAGCAAAAGAAAAAATGCATCAGCTGTGTGAACATCTCTGGTCTTTCGTAGCCTATCAGGGTTATTCAAAGAGCTCTGAATTGCTTGAGAAAGGTAACCGAACGCTGAAAATCAGCGTTCGGTTACCTTTCCTGGCCATTCGGCTATCCAGAGTGCAGGCAATTCGCCAAATCCTGGCGAATTGCCTGAACATGCGGTGCCTGTTCGAGGGCAGTGAAATCCCCATGAAAAGCACTGCTTCGGCTATTCAGAGAACACAAACCAGCAGTGAAAGGTTCCCCTAATTCCCTGCCAGTCGGTGGATTAATTCGGCAAGTTAATTCAGGAGAATCCCATAGGCTTCAATGTTAAAAATATTCCCGTTTTAATTCAATATCTAATAAACCGTTTATTATAAAATTCTGCAGTAAAGAGTCTCTATAGATTTTTTAGGATATATTTAGCATTTTTCTTAATTTTTTTTTTTTTTTAACCCTTTCGCTGCTGAGGCTTTTCCCGCCCCTGTGCTGAGGTAATTTTTACCGGTTTTGCTCATCATGTTTAACCCTTTCGCTGCTGAGGCTTTTCCCGCCCCTGTGCTGAGGTCATTTTTTACCTGTTTTGCGCATCATGTTTAAACGTGTTTTGAAGGCTTATTTTAGTATATGACATCGACATATTATATATCGTTCTTTCCGTCAGACTCGGTAGATTCATAATATGTCATTATTATATGTATACGTTATGTCATGTTTGTATATTATAACAAAAAATGCAATAAAATATGTATTTTCAATAATTTACAGCGGGTAAAGTGTTTTTTTCCACATTTTAACATGCGAGCAATTGCGGTTATATTTTGTATGGGGTGCGCTTGTTAAAAAAATTAGAGATGGGGTCTCGTTACATTTTTTTTTGGGGAAAATTACACCATTTTTAACAAACGCACCGCATACAAAAATCGTTAATGCAGCATCATTGTTCACATTATAATTGAAATGGGAACAATATTGCTGCATTAACAAAACAAAAAAAAAAAAAAAAAGTGTTTATTTTTTTTTATTATTATTTTTTTTTTAATTTTTTTTATTTTTATTTTTCTTTTTTTTTTTTTTTTACAATTTTTTTACTTTCATGTTTGGTATCGTTGGAACGGCCATGCTCTGGCCGATCCAACGATATCAAAATTTAACCCCTAACTGCCACGGATCGGGAGATAGGGAGTTCATTGGAACTCCCTATCTCCACACTTCGTGGCAGTTAGGGGTTAATGCTAGGACTGGCGTCATCGTGCTGCGCACGATGACGCCAGTCCTCTGGGGGAGTTCCCGGAAGCTTGGCCGACATCCAAGATGTCGGCCAGCTCCCGGGAAGGATCGCAAATCGGCGCTTTTCAGCGCCGATTTGCGATCCAGCTCCCCAGGGGTTAATGCCAGGCATCATTTGGAAGGGCAGGCTGTGCCCTTCCAAATGATGCCTGGGTTAAGCCCCTGTGAGCCGCCGATCGGGAGGGAGAGAGGTCCGAAGGACCTCCCCCCCTCCCTTTCAGGCGCCTCCTCCGCACATGCGGGGGGGCGCCTGAATTATGTGTCATCGCGGGGGCGCGATGACACATAATAATGGCGGCCACTGCTCCGGATGCCGGGCTGACATCCAGGATGTCAGCCCGCACCGGAGGGGCCAGCGATCGGCCGGAACCCGGCCGAACGCTGACCCCAATGCGAGGACGCGCTCAGCGCGTCCTCCGCATACCAGCGGGAATGCTGAGGACGCGCTGAGCGCGTCCTTAGCATTCAAGTGGTTAAACGCGTTTTGAAGGCTTATTTTAGTATATGACCCAGACATCATATATATCGTTCTTTCCGTCAGACTTGGCAGATTCATAATATGTCATTATTATATGTATACGTCATGTCCTGTTTGTATATTATAACAAAAAATGCAATAAAATATGATTTTTCAATAATTTGCAATGTGTAAAGTGTTTTTTTTCACATTTTAAGATGCGAGCAATTGCGGT
The DNA here is from genome assembly GCA_009667805.1 of Leptobrachium leishanense. Classification (NCBI taxonomy): domain Eukaryota; kingdom Metazoa; phylum Chordata; class Amphibia; order Anura; family Megophryidae; genus Leptobrachium; species Leptobrachium leishanense. The sequence goes on from CM019066.1 coordinate 126,230,070, forward strand.
TATATTTTGTATGGGGTGCGCTTGTTAAAAAAATTAGAGATGGGGTCTCGTTACATTTTTGTTTGGGGAAAATTACACGATTTTTAACAAACGCACCGCATACAAAAATCGTTAGTGCAGCATCATTGTTCACATTATAATTGAAATGGGAACAATATTGCTGCATTAACAAACCAAAAAAAAGAAAAAAAACTTATTTATTTTTTTATAATTTTTTTTAAAATATTTTTTTATTTTTATTTTTCATTTTTACTAACTTTTTTCACATTCGAGTTTGGTATCGTTGGAACGGCCATGCTCTGGCCGATCCAACAATACCAAACTTTAACCCCTAGCTGCCACGGATCGGGAGATAGGGAGTTCCAATGAACTCCCTATCTCCACCATTGGTGGCAGCTAGGGGTTAACTCCAGGACTGGCGTCATCGTGCTATGCACGATGACGCCAGTCCTCAGGGGGCATTCCCAGAAGCTTGGCCGACATCCAAGATGTCGGCCAGCTCCGGGAAAGGATCACGAACCGGCGCTTTTCAGCGCCGATTCGTGATCCGGCTCCCCAGGGGTTAATGCCAGGTACCATTTGGAAGGGCAGGCTGTGCCCTTCCAAATGGTGCCTGGGTTAACCCCTGCAACGCCGCCGATCGGGAGGGAGAGAGGTCCGAAGGACCTCCCCCCTCCCTTTTCAGGCGCCTCCTCCGCACATGCGGGGGGGGGCCCTGAATTAGGTGTCATCGCGCTGCCGCGATGACACCTAATTAGCCCGGCGGCGGTTCTGGATGCTGGGCTGACATCGAGGATGTCAGCCCGCACCGGGGGGGCCAGCGATTGGCCGGGACCCGGCCGAACGCTGACCCCAAAGGCTGGATGCGCTCAGCGCGTCCTCCGCACGCAACGTGACATGCGGTTGGACGCGCTCAGCGCGTCCACCGCATCGAAAAGGGTTAAAGGTCCGATTTTTATTTTTTATTTTTTTTAAGTTTACTTATTTTTTCTGTAACAGCCCTTTTTTATTATCATTCCCTGGACCTCCTATGCAAATTTCAGACATTTTCGCTCCGTAGTTTCTTTGCAAACAGCATTTCATTTTCATAGATTCACACAAACTATTTTGCTATTTTATTCACCTCCCTCGTCTGCGGTCTCAGCTGCTTCGGCTGTGTTCGGCTCCTGCTCGGGCTTGGTTTTTGGCAGGTTAATCCAGATGTTTTTGCGGGTTTTCGGCGTGCATTCGGTGGGTTTTGCGGTTAGTTTTAGTCAGGTTTGCGGCAGCCTTTCCCTGCAATTCAGGGTCACCGAAAAGGGATCGGCAAAAGGAACCGAATTGAAGAGAACGAAAAGACACCAAACGTGCGGTGACTTTTCGAATCTCTGAATAACCCTGTATGTTTTGAAATTTTGAAACGCAGATGATTTAGTAAGGACCTCAGTTTAGAAGTTTGCAAACAAAGATTATTTTTATAAAATGATTGCGGCTAATTGATGCAGCATAAAAGTGTAACTTTGTGTTTTCTCACCTTTTTTTATGTTGGAAAATAATTTTCATCAAATATTGCAGTTTAGCCTCAATTCCAAAACGTTCTACTTTATTTGCAAGCCTTTTAGGCTAAGGTCAGACGAAAGCAGTTTTAACGTGCGTTTAGCCGCACGAAATCACGGCCGTGCTAGCAGCAAATGACGTCCAATGCCGGGGAACATACGACGAACGGCCGCACGAAAGTTCGCCCGCGCAACGCAAGTGGCAAACGAACGCATTTTTTCGAGAACGTCAAACCGCTACTACTGACGTACAGAGTGCGCTGCGGCCGCATAGCGGCGTGTTTGCGTGATTGGGAGACGTCAGACGCTGCACACGTCCGGCCAACATAACGTCCGGACGCAGAAAGGGTTTTATTGATGATCCGTACAAAATCACGTACGAAAATGCGCATCGTATGACCGCTATCGCGTATTCCGTGAAAAAATACGTCCATTCGTTCGAACGCACTTTTTCACAGACAACGTGAAAAATGCGTTCGTCTGACCCTAGCCTTATATATTAAGTTGCTGCTAGAACTATAAATATCCACAGGATAAAAATTCATTGTGAGGGAACAGGTAAATATTTTATTGTATTTTTTATAAGAATTTAAATATCAATAAAGATCAAATAGATGTGCAGAATTATATATATATATATAATGTATTTAGAAATATATTTTCATTTACATGTATTCCCTATAAATAACCAGTGTGGAAATCTGGAATTAAGCTATTTTAGTTCTGTTATAAAGCTGATTTGTTAAAATGATGTGGTGTTACTAGCCTGCTTCTTGGGGTGATTGATGCACCAAGTAATACTTTGTCGGCAGTCTTTTAAACACTAATCTTTCATTCCCACCTAATGGCCAGCGTGGCTCCTCCTTTCATTCTGGCCTATCCATTTTTTACCTGCCAATACAGCTTGATGAGCTGGCTGATGCTTTGTTCCTTCCCACCTGACAGCCAGTAGATGTAGTCAGCAATCATAGCACTCCTAAAGGGAAAACAAAAAAGGAAAAAAGTGAACCATCGGTAAACAGCACATAAAGAGGTTGTGAAAGTAAATCTGCAGACGGAAACCTGTTTTCATTTAATGTTGCTGAAATTCTAATATTGCATGTATTCTAGCCTTGAATCTTTTTATTTGAATTGTAATATATCATTAAATGCATATTGTAAATCCATCTTCTGACTTATCCTTTCAATGGGAAAACTTCCATCTTTAAATACAGGTCTATTCAAAGAAAGGTGAAACTCAGGAGAATGACTAGAGAAGTGAAAATTCTAGGTCAAAATTGCCAAACCAGAAAAATTCTCCCATATATCTTACTTTCCAAATCGGCCATTTGGACTAGATTGTTCTGTTCTTCTAATTCTCCTGGTTTTCACCTTTCTCTGAAGTTTTTCACTTTATTATAAACTAGTCCATACAACACGAGAAAGTAAAGGAGGAACAGTGCAAAATATATGTATTAAGAGAATAGCGTAACTACAGTTGTGTTCAAAATTATTCAACCCCCAATGCTGTAAAGGGTTTTAGGGAATTTAGTGTACATTTGTAATTGTATTCAGAATGAAATCCTACAAGGACTTTTTAAAGAACCATATGCAACTAAAATGACATCAATTGGTTTTGTAATACAGTAGTAAATGTTTCTTTTGTGAATTCTTCATTGACACAATTATTCAACCCCTTAGGCTGGGGTCAGACCAGCACACTTTTAACGTGCGTTCTGGCGCACATAATTACGGTCGCACTAGCAGATGACGGGCAATGACGGCCAATATACGATGTACGGCCGCACAAAAGTCCGGCCGTGCAACGCAAGTGGAATTTGAACGCATTTTTTTGAGAACGCTGAACCGCTAGTACTGACGTACTGAGTGCGCAGCTGCGGCATAGCGGCGTGTTTGCGTGATTAGGAGATGTCAGACACTGCTAATGTCCAGCCTACATAACGTCCAGACGCAAAAAGAGTTTTATTGATGAACCGTACAAAATCACGCCCGAAAATGCGCGTCGTCTGACCGTTTTTGCGCATTCCGTGAAAAAATACGTCAATGCGTTCGGACGCACTTTTTCACGTTCGCGGGGAAAAATGCTTTCGTCTGACCCTAGCCTTAAAGACTACCACTCTGAAGAACAGAGGTTCATTTCAATCAGGTATTGAAAACGCCTGTGGATGTCACGGAGCAGCAATAAAGCATAATAAGCACCAATTAGGCAGCTTTAAAATGACTGTGATACTCAGCTCCTTCTAGACATTTACTGGTGTGGTTACAAACATGGTGAAGTCAAGAGAATGGTCCAGGAAGACAAGAGAAGAGGTGATTACTCTTCACAGGAAGGGCAATGGCTATAAGAAGATTGCAAAGATGTTAAACATACCAAGAGAGACCATAGGAAGCATCATTCGCAAATTCAAGGCAAAGGTACAGTATTTCAATATTAGCTTCATATTGTAACGTACCCAGATGTTATTTCAGTGACTTTTTGATACTTAGGACAACCAAAAAGTAGAGAAAGTATAATAAAGAAGAGAACAAATGTTGATTAGTATGTAGAAACATGTTTATATAGAAGAGTAATTATTAACCCTATAAGTGTCTTCCTTGTAAATGATACAGTTGTGTTCAAAATTCTTCAACCCCCAATGCTGTAAAGGGTTTTAGGGAATTTAGTGTACATTTGTAATTGTATTCAGAATGAAATCCTACAAGGACTTTTTAAAGAACCATATGCAACTAAAATGACATCAATTGGTTTTGTAATACAGTAGTAAATGTTTCTTTTGTGAATTCTTCATTGACACAATTATTCAACCCCTTAAAGACTACCACTCTGAAGAACAGAGGTTCATTCAAGTGTTTTCAATCAGGTATTGAAAACACCTGTGGATGTCACGGAGCAGCAATAAAGCATAATAAGCACCAATTAGGCAGCTTTAAAATGACTGTGATACTCAGCTCCTTCTAGACATTTACTGGTGTGGTTACAAACATGGTGAAGTCAAGAGAATGGTCCAGGAAGACAAGAGAAGAGGTGATTACTCTTCACAGGAAGGGCAATGGCTATAAGAAGATTGCAAAGATGTTAAACATACCAAGAGAGACCATAGGAAGCATCATTCGCAAATTCAAGGCAAAGGGCACTGTTGAAACGCTACCTGGTCGTGGCAGAAAGAAGATGCTGACTTCGACTGCTGTGCGCTACCTGAAGCGTAGAGTGGAGAAAAGTCCCCGTGTGACTGCTGAGAAAAGATTTGTCAGATGTGGGTACTGAAGTTTCAGCTCAGACAATACGGCGCACACTGCGTAATGAAGGCCTCCATGCCAGAACTCCCAGGCGCACCCCCTTGCTGTCTCCAAAGAATAAGAAGAGTCGACTGCAGTATGCCAAAAGTCATGTGGACAAACCACAGAAGTTTTGGGATAGTGTTCTGTGGACTGATGAAACAAAATTAGAACTGTTTGGGCCCATGGATCAACGCTATGTTTGGAGGAGGAAGAACAAGGCTTATGAAGAAAAGAACACCTTGCCTACTGTGAAGCATGGCGGGGGGTCAATCATGCTTTGGGGCTGTTTTGCTTCTGCAGGTACAGGGAAGCTTCAGCGTGTGCAAGGTACCATGAATTCTCTTCAGTACCAGGAGATATTGGATGACAATGTGATGCAGTCCGTCACAAACCTGAGGCTTGGGAGACATTGGACCTTTCAACAGGACAATGATCCCAAGCATACCTCCAAGTCCACTAGAGCATGGTTGCAGATTAAAGGCTGGAACATTTTAGAGTGGCCATCGCAGTCACCAGACTTAAATCCGATTGAGAACCTCTGGTGGGACTTAAAGAAAGCAGTTGCAGTGCGCAAGCCTAAGAATGTGACTGAACTGGAGGCTTTTGCCCATGACGAATGGGCGAAGATACCCATAGATCGCTGCAAGACACTTGTGTCAAGCTATGCTTCACGTTTAAAAGCTAAGTACTAAGCTTGAATGTCACTTGGGGGTTGAATAAAACTGATAATGATGTGAGCACAGAAAAGACATTTGTGGTTATTTCATTATAAATGTTATGTTATATTTGTCTGACCTACACGTGCCTCTTTGATTTAATTGTAAGCAAGATGACTGAATGATCAAAATCAATGTCAAACTGGCCAAAACACTCAATATCAGTGAGGGTTGAATAATTTTGTACACAACTGTATGTTAGCAGTTGGGAGGAGCCTGCGTTAGCACAAATTTCCATTCACCAACAAAAAGCATCTGAACTCACCAACTGAAAAATCTTCTTCCCCAGGATGGAAGTGAATCAAAGGCTCAGCATTAAATGTAACAATTTATTTTATTACTTTGTTGCAAAATTAAGTATAAGGAAATAAAATGCATTACACCACCAACGCATTTCCAACCTAGTTTTTATATTAGCACCTCCTCGGGGAGTTTCTGGCATTCTTTGCTAAAGTCATTTTATCTTTATGCAGGATTAACTATTGGATAACCGTGTTAAGCTATTTTATTTCCTTGTTTTACATAATATTCAATGTTTCTTTTGCTTTTCTTTCTTTGGTTATATGTATAAAGAGTAGTCTAAGGAAGGGACATGTGACAATGCAAAATGATAATATATTGTCAAATATATGACATATTTTACTTAAGGGGTTATTCAGACAGCACCGAAATTTCAGTGAAATTTGTTCGGGCAACTTCGGTGTGCTTCGACAATTCCAGTTCGTCAACCTTGTGTGCGGTGAATTCACTATGCCCTGCATGGTTTCTGAAGTGCGGCGAACGTGGAGCCGCCAAACACCGCAACCGACCAGCAATCAGCCCACCGAACGACCACCGAAGAGTACTGAACTGACCGCTGAATGCCGCCAAACAGCAGAAAAAAAAAGCCAACGCCTTTCCTCAGAGTGTTGAGAGGACACCGTAAAGGGACAATATTTGTGAATCAAAATAGACAACCCATTATGTTTGCTATGGCCACCTGAAAAATAATAAAAAAAAATACAAATAAATTAATAAAAAAATGGGTTCCTGAAAATGAAAATAATAAACGGTTGAATAAAAAAAGTTAAAAACGATAATATTTGTGACATTGTATACAATGGGATTCGCCTGTTTAAACCTGTTAAACTGAATATCCAAAAATCAGGGCATTTCCCTGACACTTTGGTGCAGTTCGGCATTCTATGAATAGATTAACCAATACTTCTCTTTGGGACAATTTACGGCGAACTGCATTGTATTTTTCTGTCAATTCGCCAATATTTGGTGAATTGACAGCTTTCTGAATAGATGGACTGCCACGAAATTGCACAGTACTGAAATTCACTGTTTGGTGCAATTCGGTGGCAAGTTCGATGCTCTTCGAATAACCCTTTTAGTTTTTATGATTTCTAAGAAAATGGTGATGCATAAAAGGAATATTTAAAGGGTTGGATACTCAAGATACAGGATTTACTGCTTTTTGGCAAAAGAAGCTTATGACACAGTAAAAGTCATTCTTTGTTTTAGATGTAACATTGCTGATATAGGAATATTAACAAAAAAAACTTCTATGTACATATTGGAGTATTATTAACAACTTAAAATGTGGATTACATTATTTACTATTGTATATTGTTTCACAATTTATTGCTGTTTTAATTAGATTTTTACATGACCCATTTAGTAACTTCAGAAGTGAGAGACTTGTTCTGCCTTAAGCGTGGATCACTGCTTCACAGCTAGTTTCACAAGCTACTGGGAAGTGCAGTGATAACAGGTTTTGGCCCTGTTACGTAAATCATTTGCAGGTTGGTGTTAAAGCTATTGATAAACTTAAAAACTAAAACAAAAAAGAACCTAAACTAGATAACAAAACACTATAAATATACAGGTGAAACTCGAAAAAATTAGAATATCGTGCAAAAGTTCATTTATTTCAGTAATGCAACTTAAAAGGTGAAACTAATATACGAGAGGGTTCATGTCGTGATTTGTCATAATTATGATGATTATGGCTTACAGCTCATGAAAACCCCAAATCCACAATCTCAGAAAATTAGAATATTACATACAATCAATAAAACAAGGATTGCACATAGAACAATATGGGACCTCTGAAAAGTATAAGCATGCATATGTACTCAGTACTTGGTTTGGGCCCCTTTTGCAGCAATTACTGCCTCAATTCGGCGTGGCATGGAAGCTATCAGCCTGTGGCACTGCTGAGGTGTTATGGAAGACCAGGATGCTTCAATAGCGGCCTTCAGCTCTTCTGCATTGTTCAGTCTCATGTCTCTCATCTTTCTCTTGGCAATGCCTCATGGATTCTCTATGGGGTTCAGGTCAGGTGAGTTTGCTGGCCAATCAAGCACAGTAATCCCACGATCATTGAACCAGGTTTTGGTGCTTTTGGCAGTGTGGGCAGGTGCCAAGTCATGCTGGAACATGAAGTCAGCATCCCCATAAATCTCGTCTGCGGAAGGAACCATGAAGTGCTCCAAAATCTGCTGGTAGACAGCTGCGTTGACCCTGGACTTAATGAACCACAGTGGACCAACACCAGCAGATGACATGGCTCCCCAAACCAGTGTGTGCCTCTCCATTCTTCCTCCATACTCTGGGTCCCCGGTTTCCAAATGAGATGCCAAAGTTGCTCTCATCAGAAAAGAGGACTTTTGAGCCACTGAGCAACAGATCAGGTCTGTTTTTCTTTAGCCCAGGTAAGACACTTCTGACGTTGTTTGTTGTTCAGGAGCGGCTTGACAAGAGGAATACGACATTTGAAGCACATGTCAGTCTGTGTGTGGTGGCTCTTGATGACTCCAGCCTCAGTCCACTCCTTGTGAAAGTCCCCAACACTTTTGAATGGCCTTCTCCTGAAATCCTCTCCAGGCTGCAGTCATCCCTGCTGCTTGTGCACCTTTTTCTTCCACACTTTACCCTTCCACATAACTTTCTATTAATGTGCTTTGATACAGCACTTTGGGAACATCCATCTTTTGCAATGAGCTTTTGAGGCTTTCCCTCCCTATGGAGGGTGTCAATGATGGTTTTCTGCACAACTGTCAGGTCAGCAGTCTCTCCCATGATTGTGATTCCTACTGAACCAGACTGAGACCATTTAAAGGCTCAGGAACCCTTTGCAGGTGTTATGGCTGAATTAGCTGATTAGAGTGGGACACTTTGAGCCTAGAATATTGCACCTTTTCACAATATTCAAATTTTCTGAGATTGTGGATTTGGGGTTTTATGAGATGTAAGCCATAATCATCACAATTATGACAAATCACGGCTTGAACTATCTCATATTAGTTTCACCTTTTAAGTTGCATTACTGAAATAAATGAACTTTTGCACGATATTCAAATTTTTCGAGTTTCACCTGTAAATCAATGTCTCTTTCTTCTTTGGTACTCCTAAACCAATTATTTTCTTACCAACCATGAGAATAATGAAATGAAAATTTTCTTTTTAAAAAGATGCATGCAGAATTAAGGCTAGGGTCAGACGAACGTGATTTCTACGGACTGTACGTCCGTGCAGTACGGACATCGTCAGTACGGAAGACGCAGTAGTGGTCACACAGTCCGTTTTTACACTGAAGTTATTTTTGACGGATGTAGGAGGGAAAAATAAATTAAAATGCAAAACCATTTTGTCCGTGAAAAATGCTGGACGTATAAATGCAGTCCGTCTGACCACGTTCCATCACTCACACACAAAGCTATGCGGACGTTGCGGACGCAGCGCACTTTGTATGGCCGTTCTAGGGGTTGTACGTTCTTGCCTGCCTTGCGTCCGTGGGCCGCGGCCGTTGTGCGTCCGCAGTTGAGTGCGGACGTACTTCGTGTAACGGGCTCCAATGGGCTTCCTGTCATGCTATCACGGACGTACTTTTAGGCGCAATCACGGACGTGAACACTACGCTCGTCTGACAGCAGCCTTAATCGTTGACATTTTGTGTTTTGAGTATGAAAAAACTATTATATTGTCCCTCCTGCTACCCTTACTGTTATGGCAAATAATAGCCAAAGCTTTTAGACACACTAGAGTGCCCTTTTTATATTGGCAACCTGGGTAAATAAGAGAAAATAAGGCTATGAAAATTTGTCTTTGTTGTTTAAACTTTTAATCTTTTGTTTAACAAATAAACAAACATACTCTGCTCTTGTGTATCAAACAACTGCAAACACGACGCTGGTTTCCCAAAAAATAAAGCTTTGTTAAATTTAAGTGTGGCATAATTATTGGCACTCTTTAGTCAATACTTTTACGGAGATAACAACTCTGAGTCTTCTCCTCCTATAATGCCTGAAAAGGTTGGAGAATACATGGCAAGGGACCTGAGACCGTTTATCCGTTTTCTATGGGGTTCACACAGGTCCACCTTTTGGGTGGGGAGAGCGAAGCACACACCCGAGCCCCAACGAGTCTGGAGGGCCTTGCAGCATCCAGTAAGCGCACAGGTATTTGGAGGGAAAAGTGTTAGCACTCCTTGTCACAGGTGTTTCACCTACAGGTTCTAGTTAACTTGAACTACAAGGAGCTCCAGAAAGTACTCAGTCGTTAGTAATTGAGTTGATCCCATAATAGCAGTCATTAGGTTACCTGCCAAAAGGTGGAATACGTTGGCGCTGTTGACAGGCTTAAGCAATTTATGGCCATATATTGTGAATTAAATTTCCACCATTTTAAACAGAGCTTGGGGCTAAAAACTTTTTTAAAAGACTTGAATGGGTTAAGAACTGTTGTAATCCTGAAAGGGGTAAGAGTTGTTGGAAGCTTTGAAGGGTTAAAATTTGGTAAAATCTTTAAATGTTTAAATATTTAAGATGCTGTTGAAGTCTTTGAATGTGTTAGCTGGAGTGCTCTTTTTGTAAGTTGTTGAATTACATTGTCTTGAGAAGCACCCACACATTGTGCTAAGTTTAGGTTGAGTGCTACCCTCCTTGTGTAATATTTATATACGGTATATCAAAAATCAATATAAACTTGCAAAAGCCACCACGAAGAAAATGTTGCCTTAAAAGATTCCTGTACTCATCATCTGATGTTTGAAATAGGCTCTGCGAGGGTCATAACGTCAGATGAGCGTACAGGAATCTTTTAATGTTTTTTGAAGCTCACTGGATGTCTGTCTGAGCAATTTGTTAAAGTGCTGTATTTCCTAGACTAGCTATCCTACGGGCAGGGTTGTCTTTTCCCTATTTATCATGTACGTCTCAATTTCGTGCTCCCCCATTGTAAACGCTATGGAATATGCTGGTGCTGTATAAATGCCTGTAACTGTAATAAAACATCGCCATTTAACTAATACCCAAGTCTCTGAGTGTTGCCATTTAGGACTAAAGGGGTTATTCAGAGAGCACCGAAATTTCACCGAAACTCGTTCGGCGCACTTCTGTGAGTTCAATTCGCTGACCCTGCTGTGAATTCAGCATTCACCGCAGGGTCTCCGAAGTGTGTTGAAGGGATCCATCGAATGCCGCCAATCAACCAGCTAAACGCAGCTGCTGACCACCGAACAGACAGCCGAACACAGCTGATGATTAGGGATGAGCGTTCGGTTCGGATCTGTTCGGAGGTCGAATCGAACATCAACTGTTCGAAAGTTCGCGAACTTTTTTGGGACGTTCGGCAAAAGTTCTTTTTTTTTTTAAAAAAAGTATAAAAAATGCTTAAATACAAAAAAATCTAGAAATAAAGATACTCTTTACTGCAGAATATTATAAGCAACGGTTTATTAGATATTGAATTAAAATGGGAATATTTTTAACATTGAAGCCTATGGGATAAAACATTCTTGTTACTAAAACATCAGGCAGACACGGCCCTCTAATCAGGCACTGTAGAGTGCAGACTGCCGGGGCCTCCCAAGGATCCCCTTGAGGAGCATGCGGCCGCCGGATGACAGAGCTGCGACTGTGCGGGCTAGCTGCCCGGGTGCATGTGGCAGAGACAGGCGGCGCAGGAAGGGAGCCACTGCACCTGTGGCCACGGCAGACCCCCCCACAACCAGGATCCAGGGAGCCTCCACTGACCACCAGGCTAAGGTTGGGCGACACATTTCTAAAAAAAATAAAATCCGAGGACATTTTTAAATGTCCCCGGGAACATACAATACAACCTTTTTTTTCTTTCTCTACCTTGCTGAATGTATTTAATTATATATATTAGATACATTCAGCCAGGTAGAGGGGGTGGCATGTGGGCTGTGCGGAGTCTCATACAGTGTTTTTTTTTTGTGTGTATATTTTTAGCAAATTCATAGGGGAAGGTAAGGGCAGGTATGATATATATATATATATATATATCCAGACAAAATTCAGACGAATGCCAAATAAATAAATGAAAAGACTTTTTGTTGTAAATGAAAAGAATAGAGGGTTGAATAACAAAATAATGGTATATTTTTTTTCCCTTTGAAACCTATGACATTTGCCCGTTTTTAAACCTGTCAAACTGAAGCACCGAACATCTGGGCATTTCGCCAACATTTCGGTGCTGTTCGGCATTCTCTGAATAAAGTAATCATTACTTCTCTATGGGACAGTTTCACTGCGGCCGAAGATCACCGAATTGCACTGTATTTCGCTGGCAATTCGCCAATATTTGAGCTGAATTGCTGAATTGCCACAAAATAGCACTGTATGGGGAAATTCACCATTTGGTGCAGTTAGGCGGCAAATTTGTCTCTCTTAGGTCAAACTCCCTTAAGGGATATTCAAAGTGTTACCTCACATTTATAATCCTGTGAAACAGGAAGTCATGATTGAACAATTCCCTGTTCCTAGTCACCCAAATGTATTATAAGTAGGGATGAGCCGAACACTCCCCGAGTTCGGTTCGAAGCTGAACCCGAACTTTCCAAATGTTCGGATCCGAACCCGAACCCGAACCCCATACAAGTCAATGGGGCTGAAAATTCGGTTTTTAGAGTGCCCTCCAAGAGGGCATATATGCTAGATATTTGCCATAAAAAGTGTATGGGGGTCTGGGTAGTGCCCTGGGGGACAGGAAACAAGGACAAAAAGTAAAAAAAAAAGTTTTTAAAGGGACAGTGAGTTTTCCATGAAATAAGGGTTAAAAATAAAAACAAGAAATTCCTTCAAATATCGTGCCTAGGAGGTCCCCATAACCTGCCCGAGACGTGGCGGATTTGTAGGATGTATAGAAATATGTAAAAACCAAAAAATGACATTTCAAATGACGGTAGATGCTTTTCCTTTAATCTATCCATAAACAACTGCTTGGGGCGGCAGTCTGAATGAAAAGGAGACATTTTCGGACACGCAGAAAAAGTTTACTGATTTTTTGGCGGTGAAAAGCAGGAGAATGACTGGAGAATGGAAAATTCTAGACCAAATAGCCGATTTGGAAAGTGAGATAAATGGGAGAATTTTTCTGGTTTGGCTATTCTGACCTAGAATTTTCTCTTCAGTCATTCTCCTGAGTTTCACCTTTCTCTGAATAACCCTGTCAGGGTTATTGAGAGCGGTGTAGAGCAGGAGAATGACTGGAGAATGGAAAATTCTAGGACAAAATAGCCAAACCAGAAAAATTCTCCCATTTAGGGTAGGGTCAGACTAGCGAATTTTTAACATGCGTTTAGGCACACTTAATCACGGCTGCACTAGCACCAAATGGCGGGCAATGACAGCCAATATACGAAGTACGGTGGCACAAAAGTCCGGCTTCGCAACACAAGTGGAAAATGAACGCATTTTTTCGAGAACGCAGAACCGCTAGTACGGACGTACAGAGTGCGCTGCGTCCACTAGCGGCGTGTGTGCGTGATTTGGAGACGTCAGACCCTGCTCATGTCCGGCCAACATAACGTCCAGACACCCAAAGTTTCCTGGTTTGGATCCGTAAAAAATCACGCACAAAAATGCGCATCGTATGACCGTTTTTGCGCATTCCGTGAAAAAATAAGGCAATGCGTTCGGACGCACTTTTTGACGGTCGCTGTGAATAATGCGTTAGTCTGACCCTAGCCTTATCTCACTTTCCAAATCGGCTATTTGGTCCAGATTGTAATCTTTTCCTGCCATTCTCCTGGTTTTCACCTTTCTCTGAACAACCCTAAGAGAGAGGTGAAAGCCAGGAGAACTGGCAGGAGAAGAGAACAATCTAGACCAAATAACCAATTTGGAAAGTGAGTTAAATGGGAGAATTTTTCTGGTTTGGCTATTTTGACCTAGAATTTTCACTTCTCCAGTTATTCTCCTGCTTTTCACCGTTCTCTGAATAACCCTGTGAATGTTTAATCCCGAGGTGAAAAATAACATTGCTTAACTGCGCTCGTCTGACCCCAGCCTTATCACGTCCGTGTTGCCGCACATTTGTACGTCCGGGGCAGCATAGCATTCTGACCAATGGAGCCGCACACCCGAAGTGCGGATGCATGGCGGACGCAGCAAACGGACGCAGGTTAGGCAAGAACGTAATACTGCTAGAACGGACGTGCGGAGTGCGCCACGTCTGCAACGTCCGTGTAGCTTTGTATGTGAGTGATGAAACGAGGTCAGATAGACTGCATTTATACGTCCAGCATTTTTGACGGACAGAATGTTTTTTTCATTTTAATTTATTTTCCCTGCTACATCAGTCAAAAATGCGCTCATCTCGTACAAAATGCGCTCATCTGACCCTAGCCTCAGATGTTATTTTGAATTTTTTTCAAACACCAGTTAACCACTTGGCTGCTATGGACACACTCAGCGTGTCCAGCCAAGTGGTTCCCCAATGCACAGGAGGATTCCGGCGGATTGCTGCGCCCCCCGGTGCGGGCTGACATCTTGGATGTCAGCCCAGCACTCCGGGACCCCGGCGGAGCAATTAGATGTCATCACGGCGGCGCGATGACATCTAATTCAGGCGCCCCCCCGCATGTGCGGAGGAAGCTCCTGAAAGGGAGGGGGGAGGTCCTTCGGACCTCTCTCCCTCCCGATCGCCGTTGGGCAGAGGGTTAATCCAGGCACCGTTTGGAAGGGCACAGCCTGCCCTTCCAAAGGGTGGCTGTGATTAACCCCTGGGGAGCCGGATCACGAATCCTGGAGGATCGTGATCCTCTCCTGGAGCTGGCCGACATCTTGGATGTCGGCCAAGCCTCCAGGAACTCCCCCTGAGGACTGGCATCATCGTGCATAGCACGATGACACCAGTCCTGGAGTTAACCCCTAGCTGCCACCAATGGTGGAGATAGGGGGTTCATTGGAACCCCTTATCTCCCGATCCGTGGCAGCTAGGGGTTAATGTTTGATATCGTTGGATCGGCCAGAGCATGGCCTTTCCAAGGATACCAAACATGAGCATGAAAAATGTTTTTTTAAAAAAAAAAGTTTTTTTTTTTGTTTTGTTAATGCAGCAATATTGTTCCCATTTCAATTATAATGTGAACAATAATGCTGCACTAACGATTTTTGTATGCCGTGCGTTTGTTAAAAAAAGCTAAATTTTCCCCAAAAAAAAAAATGTAACGAGACCCCATTTATAATTTTTTTAACAAGTGCACCCCATGCAAAATATAACCGCAAACGATCGCATGTTCAAATGTGAAAAAAAACACTTTACACATAATATTCAAATTTTATTGCATTTTTGTTATAATATACAGACATGACATAACGTTTACATATAATAATGACATATTATGAATCTGCCAAGTCTGCCGGAAAGAACGATATATAATATGTCCGGGTCATATATCAAAATATGGCTACAAAACGCAGTTAAACATGATGAGCGAAAGCGGTAAAAATTACCTCAGCACAGAGGTGTGAAAAGCCTCAGCAGCGAACGGGTTAAATGCAGCATATTAGGATGTTTTATGGAAATTAATTCTCAAATCTCAATCAGAAGCAGACACCACCCCACCCTCAGTATGGTGTACAATATAAAGTTGGACGTCAGTCCTGTGTGAGCGCACGTTTGTAGCTTGGTATTACTAAACACCTCTTATTAGTTTAGTAATACCAAGTTTTCAAGCTACAAACGTGCGCTCACACAGGACTGACGTCCAACTTTATTTCTGATTTATTCTGTGTATGGGGTACACATGGGTGTTTGTAGCAGCACAAGAGTATAATACCACCTGTTTATAGTGATTCAGCGCCAATAATTCACTCTTAGCCCTTGTGGGCTACCGATATAATGGTGTACAATATATCAAATTGATTACCAGACTAAAAACACCTGGTGTTATGCCCGTTTGTGAACAGAGGTCATTTAGGCTAGGGTCAGACGAACGCATTTTTATGTTGTCTGTGAAAAAGTGCGTTCGAACGAATGGACGCATTTTTTCACAGAATACGTGATAGTGGTCATACTATGCGCATTTTCGTCCGTGATTTTGTACGGATCATCAATAAAACTCTTTTTGTGTCTGGACGTTATGTTGGCCGGACATTAGCAGCGTCTGACGTCTCCTAATCTCACACACACGCCGCTAGCAGACGCAGCGCACTCTGTACGTCAGTACCTGCGGTTTCACGTTCTCGAAAAAATGCGTTCATTTTCCACTTGCGTTGCGCAGCTGGACTTTTGTGCGACCGTACTTCGTATATTGGCCGTCATTGCCCGTCATTTGCTGCTAGTGCGGCCGTGATTAGGTGCGCCAGAACGCGCGTTCGCACTGCCTCAGTCTGACCCTAGCCTTAGAGTTGATAATCTTTTCACGTACACATTCGTTTTTAATTCAATATCTAATAAACTGTTGCTTATAATATTATGCAGTAAAGAGTCTCTTTATTTCTAGATTTTTTAGTATTTTTTTAAGCATTTTCTATACTTTTTTCAAAATTTCTTTTTTTTCGAACTCGAACCGAACACACCTAAAAAGTTCGAAATTCGCGAACTTTCGAACTGCCAGAGTTCGGGTCGAACCGTCCGAACCCGAACAACTCATCCCTAATTATAAGGAGGTATGCAAAGTTCAAGAACAGAACACTCACAAACAACTGGTACAAATTGAAAGACATGATATATGGTGAAGATTGCTTTAAAATCACAAAAAAACAAAAGGACTCAAACTCACAAGCAAGGAATATAATGCTACTTCACCTCTTACATTTCTGGGGAGGATCCCCTGAACTCCCTGAATTAATGTTTTATTTGCTGATTCCTTTTATTTGTAGAAAAAGTATCTTCACACATGCAGAGATGTGCAATTAAAGAAAATCCATTTATGTTATCATCTTATGGTAAAACTTTGGCAAAACTCTCAAATATTAAAATTATTTCTGTGTATCAAGGGATAGAGTCACATAACCAGGCAATGTCACATGAAGAAAACGCCTCACCTAAACCCCCAAGAAAAAGAGAGTTGCAGCACTGTCGCAAAGCCAATGAGCAGTGTATGACAGCAGATGGGCTGAAAGAATTTGCTTGACCAAATGGAGTTACAGCAGTTTGAGCTGCAGCTTGTGGCTCACTGCATCACCTGCTGAAAGCCTGATATATTAGGGCATCATAGGCATTGCTACAGGGGGAAAGGGGGCAATTGCCCCCCCAAGGTTATTCCTTGACCCCACCATGTGCCCTCACACCAGAGATCAGCATTCAGCTTCCCACACTTCCTTCAGACCACTGTATCTCCGTCACTGTGTTGTATATGGTTGAATGAGGTGTCATTGAAAAGGGCAGAGTCTGGCGTTTCCTATTATATCCAACATGATCATATTCAATGTAAAAAAAAAAATCATAAATAAAATAAAAAGTGATCTTTTTCTTTTTTTTCACACGGTTGAAATGCCTCAGCAGTGAAAGGTATAACAGTCAGACTATCAGGGTTATTCATAGACAATCGAAAAGCCACTCCACGTTCGGTGACTTTTCGTTCTCTTCAATTCGGTGCAATTCGGTGATCCCATTTCAGCGGCCCTGTGGTGTATCCAGCAAGCACCACAGGGCCGTCGTAGTACAGGAACCCACCAAAAACCTGCCGAACACTCACCGCAAAACCCAAGTGAATGCACACCGAAACCCACAAAAACATCTGGATTAACCCTGCCGAAGACGCCAGAGAAACCTGAGCAGGAGCCGATCACAGTGCAGAGCAGCTGCCGGAAAAACCCGACACTGCAGACGAATTGAGTGGAAAAAAAAAAGACAGTACGCTTGAATGTTTGAAAAGTGAAAAGCAGCAAACAAACTACTGAGTGATAATGTCTGAAATTTACATATAAGATCCAATGAATGATAATAAAAAGGGCTGTTACTGAAAAAAGAAAAAAGGTTTAAAAAAAAAAAATCGGAAATTTTGTTTTTGCAAAAAAATCCCAAAAAATGATTAAAAGATCCTAAAAAATCTATAAATAAAGATATTTTTTACTGCAGAATATTATAATCAACAGTTTATCGGATATTGAATTAAAACTGGAATATTTTTAACATTGAAGCCTATGGGATTCTCCTGAATAATCCTGTCGAATGAAGCAACTGAATGGCAGGGCATTTCGGCAACTTTTCACTGCTGGTTTGTGTTCTCTGAATAGACAAAGCATTGCTTCTCTATGGGGATTTCACTGCCCTCGAACAGGCACCAAACAGGCACCATATGTGCAGGCAATTCGCCAACATTTGGCGAACTGCCTGCTCTCTGGATAGCCGAGTGGCCAGGAAAGGTAACCGTACGCGGAATTTCAGCGTTCGGTTACCTTTCGCTAGCAATTCGGAGCTCTTTGAATAACCCTGTATATTTCACATTGCATATTACTTTAGGTTTTCCCTTGGTTTAGCTATATATTAAGGGTTAATGGGCAGGCTTCATCCTTCACAGTATATATTTATTTTTTTCCTTGATTGATGGCATTGCAGGGGTTAATGGGTAGGCTACATGACTCACAGTGTATAATTTCATGTTTTCCCTTGATTAATGGCATTGCAGGGGTTAATGGCTGGGTGGAGTAGAGGCAACATCACTTCTCTATAACCGTGGAGACACAGATTTGAATCCCACAAGAGTAGCTCTCCAGTAAGTGCCCATGGGCAAGACACCTAACGGTACATACTCGCCAAACCGGACATACAGTATATTGCCAAAAGTATTCGCTCACAAGTTCATATGCGAGTCAAAGGCAGGTGAGCGAATACTTTTGGCAATATAGTGTACTTGAAAACGAGAGAAATCTCAATGTATCCTTCCTAAAAAAAATAATTAAAAAAAATATGGGTAGGCTACATGCCTCACAGTGCATATATTTCATGTTTTCCCGTGATTAGTGGCATTTTAGTTGTTAATGGGTAGGCTACATGCCACAATGTTTATTTTTTTTATTGTATTTCCCTGGTTTTATGGCATTTTAGGGGTTATTATGGAAGTTAGAATCTATAAATCTCTAAAGTCTATTCACCTTTCAACCATTCGCTTTCAGCGAATCCATTTCGCCAAAAATATGAAAATTCCCTATTTAGCCAATGGTCACTGTAATTTGCAAAAATTTGAGTCGCTGGAGCAGTTATCAACGAAAACCACCGAATTGTGTCGAATAAAATATTGAATTTAAGTATCAGGTTAGTACAACAAAAAGGGATCATTGCATCACATTACTCTGGGAATTTGGAATCTTATTTATATATAATTTGTTTTTTTCAGTGATATGATTTAGTGCACACCAGTTTTGACTGTTATCTAATGTGCCCCCCATATATTGTTCCTAGAGTCGCTTCTGTAGGGCGTTCATCAGCCGATTTTAAACAGTTATAGCACCTCGAGTATTATGCCCACATGGCTAAAACTTTGGGGGCACTTTCTGCAGTCCAAAAGGAAAAGAAATTTGTCTGCAGCAAATGAATTGCATTTGTTTTTGTCCTTCAGAGCTGCAGATAAAGATAACCCAGTATCGGTATCTGATGGTGCCTTTGAAGTCACAAGTTTTCTCAATCTTGGCAGCAAAGGGTTTTGTTTTTTTGAGAAAGGATTTTACTAGGAAGGATACATTGAGATTTCTCTTGTTTTCAAGTATGTCCTGGGTGGCGAGTATGTACCGTTAGGTGTCTTGCCCAAGGACACTTACTGGAGGTGCTCTTGCCGGGATCAAACCCATGACTCCACAGACTCTCTCCACGCAGAGCAGTGATGTGTTAAAAGAACTTGTAAAAGCATTATTCTTTAAAAGTGACATTTTGTTTCCATTGTCCTCTAACATAATTTCTCTCATTGTATTCTGTGTTTCCTTCTTGACCTCATTCAAAATATGCACTCGATAATGTACCTCTTTAACCCTTTCCCTACCAAGTGCTTTTCCTAAAAAAAAAAACAAAAAAAAAAAACATTGTCAGGGACCAGTGGTTTTTGGGAAAATTATTTTTAACGAATATTCCCATTGTATTTCTTAGTGTAATAACCTATTTGGTAGCCAGATATCATCATTTGGTGGCCAAATGGAGATACTACAATTCTGGTCTCGTTCTTGGTCAGCTGGGGAGCTGTCAGAGACATTCCCCAATTGTTTTTTAACCCTTTCGCTGCTGAGGCATTTCCCGCCTGTGTGCTGAGGTCATTTTTACCGGTTTCGCTCATCATGTTTACATGCATTTTGAAGCCTTATTTTAATATATGACCCAGACATATTATATATCGTTCTTTCCTGCAGACTCGGCAGATTCATAATATGTCATTATTATATGTATACATGTTGTCCTGTCTGTATATTATAACAAAAAATGCAATAAAATTCGAATTTTCAATAATTTACAATGTGTAAAGGGTTTTCTTTTCACATTTTAACATGCAAGCATTTGCGGTTCTATTTTCTATGGGGTGCGCTTGTTAAATCAATTAGAAATGGGGACTCGTTACAGTTTTTTTGGGGGAAAATTATGCGATTTTAACAAAAACACTGCATACAAAAATCGTTAGTGCAGCATCATTGTAAACATTATAATTAAAATGGGAACAATATTACTGCATTAACAAAACAAACAAAAAAGCGTTAATGCTTTTTTGCGCACGCGTTACCGTTTGCGCAAAGAATGTAATAGAGCCCTATATATACACACACAAAAGCATTTTAGTTTTTCAAAATTTTCGGTTCACTCTGGAAAGATTTCTTGAGCATCTAAAGGGAATTAATAAGTAGATACATACTATTTTTGTGTCTAAAAATTTGCTGTATCTTTTTCTTCTCTGCTACTTTTACAATAGATTTAATTCTTATTATGGCATTTTTATTTTCCTCTGTTTGCACTTGCAACCATTTTAAGAGCACTTCCAATAAACGTGAGCGCCTGCTGTAATGCTAAAATAGTATCTATTTCACATTTGTTTATAGGAATTATATTCAACGTTTTCAATGCCTCTATACTGAAAGCACACGGTGTGACAGTTGCAAGTTCTTTCCATAAAGAAGAGTTTTAGAAAGACAATATGAGAATGAGTCAGCTTTTGCTGATTCCATATCCGAAAGGCATTCGTTTTGCATGATCGGTCTTTACACAGCCAGATAATACAATGTTATAAATCTCGGGATGCTCTTAAATTTATCTTTTGATTTAGTCAGCTTCTGGGTGAGGTCTTTTTTTTCTTTTAAACTCCATGAAATGGATCTACTAACACAGTGGTTTTGAGTGCCAATGCTGGCGACACTTAACGTAGATAAATATATAATAGTGTTTCATCGCTGTAATAAAAAAATAGATGTTTTCTGCTTTGTAATTAATTTGAAAATATTATTAGTCGTTTAATCGACTAAAATGAAAATTCTAAATTGTATCTAGCCACGTTTAATTAGATTTGGACCTTCTAGAGTACCGCTGGAGTGCAATGGTGTTAGACAAGTAACCATAAAAGTAAACAGCTAATTTAAATTGTGTGACAACAGTGCATAAATTTACTTATACATCAGTGGTTAATATGCATTCCTAATAGAAGTAATGAAACGGTGCAGCTCTAACAGCCAGAATGGATGCTTAAAGATTCAATTGTTATAGCATTCTAGTGGTTACAGTATTTGCAAAACAGCTATATTTGGTCATTTCAGTAATGTACTGCAGATACATATAGAGATAGAAGACATTACAGACAGACACAAGCAGGGCCAGCAAAAAAAGGATTTATTGCAATGTTTGTTTTTTCTCTTCTTCCCACAAAAAATGTGATGCCTTTTTAAAATGGGCTTATTTCTGGCCACAGATTTGTTCCAGATATCTTTTTCACTGGTCCCACAAATGCAAAGGTGTTCATGATTTCGGCAATAATTAGGACAGGAACAACTGTCATGGGACATAAATAAAAGCACTCGAGTCATGTTGTGGAGGGGGTTGTAGGAGTTTTTGTTTTTTTTGTTTTTTATTGTTTTTTTTTCACTGCTGTGTCCTCTTTTTCTTATTATTCCTATTATTCCTGTTTAGATTACTAACCTCTTCACTACCAATGACCAAGTTACAATACTAACCTTTTCACTACAGGAACCACACATTTTTTGGAGAATCATTCTTCATTAACCCCTCAGTGACCGGGCGATTTTACAAAAGTCCATCCTTTAGTGTAGTGTTTCTCAAGTGGTGGGTCGCGACCCAAAAGTGGGTCGCGACCAGGGGCGGACTGGGACACGGGGCAAGTGCCCCTGGGACCCATTGATGCATCTTACCTGCAGCAGCAGGTCCCAGGTGGCGTGGCTACCTCTGAATGTCCCCAGGCACCACCTGGGACCCGCTGCATCAGGTAAAATACTCTGTAATGGCAAAGTGGGGGGGGGATTCTGTAATGGGAGTTGTGGGGTGGGACTCAGTGACTGGTGGCACGCTCTGTACTCCCAACATCAGGAGCCACTATGCACAATGCACATCTCAGTGAAGCAAAGCATATTTATATAGGCCGCCTCCCATGGAGGCGTTTTTTGAATGGCTTGGACCAATTGTGCTTTGCCATTGGTCCAAGCTATTCCATTGCTCTTCAGTGTCTCTGAGGCACCGAATAGCGTAGGTTCAGGAAGAAGGCAGCCCAAACTTTGAGACACTTTTATTAAGAGCAAGAAGCATCCCCAGTTTTCCCTTAAGTTCTAATTAATTTCATATGTTTCAATTACAGTTTATTTTATTGGGTTTTTGCCTCAACAGCACTTTCGTTTTCAGTAGTTCTGTGATTACTGCGCTATCCATTTTGGAAAGAATCCCTGTTTGTAGAATATTGCACTCGTTTTGTGGAATAAATTATAATGTTTCAGAAATTCAATTATTATTTTTGGGTCGCGACTGAATGACCAAGGACAGTTGTGGGTCCTGAGGGTCCACAGGTTGAGAATCTCTGCTTTAGTGCCCGCTGCTGTTTACGTTTCTGCGCTGTTTGTGTAAAGGTCAAATTTTCCTCTTACTCGTTTATGCAACTCACACATATTATAAACTGTTTTTCCCGCCATTAAAAGGACTTTCTAAAGATACCATTATTTCCATCATATCGTATAATTTACTATAAAAAAATCAGAAATATTATGAAAAAAAACACACTTTTTAGATTTAATCCCCAAAATCTAAAACCGCCAAAAAAGACCCCGGCTAAATAGTTTAAAAATGTTGTCCTGAGAATAGAAATATCCAAATTTTAAATGTTTTTGCTTTTTAACCACTTCACTGCTGAGCCATTTCACCTCTATTCGACCACGGTCGGGAAGGGGTTAATTATACATAAGAAAGATTTGGCAATATTCCCAGTGTATTTCTTACTGTAATGACCTATTCTGCAAGCAGATGTCACCATCTGCTGGCCAAATGGAGTTACTACAGTTCTGAGCTCTGTTCAGTACTGGGAGTTGACAGTTGGAGACATTCTCTAGCACAGTGTTTCTCAAGTGGTGGGTTGTGACCCAAAAGTGGGTCACGACCAGGGGTGGACTGGGTCACGGGACAAGTTCCCCCAGGCTTCTCTAATGCTTGGGACCTGCTGATGCATCTTACCTGCGGCGTACCAGCTACCTCTGAATGTTCCCAGGCCCACCTGGGACCCGCTGCATCAGGTAAAATACTGTGTAATGGCATGGTGGTGGGTGGGGAGAATCTGTAATGGAAAGGTGTGGGGTGGGACTCAGTGATTGGTGACACGCTCGGTACACCCAACACCAGGAGTCATTGTGCACAATGCACATCTCAGTGAAGCAAAGTATATTTATACAGGCCAGCCTCCCATGGAGTTTTTTTTTAATGGCTTGGACCAATCGTGCTTTCCCATTGGTCCAAGCTATTCCATTGCTCTCCAGTGTCTCTCTGAGGCACTGAAGAGTGTAGGTTCAGGAAGCAGGCAACGCCAGACGTGCGCTGCAGACTTCTCAAACTCTTGGCCAGCTTGAGTTTATGCAATTAGCATCGCGTTCAGCTACGCAAATTGCGCAGGCTCAGGGAGGGCAGGTTGCTGCAAAAAAATTATGTGTGAAGTGGCAGAGATGGACAGTGGAGGAGCACAGAGCAGGTGAGTTTAACTTTTTTTATAATATTGTATTATTCATTCAGTAGCAATTTAAATAAGAGTTGCTTTGTCTACCATCACACCACACTTTGAGACACTTATTTAGAGCAAGAAGCATCCCCAATTTTCCAATAAGTTCTAAATAATTTCATATGTTTCAATTACAGTTTATTTTATTGGGTTTTTGCCTCAGCAGCAGTTCAATTTTCACTGGTTTTGTGATTACTGCACTATCCTTTTTGGAAATTATCCCTGTTTGTTTACAAAATTGTTTAAAAAGTGAATACATTGTAGAATATTGCACACGTTGTTTTGTGGAATAAATTATAATGTTTCAGAAATTCAATTATTTTTGGGTCGCGACTTAATGACCAAGGACAATTGTGGGTCCTGAGGGTCCATAGGTTGAGAACCACTACTCTAGCAGATTGTAAAAGGTGTTCGCCCATGGTGCTAAAACTTTAGGGACATTTCACAGAGCCCAATTGCAAGTGAAATTAGTTTGCAGCGAACTAATTTTATTTGGAATGATACTGCATATCTCCAGGTCGGGGATACCCATGATAAATATATTATTCTGTGCTTATATTATATCTAGTGTGGAGGCTTTTAATCTCATTTTTTGCCCTCCACCACAACTTAAATGAGTATATATATTACACAGTATATATTTATTGGTGTTTTCCCAATTGTTACCTCTGCATTATAGATATTCATATTTGAAGGAGTATTTGTTTTTCTTTATGTCATCATATTGCATCAGCCACTAAAAAAGGCAAGAAAAAATATGTAAAACCTCACCAAAATACCTCGTGACACATCACCTCTTTCGTAAACTATGCCAGATAAAACACATAGCGACCTGAACTCATTTTTAATCAAGACTATTAAAATAGTATTCCACGGAGCCAAAAAAATTTCTACATCACACCTAGATGCTGGTAGAATTCACGTGACATTTGGTGTGACATTACTCTGGCTTCATTAATCACACTGAATATTCAATGGAAGGTCAAAGCTTATGTCCTTGGAAATTCTTAAATGTTTTAATATGAATTAAAAATATATAATTACTTGCACTGAAAGGATGTCACGCAACACATTTATGCATCAAAGGAGCCTGTAGGCACATAGGAAAAACCAGAAGCCTGGGCTTAGTGAGAGTAATTTGAGAAAGAAGTGGAGACAGCTGGAAGAGAGACCTTAAGTTATGGACCTGCCCTGGGTGGGAGGGTTGAGTGGGACAGCAGAGTGGAAGGAGCCATGGAGCCTGTCTTGTGTGTATGCTGTGAATACAGTGAATAAGATTATGGAGGGAGATTTTAAAATAAAGGCAAACATAAAATACAATTGCATAAATATGGCTGTCAGGAAAATAGGGTTGAGAGCAGGGGACGATGTGATGGATCTGGATACCTTGATGCAGGTTTAGGGGTGCGGAGTGGAAGGAGCCATGCATGCAGAGTGGAAGGATACCATACAGGAATATTGTGTTTCCTGCTAACCAACCATATGTTAGCTACACAAACTAAAGATTTATGATTTTTACATTTTCTCCCTAACTCTGCATACACCAGAGCGTGTTTTGCCCGTCAAGGCTCGTCAGGGGTGCTCAAATGAATGAAGGAGCTCATACGCTATTTAACCAGGTTCAATTCAGCTATCATTAACAAAATGGTTAAAATTAGTTCAGCACACAGGGGTGAAATGGATCACTAGCGAAAGGGCTAAATAAGTCAGTTGACGCTTACAACTTTAGGGTGGCGAGCTGCCCCTGTATCTGGAAAATCGCATCTCATTCAGCTCTTTGACTATATACAGGGTTATTCAAAGAGTCAAACTGGCCACAAAATTGCCCGAATAGTGAATTTCCCAGTACAGTGCAATTTCGTGGCCGTGTTCAAAAAGCTGGCAGTTCGCTAAATATTGGCGGCAGTTTTTCGGCTCGATTCTGTGGTTTGTTTGGTGATTTTTTTTTTTTACCCAAATAATCTTTTTTTCCCCCAAAAAAGAATAAAACCAGTTGAATATCTGGGACGAGCCATCCCTGAGGAGGAATGGACAACACTAACGGAATACTCCTTGAGGCTTACAATCTGCGGCCCTGGGTCAGGTCCTATGCCATGTGAGTACATTTTATTATTATTATTCTTTATTTATAAAGCGCCAGCATATTCCGCAGCGCTGTACAATAGGCACAGTATAGACAGGGTTACAATACATTGAACAACATTTGACAAACAGTACAGGAGGAGATGAGGGCCCTATTCCCGTAGGAACTCACAATCTGGGAGGGTTGGGGTTGAAAACAGGAGGAGAGGACTGTAAGGTGAGAGTGATTGATGGTTGCGTCAGTGAGTTGGGTGGTAGGCTTCCCTAAATAGGAACGTTTTAAGGGAGCGTTTGAAGGAAGAGAAGTTAGGGGAAAGTCTGACAGTACGAGGGAGAGCGTTCCAGAGAGTGGGGGCTGCGTGTGAGAAATCCTGCAGTCTATCATGGGAAGAGGTGATGCGGGTAGAAGCTAGGCGCAGGTCACTGTTTGACCTTAGGGAGCGGGCTGGGGTGTATTTGGTGATTAGTGAGGACAGGTAGTGGGGAGCTGAGTTAGTGAGGGTTTTGTAGGTAAGGATAAGGATTTTGAACTTAATTCTGAAGTGGATGCAGTAGATTCCATCTACTCTTTACTTGGTTTCCAGTCCAGTTTGCACTATGGTCCCCACCTTTTATGTTTAAGGTCTTCAAGGGATCCGAGATCAGAGGGGCGTTTGGGTGGTCGGATAACAACCCAGAAGTCTAACACCCAGAGCCAGGCGGGCTCAGTCTTATGTGAGTGCAAGAGAGTGTAAATATACCTATACCTTTACCCTATGGGTCGCACTATGATGTATTCTCTTTCTTTTGAGGATATTGAAAGGAGAAGACTGGTCAAAATTCTTTGGAACCATCATTTAAGACCACTCTAGGAATACGGTGATCGCTACACCCTTTCTGTTTTTTGTATGTATCTATATGTAGCTTAGGTGCAAAGAAGAGGGGTTAATCCCGAGCGCTTAATAAAAAAAAGTTACAAAGTTTCAAATGCATCTGCTTTAAAGTTTAAATGTGAAATACTATTTAGGGCCAGAAACAAGATGAGGATGAAAACAGATGTCCCTATTCCTTTCTAGTTAATTGTTATTGCTGGCAATATAAATGAGCAGAAAAAAATAATGCAAGCTGCTGTTCTACACTTATATTATAAGACCCTCAGGGTGAGATGTTATGTAAACTGTTTGCTATATTATGCTCTTTATGGTCACTTAAGGAACATTTATTAACACCATTAAAAGAATTGTTTAAATAACATGTAAATAATATGCAATATACATTTACCGGCAATATATGTCTGAACACAAAACTTTCTTGTAAAAACGCTAAATTTTAAAATGTGATTTACATTTAAATTAAGTCTATCATAGAATTTCTCACTATATTTTTCACACTGAATATTCTAAATACAAGTTACACGTTTTAAGTTAAATATTCCTACAGTATTATTCAGTGAGGTAAAGGATTAATGCACATATAAATGGGAATTATGCTAGATTGTAAACCACACTGTAATGAAGGGAGAAGACATTGCTCAGTGCCATCAGATCACAGAAAAAGCCAAGATAAATTGAACAAATTTCCAGCACGTACCTACATGAACAAACGAGACACTGTTGACTGTGAGCGAAGTTTAAAATGTTATATTTGTATTTAGTTGACAGTAACATAATCCACATACAGGAGGGGTTGCTTTATCAGGGGCTTTTCACAGATGTGAAAATAAACAGGCTGACAGATACGCACATAGACAGACAGACAGACAGACTGATGGATGCTTGCACACAGATTTATACATCCTATTTGCTGGCAGTGGATCCTCGGTGTGGGCAGTTTGGGCTCTGATAAAGTACTTATGATGCATCTCGATGGCCCCTGCAGCCTCTTCCTATACTCCTGTATCGTGATCTATTGGCTTCTGGCAACAGCAAATGTGCAGAATATTCTGCCCTTCTTGGAGATGAATAGGAACCTTTTTCCATGTAATCTGATTATTATTGGAAACCCTGCGTGACCCCACTCCACATCTCCACACTAAGGGCCATATTACATTCCTCGCCCATCGGTTTTGCGCGAACGCAAATGCGCATTTGCGCGAGGACAAAACTATTTGTGCAGAACGTTGTATTTCAACATTCGCACAAACGATGCGCGTTGTCGTTTAACGAGGATGGACTTGCGTGAGCGTGATGAACTGTGCGCGTCCTATACTTAACATTATGAGCGCAAATG
This sequence comes from Leptobrachium leishanense, assembly GCA_009667805.1. NCBI lineage: Eukaryota > Metazoa > Chordata > Amphibia > Anura > Megophryidae > Leptobrachium > Leptobrachium leishanense. Next base: position 126,258,302 of record CM019066.1, read on the forward strand.
CGTTAAGCGGATGGTATTTCAATAGATGCGCAACTTCCTACGAACGACGTTTGCGCGCATAATTTTAACGTCTTTGAAAAGCTGGTGGTAACTGCAAATCTGAACGTTCTGGCAGAAACAAAATACACCAGCACGAAAAAAAAATACAGCACAGTATAGTTACACATTCTACACATACCCAAACAAAAAAAAATTGTGAATTCGTGCATATTTTTTTTATTGCTGCAGCATGTATACTTAGATTTATTTTGACAGGCGCAAAAATGTTAGTCAATTAAGGTGAATTGATGTCAATTAAGGTTCTTAATTCTGATTGACTGAATCCCGCAAAAAAAACAGTCCGTGCACTGATTTACATGCGCAACGTTACTGCGCGCGTATTACACTTTGTTTTGCGCGTTTTTTTACTAACGTTATTTTTTGATGGATGAAAAAATGCGTTCGGATCCGAATATCACATTAATTTTCCTGCAATAACGCTGGAGAATGCGTGCAGAAAAAATTGCGCTGCGCGAGCGCATTTGCGCAGAGGATGTAATATGGCCCTAAGGTTGGTAGCAAAGCTGCAGGAGGCATAACAAGAGATGATTGGGATCCTTAGTATACATATTGCACATGCAGCATTTGGTTAATGAGCACCAGGATAGCAGGTTCAAGTCAACCAGGCCACTCAAGCCAGGGCCCAGCTGAATTTGCAACCTCTGCTAGTTTTGGCCAAATTCTTTACCCTATGCTTTATATTGTTCTGTTTTCCCTTCGTCTTCACATGTTGACAGGTTAATTCCCCCTACCCAGGGGTTTATGGCTCTATTCTTCCTCATTGTCCTCAGGACTTTTTCCAAGGTGCCTTCTATCTATGGAAATCCTCCACTCAAAAAAAAAAAAAATCTGACTCTCCCCGTGCCTCCATTCTTTCCAAAACTTCTTGAAAACACATAACGTCAGAGAGGCCTTTCAGCACACTCCATAATTCCAATTCACATGTCCTGGTCTATTTTCCCACTGCCCAAATGCACTCCAGGACTTCTCATATTTTGCCCAATATTTACCCTCACCTCTGTATCTTAATCCACTACTCTTAGATTGTAATCTCACTCGAGGAGGGTCTTCTTTTCCTATATTCTCAATTTGTCAAACCTTCTTGTTAGGTTCATGCTTGTTTTGTTCCTACCCATTGCACAGCACTGTGGAATATGCTGATGCTTTATAAATAAATGTAATTGTAAGTGCATGGCCTAGTGCCCCATGCTTTCCATCCAGTGCATGACTCAAACCCCAATGCTTTCCACCAAGTGTCTAACCCTTTTCTCCTGCCTTAGACATTGCACAGTAGAGTTTCAATCCTATATCGGCAGGCCAAACTGGCCATTGGAGACACCATGCATCTTCACAATGAACCAATGTTGGGCTAAATTACAATCTTCGCGCAAACGTTTGCGCCGGCACAAAAATGCATTAACGCGGGTAAAATCCTTTGCGCCAAATGCCATATTACATTGTCAGCGCAACAAACACATGGAATCGTCTACCGCGGCTGAACCTGCGCGAACGCTGCGCGAGCTTACTGTACATCGCGCGTCCTATACTTAACATTGTGAGCGCAAACGCGAATGTGCACTGGTATGCGGATGGTATTACAATCTATGCGCAGAATTTAACGCATAGCCTTTGCACGCATAATTTTAGCAACTCCTAAAAACTGGTGTTAATGGCAAATCTGAACAACCTGGCCGAACCCAAATACACCCGCCCAAAAATAAAAAACAATGCAGCAAAGTATATTTACAAATTCCACTCATACCAAACCTATAAAATTGAGAAGTTGTGTGTTCATCTATTATATGCTCAGATTGAATTTCGCAGGCGCAATTTCTTAACGTGAGATAATTGTGGTTCTTAATTCTGATTGGCTGAATCGTGTGAAAAAAACAGTGCGCACACATTTGTACGCGTCCGGTTTATGCACATTATTGCTCGATGGATGAAAAAATGCGCGAGGATTGTAATTCCAGCGGTGATTTGCGCACGTAAACGTTTAACGCTTGTCGCACAAATTCACGCGTTGCACGTGCGTTTTTGCGTGAAGATTGTAATTTAGCCCAAAGAGTTTTTCTGTTATCTGCTCTCTGTTGTACTGATTGGATTTCTCCTTCTACATGAAATGTATTAGAAAATTAGAGATCCAGGTCTATTTTTTCTTCCCGGTCTGGTCCTGTATGTAGAAATTAGTGCAATCTTCAGATTCAGGCTTAGAGATCCTGACATCAGAGTTCCATTCTCAGGTGGTGGAGTAGATAGAGGCAGCCCCCATGTGATCATTCAGTGCAGCTTCCAAAGTGACTGGCTGGTCATACCGCCCAGGTAATTTGACCAAACACCTTTTGTGTTTTTAGTTCATTCAATTGTTCATTCTGTTGTTTTCTGTCAATGGTATTTGAATACAGCTTTCTATTTTTCACAATCAGCCTCTTCTGCAAAGCTACATTGGTTTTACTTTTTTATGTGTATGTTTCCCAATGCGCCTACGTGTTAATACAGATATCATGAATGTTAGTTTAAAGACATTTCTCTTTTCATCACTTTTTTCTTCTTTTTTATTTCCTAAGAAAAGTTCATCTCGGTCAATGATCTGTAAAGCTGCCCTTACCTTGCTTAAACTGTCCTTGCTAAAATTAAGTGTAATTCCACAGTGTCTGAGCTGTGTGGTTTTAACCTTTTGGTGTCAATCCAAACATACATAAAATTAAATACGGTAACCAATAAAGTCTAACGGTTATTCAGAGAGTGGTGAAAAGCAGAATGACTGGAAAACTGAAAATTCTAGGTTAAAATAGCCAAACCAGAAAAATTCTCCCATTTATCTCACTTTCCAAATTGGCTATTTTTACCTAGAATCTTCAGTTCTCCAGTCATTCTCCTGGTTTTCACCACTCTCTGAATAACCCTGTAATAGTTCTAGTACTTTTTTTTTTTACTGTTTTGTTTATACAAGAGACAACTTTGTCTCCATTTTGTCCAGTGATGGTTATAATATGATACATAGAAAGTGAATTTGTATTGAAACTGAGAACTTTTAGTAATTTGCATTAAAGCAGAGATATATACAGTAGATCATAATGTCTAAGTGTACTTTTTACGTAATTCAACTGATCTAACTTTACACAGGTTTTACTTTCATTTATGAGAATGTTTTGGAGGACCGACATGCACAGAGCATTCCATTAGAATGTGCACATCTATTAAATACAGATTTTTGCATAGAATTTTTCAGCACAGAATGCTTATTTTTTATATAGTGAACCAATCTATTTTCAAGCTCTTTATCATGAAGCTGCTAGGGAAGATCCCAGAATTATATGCAAGGACATAAATGTGAGAGCAGATTAAACAGCTTTAGAGTGTGCCGGAGCATGCCTACACACTCCCTGCGCACACTTATGCTTTGACGTATTGATGGTATTACCATAAAAATTAATAGTCTCTTTTGCATGTCCTCATGTCCTCATTCCGCTTTTGCAGAATCAGTTAGGGGAGTATATGATTTATTGGGGTGCTATCATCCCACATTGAGAACGGTGGACTGATTCACCTCTTCTGGCCGCCGGGAGTAGAGTAAGGCTGAGGAAATATAGTCGCGAGAACAAGATCGCGCATGGCTCGCGTCCCAGCAGAAAAACCGTCTATGGGGTCCTATGGACTCCAGGGGGCAAAACTCTCGGCAGCGTGGAAGCACTACAGTGAGTATCATGAAGGGTTGTGCTGTGTTCTGGGTCAGATGGGTGAATTAGCGCCTGCCGGGGAATATGGTGGTAAAACAGGGGCGCTACGGAAAACCTGCAGGTTTCCCCCATTAGCATCCCGATTTTAGAGCAGGATGTGGAATAGTGCCCTTAGTTGTTTCACATCAGGATTTTCTTCGAGTTCAACAGATATCAATTAAGAAAGAGATGAAATTATGGGAATGCAGGAAGATGATATTTGGAATCCACGGCACCATCTGCTTGTAATTATTTATTATTATTAATAATCTTTATTTATAAAGTGCCAGCATATTCCGCAGGGGTGTACAATGGGTACAGGGTTACAATACATTGAACAAACCAGTACAGGAGGAGATGAGGGCCCTATTCCCGTAGGAACTCAGTCTAGAAGGGTTGGGGATGGAAACAGGAGGAGAGGACTGCAAGGTGAGAGTGATGGACTGGTTGGGGCAGCTAAGTGTATTAGTGAGTTGGGTGGTAGGCTTCCCTAAATAGGAATGTCTTAAGGGAGTGTATGAAGGAAGAGAAATTAGGGGAAAGTCTAGCAGTACAAGGCAGAGTGTTCCAGAGAATGGGGGCTGCGCGTGAGAAATCCTGCAGTCTATCATGGGAAGAGGTGATACAGGGAGAAGCTAGGCGCAGGTCGCTGTTTGACCTTAGGGAGCGGGCTGGGGTATATTTGGTGATTAGTGAGGACAGGTAGTGGGGAGCTGAGTTAGTGGGGGTTTTGTAGGTAAGGATAAGGATTTTGAACTTAATTCTGCAGTGGATGGGGAGCCAGTGAAGGGACTCGCAGAGGGGAGCGGCAGAGACAGAGCGGCGGGTGAGGTGAATTAGCCTGGCGGAGGCGTTCAGGATGGATTGTAGGGGGGAGAGGCGGGACAGAGGGAGGCCAGATAAGAGATTATTGCAATAGTCGAGTCGGGAGATTACCAGGGCGTGTATGAGTTGTTTTGTGGTGACAGCGGTAAGAAATGGCCGAATTCTGGAAATATTATGCAGTTGGTATAGGCAGGAGGAGGAAAGAGACTTGATGTGGGGGATAAAGGAAAGAGCAGAGTCAAGTGTAACTCCAAGGCAGCGAACTTGGTTTGATGGGGAGATGGTGATACCCTCCACTGTGATAGAGAAGTCAGGAGGTGGGGAGGCATTGGAGGGAGGAATAAGTAGGAGTTCAGTCTTTGACGTGTTGATCTTTAGGTGGTGGGAGGCCATCCAGGAGGAGATGCCAGATAAACAGTCACTGACTTTTGAAAGGACAGGGGGAGAGAGATCAGGGGTAGAGAGGTAGATCTGAGTGTCATCAGCGTAGAGGTGGTGGAGAGAGATCAAAATGTCCCCAGTCTCTCTCCACAAATCACTCTCCATGGCCACACACGGCCCGGCAGCACAACCTTCCATGGAGTCCTATGGACTCCAGGAGGTGATAGTCATGGTGCACGTTAGCCCTGCTGCGAGTATCCGTGAGGGTAGTGCTTGTTACGAGGCAGTCTGCTGAATCCGCACCTGCCCCATAATATATTATTTTTTTTATTTATAAGGCGCCAGCATATTCCGCAGCGCTGTACAATAAGCACAGTATAGACAGGGTTACAATACATTGAACAACAATTGACAAACAGTACAGGAGGAGATGAGGGCCCTATTCCCATAGGGACTCACAATCTGGGAGGGTTGGGGTTGGAAACAGGAGGAGAGGACTGTAAGGTGAGAGCTGCTCAGTAGAGCGGCCTTTTGGTTACAATTGTTAGGTACCCACTCTAAAGAGGTGCCTTGAAGTGGCGAGTGGGCTTACGTTGCAATGGCCATTGAAACAAACAAAAACCTCATTTTTGTTGTACATGGAACACATAGAAACGAGCGCAGATGACTCTTTTTTCCTTGTTATGTTTTATACATTGACTGGGCTGTTACTCCTGGCAGTTGCTGCCGCTCCGGTGAGTATGGGCGCGACGCCATTTTTTCTGTATTTATGTAAGGTGAGAGTGATTGATGGTTGCGTCAGTGAGTTGGGTGGTAGGCTTCCCTAAATAGGAATGTTTTCAGGGAGCGTTTGAAGGAAGAGAAGTTAGGGGAAAGTCTGACAGTACGAGGGAGAGCGTTCCAGAGAGTGGGGGCTGCGCGTGAGAAATCCTGCAGTCTATCATAGGAAGAGGTGATGCGGGGAGAAGCTAGGCGCAGGTCACTGTTTGATCTTAGGGAGCGGGCTGGGGTGTATTTGGTGATTAGTAAGGACAGGTATTGGGGAGCTGAGTTGGTGAGCGCTTTGTAGGTGAGGATTTTGAATTTAATTCTGCAGTGGATGGGGAGCCAGGGAAGGGACTAGCAGAGGGGAGCAGCAGAGACAGAGCGGCGGGTGAGGTGGATTAGCCTGGCGGAGGCGTTCAGAATGGATTGTAGAGGGGAGAGGCGAGAGAGAGGGAGGCCAGATAAGAGATTATTGCAATAGTCAAATCGGGAGATTACAAGGGCGTGGATGAGTTGTTTTGTGGTGTCAGCGGTAAGAAATGGCCGAATCCTGGAAATAGAGACTGGATGTGGGGGATAAAGGAAAGAGCCGAGTCTAGTGTAACTCCGAGACAGCGAACCTGGTTTGATGGGGAGATAGTGATACCCTCCACCATGATAGAAAAGTCAGGAGGTGGGGAGGCATTAGAAGGAGGAATTAGTAGGAGCTCAGTCTTAGACATGTTGATCTTCAAGTGGTGAGAGGCCATCCAGGAGGAGATGCCAGATAAACAGTCAATGACTTTGGAAAGTAATTATTAGATTTAGTTACAGCGTATGTACAGTCAGGTCCAGAAATATTGGGACATCGACACAATTCTAACATCTTTGGCTCTATACACCACCACAATGGAGTTGGAATGAAACAAACACAATGTGCTTTATCTGCAGACTGTCAGCTTTAATTTGAGGGTATGTACATCCAACTCAGGTGAACGGTGTAGGACTTACAGCAGTTTGTAGATGTGCCTCCCACTTGTTAAGGGACCAAAAGTAATGGGACAGAATAATAATCATAAATCAAACTTTCCCTTCTTAATACTTGGCTGCAAATCCTTTGCAGTCAATCACAGCCTGAAGTCTGGAACGCATAGACATCACCAGACGCTGGGTTTCATCCCTGGTGATGCTCTGCCAGGCCTCTACTGCAACTGTCTTCAGTTCCTGCTTGTTCTTGGGGCATTTTCCCTTCAGTTTTGTCTTCAGCAAGTGAAATGCATGCTCAATGGGATTCAGGTCCGGTGATTTGACTTGGCCATTGCATAACATTCCACTTCTGTCCCTTCAAAAACTCTTTGGTTGCTTTTGCAGTATGCTTTGAGTCATTGTCCATCTGCACTGTGAAGCGCCGTCCAATGAGTTCTGCAGCATTTGGCTGAATGTGAGCAGGTAATATTGCCCGAAACACTTCAGAATTCATCCTGCTGCTTTTGTCAGCAGTCACATCATCAATAAATACAAGAGAACCAGTTCCATTGGCAGCCATACATGCCCACGCAATGACACTACCACCACCATGCTTCACTGATGAGGTGGTATGCTTCGGATCATGAGCAGTTCCTTTCCTTCTCCATATTTTTCTCTTCCCATCACTCTGGTACAAGTTGATCTTGGTCTCATCTGTCCATAGGATCTTGTTCCAGAACTGTGAAGGCTTTGTTAGGTGTTGTTTGGCAAACTCTAATCTGGCCTTCCTGTTTTTGAGGCACACCAATGGTTTACATCTTGTGGTGAACCCTCTGTATTTACTCTGGTGAAGTCTTCTCTTGATTGTTGACTTTGACACACATACACCTACCTGCTGGAGAGTGTTCTTGACCTGGCCAACTGTTGTGAAGGGTGTTTTCTTCACCAGGGAAAGACTTCTTCACTCATCCACCACAGTTTTCCGTGGTCTCCCGGGTCTTTTGGTGTTGCTGAGCTCACCGGTGCGTTCCTTCTATTTGAGAATGTTCTAAACAGTTGTTTTGGCCACGCCTAATGTTCTTGCTATCTCTGATGGGTTTGTTTTGTTTCTTCCACCTAATGATTGCTTGCTTCACTGATAGTGAAGGCTCTTTGGATCTCATCTTGAAAGTTGACAGCAACAGATTCCAAATGCAAATAGCACACTTGAAATGAACTCTGGGCCTTTTATCTGCACATTGTAATTGGGGTAATGAGGGAATATCACACACCTGGCCATGGAACAGCTGAGAAGCCAATTGTCCCATTACTTTTGGTCCCTTAACAAGTGGGAGGCACATCTGCAAACTGCTGTAAGTCCTACCCCGTTCACCTGAGTTGGCTGTACATACCCTCAAATTAAAGCGGACAGTCTGCAGTTAAAGCACATTGTATTTGTTTCATTCCAACTCCATTGTGGTGGTGTATAGAGCCAAAGATGTTAGAATTGTGTCGATGTCCCAATATTTCTGGACCTGACTGTATGTGCATAAATATACACTGTGAGCTGGGAAACAGGTAGCGGGTGCAATTGCTCTCTGGGGTGAGCACTTTTGAAAGGTTCAGTGACCAGACCAGTGACTTGCCTTCAAACAATGGTACATTTATTGCCCTTCAAACAATGGTACATTTATTGCTGCAACACACAGGTTATACACCGTGCTGTACAGTGCTCAAAAATAAACACTTCAAAAGCAAAGAAAATTCCTAGCCATGTCCCGGCACTAACTAAACATTAAATAGTCCTGACTAACAACCTGTACAAACCTATTGTTTGTCAGGCTTCAGCAAATCAGCATGACCAACCTTGTGCTCCAGCAGATAGAGACTGTCTGCTCCCCAGGTTCCAGAGCGATGTCTGTTTGCCTCACCTGCACTAAATTGCCACTCAGGCCAACTGCAAAACCAGGGGCTTACTAGAGGTTCCAGAAGGTGTAAGAGAGGAATCTGGGTGACACATAAACCCCGGACAGGACCTTTCCTTGCTCTCTACATGATGCCCTGTTACAGACCCTCCCCCCTTGTTTCAACCCCCTGGGTGGAACACTGACAGCTACACAAGTGTAGATTGGCTGTGCACAAAGAGCCCTCTTCAGGACCTGTAAAGATTCCTCTGCTTCTGGGGACCATTTGACCATCAAATTCTTCCCTTTGGTAAGGTCTGTCAATGGGGCTGCAAGAGTTGCAAAGTTTGGGATAAACCTCCTGTAGTATCCCGTTATCCCAAAGAAAGCTCTGACTTGTTTTTTGCTGGTGGGACGTGGCCACTCCTGAATGGCTTCTACTTTGTTTAGCTGGGGTTTTATGACTCCACTCCCAATCGTGTAACCTAAATATTTGGCTTCCTCTAACACCAGGGCACATTTTTTGGATTAGCAGTGATACCTGCTTTATGGAGAGTTTCCAAGACAGCTTGGACTCGAGGCAAATGAGATTCCCAGTCAATGCTATGTAGTACTATGTCATCCAAGTATGCTGCAGCATACTGTTGGTGGGGTCTCAAAAGTTTGTCCATAGCTCTCTGAAATGTAGCAGGTGCATTTTGTAACCCAAAAGGCATCCTTTTTTTTGTATTTAAGATTTTAATTTTGCCAAAAGAAGGTCACACTTCGACCAGCAAGGTTGGCCTCGCAGGGCCAGACAGCAGACACTTATCAAACATGTAAAACGTAAGGGGGGGGGACAAAATCACAGAAGAAGCTCTGAAAAACGTCAAAAAGCTGGGGTGGGGGACAATAAAAGTCAGCAGGTACATTTCAGAAAAAATAAAAAGGTCAGCTCCTACTGAGTGTAAATCAGTATATAAAAAAAAATAAAAAATAAACAAAAAGTCAGCTTTCAACAAAACTCAAAAGGGTCTCATCAACCAGCGTCCCGGAATGGGATATCTCGTAGGGCAGGTAGGGCACCTCTAAAGATTCCAAAATATGGAGGCCCGTCCTCAAGGTAAGAGGCATGCAGCACTTAAAAACCTCGAGTCACACAGGGGCACACGTCGCCGACACCCCCAATGAGAGCTTCAGGCAACCGTTGAAGAGGAGACGGAGCAAGATACCCATATCGAGACGCCTCCCCAGTTGACCCAACTGGGCTCCTCATGCCTCTACAGCGGTCCGGGAAATGCAGCTTGGTACAAGGATCCACAGTCGACAGGTGCTGCAGGACCACTCCGCGGAGATCGCTCTGCCACTGGCAAGAGAACTGGCCGTAGACCAGACTCCTGTTCGACACTTCCTCCTCGCTGACCAACGCACTCCCCCGAGGCCGCACAGCTGAACGCTCCAGCCCCCCCAACACACTCCCCCGAGGCCGCACAGCTGAACGCTCCAGCCCCCCCATCGGGTGTCTCCGAGGTCCCCCTCGGCCAGGTCTCGCATTCCTCTCCAGCGCCGCAGGACCTCCGTGAAGGTCCGAAGATCACCCCGTGTTAATAGCTGCCCGTCATTAGGGATGAGCTGTTCGGTTCGATATGTTCGGAGTTCGCATCGGACATCGGCCGTTCGACAGTTCGCGAACTTCGAACATTTCCGCGTGTTCAGTTCGAGTTCGAATTTTTTTTTTAAAAAGTATAAAAAAATGCTTAAAAAATACAAAAAAATCTAGAAATAAAGAGACTCTTTACTGCAGAATATTATAAGCAACGGTTTATTAGATATTGGATTAAAACGGGAATATTTTTAACATTGAAGCCTATGGGATAAAACATTCTTCTTACTAAAACATCAGGCAGACACGGCCCTCTAATCAGGCACTGTAAAGGGAAGCCTGCAGGGGCCTCTCAAGGATCCCCTTGAGGAGCATTGAGAAGCATGCGGCTGCCGGATGACGGAGCTGCGACTGTGCGGGCTAGCCACCCGGGTGCATGTGGCAGAGACAGGCAGCGCAGGGAGGGAGCCACTGCACCTGCAACCATAGCAGACCCCCCATTTTGAAATGTCCCCGGGAACATAAAATAAAACCTTTTTTTTCTTTCTCTACCTGGCTGAATATATTTAATTATATAGATACATATTAGATATTAGATACATTCAGCCAGGTAGAGGGGGGTGGCATGTGGGCGTCTCAGGCAGTGGTTTTTTTTTTTTGTGTGTATATTTTTAGCAAATTTATAGGGGAAGGTAAGGGCAGGTATGATATATATATATATAGATCAGATATATATCTATATTCTTATAAATATATATATCCAGACTTGTATTACACACACATTTTGGCAACTAATTTCCCCCCCCCCATTTGGCTGATCCCTCCAGAAGGAATGTTGAACCCGATAGAGCAGAGAATAATATATATATTCTCTGCTCTGTCGGGTTCAACATTTCTTCTGGAGGGATCAGTCAAGTGGGGGGGCACATTTAGTTGAGATTGTCCACGTCACCCCCCCATGTGCGTATGTGTATATATGGTCTGAGGTCTGTGGGTGGGTGTATATATATATATATATATATATATATATCTGCGTGTTGATATATACGTATATGTGTGTGTGTGGTATCCAGGGCCGGTGCAAGCATTTTTGTTTACTCATTGTGAAGTTGCGTTTTGGTGCCCCCCTCCACCCAATCCGTGCCATGCCAATCGGGAGTGTTTGGTGTCCTCACGCATTGCCAATCTATGCTGTGCCTGTTGCCCCTCCTGTGCCAACAGGGCCAATCTACAGAGTGTGTGGTCCCCTCCTTTGGCAATGTGGCATAGGAGGGGCATCAGGCATTGCACAAATTTGCAATGTGGCCTGGTGGTGCCCCCTGGTCTTGCTGTGTCAATATACCCACATATTTCAAACTGCCTGCGACTCCCAGTGTTTTCCTGTGATCCTGCTACCTACCACTCTTACTCTGTTGCTGTGGTCCGCTGTCTGACTCCAGGTCTCCAGAAGCAGACTGGCAGCAGGGTCCTCGTCCTCTAATTCAATTCACTCCCCCTTAATTAATTTGCCCCCTTTAATTACTTTCACCCCTCCCCCTTAAATTCATTTCATGTAGCGTATGACAGAGCTCCACAGCAATAAACCTCACAGTAATGTACCGATATCAGTTTACACAAACCCCCCAGCAGAACATTACACACACACACCAGCAGAACATTACACACACACCCCAGCAGAACATTACACGCACACCCCAGCAGAACATTACACACACACACCCCAGCAGAACATTACACACACACACCCCAGCAGAACATTACACACACACACCCCAGCAGAACATTACACACACACACACCCCAGCAGAACATTACACACACACACACACCCCAGCAGACATTACACACACACCCCAGCAGAACATTACACACAAACCTCCCCAGCAGAACATTACACCCCAGCAGAACATTACACCCCCCAGCAGAACATTACACACACACCCCAGCAGAACCTTACCCCTCCCAGAAGAACATTACACCCCCCAGCAGAACATTACACCCCGAGCAGAACATTACACACACACACCCCCTCCCATCCCTCATTTTATTCAAACCTTTTAAAAATCTTCTCTCGGCCTCTCTGGCCAGTCCTCCTTCACACTACAGTGGAAGCACGCAGGCTGACTCTGCTGCAGGGCCGCACCCTAAGCTTTGGGGTTTGTCCTCCAGGCTTTTCTGCTGCTGCGTGCCCTGGCTATGCATGTCATGTGAGGAGGGCGGTGCCAAATTATGCAGTGTGCCTGCTCGTGTTTAGAATGTGGGACTGAGGCAGGCACACTGCATCAGTTTGAGAGTGCGCGGCTGGGCCCCTGGTTGATGTCTGAAGATCATTCATAGCTCCGCTTCCGGTATTTTAAAAACAGAATTTTTCCACCCCTCACACTGACAGCAAGCCAGGACAGTAAGGCCTTACACTGGCGCCGACCCTGGTGGTATCAATGCATCCCTACTCTATACACAGCGCTCCGTGTCCCTATAATATATATGAACAGGGGTTACCTTTTTTTATATTTTTATACTATTCCTATTAAATTAACAGTAATTTTTGATGTATTTTATTTAGTAGAAACTTTTTTTTGCCTATATATGTGCTTTGTGAAAATAAAACGGTTTTCTGTGTTCATTTTAATTTAGTTAGTGGATTCCTGTCCAATGCAGTGAGAAGCAAACGTAATGCAGTGTAGCCACGCTGCGAGGCGGAGTGAAGTCAAGCCTGCAAAATGTTTGCTTCTCTTCACTTCGCTGTGCGTCGCTACACGCTCACTGTGTCTCAGCCTTTATTCCCGCATCGCTAGCTTACCGAATCAGTTTGTATACTTGTTACTGACCCTGCTTATTCTGAGGACCCGATCTGTTGCCGACTTTGCCTGCCATGTGACTATTCTGTGTATTCCCTGCCTGTTCTGTTTGCTTCCTGTTGCTACGGGTGTGCGCCGATTCTCTCCATATACAGTAGAGCAGTACAAGTGCGTAAACATTGCTGACCCGGTTTTGTTATAGCTGCTGATGTAACTGAATAGATCGGGATCTCTTCTGCATTACCAAAACCTCCACCACTGCACTCTTCCAAAATACCACAGAGGGGTTACGGTGTGAAGGCACTTGCTGCCACCAAAAGGCAAAATATTTGGGTGCACTGATGCCTGTACCAGATTCATATCATTTTAATATTTGACCGCAGGGTCCAACCCTGCACTCTTCCACAATACCACAGAGGGGTTACAGTGTGCCGACACTAAAGGCCCAATTTTAAAGCACCTATTGTTACTTTCATCCAAAGCCTGCATAAATTTCACCATAATTTAGCCAAAAAAAATCACTAAACTTGTTCCGCGTGTCCTAAAACGTCTCTTTTCATACAGGCTGCTGCCCCAAGCAGTTGTTTATGAATAGATTAAAGGAAAACCATTTACTGTCATTTTAAACGTAATTTTTTTTGTTTTTAATTGTTTCTATTGTAGCGCTGGGTTAAAACACTGTTGCTGTAGTACTGGACAATGGGACTACATTTTCTAGCATGCTTTGCGGCGGGGAACAGGGAGTGGGTGGTCAGGAGAGACTTACATCCGCAGCCTCGTGGAGAGAACAGTCAGAGCGCGCAGAGGAGTGAAGAGAGTAAGACGCGCGTGAGAGAGACAACGATCGTGACCAGGCCGGAGCACAGGTGCGGCATTGCGGAGCTGGAGATCGATTCACTTTACTTGCCAAAGACCTAGTGATCCACTGCTGGGAAGTTTACACAGATACAGAGTATGCTGAAGGACCCCGAGTTAGGAGACCGCAGATGATCTAATGGGAGTGCAGGCGGCGAGCTGAGCATCTTGTGGCAGAAACAGACAAGCAAGACAGCGGATCCGGTGACACAGAGTCCCAGTCAGATCGAGCGGAGATACGTCCTGGGTCGAGTAGAGCGCAGAGTATCTTTCGGATGGGTGAGAGGCCTTCTCGGCCACTGTAAAAATAATAAAGCACGCTGCAGTTTTGTCAAAACCTACATGGCCCCAACGTGACTAGTTGAAGACACATTGAAATCATTCACTGGCCAGTTGAATCTTGTACCCGGGTACCAATACACACATACACGTACACTTTCTTGGGACACAACCTGTACGGGACTCACACTCCAACCACGAAGGGGTTAAAATTCCTTTTTCTTTTCCACTACGCGTTTCTCGCATTACGAACTACTGTAAATACATATACGTATACCGTGCTGCTCTTTATATGCCAGTTTATTCAGTAAACTTTATAACTTATAAAATCCACAACAGTGCTGGTGTATATTTATTCCCTAGTGTGGGGAGACTGACCCGAGGTTTAAATTCAGCGGCTCCTCCGGGAGTGAGCGCTACACTATACATCCTACAAATCTGCCACTTCACGAGCAGGTTATGGGGACCTCCTAGGCACGATATTTGAAGGAATTTTTCCTTTTTATTTTTAACCCTTATTTCATGGAAAAATCACTGTTAATTTAAAAAGTTTTTTTAAAAAAGTTTTTTTCCTTGGTTCCTGTCACCCAGGGCACTACCCGGACCCCCATACACCTTTTGTGGCAAATATCTTGCATATATGCCCTCTTGGAGGGCACTCTAAAATTCGAACTTTAGAGTCCCATTGACTTGCATTGAGTTCGGTTCGTGTTCGAACTCGAACTCGAACTTTTGAAATTGTTTGAGTTCGAATGCGAACCGAACACGGGGGTGTTCGGCTCATCCCTACCCGTCATCCGTCATTCCCGCAGCAGGTCTTCCAGGTCTGAAAGTGCAGCCTCCATGCCGAACATAGGTGGAGGTGATGGGTCATGGGACCTCCACCCCTCGCACACTCCAGCTGCCTCCACCATCAGTCCAGATGCAGCGGCCGAGAGACGGGGGCCCTCCGTAATCTCAGCCCTCCCCATCCAGGCAGGAATCGAGGGAGCAGGAGCACAGCAGTGCCAAGGGGGGAGTGATTCGGGTGGGGTCAGGACTCGGCAAGAGGCACCACGAGGAGCGCAGCGGCCTGGATGCAGGCCTCAAGATGGCTGCCGACAGCACCTACCCGCAGAGAGAACGGCTGGCAACGGATGTCTCTGGTCCGGAGGGGGGACAAATCGTGCTCTAGACAGCTTACCCACGATGGCCGGCCACTCAGGGACTTCAGGTGAGAAAATCAGTATAAGTAAGCCAGTGAAAAGTCCTGCAACGAGAAGGCCGAGACGGAGCTCAGCCAGAGCACGTCTTGTCCCATTCGTAGCCGGCCACGCCCCCCAAAAGGCATCTTTTTATATTGAAACAAACCCTCAGGGGTTACAAAAGCGGTCTTCTCCTTGGCACCTTCTGTCAGTGGAATCTGCAAATTATGGATGAGCTGAACTCCCCGTGTTCGGTTCGCATTCGAACTCAAACAATTTCAAAAGTTCGAACGCGAACCTGAACCAAACTCAATGCAAGTCAATAGGACTCGAAAGTTTGATTTTTAGAGTGCCCACCAAGAGGGCATATATGCAAGATATTTGCCATAAAAGGTGTATGTGGGTTCAGGTAGTGCCCTGGGGGACAGGAAACAAGGACAAAATGTTTTAAAAAAAACGTTTTTAAAGGAACAGTGAGTTTTCCATGAAATAAAGGTTAAGAATAAAAACAAAAAATTCCTTCAAATATCGTGTCTAGGAGGTCCCCATAACCTGCTCGTGAAGTGGCGGATTTGTAGGATGTATAGAAACATTTAAAAACCAAAAAAATGACATTTCAAATGACGGTAAATGGTTTTCCTTTAATCTATTCATAAACAACTGCTTGGGGCGGCAGTCTGTATTAAAAGAGGAGACATTTTAGGACACGCAGAACAAGTTTAGTGATTTTTTTTGGCTAAATTATGGTGAAACTTATGCAGGCTTTGGATGAAAGTAACAATAGGTGCTTTAAAATTGGGCCTTTAGTGTCGGCAACAGTGCCGTCACACTGTAACCCCTCTGTGGTATTGTGGAAGAGTGCGGGGTTGGACCCTGCGGTCCAATATTAAAATTATATGAATCTGGTACAGGCGTAGGTGCACCCAAATATTGTGCCTTTGGTGGCAGCAAGTGCCTTCACACCGTAAGCAACCCCTCTGTGGTATTGTGGAAGAGTGCAGTGGTGGAGGTTTTGGGAATGCAGAAGAGATCCCCGATCTATTCAGTTACGTCAGCATCAGGGGATTGATAGATGCTGATCCAGAACTGTTTCATTTTTATAAATGTCAGCCGGTCTACAGAGTCGGTGGACAGACGCACTCTTTTGTCTGTGACACATACCTCCAGCGGCACTGAACGTCCTTTCAGAAAGCACGCTGGATGAAGGGCAACCTAGTAGCTGCATAGCATATTGGCTAAATTCTGGCCAGTGATCCAATCTCAACACCCAGTAAACCAGTGGATCATCTGCTGTAAAGGTATCCAGGTCTGCCCTTGCCCCTAGGTAGTCCTGCACCATATGGTGAAGACGCTGGCAATGGGTGCCTACATTTGACGTCCCTGGGTGTCGTGGACTAAAAGAATTTAAAAAGGCATCAGTCAAGCGGCCCGGGCCTTCACCGCTCTTTTAGCAGGCTTTGCAGGATAAGGGATCCCATGCAACGTAGGTTGGAGGTGGCATTAGCTTCTGAGTTTTCCTGGTCAATGAGGATGACCCCATCGTGCACTTCCTCCTCCCAGCCACGTAGCAGTCCTTGGGTTTCTGGGCACACAAAACCCTCCCTTGAGGAATCCCCACCTCCAATGCCCCCACTACTTAAATATTCCTCCTCATCCTCCTCTTGTCTGATCTGAGGACCCGCAGGAATGCTGTCTGCATAAAGACTGGGGCCTTGAGAGCTAGGGAAGGCCTCTTCTTCCTCCTGCTGCTCTGCTTCTAGTGCCACATCTATAATGCCCCGCAGAGTGTGCTCCAGCAGGAACACTAAAGGAATTGTGTCAGTGATGCATGCGCTGTCCCTGCTCACCATTCTCGTTGCCTCCTCAAATGGTGACAGTACAGTGCATGTATCCTTGATCATCAGCCCCTGCGGGGGGGAACCAAGTTGACCTGAACCTGTCCTTGTGCCATACTCACACAGGTACTCATTGATGGCCCTCTGCTGCTTGTGCAGACACTGCGGCATTGCTAATGTCGAGTTCCACCTGGTGGGCATGTCACAGATCAGATGGTGTGTGGAAAGGTGGAATTCTCTTTGAAGTACCCAGGGCTTCCAGAGCTTCTCATCCAGGCCAGAAAAGTCTGCAGCCACTTCAGATGGTCATTCCCAGCAAGCGTTCGCCTGGCAGAAATTCTAAGAGAATTCCACCTTCCCACAAACCGTCTGATCTGTGACATGCCCACCAGGTGGAATTCGACATTAGCAATGCTGCAGCGTCTGCACAAGCAGCAGAGGGCCATACAACGAGTACCTGTGTGAGTATGGCACAAGGACAGGTTCAGGTCAACTTGGGTTTTTTCCCCCCCCGCAGTGGCTGATGATCAAGGATGCATGCACTGTACTGTCACCATTTGAGGAGGCAACGAGGATGGTGAGCAGGGACAGTGCATGCATCAGTGACACAATTCCTTTAGTGTTCCTGCTGGAGCACAGTCTGCGGTGAATTATAGATGTGGCTCTAGAAGCAGAGCAGCGGGAGGAAGAGGAGGCCTTCCCTAGCTCTCAAGGCCCCAGTCTTTCCGCAGACTGCATTCCAGCGGGTCCTACTCAGATCAGACAGGAGGAGGATGAGGAGGAGGACTATTTAAGTAGTGGGGGCATTGAAGGTGGGGATTCCTCAAGGCAGGGTTTTGTGTGCCCAGAAATAGAAGGGCTTGTGCGTGGCTGGGAGGAGGAAGTGCACAATACGGTCATCCTCATTGACCAGGAAGACTCGGCAGCTAATGCCACCTCCAACCTACGCTGCATGGGCTCCCTAATGATGCAAAGTCTGCTAAAGGACCCCAGGATTCGTGCTATCAAGGCGAGGGATCATTACTGGTTGGCAACCCTTCTTGATCCACGATACAAGGGGAAAGTTGCAGAGCTCATCCTGCCCGCACAGAGTGAGCACAGGATGACAAAACTTGAGGACGCTCTAAAGCGAAACTTGTGTAACACCTTTCCAGGCACTGTTAGATTACCAAGTGCTGACACACATGCTTCTGAGGCTGCAGGTTATCAGAGAAATAGCGGTGAAGGCCAGGGCCACTTGGCTGATGCATTTTTAAAAATTTTTAGTCCTCGATGCCCAGGGACGTCAAATGTAGGCACCCATTGCCAGCGTCTTCACCATATGGTGCAAGACTACCTAGGGGCAAGGGCAGACCTGGATACCTTTCCAGCAGATGATCCACTGGCTTACTGGGTGTTGAGATTGGATCACTGGCCAGAACTTAGCCAATATGCTATGCAGCTACTAGGTTGCCCTTCATCTAGCGTGCTTTCCGAAAGGACATTCAGTGCCGCTGGAGGTTTTGTCACAGACAAAAGAGTGCGTCTGTCCACCGACTCTGTAGACCGGCTGACATTTATAAAAATGAATCAGTCCTGGATCAGCAGCTATCAATCCCCTGATGCTGAAGTAATGGAATAGATAGGGGATGTCCTCTTCTGCATTCACAAAACCTCCAGCACTGAACTCTTCCACAATACCACAAAAGGGTTACGGCGTGAAGGCACTTGCTGCCATGAAAGGCACAATATCTGGTTGCACTGTCGCCCATTAAAAAAAACAAAAAAACTTTTCAATATAGGACCACATGGTCCACCCCTGCACTCTTCCACAATACCACAGAGGGGTTACTGTATGATGATACTTGATGGCCTGGCATTAAAGGCACAATATCTGGGTGCACTGCCATTGACTCCTGTATCAGATTCATATCCTCAGAGGGGTTACGGTGTGACGGCACTGTTGCCGACGCTAAAAGCCCAATTTTAAAGCACCTATTGTTACTTTCATCCAAAGCCTGCATAAGTTTCACAATAATTTAGCCCAAAAAAACACTAAATTTTTTCTGCGCGTCCTAAAATGTCTTTTCATACAGGCTGCCGCCACAAGCAGTTGTTTATGGAAAAGCATTTACCGTCATATGAAACGTAATTTATTTGTTTTTAAGTATTTCTATACATCCTAGAAATCCGCCACTTCACGGGCAGGTTATGGGGACCTCCTAGGCACGATATTTGAAGGAATTTTTAGTTTTTATTTTTAACCCTTATTTCATGGAAAACTCACTGTCCCTTTAAAAATGTTTTTTTTTTACTTTTTGTCCTTGTTTCCTGTCCCCCAGGGCACTACCCGGACCCCCATACACCTTTTATGGCAAATATGTAGCATATACTGTATGCCCTCTTGGAGGGCACTCTAAAAAACTGAATTTTCAGCCCCATTGACTTTCATGGGGGTTCGGGTTCGGGGTGGTCCCGAACAAATGGGAAGTTCGGGTTCGGCTCGAACCGAACTCGGGGAGTGTTCGGCTCATCCCTAGTGGTGGAGCAGACAGACCTCATACAAGCAGCTTTCTGGAGGCGTGGTGGATGAACAAGCTCCTGCACAGAGCCCCGTCCTGGATCCCTCCCAGCTGCAATGAGAGTTACCCAGTGTGCCCGTGAAGGAAATGTAACGGCCCTGTCCATGCTTGCTGGACCACGTGTCTTAAGTCATGTGCACCTTGCTGCTGACTGCCTTTCCTAATGACTCCATAATATTGTCTTCCACGTGCTGGTATAGTGCTGGAATGGCCTTCAATGAAAAAAAATGGCGTTTTGGAACCTGCCACTGTGGTACAGCACATTCAGCAAATTCACGTTAGGAAGCAGAGTCCACCAGCTGGAAAGGCAGCAGCTGTAATGCGAGTAATTATGCTAAGCTGGCATTTAGACGCTGTGCTTGGGGATGGTTGGGACTATATTTTTTCTTACGCTGCAGCAGCTGGGGCAACGTAATCTGACTGCGTAAATCCTCCGCTGATGGGATGCTGTCACATTGTGAGGAAGGACCTGGTACACCCATTACTGTAGCATCATCCCTGTCAGTGGAGGTTGTAGGCAATGACATGGCAGAACATAGACCTATGCAAAGTGTTGTGCCAATGGGATGCGTGGCAGGTGGTCATATGTCGCCTCAAGCACGTGGTACCCAAGCGTGGGATGTCTTTCCCACGTTTGATCCTCATCTGACATAGATTACAAATAGCAACAGTGCGGTCTGCTGCACATTTCTTAAAGAAGTCCCAGACAGCAGACTTCCTGTACATGTACTTTGAGACAACAGTGCTCTGCACCTGAGCAGCTGTGACTTCTGATGCCTTGGACTGGCTACGGTTGCTCATAGAGGACATTCTGCCTCGTTTTTTTTGTGCCTCCTCCTCCTCCTCCTCCCTTGACTCCTCTGTTCGATCAGGCACCCAGGTGGAGTCCGTGACTTGATCATCGTCATCACCCCCTATCTCCTCGTCACTGGAGCCAACCTCACAATATGCTGCAGTGGGAACATGAGTGCCATTTCTTTGTGTATCACTGGCACCCCCTCCCTCTAGGCTGATTTTACTCCCTTCCTCAACCTCAGAGTTTGAATCAGAGCACTGGAGTTATTGTGCATCCTCAAGCAGCATGTCTCTGACACTGTCACTGTAGTCCAACAATTCAGCTGACTCCTCCGTGTATGATAGTGAGACTACGGCAGGAGTAGTTGTGGACATGGAGGCTGAATTAGATGTTTTGGCAGCTGAGGTGGACTGTAAACCACTACAAGCCTGGCTGGCAGAGGACTCGGAGGAGGAGTATGGCCTTGTTAGCCAATCCTGCAAATCCTCTGTATGTTGCTGCTTAAGATGGCCAGCACCAGTTAGAAACAAGGACAAGCATGCCCCTGCAGAGGATGCACCACATCAACGATGACCAGGGGCACAGGCTTCCGACACAGTGGCTGCTTGCCCTCTTATCTGTGTCTGGGAGCGTCTGCCTGTCCTTTTTGGTCTTTCTGACATGTTGAGTGATATATAGATTAAAGATATACAGAACTCTGATTCAATTCTGTTCTAAAAATTGGAGATATGCAGAACTCTGATTCAACTGTGTTATCTAGATTAAAGATTTCCAGAACTCTGGTATAACTCAGTGAGACACCCTGATAGCTGACAGCTAGTGACAAGACACAGATTAAAATTCCCAGAAACCTTCTATAAATCAGTGAGACCCCCTGATGGGTGGCAGTGACAAGACACAGATTACAATTCCCAGGAACCTCCTACAAATCAGTGAGACCCTTGATGGGTGGCAGTGACAAGACACAGATTACAATTCCCAGGAACCTCCTATAAATCGGTGAGACCCCCTGATGGGTGGCAGTGACAAGACACAGATTACAATTCCCAGGAACCTCCTATAAATCGGTGAGACCCCCTGATGGGTGGCAGTGACAAGACACAGATTACAATTCCCAGATATCTGCTAGAAGTGAAACCCCCAATAGCTGCTGGCAGTGAGAACACACAGATTACAACAATTCCCAGATATCTTGTAGAAGTGAGACCCCCACAATAGCTGCTGGCAGTGAGAACACACACTAACAGAACAATCCCCTCTCAAAAAACACATGCTGGGGCTGCGAGGGACACCTTATATAGTGTGCTGCGGGACTTACCTCTGTGAGCCCATGATTGGGCAAAATTTGCCCAATCAGGACTCTGAGCCATGATTGGGATAGTCTTGCACCTGACCTGTGGTCAGGTGCAAGGCTGTAGCCAATTACAAGCTTCAGGCCAGTGTAGTCCATTGTGGTGCAGTGTGGGTGAACTCGAACCGAACACGTGGAAATGTTCGGAGTTCGGCGAATGGATGATGTTCGATGCGAACTCCGAACAGATCGAACTGAACAGCTCTTCCCTAGTTAGGACCAGTAGATTCGTGCAAGGTCACAATATAAACGCAGTACAGATAAAGGGAAAAGCAGAAAGAATCATCAATCAATAGCCTAGGTCAGATACACAATACAAGGTCCTCAGAAAACGCCAAAGTCAAAATACCAGAATTCAATGTAGCAATAGAAAGCTCAGAGTGAATACCACGCCAGGGCACCTAAGCAACCTCTTGCGCCCTCTTTTAAACCCGGTGACCTCTCACTTTCCTGCTAGGCCCTGCCCCCTCAGACGCTGGCCGGCCATTAACCCTTTAGGGTCTGGAATCAACCTGAGAGCCAGTAGGTAAACCAGATCCCCCAGGCAACACTGCTGGGGTGGAGGACGTCACAGTTTAGTATCATTGGAAAGGCCTTTCCAATGATACCAAACATGACCATGTTTGGTGGGAAAAAAAAGGAAACTACAAAAAATTAAACAATAAAACCTTTTTATTTTTTATTTTTGCGTCTGGGTTGTGTAATAAAAAAGGACTCCAAATCTTGTTTAATTATGATGAGCACAAAACAGTCAAAATAAATGTAAACATTGGGTATTTCTAAACCCTGGAAAAAATCTAAACTATTTAGCTGGGGTCTAGATTTTGGGGTCAAAGTTCAAAAATAATGCTATCTGTAGAAAATCCATTTAATCACAAAATAAACAGTATATAATATATGTGCGTTCCATAAACAAGTAAGAGGAAAATTTAGAGCTAAACACAAACAGAGCAGAAATGTAAAAACGGGAGAGGGTACTTTCATACAGATAATGGTAAAACTGCCTGCTCATTAGGGGGTTAATGAGAAAAAAGGGTGGGGGACTATGTTTTAATAGAGATCCCTTTTAAGCACCAAAATATTATTCCACTATTCTTAAACTCTCAAAAGCTAATTCAAAATTTTAAAGCCAAAACAGCAGTCAATCACTATTCCCTATACTGTAAATGAACCCTCATGTTTTAATTATGTTTTAACAAAAAGGTAGGAAAGAAGATTTAACACATCGTTAATACAATAAATAATGTCTTCTGGATGGAATGAATTGTGCTTTCTTTTCTGCTATTGTTATCTTGCAATTTCCCCATGCAGTTACATAGCCCCATGCAGCAGTTGTGCTGATAATGTTAATATAATGGACTGAATCTATTTTGTTGAAGTGACAGCAGAAGTGGCAGCTGGTCTGCACCAGTTCATGGTTTCTGCTCAATTATAATTTCCTTAGTACTACATTTTGTGGTCCCTAAACAGTAAACTGTGTCTACTTAGAATAGCCACTGAGTAAAATATAATTATGTAATTTCAAAACTTTTTCCCCAAACAAGCAAGTAATCAAACTAAAGTATAAATTAATAACAATGGCATATATATAGTAAACAGAATTGTCTATAAATAATCATATCAAAAAGCAAGCGTGCCCGGTTTGAAATAAAATTTTAAAATTAAAATTTTAAAAAGGAAAGTAGCATTAGGATCACTGCATTGTACAACTTAGGTTACATATTTGCTGTATTAATATGTACTGGAGAATAATAGATAAATATTAACTTAAGTCAGCTAAGATGAAAAACAAACACTGCATGATGTGCATATGGGCTGGAGAACTTTCCCTGCGCCGCTCAGGCAGGTAAGTATGCGGAGACGGAGCTCCAGGGGCGGCTGTCCGAATGCCGATAGAGCATTCGAACAGCCGCCCCATGTCTGGTCTGGGGTCTGAGCGTGGGGGCAAATATCCATGAGAGCATGGGGGCAAATATCGATGAGAGCGTGGGGGCAAATATCCATGAGAGCGTGGGGGAAAATATCCATGAGAGCGTGGGGGCAATATCCACGAGCTGGGGCAATATTAACAATAGACTGCCCTCTGGGCAGGCTTTCCAACTAGTACAGCATAAAAGAAGAGAAAGTAGAAAGTAATGATACAGTTGAAAACCAAAAGTAAGACATACTTGAAAATGAGAGAAATCTCAATGCATCCTTCCTGGTAAAATACTTTGGACCCTATTACATTCTTCGCGCAAACGTTAACGTGTGCGCAAAAACGCATTAACATGAGGGGAAAAAACTCTTTGCGTTGAACGTCGTATTACAATGTCTGCGCAAAAAATGCACGTTAACGTCTACCGTGGGTGAACCTGGGCGAGCGTACTGTACTGCGTGCGTCCTATACTTAATATTGTGAGAGCAAATGCATTTGTGCGCTGGTATGCGGATGGTATTACAATCTATGCGCAAAATTTAATGCACAGCGTTTGCGCACATAATTAACATCTTTGAAAAGCTGGTGGTAACTAGGGATGAGCCGAACACCCCCGTGTTCGGTTCGCATTCGAACTCAAACATTTTCAAAAGTTCGAGTTCAAATGCAAACACGAACCGAACTCAATGCAAGTCAATGGGACTCGAAAGTTCGAATTTTAGAGAGCCCTCCAAGAGGGCATATATGCAAGATATTTGCCATAAAAGGTGTATGGGGGTCCGGGTTGTGCCCTGGGGGACAGGAAACAAGGAGAAAAAGTTTTAAAAAAAACATTTTTAAAGGAACAGTGAGTTTTCCATGAAATAAAGGTTAAGAATAAAAACGAGAAATTCCTTCAAATATCGTAGGAGGTCCCCCATAACCTGCCCGTGAAGTGGCGGATTTGTAGGATGTATAGAAACATTTAAAAACAAAAAAATGACATTTCAAATGACGGTAAATGGTTTTCCTTTAATCTATTCAAAAACAACTGCTTGGGGCGGCAGTCTGTATTAAAAGAGGAGACATTTTAGGATACGCAGAACAAGTTTAGTGATTTTTTTGGCTAAATTATGGTGAAACCTATGCAGGCTTTGGATGAAAGTAACAATAGGTGCTTTAAAATTGGGCCTTTAGTGTCGGCAACAGTGCCGTCACACCGTAACCCCTCTGTAGTATTGTGGAAGAGTGCAGGGTTGGACCCTGCGGTCCAATATTAAAATGATATGAATCTGGTATAGGCGTCAGTGGCAGTGCACCCAAATATTGTGCCTTTGGTGGCAGCAAGTGCCTTCACACCGTAACCCCTCTGTGGTATTGTGGAAGAGTGCAGTGGTGGAGGTTTTGGTAATGCAGAAGAGATCCCCGATCTATTCAGTAACATCAGCAGCTATAACAAAACCGGGTCAGCAATGTTTAGGCACTTGTACTACGCTACTGTATATGTGAGAATCGGCACACACCCATAGCAACAGGAAGCAAACAGAACAGGCAGGGAAGACACAGAGAGAATAGTCAAATGGCAGGCAAAGTCGGCAACAGATCGGGTCCTCAGAATAAGCAGGGTCAGTAACAAGTATACAAACTGATTCGGTAAGCTAGCGATGCGGAAATAAAGGCTGAGACACACTGAGCGTGTAGCGACGCACAGCGAAGAGAAGCAAACATTTTGCAGGCTTGACTTCACTCCGCTCCGCCTCACAGCGTGTCTACACTACCTTACGTTTGCTTCTCACCGCACTGGACAGGAATCCACTAATTAAATTAAAATGTACACACAAAACCGTTTTATTTTCACAAATCACATGTTATATAGGCAAAAAAAGGTTTCTACTGAATAAAATACATCAGAAATTACTGTTAATTTAATAGGAATAGTATAAAAATATTAAAAAAAGGTAACCCCTGATAATATATATTATAGGGACACAGAGCGCCGTGTATAGAGTAGGGATGCATTGATACCACACACAGACGTATACGTATATATCAACACGCAGACCTATATATACGTATATATGAACACACAGATATATATATATATATACACCCACCCACAGACCTCAGACCATATATACACATACGCACATGGGGGGGTGGCATGTGGATAATCTCAACTAAATGCGCCCCCCCAATATAGATATTATTCTCTGCTCTATCGGGTTCAACATTTCTTCTGGAGGGATCAACCAAATGGGGGGGCAATTAGTTGCCAAACTGTGTGTGTAATACGAGTCTGGATATATATATTTATGTTTCTATATATATATACATAGGGATATTTGGGGTGTTCAGGTAGAGGTAGTACCTCTGATGGGGAACATGTGGTGCTCCTCGGAGCAGTTCGTCCACCTTGGTCCTCACCTGTCACTCAGCTCTCACCTGTGGCTCCTCGTAGCTGTTAGCATGCAGCAGCGGCCATACCCTGGGCAACGGCTTCTACTGGCCGGCTAAACCAGGTGGGGGTAGCCGAAGGGTCTCAAAACTCTCGGTGAATTAAGTTTCTGCCTACCTAATGCATGCGAAGTCTGAACATCGGCTGATCCTGTGGAGGAGACCATCTAGGTCCAACGGAGGTGACGGCGACTACAGCAATGCACTGTGGAGTGTATGGAGCAAGATGAGGCACGCAGAACATCTTGGTCATCCACTGAATCCGTGCCCATCTCTGGTTGTCTTGATTTCTTCTTGCCACTGGATACTGGTGGGCCCGGACGAGAGAGTGAGGTCGACGCAGCGCAACTCTTCTTCACTTTAAACAAAGTTTTCTGTGCAAGTCATCAGTCATCCACAATTTAAGTCCTGTGGCGATGGGCAAGCGACGAAGCGGCAGGTGTGGTGCACTGGGAGTCGTAGCCACAAGCCTGCACACAGGCGACTCAGGCTATAGGGTCGCTCTTCACTGACCGGAGCAGAAGTGAAGTTCGGCAGCCACCTGAGTGTCTGAGCCGTCCTATTCAGGGTAGCACTGCTCCCCTCCATGCATGAGGAAGGGGCTAGAAAAGGCGCCCTAAACATTGCCTGCCCCTTACACCCTGGCCGGCTAACCGCGGTCGGCGGGGACCCAATTATGCGGTCGAAAATCAAAAACAAATTCAATCACAATAAAATTTGCTACATGTAACATCCGCACTCTTCTTGACAGGGATACCGCAAATAGGCCCCAACGACGCACGGCGCTCATTGCCCATGAACTTGCCAGATACAATATAGACATCGCCGCCCTAAGTGAGACCAGACTCTCCGGTGAAGGAGAACTCACAGAAAGGCTTGCTGGCTACTCCTTCTTCTGGAGTGGACGTGACTCTCATGCAAAGCGAGAAGCGGGAGTTGGTTTTGCTATTAAAACTTCTCTTGTGAGTAAACTCTCCGGCTCCCCGAAAGGAATAAATGATCGTCTTATGACGCTGAAACTCCCTCTCTGCCATGGAAAGAAGTTTGCAACCATAGTCAGCGCCTATGCACCCACCATGACAAATCCAGAAGAGACCATAGATAAGTTCTATGATGATCTGAACACCGTCATCTCCTCCACTCCTATTGCTGATAAACTCATTGTCCTTGGAGATTTTAATGCTCGTGTCGGGAGTGATCACACTTCCTGGGACGGAGTGATGGGGAAGCATGGGGTTGGAAAATGTAATAGCAATGGCCTGCTGCTCCTTCAGACCTGTGTTGAGCATGGCCTCCTGGTGACAAATAGCATCTTTAGCCTTCCCGCACGCAACAAGACATCATTGATGCACCCCCGTTCAAAACACTGGCATTTAATAGACTATGTCATCGTCAGAAATCGGGACCGGCAGGATATGAAGGTGACTAAGGCCATGTGCGGCGCAGATTGCTGGACGGATCACCGTCTCATTGTTTCAAAGATGAAAATCCACATTCAACCTAAGAGAAGACCTCATGCCGCCATAGCTCTGAAACGCCTCAACATCAGCAAGTTGAAGTGTCCTGATGTCAAACAGACTTTTGTTGACACCCTGGATGAACGCCTTGCTTCAATCACACTGGATAATCTGGATGCGGGAGCAGCGTGGACCACACTTCACGAGACGGTGTATAGCACAGCCATTGAGCACCTCGGACCCTCTACCAGAAAACACAAGGACTGGTTTGATGAAAACAACACAACGATTCAACTGCTACTCGAGCAAAAACGTCGGGCGTACAAGGCACTCTATGATGACCCAATGTCAATGGCAAAGAAAGTTGCACTGCGAAACATCCGCAGCAACATCCAGTTGCAACTGCGCCAGATGCAAGACTCATGGCTGAGTGCGAAAGCTGAAGAGCTTCAGGGCTTTGCAGACAGGAAAGATATGAAGAACTTTTACAGTGGCCTCAGAGAAATCTATGGCCCTACCGCCTCAGGGTCTTCTCCTCTCCTCAGTGCTGATGGTACTACACTTATCACAGAAAAGGAGCAAATCTTGGAAAGATGGGCGGAACACTTTGCTAGTGTGTTGAATATGCCTTCTGTCATAAATGATGAAGCCATCGAAAGACTACCCCAGGTCCCAGCGAATAAGTCACTGGACGCTGTTCCAACTCTGGACGAGATACAAACAGCCATCCGCCAGCTGTCCAGTGGCAAAGCACCTGGTTCCGACATGATTCCTGCTGAAATCTATAAAGAGGGTGGACCAGCGCTGACGGATAAATTGCTCTGTCTAATCCAGATCATCTGGCAGACAGAAACTGTACCACAGGACCTTAAAGATGCTTCCATTATCCATCTGTACAAACAAAAAGGAAATCGCCAGGCCTGTGACAACCACCGCGGAATCTCACTGCTATCCATTGCAGGCAAGATCTTGGCCCGAGCCCTGCTGAACCGCCTGAATGTACATCTAGAGCAAGGTCTCCTTCCCGAGAGTCAATGTGGCTTTCGTAAAGCACATGGGCATGGGACTATTGACATGGTGTTTGCTGCTAGACAGCTTCAAGAGAAATGTCAGGAACAAACTCGTTTTAGGGTCAAGCCAATCTATGTCATAATTGCCGGGTTCGGGCATTTCACCCTTCTTATGTGGGGTATTCTGAAAGTAATACCTTCTATTTATTTCCTGATGAACTACAACAAATAGAGGGAGCAAAGTAACACCTGTCCAAAACCAACAATGAAAAAAGACTACATGCTGTATTTGTTTGTATTTGTCTGTATTTGTTTGTTTGTATCCTCACCAATAAATGCAATCCACTTTTCCTCATTACCACTCCATGGACTGGTTTAATTTTGTATTTTAAACCACGAGTCAGAGGTTTCATATTTTGCTTTTCATACTTTACTGAAAATACCTCACAGCAAACATACAGAACCAGTGAGAACAATAAAAAAAAACTTAGACCCTCCCTCATATTGTTACCGGAGTCAATCAGGTTCACTTTCAGTACGGCGCCGGACCGGACACAAGCAAGGATTGTCTGAACACGAGTCTCTTCAGGAAAGGCAAACTTTGTGTCGTCACACAAATGCTCACACAGGATTGAATCGCAAAGAGTGAGCCCCTTTTCCCCCCCGACAAGGGGTCTTATACCCCAAAATACGTAATTAGGTACATCCCAATTAGCCCACCTCCCGATGACACTTTATTCCACCCCACGTGGGTTAATACCTCCCCTCGTTAGTACAAAGAAATTCCATACATTGGTAATAAATTGGCAAATGTTGTGTTAGTCTGACAATCTGTGATTTGCTGCTGCACTCGATCTGGGCCGTGCCCACCTCCCTAAAGGCTGTGTTTGTTTGTTATAGATTAGAGCACGGCCTGGTTTCTACGCTATCTTTGTTTTACTGCGGGTCTATGTGACCTTGTAGTATCCATTCGTCTTTCCTGTCTTTCCGTGCCAAGAGCTGGCCGGATTCTTCCTCATTTTATTGCTAGTTCTCCTAATCAACCACATTCCTAAGATTCTTTGTAAGCTTCGTTTCTAATGTCCACAAAAATCTACTCTAGTTATTTGCAAGTGAACCAATATTCTGAACAAGATGGCCGCTTGGCTCATAATATCGACCATCTTTCAGCCTGATTCCATTTCATTCCCCCTTGGCTCAAGCCTCAGGTTCTTTTCCTGATGCTTGTAGCCATCACACCCTGCTATTCTGAAACTCCTCATACCTTAGGGGACCCACTCTTGTCGGGAACACATCTTGTGGAATTATCAGTGGTATCTTTTGTGTAGGTGTCAGTGCTACCTTGCACAGTGGCCATAGGCATAGCCCTATGCGGTATATCAGTATCCCTATGATCAAGACCACCACTATCATCAGTATCATGGATCCAATCTGTGAAATTAATTTCAAGATGGATCCAAACCATTCTCCGACTACTCCGAACCCACGGAGTGGATTCCAGCCCTTGGCAGCGATTCTTCTTGCTGCGCCCTGCAACTGTGCTACCTTCTCTTGGTGATCTTGAATTACCTGGTAATAGTCTGGGACTTCATGTGAGGCATTCCTAATGAAGGTGCAACATTCATAATGCATTGTCATTTCACACAATCCATTCAGAGCCGCACTGATTTGCTCAAGCGCCATATCATGTATCATCTGCAATTTTCGGATCTCACGCACCTCCAGATTCAGCAGCTGGATATCCATACTAGTTTTATTCAGAATTTCATCCATCAAATTGACATAACTATTCAGTCTCACCATCATCTCTCGTCCCCATCCAGTCCACGCTGGCAACCATGACCATATTCGATCCATCTTTGCAAACAACTCTCTTTTTGGTCTTTCAAACGTCAGTGGGTACCTAGGGTGGAGTTCTGTGTCTGTATTAGTGTCTTCTCCCCTTACTCTCTGGATTGGGACCAACTTGGCCAAATAACACATCCCCGTTATTGTTGGTGGTACCCACGTGTAACACACTTTCCCACAACACACCTGGTACCCCCCTTCTAGCATGAATGGTGATAGGTGTAGTGTTCCCTTCGCTATTTCTATTGTCAGCCGCCTCATTCGTCTCGTTGTTTCCAGTGCACTCTGCCTCCCATCAGTCACTCCCGCAATCACCTCCTCTTGTTCACTTGTGAGTTTTCTGTACCGTATGTATAGAAAATTCACCTGTTCCTTCGTGTCAATTGTGTATATATATATGATGTCCAATTAAATCTGCTCGAGTAACACCCTTCCTCCTTGTGTGTGTCCCTGTCTGGCCCTATTTGAAAACACCACTCTGGGGGGTATACATGCCCTATTATAGGGTATCCGGGACTGTATACTTCTGGTGCTTGCCTGGGTGCATCAAAAGAGTGTATTGTGACATTCCCTGATGCAAACATACTCAGATTCATTGGAACAGAAGCGGACAGAACATGGATTGTCTCTGGGTGCATCCTGCTACACACCCAGCACGCAGTTTGCCCAGACTTTTTGTCATAGTCATATTTGAATTGCACAAGTAAATGTCCTCTTGGCAAAATCTCAGATGTCGCTCCTCGTTTCTGTCTCCACATGGTACGGTTTTCCATCACCGGGTGCGTACCATTCCAGATATGGGAAATGTCCACTTTCCCAGCGGTACTTGGACAATTGGGGCATGCTCCACGTGAGAGTCCATAAATCAGATTAGCAAAATACAAGATCAGTATCACAAATGCCCCGAGTGTCAAAATCCCTTGGGCAATTCTTTTTGCGGCCACATAAACCCAATCCCTCCCCACCGGAATTGCAAAAGTAAAAACCACTTTCGGATGATCAAGGGTGGGGGCCGAGCCCCTAAAAGACACCCTTTGGTTATCCCCCATTGGTGGGTGGTCAGGACCTGTGCCCATCAAGACACCCACTTGTGGAACCTCTTGGTTGTCTGGGTTTGGATCATTTAGGTGCTCATGGCTGTGGTCTTTGTCAGCTTCAGCCTCAGCGGATTGGTCTCGTTGGTGATGACCTTCCATGCTGGTTCAGGACTGGCTGCAGCTGCTTTTACTCTGGAGTGATGTATCCACGGGACCACCTCGGCAACCTTCACTGCTGTAGGGGTTGATAACAGGACAAGGTAAGGACCTCTCCACTTTGGACCCAGTGGATCATTTTTCCACTCCTTTACCCATACTGAATCACCTGGACAGTGCTTATGCAGTGGGGGATATAGAAAATGAGGTATATTATCTCCCACCCAAGTATTCAATTTCTGCATTGATTTCCCCAACAATACAACCTGACCATTTAGTTTAGTTTCTCCCAATGCCTGAAGGTCCCCCCTTAGTCCATTAATCAGAGGGGTAGGCCGCCCGAACATAAGTTCGTACGGACTTAGCTTCAATTGGGGGGTTGGTCTGCACCTAATGTGCAAAAGGACTATCGGCAGCACATCCAACCAGCCTAGCGACGTTTCTTGGCACAATTTGGATATCAGAGTCTTTAGGGTGCGATTCATTCTTTCAACCTTTCCCGAGCTCTGGGGCCTGTAGGCAGTATGTAGCTTCCGGGTGATGCCCAACAGGCGGGCAAGCTGTTGCAAACAGTTCTGTATAAATGCAGGGCCATTGTCTGACCCTATTTCGAGAGGAAGTCCATAGCGTGGTATTATTTCCATCAGACTCTTCACCACTTCCGCAGTCTTTTCAGTTCTTGTTGGGAAAGCTTCCACCCATCCTGTCAGGGTGCACACCATTACCAGTAGGTATTTATATCCTTTGCAGGGTGGTAGCACTGTAAAGTCTATTTGTAGCAATGCCATTGGGGATAGCCCGATCGGCTGCTTCCCTGGAGGTTGAGATGGGTCTGTTCTTGGGTTGTTTTTGGCGCATGTCACGCACTGCTGGGCTATTGCCTTACATATTGCTGATAATCCTGGTATATAGAAATGCGGCTCCAATTGTTGTTCCATCATTTCTCTTCCTCCATGGGTGCTCGCATGGAATGCTCTTACAATTTCAGGAGCCAATGTTGCGGGGAGGACTATCTGTCCATTCTTCAACTGGAACCATCCATCTTCTCCATATTCACCTGGTTCTTCTGACAGCCATTTCTTTTCTTTTTCTGAGTGGCGCTGGTAGGAGTGCAGCCACCACTGGTTTTACTTTGTTCAACTTGGGTTACTTTTGTGTCTTCTCCACACTCCCATTATTTTTACGCCGAAGAACTTCAGCATCATTTTGTATGCTTTGCGTAGTCTTTGCTGAATTTCTGAGGTGTTAATCATTAGACGTGTCTCTTGAGGATTCAGAGGAGTGGAATAGCAATTTCGGCCTTGACACAGGGTTGGAAATAGCCATTGGATGTAATCATGATTGAGTTCTAGTAGGTCGAAATCATCTTGCCACTTGTGCAGTATTATTTCAATGAATTCGCCTTTGGGTTCAAATTTTCTCCAATTCATATAGAATTCGTAGTTTGGCATGGGAGGTTGGGGCTTTTGTTTGCAGAGTAGAACCTTGGCTTGTTCAGTTAGTATTGGTTTTGCAGCTGCTTTTGCAGCTTGGTCAGCGCGTCTGTTGCCTTTCGGGATTTCATCATGGCCTTTTTGGTGGCCTCGGCAGTGCATGATGCTAACGGCGCTTGGTTTCCATACAGCTTCTAGGAGGGCCGCGATTTCAGCTGCATACTTGATTTGTTGTCCTGAAGAAGTAAGTAGGCCTCTTTCTTTGTAGAGTGCACCATGTGCATGGACTGTCATGAAGGCATATTTGGAATCAGTGTAGATATTTACTCTCTTGCCTTCTGAGATTTCTAGAGCCCTGGTTAGGGCCGTTATTTCAGCCAATTGTGCAGATGTGTGGCCTGGCAGTGGATTTGCTTCGATAATTTTTTCTGCTGAGACTACTGCATAGCCGGAGACTTTCTTCCCATCATCCCTGTAGCTGCTACCATCAGTAAATAGCTGTAGATCGTATTTGTCTAGGGGTACGTCTTTCAGATCTGGCCTTCTACTGAACACTTCTTCCATGACTTGGAGGCATTCATGATCTGGATCCTCTTCACAGTCAGGCAGTAAAGTAGCAGGGTTCAAGGTAGCGATGAGGTCCAAATGAACCCGTGGGTTTTCACACATCATGGCTTGGTACTTCGTCATCCGGCTGTTGCTGAACCAGTAGCTTCCTTTCACATCCAGCAGGGCCTTGACAGCATGGGGCACCTTGACATGAAGAACCTGTCCAAGGGTCAGCTTGTGTGCTTCTGCTATGAGCATTGCGGTGGCTGACACTGCTTTCAGGCATGGGGGTAGGCCACAAGCCACAGGGTCGAGTTGCTTGGAGAGATAGGCCACAGGCCTTAGCCAAGAGCCGAAACTCTGGATCAATACTCCTGTTGTTGTTTGGTTGTGTTCATGCACGTACAGCTGGAAGGGCTTGCTGTGATCTGGCAGTCCCAGTGCAGGAGCCTCCATTAGCAGAGTTTTCAATTTCAGGAATGCTGCTGTTTGCTCTTCTTCCCAATGGAAGGGGTCTTTCTCTCCCCCCTTTGTGGCTTGATGAAGAGGCTTGGCAATATCTGCGAAGTTGGGGATCCACAGGCGGCAGAAGCCTGCAGCTCCCAGAAACTCACGGACTTGTCTTCTGGTCTTTGGCTGGGGTATTCGGCATACTGCTTCTTTTCTTTCAGCCCCCAATGCTCGTTTGGTACCTGTTAACTGGAAACCCAGGTATTTTACACTTTGTTTGCATATTTGTGCCTTCTTTCTAGAAACTCTAACCTGCTTGGCACAGTAGATGTAGCAAGGCTTTTGTGGCAGATAAACAGTCTTTTTCTGTGGGGGAAGCCAGTAATAAATCATCAACATATTGGAGTTACACAACTTTGTCTGGCTGAGCGTTGAAGGCGAGGAGATCTTGGCTGAGCGCGCACCCAAAAATTGTGGGCGAGTTTTTGAAACCTTGAGGGAGGCGTGTCCACGTCATTTGATGGCGCGCCCCCGTGGTGGACTCTTCCCACTGAAATGCAAAAAGGGGCTGGCTTGCAGGAGCCAGATGGATGCAAAAGAAAGCGTCTTTTAAATCAAGCACTGTGTAATATTTTGTATCTCCGGGAATTAATGCCAGCAAATTATATGGGTTGGGAACCACAGGATGTAGGGTTACTGTGGCCTCGTTGACAGCCCGTAAATCTTGAACAGGGCGGTACTCTTGTGTGCCCTCTTTTAGTACGGGCAAAAGGGGTGTGTTCCACGGTGACACGCAGAATTTTAATATGCCGTGATCTTTAAGTCTCTGTAAATGTGTCTGGATATTCTGCTTGGCTTTTTGTGGGATATGATATTGTCTTAGCGCCACAGGCGTTGCACCGGGTCTTAATTCAACGTATACTGGGGGTATATTTACAGCGAGTCCGGGCGGATTTTCTTCCGCCCATACCCCAGGGATTTGGAGGAGTAGTGCGTGCGGGTCCGGTGCAGCCGGCAGAGTAGGTGCTGTGCCCCATTCTTCCTCTCTCGGCATAATCACCGCGATTTTCACAGACTGGGGGTGCTGGCTGGCTGGGTTATGCTGCCGAGCAGAGCTGCCACTCTCCGGCAGGTCTAATTGAGCGTGGCCCCCGGGAAGAAACGTAGTTTGGGCTTGCAATTTGCAAAGGATATCCCGCCCCAGGAGCTGGATGGGACATTCGGGCATATACAAAAATTCATGTTCAACATTATGCCCACCCACACTACATTTTCGAGAAGCAAGAAAAGGATATTTAGCAGACACCCCCATTGCTCCCATTATATCAACTTCATTTCCCATTGGGGGTGAAATTTGCTTTGTTACAACAGAAAATTCAGCACCGGTATCAACCATAAAAATTTCATCTTTATTCCCCACTCTCATAGTGACCGTGGGCTCGTGGTTACCGAGCGGGATGGGCCCAGGTCCTTGTCAATATACATCCTGCCCTTCAAATTACGTTCCCGCTAGTCCC
Source organism: Leptobrachium leishanense (assembly GCA_009667805.1). Lineage (NCBI taxonomy): Eukaryota > Metazoa > Chordata > Amphibia > Anura > Megophryidae > Leptobrachium > Leptobrachium leishanense. The sequence goes on from CM019066.1 coordinate 126,293,908, forward strand.
ACAAACCCTGCTCCGGACCCCTCATTTCTCTCATACCTGCCGTCTGTTACCTGGCCATTAGAGGCTTGACCTCCCGCTTTCCCATGTTCCCCTTGTCCCCCAAATTTAGCCAAAAATGCAGGACAGTCATTTTTCCAGTGACCTTCACCCCGGCACCAGGCGCACTGATTGGGTCCTAGGGGTTCCCTAGGGGCTTCCCTACCTCTTCCTCTAGCCCCCCTACCCCTTGCCCTCCCTCTATCTGGGCCACCTAGTCCTCCACCATTCCCCATGTATCCGACCACACCAGTATATCCTTTCTGTTTCTTTATTTCCTCTAGATCCCGGTTATGATACACCTTATTGGCGATCTCAACTAATTCGCTAATACCTTTCCCAAAAACCCATCTAATCTCTGTATTTTGTTCCGTATATCCCTCTGTGATTGACCAACAAATGAAGAGTTAATTAACCTCTGGTTTTCCGCTGCCTCAGGGTCAATAGGACTATACATTCTGTACGCGTCCAGCAACCTTTCCAAGAATGCACTTGGGGATTCTTTAATTTCTTGTACCACATCCGCTTTCCCATGTTTGTGGGTTTCTTCCCTCCCGCTTTAACACCCATTATTACCGCTGTTCTGTACGTCTGCAGATGGGCAATACCTTCCGGGGTGTTGTACGGCCACTTGGGATCTGATTTGGGGTAGTGTTCTTCTGCCCACGCTTCTGGCTGGGGCTTTGCGTCTGCTACAGCCTGGGCGAGTAAAATCGTTTGCGCGCTACTATTTATCCGGGCTCTTTCCTCAGTGGTAAACATTGTCAGCTTCGTTTCTAATGTCTAGAAAAATCTACTCTAGTTATTTGCAAGTGAACCAATATTCTGAACAAGATGGCCGCTTGGCTCATAATATCGACCATCTTTCAGCCTGATTCCACTTCAATATCAGTCCCCCAATCCTCTCAGCCCTCCAGTACAAAGGAGCAGTGCAGGAAGTCGTCATCCTGTTTCTTTGTAGAACCTCAGAAAACCTTGTCCCAATGGGGCTAACTGGAAACAGCGTACCATTCGAAAATCCAGAACGTGAGCCTCTGACAACCAGAAGAATTTAAGAGCAAACAGAGAACCACCAGTTTCGGAACCAGAACCAGTCAATGTGTGTTGTAGGAAACTGGAAGGAAAACACAGACATGATACGTAGTAAGATGTGTGAGCTGGAACCACATGTATGCATACAAGATACACAAAGTAGGGAGAGTCATGGAAAAAAAAAACTGAACCCTAAAACCACTAAGATGGGTTGGAAAAATATTTGTCTCTGAGTCATCAAAATTACTTTTTAGGAAAATCCAGTAATTTTGAGACTTCATATATTGCTAATTCAAAGCTGAGAGGACCAAGTCCCTGGACCAGTGATCCACTGGATTAAAGTAGAAATTGCAGAACGTAAACTCCCTGGACCAGTCTACGGAACGCATAAGATCCTCCATTCTAGCACTGGCAGCGATGGCTGCAATGGCCATTGCCCCCACACAGATTGCGCTCCGAACATCCAAATATTGATGCCTGAGTGAGACATGATCCAGTGCATCCAACGTGCGAGCATTGAAGTGAAAACCTCAATTGTTGCTTCCAAAAATGAATAAAAAGCATCTGTAAGGCAGGTCTACCAAGAGGCATGGTGACCCAATCGTATTCCTGTAGGCAGCGAACAGGACACAAAGGAGGCACTGTTTGAAAAAGCTGGATAGAAAGCCGATGAAATGTAAGTCTTTGTACGGTGAGAGATGACAAATCTGACGCCCTCCAGGACAAAGGCAATGAGCCTGAAAATCTAAGGCTCGAACATCTCCCACTCGTTTGCAAGGTGAGACGCATAAGAGCAGTAACAACTTGGCAGATAGTTGTTTGAGTGACAAATCACTTATCAGGCCATTGGACTAAAAAAAATATCAAGCACTCTATTAACATCCCAGAGAATTGTATAATGTGCCCGAGGCGGTCAGGAACGCCAGACTCTCATAAGGAGATAGTAAACTAATAGATGTTGTCATACCAGATGGCCAGCCACCCCAGAGTGGCCTGCGGAGCGATAAATATTAATTGACCGGTATGCTTTGCCATCTGCAAATGCGTCCGCCAAAAAAAATCTACAACCGCAGTTACAGGGCAGAAAGGGGTGTAAACCCCTTTCCTAAGCACCAGGGTTCCCACATCCTCCAAGCGGAAGTCCAGGCCTGACGTAACAGTTCAGAAGCTTGTTCTGAAAGGTGAGGGGGCCCCCGGGGTCCCTGAGCTCAGCAAGGCCAACAACCGAAGGTCCCTGTGAGACAACAGCGAATGAAGTTGACCCTCCGGATCAGCAGCTGCGGATCCACTGGGAGCAACCTGGGAGCATCTATCAAGAGAGCGGAGTGAAGTCAAGCCTGCAAAATGTTTGCTTTGCTTCGCTAGCGTAGTAGATCAGTGTTATACTTATTTACCACTAGAGGGCATAGTTGTTTGTGTTACCTGTTTTCTGTTAATGTAAATATGTTTCCGGGTCAGGGGTTGTTGTTGTCAGTTTCCTGAGTGGGAGAGCTGTGTCTGTACCAGAGAATAAAGAGAATAAATAATTCATCCACCACCTGTCTCTGCATCAGTCATATGAAGATATTACAGCTACGCTGTGCGTCGCTACGTGCTCAGTGTATCTCAGGCTTTAAACAACGGATCACAAACAAACCCGCAAGACTCTCGAGGACATTGATTGTAGATGCCTCCTTCCTGAGGGGACCAGACCCCGCCTGTAGTCAGAGTCCTGCAACTCGTACCTCAGCTCAATGTGTTAGCATTAGAATCTATGAAGACATCTGTTCCAGTAAAGAGATCGGTTTTCCGTTGCAGGCATCCACATGGAGGAGACACCACTGGAGATTCTCCACCACTTCCTCGGCTATGGAGTCCAAACCCTCCTATGGCAGACCCTGATGTAGGTATCAAGCCTTCAGGTGGTGTAGCACTCGGTAGTGCAGAGGAGCGGGAGGAATGTCTTACACAGACGTAGCCAACATTCCTATGGACCCATGCTAGGGATCGCAGAGGTCACTGTTGTTTTTGCAGCAGGGAACAAAGCTCCTTTTTTATGAGTCCTAGCTTTGTATGTGGAAGATGTAATTGCATGGATGGGAGTGAACCATGAACCCCAGAAATTCAAAGTCCTGAGTGGGAGTCAGTACAGATTTGTTGTGATCGACCAGAAATCCCAGACCGTAAAGGAGGGACACAATCTGGGCAACGTTATCGAGTACAAGCTAGGATATCGTCTAGGTAGATGATTAACCTGATCCCCCTGGCCCTCAATGACGATACCACTGACTTCACGAGTTTCATGAAACACCATAGGGCAGATGACAGGCATGTAAAGCGCCACATCTGGTGTCCCCAACGAAACTGAGAAAACCCTGAAAAGTACCATCCATCGGAACTGATAGATAAAGTCAAACACAGCATGACTGTCACAGGGCGACTTACCAAATGCCGCGTCAGCGCCGGGGTGCTTCACCGTCCGGGATCCGCAGTCCACCAATAGCATATAGCAAAAATCAGTGGGCCACAGCAGGACCGTATAAAAATATATTTATTTTGGAACGGCCTCAGGGGCACTGGATTCAAGCGACGTTTCGGCACATTGAGGCATGACTTAGGCACTATGCTAAAACGTCGCTTGAATCCAGTGCCCCATAAGCCGTTCCAAAATAAATATATTTTTATACAGTCGAGCTCCTGGTGTGGGACTGATAGATAGGCATCTTGTAATTCTATTTTTGCCATCCAATCCCATCTGTGCAGGAGATCTGATAAACATTGGATATCCTCCATTTTGAAATGCCAATAGAGAATTTAAGCATTCAGATCCCGTAGGTTGCTTACGAGTCACATACCGCCCCTCTTTTTCTTCAACAGAAAAGGGTTGCTGATGAACCCTTAAGAGTTCAGGGGCGCTCGGTCGATAGCCCATTTCTGATGTAAATCTCGGACTTCTTTGCCTACCACCACTCGTTCTGAGTCCAAGAAGAACAAAGGGCGGGGGGAACGAGTTGTGTCTGTGTGGCTGTGAAATCTATCATAAACCCCTGCACAATGTTCAAAACCCATGTGCCTGAAGTTAAGAGACGCCTGAGTCGGGGAAAAAAGGGCTATGCGACACCCCACAGGAACCCGCGGTTAAAGGGGAGTAGGTAGACTCACTATATGGGCATCTTGTGCCATGACTGCAACGTGCTCTTCTGGGACGACCATATCTGGAATATGTAGGGACGAATGGTACTGGAGTTGCGAAACCTTGAGCGAGTCTAGAGGCTTGAGGAGCGGAATGGCTGGCAGGGCGAGGAAGGGGGGGAAGCTGCTGGTTCCTGTTGAACCACGTCCTCATCGAGTAATTCCTCATCCTTCGCAACATAGAAACATAAAGGAGGAAAGCCTCATTCTCGTCCTCATCTATGGCCACATCGGGTACCATTGCCTGGCATTGTCCCGTCTAAGGCATTTGTCCTGGTGGCCAGGCTCAAGCCATTCGATCAGGGTTCATTTGCGATCTGGAAGTAGGGCAGCATAGGGCAAGGGGACAGTGGTGCAGGAATGCCAGCCCCTCGCAAGGGCAGTGCAGGGTTGCCAGCCCCTCGTGCTGGCATTGGTGCAGGGTTTCTAGCCCCTCTTCTTGGCAGTGTTGTAGGGATGCCAGCCCCTCATGAACCAATGCGCTTGGATTTACAGGAGGCCTATCTAGGCATAAGAATGAGTAAAGGTAGGTGTAGTACAGGGATCTGCTCATCAGTCAGGATCCTCCGGTGTTGGACTTGTTACTATCACTTGGTGCTTCATGGCCACCACCGTTAACTCAGAGACTGAGCGGTTAAAAGAGTCTGTCATCATATGTATGGCGGATTGGACCGTGGCCACTGAAGAAATTTGTGCGACGGTCTCCTCTTGATGTCCCTGCATCTCCTGTACTTGCAAGAGTGAAAGGGACAAATCGAGAGCCCCATCTGATGTTTCAAGCCCTACTGATGGGGGTCTGCTATAATCTTCCCCTTTAGATAGAGACATATCGATTATCTTTAGAAAGCACGTTGCCAGGCCATTCCACTCCCCTCAAGGGAAAGCCCGCAAAAGACAAGAGATGGAAGGAGTGTAAGATGGCGGTGCAAAGATGGCGGTCATGTTCTCGTGAGACTCTGGGCAGGGCCAGGCCCTGCCAAGAGCAAGTGTCGCGAGAACATAGGACCAACTTTGAGGAAAAAAAAACAGCAGCCGCGGTTATCATGGCCAGCTGAAACAAAACAGTAAAACACAGTAAAGATATACACACTGCTGCACCAGCGATCCCTTGACACCACACGGTCGTGGAGTTTCAAAAACCCTGCTGCCATGGTCGATGAACAGATACACTAAGCGCCGCGGAGAGAGAGAGAGAGAAAAATACTTATCTTCTTTTGTGAGGCACTGCAAAGAAAGAGGATGACGACTTCCTGCACTGCTCCTTTAAACTGAAGGGCTGAGAGGGGATTGGTGGACTGATATGAGGGAGGGTCTAACACCTGTTGTGGTTTTTCTATTGTTCTCACTGGTTCTCTAGGTTTGCTGTGAGGTATTTTCAGTAAAGAAAGAAAAGCAAAATATGAAACCTCTGACTCGTGGTTTAAAATACAAAATCAAGCCACAGTCCATGCAGTGGTAATGAGAAAAAGTGGATTGCATTTATTGGTGAGGATACATACAAATACAGCATGTAGGCTCTTTTCATTGTTGGTTAAAATTTATAGACAATGGTGGTAAAAAATTGTATTTTGTAGCTTACAACTTGTTCTATCCAAAGGTGTTACCTTACTCCCTCTATTTGTTGTAGTTCATCAGGAAATAAATAGAAGGCATTACTTTCAGAATGCCCCACTTAAGAAGGGTGAAATGCCTGAATGCAATTATAACATAGATTGGCTTGACCCCAAAATTCATAAACCTGGTAATGTAGTTAATTTAAACCTGCTTTCCCACTCAATTAACTCCTAAATCTCCCAACCAAACATGGTAGAATTCAAAACTCGGGAGTATTGCCAAAACTGTTCAGTGACCATTCCATACATTACGGTGTCCAAAACAAAGTTCAACAAATCCCCTCCTAAAGTCTTTTTCACTTTAACCCTTTCGCACCACAGGGCGTACCATGCCGTCCATGCGGCAGGTGGGCTAGAAGACACAGGGCGTACTAGTATGACCTGTTGACTTCTAAGGGCCTCCTTGGCCCCTAGCCGCAGCTCAAGCCGTCCCTCTGCAGCCAATGAGGGGTGTCACTTGTTAGCTGCATGGGCAGGCCGAAGCAGAGGCAGTACACCCTGCTTACTGGGTAGCAGAGGCAGTATGCAGTTAACCCCCTCCTGGTGGGTGCCACCCACCTGTCCTTAAGGCTGGGTTCACACCTGGGCGTGGCGCTGCGTCGCGCAATGCTCGCGTTTTTTTATGCGCGTTCGCGCATACAAAAAAACGCACGAACGCGCGTTGCAGCGCGTGCGCGGCTATGATATGGCCGCGAACGCACTGCTGTATGCCCGGAAAGAAGCTCCCAAACTTCTTTTTGGGTCGGCCATTTTAAAGCGCGTTCCTGCGCGCTCTAAAACGCTTAGGTCTGAATGGGGCCCATAGCAAAGCATGGGATTTCCCCGTTCATGCGTTTTAAAGCGTGCACGAACGCAACCTTATACAAAGTCAGCAACCTTATACAAACTGGAATGGAATATAGTATGACTGACTGGAACCATTTTTCTTGATGGCCAAGTCTTTTGACGCTGTCAACCATCGCAAGCTAATAATAAACAAGCTCGTAGACCTCAGGAGTAATTGATGAATCATTAAACTGGCACATATTGGTTCCAGCCATTGAATGTGGTGATGCTGTATCTGCATGTGCACCCCAAATTCAAATCTCAATATGCTTACAGCTCTCTACAACATATTATGCCAACTTGTCCTGCAATGTGATTATGAAACTCATCATCTCATCATTGTGTTAATATAAAATAGCTAAAATTTCTAAATTTTCAATCTAAAAATGCTTGGTTTATATCAGCTTCTCTGAGAAGCTCCTGTATCAATTAAGCAGAATTATCCCTCCAACAACTTCAAGTCCCACTTCCCAACACTAATCTCCATTCCCCCTACAGCAGGTTAGGAAGTGTTTTCATTATCAGGGTTATCCAAAGAGATCCGAATTGCTTGAGAAAGGTAACCGAATGCTGAAAATCAGCGTTCGGTTACCTTTCCTGGCCATTCGGCTATCCAGAGAGCAGGCAATTCGCCAAATCCTGGCGAATTGCCTGAACATACGGTGCCTGTTCGGTTCCTGTTCGAGGGCAGTGAAATCCCCATGAAAATGCACTGCTTCGGCTATTCAGAGAACACAAACCAGCAGTGAAAGGTTCCCCTAATGCCCTGCCATTCGGTGGTTTAATTCGGCAAATTTATTCAGGAGAATCCCATAGGCTTCAATGTTAAAAATATTCCCGTTTTAATTCAATATCTAATAAACCGTTCATTATAAAATTCTGCAGCAAAAAGTCTCTTTATTTATAGATTTTTTAGGATACTTTAAGCATTTTTCAGATTTTTTTTATTTTTTTTAACCCTTTCGCTGCTGAGGCTTTTCCCGCCCCTGTGCTGAGGTCATTTTTTACCTGTTTTGCGCATCATGTTTAAACGTGTTTTGAAGGCTTATTTTAGTATATGACATCGACATATTATATATCGTTCTTTCCGTCAGACTCGGTAGATTCATAATATGTCATTATTATATGTATACGTTATGTCATGTTTGTATATTATAACAAAAAATGCAATAAAATATGTATTTTCAATAATTTACAGCGTGTAAAGTGTTTTTTTCCACATTTTAACATGCGAGCAATTGCGGATATATTTTGTATGGGGTGCGCTTGTTAAAAAAATTAGAGATGGGGTCTCGTTACATTTTTTTTTGGGGAAAATGACACCATTTTTAACAAACGCACCGCATACAAAAATCGTTAATGCAGCATCATTGTTCACATTATAATTGAAATGGGAACAATATTGCTGCATTAACAAAACAAAAAAAAAAAAAAAAAGTGTTTATTTTTTTTTTATTATTTTTTTTTTTAATTTTTTTTTATTTTTATTTTTCTTTTTTTTTTTTTTTTACAATTTTTTTTACTTTCATGTTTGGTATCGTTGGAACGGCCATGCTCTGGCCGATCCAACGATATCAAAATTTAACCCCTAACTGCCACGGATCGGGAGATAGGGAGTTCATTGGAACTCCCTATCTCCACACTTCGTGGCAGTTAGGGGTTAATGCTAGGACTGGCGTCATCGTGCTGCGCACGATGACGCCAGTCCTCTGGGGGAGTTCCCGGAAGCTTGGCCGACATCCAAGATGTCGGCCAGCTCCCGGGAAGGATCGCAAATCGGCGCTTTTCAGCGCCGATTTGCGATCCAGCTCCCCAGGGGTTAATGCCAGGCATCATTTGGAAGGGCAGGCTGTGCCCTTCCAAATGATGCCTGGGTTAAGCCCCTGTGAGCCGCCGATCGGGAGGGAGAGAGGTCCGAAGGACCTCCCCCCCTCCCTTTCAGGCGCCTCCTCCGCACATGCGGGGGGGCGCCTGAATTATGTGTCATCGCGGGGGCGCGATGACACATAATAATGGCGGCCACTGCTCCGGATGCCGGGCTGACATCCAGGATGTCAGCCCGCACCGGAGGGGCCAGCGATCGGCCGGTACCCGGCCGAACGCTGACCCCAATGCGAGGACGCGCTCAGCGCGTCCTCCGCATACCAGCGGCAATGCTGAGGACGCGCTGAGCGCGTCCTTAGCATTGAAGTGGTTAAAAAGTCCGATTTTTTTTTTTTTTTTTTTCCAATTTACTTATTTTTTTTGTAACAGCCCTCTTTATTATCATTCCCTGGACCTCCTGTGAAAATTTCAGACATTTTCGCTCAGTAGTTTCTTTGCAAACAGCGTTTCATTTTCCCAGATTCATACAAATGGTTTTTCTAATTTATTCACTGCCTCCTCTACGTCACAGCTGCTTCGGCTCTGTGTGATTCGGCTCCTTTTCGGCTCCTGTTCGGCTCCTGTTCGGCTCCTCTTCGAAGGTTAATCCAGATGTTTTTGCTTGTTTTCAGCGTGCATTCGGTTAGTTTTCGTCAGGTTTTCGGCAGCTTTTCCCTGCAATTCGGGGACCCTGTGCTCTTTGCTGAATACACCGCAGGGTCACCGAAATGCAATCGGCAAAAGGAACCGAATTGAAGAGAACGAAAAGTCACCGAACGTGCGGTGACTTTTCGAATCTCTTTGGATAACCCTGTATGAATGCCACAGCTTTGAAGAGACCTTCCACAAAGTATCAAATCATCCAACAGCCTGAGATCTCTGAAAAGAATGGAACCCCTGATTCTGCAATCAAATCAGACCTATACCAACTTAAACGATAATTCTCTCAACATATTTTGCAACAAAATGTATGTACTTAACACTGTAACATATCATTCTGCTTCTCATCCCAGGACATATGTAGAAATGAGAGAAATCTGAATGCATCAGGTCTATTCTCTAAAGGTGAAACTCAGGAGAACTGGCAGAAAAGAACACTCTAGACCAAATTGCTGATTTGGAAAGTGAGATAAATGGGAGAATTTTTCTGGTTTGGTTATTTTGAATTTTCACTTCTGCCAATTCACTTGAGTTTCACCGTTAGCGAATAGACCTGTTTGTCTTGCAAAATATTTGATAAATACAGCATTATTGGCAGGTTTTATACAATGAATTTTATTCTTACTGGGATATGTGTTTTCTTTCACAATACATTTTCAAATCACATAGCTTATACCTTTTTAATAAATTCTAGCTGAATCTTTGCAGGATAACACTTAAACTGTCCTTTGAATTACTTATTTAGAACAAATGCAACAATAGCGCATCAAAGCAACCTTATTTGTGGTATCATTCGTTCACAGTATGGCTTGAACAGAAATCTTATTAAAATGTGTCTTTGGGTAAACAACACGTAAAAATAACTAATTTCAAAGTCCATGATGTTTTGTTTCATTCACTAATACAATACATCATGTTAAAGAATTAAAATAGAGAGAGATAAGAAACCTGACAACAACTAAATGATTTCTGAATAATCAGCTTAATGCAATTGTACATCATTCTCAAGTGTATTATTTCTATTTTACAGAAAGTATTTTATGCTTTTATAAATTCTGGTAGAGATTACAGTTATTAAGAACTATCAGTCTTAAGTGATAAGGAAATTATTCTCTGTGCAGTCCTTTGTGTAACTTATTTAAAAGTGCTTATTAGACATACAATGCAGATTAATAAGATCAAACCTACCGTGCAGCTTCAGAGTATCTTTCCAGCAATCTAAAGACAGCTGCTTGACGAATATGATTTCGGAAATTCGATGGATTTGAAACAATACTCCTTTGAAAGATAAAATAGATAGTACAAAAATAATTAAAAATTCTATTGTGAAACATAAAGAAATATTCTATGGTTATAATTATTTTTATGAACATTTAAACTCTAGCTTTTCTCTGAACAGACCTACCTGACCTACTGTGTATTATAATTTCTCTCCAGAACTGTTGTCTGTTTAATAGTATGCATAACTAGAACAACCTCAATGTGACATGAACATGACCATTTGCTCTCATCCACAATCGTTAGACAAATATTATAAAAACTATTTCACACCATGTTCGCACTATCATTGTTCCAAAGCAACATATAGAAAATACCTATAATGCTTAACTTAAGTGCAATAACACCATCTACATTGTTATAGGATGAAAAAAAATATTAATCATCACAGGTATTTACTCCTTCAGTCAGAGTCGCAAAGGGCTAACTGAACCGCTTAAGTGTGGGGGATTATGTGGTGGCCAGAAAGCTGAGATCAGCGGAAGCTGATTGGGTTTCCTGATACAGAATAGAAAAAGTTATCAATCCATTCCGACCTATAGCCAATGGTTCTATTCCACAGGAGTATGTAAGCAGCATGCAATGTCTGGTCAATGCCGAAGGGAGCCAGGTGCTAGAGTAAGATGCCACTTAAAAAGAGAAAATGTACCACAGAGAAATAACACCTTTAGGCTAGGGTCAGAGTGGGGCAGTCGGAACGCGCGTGCAGGCGCACTAAATCACGGCGGCAGTAGCAGCACATAACGGCCAATGACGGCCAATATACGCAGTACGTGCGTACGAAAGTGCGCCGACACCACGCAACCAGCAAATGAACGCATTTTTCTCAGAACGTGAAACCGCTGCTACTGACGTACAGAGTGCGCTGCGGCCGCATGGCAGCGTGTGTGCGTGATTAGGAGACGTCAGACGCTGCTAGTGTGCGGCCAACATAACGTTCAAACAGCCGGATTTCCCTAGACTTCTTTTTACCCCACCGTCATGAATACGTCCAGAATTGCGCATCGTCTGACCACTTAAGCGTATTCTGTGAAAAAATGCGTGCGCACGCATCGACGTACATTTTGACGGTGGCCGCAGAAAATGCGCTCATCTGTCCCTAGCCTTACTATCCGTGGTTTTATGGAAAACCACTTTACATCACTTCACAACCCTATCATCATCACACACTTACACAAACAACACCCCCCTATACACACGCAGTGTGTACAGTAAGATCCACACTGCTATATTAAACCACACAACCCACAATGCTGTTCTGTAATATCTACGTTTTTACATTAACCCCTTAGTAACCCCACTGCTGTTTTTACGTTTCTGCACTGTTTGTGTTTAGTTCAAATTTTCCTCTTACTCGTTTATGGAACCCGCACATATTATATACCATTTTTCTAGCCATTAAATGGACTTTCTAAAGATATCATTATTTACATCCTATCCTGTAATTTACTATAAAAAAATTATGAGATATGGTGAAAAAAATGGAAAAAACACACCGTTTCGAACTTAAATCCTCAAAATCTACAACCGCCAACATAGTACATCCCTGGCCCTTAAGGGGAATTTTCCCCAGGACGTACTATGCACGTCAGTGGTCCTCAAGAGGTTAAAACATGTAACCCTTAACACCTGTACTGTAAGAGACACACTGTTACATTAAAACACATAACCCACAATACCAGTACTCTAAGATCCGAGTTATTACATTAAAACACGGCACCTTCAAGCTATGTACTGTAAGAGCCACACTGGAACATTAAACATGGACCACGTATCTGTGTTTACAGTAAGATCTGCACAATACATTAAACTTACATCGCACAGGTATTTACAGCCTGACTTTTGATTTACTGGCCGTTGTATTTATGTTGAGTGTATTCCCCCCTTCACTGCTGAGCCATTTCATCTCTGTGTGCTGTGCTAATTTTTAACGTTTTGTGCACATCACATTTAAACTCGATTTGAAGTCATGTTTTATTATACGACCCAGACAAATTATATATCCTTTTTTATGACAGATTCATAATATAGCATTATTATATGTATACGTTATGTCCTGCCAGAATGCTATAACAAAAAATGTAAAAAAACCACTTTTTTTTTCCCAATAAAATTTCAATAATCTACAGCATGTAAAGTTATTTTTTCACATTTTATTATTCAAGCCTTTGTGGTTATATATTCTATGGGGTACACTTGATAAAAATATTAAAAATGGGAAACCGGAAACTGTATCTTTTGGAGAAAATACCCAATTTTAGCTAAAACAGGAAAAAATATATTTTTCATTAGTGCAGCATCATTGTGTCGCATTATAATTTAAAAGTGAACAATAGTGCTGCATTATTTAAAAAAAGAAAAAAAGAATTTCTATTATTTTTTAAAGTTTTAGTTATTAATTTTTAACAAATTTATTTTACACCGAACCTGGTCATGTTCTGGCCTTTCCAATGATATCAAACATGACCCTTTAGCTGCCACCTTTCCGGAGATACGGGGGTCCTTAGGACACCCTATCTCCACTGTAGGTGGCAGCTAGGGGTTAACTCCTGAACTGACATCATCACATCCAGCACGATGATGTCAGTGGGTGGGGGAAGATCCCAGAGGCTTGGCTGACATCAAGATGTCAGACACCTCAGGGAGAGGGCCACGATCTGGTGCTGAATTTTGATCCAGCAGGTCATGAAAACAACGCGCGCCGCGACGAAGGACGCATTGTTAAGCAACTCACTGTCTATCCTAGACCCAAATAATGACTACGCGGACAACAATCCCCCGCGCACGCTTGCCTAACTGTCCCAGCAACGCCTTCACTCGCAACAGGCACGTAGAATGTGATGAAATGGTCACAGGATTGCAACGCAGTACCCGTCTACTCTCGACCCGGAGTACCGACTACGTTTCCCACAATCCCTGTACCCACTTTTCTTATTCTATTCATTACGCTAGCACCACAAACCAACCTTTTTATTCAAGAGTCTTACTGCTGGACCCCAGAGACGGTTTGAAACTCTGGTCCTGCACCCCACCACAACCCACAGTTTAGTAAATAGACTTGAGCTTAAAACAAAAGGCAATAATCCAGTCCTTCAGTTAGCGTGGATTGAATATCAGTCAGAAGCAGAACTTAATTGCATATTTTATTTATGATATAACAAATTATGTATATCACAGTGCATTTAGGGTTACAGAAAAGATATAGATATAATATTCAATAATTACACACACCAAACAGCAAATAAAAGAAAACAGGTTAAAAACACAGACCCTTACTCACGTCAGTAAGCTAACAAGACATCTGTGTCCCCCTGGGGCTGGAGATTTGAAGACTGGCAGCTTCCCACATTCTTAGGTGGCCCCACAGAAAATAAGCCCAGACACATGGCGTGCTCCAGAATATATAGGGTTTTCAGTTCATTCAAAGTACGGCCCATGCACTACAATTCCCAGCATTCCCCCTCCTGGGCACACTCAGTGCACTCCTTCATTTATTTTAATTCCCAGGTACATCAAATCATCTCCAAAGACCACCCCCTAGTGATCAAAGGATGTGATTGCTTCTTTGATCTACGTGACCACTTACAAGTGCTGCCGCTAGGTCTGGGCTGTGCCTTTTCCACTTGCCCAAGGTGTGAAATGCTTGCACGAGACCAAGGAAATTCCATTAGACCAACTGGGGTAATTTCCCCTCCTTATCATGCAGATCAAAAAAGACTCATTCCATTGGTATTCTGCAAAAACCTGGGATATCCTTTCACCAGGGCTCAGTGATAAACATCTTAATTACTTTCTTGGAAACTCCGGCATTTATTACTACCACTGCGCAAAATGGCCACTGGTATCTATAGATAGCCATAGAGATATATATGTACATATAGATATAAAGATAGATATATATAGATACATTTTGAGATAGATAGGTATATCTACCTGTGACACAGCACATATGGGGTTAAAGACAGGCATCGCTGCAAAGGGCAGACTGTGCCCTTCCCAGCGGTGCCTGCCTTTTTTCTGTGGCCATGCATGATGGGGAGGGAGAGTGGTCCTAAGGGCCCCCTCTCCCCTTCAGGCACTCTCCCTGAGACAGATGTCATCGCGCCAGTGCGATGATGTCAGTCCGCTAGCTGGAGTCCCAGAGGCTGGGCTGACTTCAAAGTAAAACTGGCCAATCGCCCCTGCGAAGTGTGGATGCACTCATCGTGTCTTCCGCAAGCTGAGCGCGTTCGAGAGGACGCGCTGAGCACGTCCTTCGCAGGAAAGTGGTTAATGGAGGATGACAAATTTCACAGCTTTTTTCTTGTCCAATCCCGCAGGACTGCCAGCCTTTGAGGTCGGTTGCTTTTTCTACGGTTCCCCCCTTTAGCAAAAAATCCACATTCTTGCAAAAACACAAAATTGGGTCTGCCTTGCCTGCTTGCAATACGGGCAACCAAAACAGGGTCCATAGGCCTTTAGCACATACTCTGTTCTGGCTACTGAGAGCCGTTCTGGAATACACTGTACATCAGCTGGTTTGTTAGGTCTTCAGTAACTATTGGGACTTATTGTGGGACACATTCAAACACATTTCATTTGCAATAAACAAAATTTTATTGTGTACCATACATTATGTTCAGTGTTCAGAATAAAACCTCTTATTTTGGTTATTTTTTGGGTTATGATTAAAGTTTTTTGCAAACAAATATTGTCTATTAATTTGAAGCTGTGATACAGCCTTGCTACTCGATCTGGTATTTTGAGGGATGCTACATTACTTGTTTTTTATACATTGTTTTTAATGCAAACAAAATATATATTTGAATTCCAAAACAGTAGATATATTTTCCCCATTAAAGGGTCATGCTAGAATTTATTTAAAGCTAAACTTTAGTAATCCAATCTGGTAAAATGATCATTTTAGCTTTTTACCTTATTTACTTATAGTGAGAAAAAAGAGGTTTGTGAGGATCCTGAGGACGAGCAGCGGCACTAGTGGCCTGCTCTACGGTGGGGCCTGCTCAGGTCTCACAGGGTTTTTGCTCGATTGTGCCATTACAGGGATGAATGCTCCATATGCAAATCAGCCTGCTCTCACCCAGAAAGGGTGGCCACTACTGATTGCCAAGGACAGCATCCCTGCACGAGAGGTGCAGCAACCCCCGACGATCGTTTTGGCCTTGTTAGGCCTCGTCAGGAGGGTATAGCTGACACCCCTCTAGGCACCTCGAGCAAGGGGTCCACTACCATGCTATTTTCCAAAAAAACATTGTCAGAAACCAGTGTTTTTTGTGAACATCATTTAAAATGAATTATACATTAAAAAATATTTGTGCTTATACCCATTGTACTTCTAAATATCTTTTGCCCAGTAGATGGCACCCTCTACTGCCAAATTGAGTTACAGCAGTTTGAGCTGCTGGTCTATTTTCTTCTTTTTTTTTTCTGCATCGGCTGATGAAAGTCTGATGTAAGGGCTAGGGATGAGCCGAGCACCCCCCGAGTTCGGTTCGGGCCCGAACCCGAACTTTCCATATGTTCGGATCCGAACCCGAACTCGAACTCAATGCAAGTCAATGGGGCTGAAAATTCGGTTTTTAGAGTGCCCTCCAAGAGGGCATATATGCTAGATATTTGCCATAAAAGGTGTATGGGGGTCTGGGTAGTGCCCTGGGGGACAGGAAACAAGGACAAAAAGTTTAAAAAAAAAACTTTTTAAAGGGACAGGGAGTTTTCCATGAAATAAGGGTTAAAAATAAAAATGGAAAATTCCTTCAAATATCCTGCCTAGGAGGTCCCCATAACCAGCCCGTGAAGTGGCGGATTTCTAGGATGTATAGAAACACTTAAAAACAAAAAAATTACATTTCAAATGACGGTAAATGCTTTTCCTTTAATCTGTCCATAAACAACTGCTTGGGGCGGCAGTCTGTATGAAAAGAGGAGACATTTTCAGACACGCAGAAAAAGTTTACGGTTTTCTTTGGCGGTGAAAAGCAGGAGAATGGAAAATTCGAGACCAAATAGTCAATTTGGAAAGTGAGATAAATGGGAGAATTTTTCTGGTTTGGCTATTTTGACCTAGAATTTTCTCTTCAGTCATTCTCCTGAGTTTCACCTTTCTCTGAATAACCCTGTCAGGATTATTCAGAGAGTGGTGAAGAGCAGGAGAATGACTGGAGAATGGAAAATTCTAGGTCACAATAGCCAAACCAGAAAAATTCTCCCATTTAGGCTAGGGTTAGACTAGCGAATTTTTAACGTGCGTTTAGGCACACTTAATCACGGCCGCACTAGCAGCAAATGATGGGCAATGACGGCCAATATATGAAGTACGGTCGCACGAAAGTCCGGCTGCGCAACGCAAGTGGAAATTTTGTACTTTTTCACACAGCAGTTAAATACAGCATATTAGGAAGTTTTAGGAGGGAAATTAACACTCACTCAGAACAGAAGCAGACACCCCATGTAACGTTGGGGGCTTCCAGCCCTACCTGTGTGCTTGAGGACAGCAAGTCTGATGCTGCTCGCTGACCACTGCCCAGTTTAAATGGAGACAGGCAGGGAGATGATTGCATGAGGTGTGGCTTGAGTGGGGGGCGTGGTCTGGTGAAGGTCTTTAAAAACCCTCAGTATAGTTTCAGAAGTTGCCAGATGGTGGTTATCCATACCTGAGCTCCTTGTACCTGACTGCGAAATTGATTTAACCTGTTATTGATCTCTGCTTGTGTTCTGACCATTCTGCCTTCTGTTGCCCTAGACTATTTTCTTGTACTACGCTACTGCTCTGATACCGACCCGGCTATTCCATTTGACCATTCTGAACTCTGTATTCCTGATTCTGGCTCGGCTGACTCCTCTCCGTGTTGTTAACCCTTTTCTGTCTAGCTAGTTTACCTGGCCCATTCTAAGGACCAGACAGATAGGGATCATTCACAGCTACACTGTTGGTAGCTTCTGAGTTTTGTGGAGTGTTGGGGGTTAAGTACTGCGTGGTGGGATCCGGGAACCGTGACACCCCACACCTTCATTCTACATAAAATGTATCAAATTGATTAGACCAGACTAAAACATCTGTTGTTGTTATGCCGTTTTAAAAATAAAAGGTCATTTAGAGGTGAGAAGAATCTTTGCACGTACACATTATTTTTTAATTCAATATCTAATAAACCGTTGCTTATAATATTCTGCAGTAAAGAGTCTCTTTATTTCTAGATTTTTTAGTATTTTTTAAGCATTGTTTATACTTTTTTCAAAATTTATATTTTTTTTCCAAACTTGAACCGAACACGCCCAAAAAGTTTGAAGTTTGCGAACTGCCAAAGTTCGGGCTGATCTCCGAACCGACCGAACCTGAGCAGCTCATCCCTAGTAAGGGCATCATCAGATGATTTTACACAGTTTTAGCTCTTTGAGCATTATGCCTACAGTGCTAAAACTTTGGAGGCACCTTCTGCAGCCCAAAAGCAAACAAAATTAATTTCATTTTGACTGCAGATCACCAGATCGAGTCATGTCGCTATTAGGGCACCGGATGGTGCCTATGAAGTCCAAGATATCTCGATCTCGGTAATGAAGGGGTTAAAATACTTCTCATTTAGCCCCTAATGATGTCCTTTGAATACATCCCACACAATACAATGATTTGATTCTGTGATTGACCTATAGACTCCATTCTATGGCCATTGCCACAGAGTGAGGAGCAAATGATGTAAACAAACTGGGGGCAGTTTACAACACAAAAGATCACAAAATGGATGCACCCAGTGACACATATAGAGTAAAATATTTTCTTAACTAAACATACAAGAGAAAAACAAACCATATGTAAGATATCAGCAACATAAATAAAATAAGGACTTTTTTTGGTGCTAGTGTCCCTTGAAGGAGTTAATCCTATTTCCTCTGCAACCTTCAGAATACCGTGGAACTAATCTGTGAATATTATCTCCTTTATTCACAGCAGGGCTTGAGGTCTTCTGCTGTTTAAAGTGTTAAAGAGGGGAAAGGGGTTAGGGATCATCATACAGGAGGACAGAAGAAGAGATTGCAGCAGAAAAAAAGTATTTACAGTTACTCATCAATGTAGATAAAAATCTATATGTCCAAAAGCAAAGAAAAGCGATAAAATCACTCATAAAAATGTTTATAACTGCATTTTAGAATGTTTCTATGTTTCTATGTACTTGCGCAGTATACCATTTTCTGTGTAGCTACGAGATATAAAATGAACTATTATGCTGTGCTGCGGGTGGTTTCTAATATAAGATTACAGAAGTGATATATTTTGTTATGTGATAAAACAGTATTGTACATAATGAAACAAATTTAACATACCAGTAAATTCTGCAGCCATTCATTATTACATGATAACTAATCAATACAAAGTGTCTATTTACCCGTAAAAGTCAGTCTTGAAATATTACAATGTCTTGTTTCATTGCACATACATTGGTCAAGGCATGATCTTTTGATTCAATTTTTTAATTTTGCATCCTTGCAAAATAAAACATAATTTAGTAACTCATTTGTTAATTTCTTTTTTTTCATTTTTGCTGTTATATGCTTTAACTAACCATCTACCAACTTGAAAACCTGCGATTTAGAAATAGCTGTTGTTTGAAACTGCTGTCAACAGCTTATAATAGCGGAATTGATTTTTTTTTCAACTTATTGGCTGTTCTGCAGATGAGCACTGCCATTGTGCTAGATCAATCATTTCCTAAGCATTGCATTTCTCACCTATCACAAAAATGTTCTTTATTTCTGTTTTGCTTACAATACCATTTCTTTGAATTGCGCACAATTTTGGATCTTACATGTTATCTCCTACCTGATGTTCTTGAGGAGACGTTCAATAAAACCCTTTAGCTAATGTTATAAAATAACACATACAGAACAGTTGAATTTTGATTATAATACTTCTAGTTTTGCCGTTTCCCCCTATTTGAACTACCTACTACTGTGTATCGCACCAGCGTGCTCATGTGCTGAGTTTGAGAGAAGAACATGATTTTTAAGATCTGTTCTTAAACCCTTCACTACCAAGTGATTTTCCAAAAATAAAAACATTGTCAGAAACCAGTGTTTTTTTGAAAAATATTTTTGAATTAATTTTTTTTAGAAAGATTTTTACCAGGAAGGATACATTGAGATTTCTCTCGTTTTCACATATGTCGTGGGTGGCGAATATGTACCGTTAGGTGTCTTGCCCAAGGACACTTACTGGAGAGGTGCTCTGGCCGGGATCAAACCTGTATCTCGACAGTCCTCTACTCCACCCAGCCGGTATTATACAGAAATAAATATTTGAGCATATTCAAACTGCATTTCATACTGCAATGACCTATTTGGTCAATAGATGGCACCATCTCCTGCCAAAGTGAGTGACAGCTATTATAGCTGCAGCTCAAAGTTCCCTGCATTGGCTGCCCTGTCAGGGCATTTTTCAGCCGATTATACACAGTTTTAGCTCTCTGGGTGTTATGCCCACTGTGCTTAAACTTTGGGGGCACCTTCTGCAACCCAAAAGCAAATTAAATTTGTTAGCAGCAAACGAATTTCATTTTCTTTTGTCCTTCAGAGCTGCAGATTGAGATACTGTATCTCGATATCGGGCACCGGATGGGGCCTTTTGAAGCCTGTGATATCTTGATCTTGGTAGTGAAGGGGTTAAAATACCTAAATAACCTGCATTACTAAGAATATCAACTTCCCAACAATTCCAAATAGTAATTAACTGTGGTAATTAAACTGAATCTCTGAAGATCCCATGTACCGTATTTTACACTCCATAAGACGCACCTGACCATAAGACGCACCTAGTTTTTAGAGGAGGAAAAAAAATATTCTGAATCAAATAGTGTAATAATGGATATGCCCTCATGGATATGCCCCAGGAGCTCTCATGGATATGCCCCAGGAGCTCTCATGGATATGCCCCAGGAGCTCTCATAGATATGCCCCTTGAGCTCTCATGGATATGCCCCAGGAGCTCTCATGGATATGCCCCAGCTCCTCTCATGGATATGCCCCAGGAGCTCTCATGGATATGCCCCAGCTCCTCTCATGGATATGCCCCAGCTGCTCTCATGGATATGCCCCAGCTCCTGTCATGGATATGCCCCAGCTCCTGTCATGGATATTGCCCCAGCTCCTGTCATGGATATTGCCCCAGCTCCTGTCATGGATATACTGCCCCAGCAGCTCTCATGGATACTGCCCCAGGCCCCAGCTCACCTCCTGCCGCCATGTGTTCGGCTCCCTCTGAGCGTCCAGAGGCATGGAGCTTGGGCGCTCACCTGGGGGAGCCAGGTGACCAGCCGCAATCTCGCAAGAACTCGGCTGGTGACGTGGTTCCCCCAGGCGAGCCGAAGCTCCATAGCTTCGGACACTCGCAGGGAGCCGAACACTGCATCGCAGGGTGAGACACCCGCCCTTAGGGTGACGGTGTCACCCTAAGGGCGGGTGCCACCTGGTGCGGGCCGTACCCCCCGCCCCCACCTTGCGAAGCCACTGCCCCAACGTGCACTCTTTTTTGCAGTATTCGCTCCATAAGACGCACACACTTTCCCCCCCCACTTTTTTTGGGGGAAAAAGTGCGTCTTATGGAGCGAAAAATACAGTAAGTCAGTGTGTCAAGGCAATTTATTTAAAAGACGTCTGGTCTAATCTCATACAAGAAGTGCGCCATAATATGGTGGTGTCTTCCACCCATAGAAAATACTGATTGTGAGTACGGGGGGAAGGGGTGGTGGTGGAGATCTGAGACAAAGGCTGCAGTGTCATGTCTCAGACCCTAGTTGCATGGGTGTCGTTGCCCTTTGTCCATGTGGGAATAGCCATGCCAGATGACTCAACCCACTGGGACACTATCCAAGGCCACCAATTGCTGAATCTCAATGAACACACTCCAGAAGAAGCAAACCACGAAATCCCACTGCTACTGATAATTGACAATTACATTTGGCAACTACAGATTTGAATCTACAACTAATTATCAAAATTCGATGCTATTTCGTAAGTAGAGATTAATGCTATTCAATGATCAGTGAATTGGTGGATAATTGCAAGGGAGCTTCATTCTAGTCATAAATTGTTGAAATTTAAATCTTTTTTAATGCTTGTTTTATATTAACTATTTAACTATTTTGAATAAATAGAAGTCACTTGGAAGAATGTTCGTATATCACTTTTGCACATACACTATATTGCCAAAAGTATTCGCTCACCTGCCTTGACTCGCATATGGATGGGTGAGCGAATACCTTTGGCAATATAGTGTATCTTTTATGGTTTCTCAGTCTACTCCAACAAAGAGTAATGAATATGCCCTCCAATTCTCTTTTTTATACTTTTGATATTGTTGCCATTTTATCTTGTAAGCATTCTTAAAACCAACTGTTTACTTTTCCTTTTGTGGGTTACCTCTGCCTCATTTGAGAAATATTAAAGTGTTTAGGCTCACTTGATGTCATATGACTTTGTGTCTTTCATGACCTGAGAATGGAGTAGGTCTACTTCGCAATATGAATTTGCAATGTCATTAAAATGCATTTTCTCTATGAAATTTTGGAATTGATAGAAACTTATATTGAAAGAAAAAAAGACTATTTTACGTTGAGACGTAGAATTGTTGAAAATGGCTTCCAAGATTTGTATGTCAATTTCTAACAAGTCAGGTTTAAAAAAGTAAACGTGATACCTACCTACTATATGGATCACTCTTCCAATTTCCTGTAGCAGATACGTTGTGCATATGACCCCTTGCAATGTGCTGCTTATAAAATGCTTCACATAAGAGCTAATTAGTACAATTCAACAAATTTAATTAATGTCATCGAAATATAATGTGCTGAATTTCCTCAAAACATTTTGGTACACATTCAGGGCTTAACTAAAAAAAAATCATTATTCTCATTGATGAATTCCCCAAGGAGAGACTCGGATTTCAGATACTGTAGATATTCATTAAAAAGTTTCTTTCTTTCTTTAAAATTCCTTGCGTTTTATTGCATCACTACTCTAATTCACAGCTCTCTATCCATGCTAGTGTAACGGCTACAAAATACAACTCCTCTGGTATGCATATATTCCAAAATGTAATGAGCTCCTTCCCCGTTTTTTGAAACATCTTTTACTTTAAATCTTATCTTTTTTTATTGGAAAAAGGTGATTTATGCTGGCTTGAAAAGCTGCTCTAAATATGACATAAATCCAATAAATCTGAATATCTGAAGATCTGAATTATGAAACATACCCGATTTGCTTTCATGAGTCTGTTAACCTATAAATATGGACAGTTGTATATGTTGAACAAAAATTATATTTTTTGTTGTAGCAACAGTATAACAATGCAATGTGAGGAACTGTGAAAAACATATTTTGTAGAGCTCAGTCATAATTTGTTGTCTGCTAACAGGTAAATAATAAGTAGCTGCGTACATTTAAAAATATGTTTGTCTAGTGGGGGTCTGTTTTAGATTTTTTTTTAACATTCCTAAACTTATAGGGAACTATCAGTTGCCCTGAGCTAAAATCGGGACGCAACGGGGAACAATTAGCGTTCGCTAAATTCCCCTTTGCGTCCTGGTTTCCCCAGCAGATTGCGGGGCAGGCGCCTAGTCTGGCAGCCTGCCCCTTAGCGATCACTAAGCTAGCGGCTGCTGGGGGCAGCGCTGCAGCGCCGTCCCCACAGGGGCGGATCCAGAGACTAGTCTCGGGAGGGGCACTGACAGAAAATAAGGTGTTGTAGCAGAGAGCCCGACTCACGAGAATTTACAGAGGGCCCGGCTCACAGGAGCTTACAATCTAGAGGAGCAGTGGGCCCGGCTCACAGGAGTTTACAATCTAGAGGAGCAGAGGGCCCGGCTCACAGGAGCTTACAATCTAGAGGAGCAGAGGGTCCGGCTCACAGGAGCTTACAATCTAGAGGAACAGAGGGTCCGGCTCACAGGAGCTTGCAATCTAGAGGAGCAGAGGGTCCGGCTCACAGGAGCTTACAATCTAGAGGAGCAGAGGGCCCGGCTCACAGGAGCTTACAATCTACAGGAGCAGAGGGCCCGGCTCACAGGAGTTTACAATCTAGAGGAGCAGAGGGTCCGGCTCACAGGAGCTTCAATCTAGAGGAGCAGAGGGTCCGGCTCACAGGAGCTTACAATCTAGAGGAGCAGAGGGTCCGGCTCACAGGAGTTTACAATCTAGAGGAGCAGAGGGCCCGACTCACAGGAGTTTACAATCTAGAGGAGCAGAGGGCCCGGCTCACAGGAGTTTACAATCTAGAGGAGCAGAGAATCCGGCTCACAGGAGTTTACAATCTAGAGGAGCAGAGAATCCGGCTCACAGGAGCTTACAATCTAGAGGAGCAGAGGGCCCTGCTCACAGGATTTTACAATCTAGCGGAGCAGAGGGCACACATGAGTTTATAATCTAGAGGAGCAGAGAGCACCCAGGAGTTTACAATCTAGAGGAGCAGCAGGGGGGCCTGCTTGGGCTGGAATCTGATCATCATGATGACATGATCATGGAGACATGGACTGGAAATGGACTGGTCAGGTCACTCTGGAGTCTGGAGGACACTCAGTCACTGTCAGTGGGTCACTCAGTCTCACTCTCGAGCCGGAGAGACTCGGCTCGGGTGGCCGCTCGGCCCGATCAACAGATGAGGAAGGATGACACACTCACACACAGAGTGACTGAGCGGTCTGAGCAGAGTCAGTCAGACTGAGCTGCTGAGGAGGACCGTGGGGTCACTGGGTGGGCACTGGGCCCTGGCCTGGGCACTAGGCAGTGGCACTGGCTGCAGGGCATGAAGATGAGGGCAGGCAGGCACAATCACACCACCATTTATTATCATTCACTCACCTCAATGTGGTGCCTCCTGCTCCTGGCCTGCTAGCTTTCCCGCCCATGTGACACTCACATGTGACGTTACCACGTCACCAGTCCAGCGCCCGCCCCGGATTGACACGTGACTGAGCTAGTGACGTGGAGCTGGGCTGCCGGGCATGGCTGGCGCTCGCCTCACTTCCTGTTCTTCCTGCTCGCTGCCGCCTCCTCCTCGCTCGCTTTGAGTCAGTGCGGCAGGCCGGCCGGCGCCGGCGGCAAGCCTGGGCTGGCCCAGCACTGCCAGCAGCCAGCGTGGCCCACCGTGAGTGAGGGCTATGAGCGGAGCGGACAATCAGTTAAATAAAATTTTAGACCGCACAGGCAGCACACACTTCAGTCAGACAGTGAGTGACACAGAGAGATGATAATGGGCAGGGCAGGCAGGCAGTGCGCACCGCGGGTCGCGGCGCGTGCTGCTTCAGTTTGGCCGGCCCGACAATGTTAAACGTAAATTTATCAGAATCTCGGGGGGGCAATTGCCCCGTTGCCCCCCCTGGATCCGCCCCTGCGTCCCCAGCATCCCCTCCATGACGCCGTAGGACTCCATGGAGGATTGTGCTGCCGTGTCATATGACGGCAGGATCTCGCCTCTCGCGAGATCCTGCTGTTTGGTGGAGTGATCGCGGAGGGAGACAGGGGACTTTCTTCCCCCAGTCTCTCTCTCGCCGGCAGCCAGAAGTAGCGGAACGGGCTGCTGTTCTCGCCGTGGGAAGAGAGGTGAGTATTTGATTTTTTGAGGGGGATTTGAGCTGCAGGTAATGGATTCTGCAGCAGCGGAATCCATTACCTACACCTCTGAGCTGGTGGTAATTTTTTGTTTGCGACTACTCTTATTAACTAGCGTTCAGACCAAGTGATCCTAACGCTATTTAATCTGTGCTTTCACTTTGCGCTCTCCATGTTTAGGTATAGGGAACACAAAGTACAGTAAACTCGCACTACGAATCACAAATTAACGAGCGCTAATGGATTTTTTTAACCCATTAGCGATTCGAAGGCGATGTGGGTGCAGCGTTATGAACTCCTTCAAGCTAACGTGGACACTAGTGTTAGCTTGAAGGAGGTGATAGAGCCCATAGTTTGTAATAGCAGTGTGCTAGGAGACCTGATTCCCTCATTCAGTAGAATAGTTAATCAGTATGAACAGGGGGACAAAAGAATAGTTATATTTTTGGCCCTTTTAGTGGCTGGTTTGTGCAAGTAACCCACCCAGAATTAGAAGAGAAATGACCTATTGCAAAAAGCCTTATGTTCGGGAAAAAACATGATCAATATGTTCAGGCAGTGGCGTAACTAGAAACCTGAGGGCCCCGGTGCAAGAATCCACGAAGGGCCCCCCCCAAAAAAAGATCTATGTATTTTTACTTATTTTTCACTGCAAAATAAAACAAAGATAGTATTGCCCCCAGCTCACATGGATATATATTGCCCCCCAGCTCTCATGGATATATATTGCCCCCCAGCTCTCATGGGTATATATAGGGCCCCCCAGCTCTCATGGGTATATATAGGGCCCCCCAGCTCTCATGGATATATATTGGCCCCCAGCTCATGGGTATACAGGGCCCCAGCTCATGGGTATATAGGCCCCCAGCTCATGGGTATACAGGGCCCCAGCTCATGGGTATATAGGCCACCAGCTCATGGGTATACAGGGCCCCAGCTCATAGGTATATAGGGCCCCAGCTCATGGGTATATAGGCCCCCAGCTCATGGGTATATAGGGCCCCAGCTCATGGGTATATAGGCCCCCAGCTCATGGGTATATAGGCCCCCAGCTCATGGGTATACAGGGCCCCAGCTCATGGGTATATAGGCCCCCAGCTCATGGGTATACAGGGCCCCAGCTCATGGGTATATAGGGCCCCAGCTCATGGGTATATAGGCCCCCAGCTCATGGGTATATAGCGCCCCAGCTCATGGGTATATACGGTCCCCAGCTCATGGGTATATACGGCCCCCAGCTCTCATGGGTATATACGGCCCCCAGCTCTCACCTCTGCTGGCCCCAGGGCAGGCTCCGCCGGCATTCCGTTGTTCTCCGAGGAGAGCGGCCGCTGGAAGCATGCGTCTTGGCCGCTCGCCGGAAACCACCTGATCAGCGCAGAGGTCTCGCGAGAGGATCTCGTGCGCTGGTCAGGTGGTTCCTATCCCACGTGAGCGGCCAAGCTGCATGTCAGTGGCCGCTCGCAGGGAGAGGGACGGCCAGCGCGCGGCTCCCAGATTCCGGCGCTGATTGCCGGAATCTGGCGGGCGGCGCCGGGCCCCCCTCCAGTGGCGGAATGCCAGGGCCCGGTCGCAACTGTGACCGCTGCGACCCTGGTACTTCCGCCACTGTGTTCAGGAATAGTAGTCCAGAAAATAGTCAAATCAGCCAAAACTGAAATACTAACAAAAGGTGGAAATCCAGAATTAAAAAATTAGCCAAAACACAAGCAAGGTCAAAACCAGTGATCAAGTTGAGGAGGAATGCATGGGAACATAGATCCCCCACTATTTTTATGAAGGGAACTGCATTCCCATATGGCTTACACACTGATAAGCATTATTATTTTTAGGATCCAGTTATATCACAGTATTAAGCCACAATAAATATATATTACTTATGAAAATTATCAAAATGCATCCTTAAAACTCAGCATGTCAATAGTTTTATTATAAAAAAAAACCAGGTGTGATGAGAATGATTATTTGATGAGGTAGACAGAAGTCTTTGGGAGTTCCCATACTCTTTTTTGCTGGACCTGACCCCTATTCAAAACCAAAATCAGAAATATACATATGAGGGGTTATTCAGAGAGCACCA
This sequence comes from Leptobrachium leishanense, assembly GCA_009667805.1. NCBI lineage: Eukaryota > Metazoa > Chordata > Amphibia > Anura > Megophryidae > Leptobrachium > Leptobrachium leishanense. The sequence goes on from CM019066.1 coordinate 126,321,061, forward strand.
AAATGTCACCGACATTTCAGTGCTCTTTCGTTCCCTGCACTTTGAGGAATCAAATTCCCTGACCCTACGGTGAATTCAGCATTCACCACAGGGTTCCTCCCCCAAAAAAACACTGCAAAACCACCAAAATTATCAGATCCGAACCAATAAGCCGCCAGGAACCTGCTGCCAAACATCGGATACGATACGATAAGCTGCTGAAAACACGCCGAACATGTCTGAAAAAGCAAACGATCCGCCAAACACAACGTCGACCAGCCGCCATTAAAAGCAGACAAGCCGACGAACGGGGTAAAAAGAAAACCACTACAATTGTAACTTCTAAAATTTTATACGCTGTTTGCTAAAAAAATAAAAAGACAAAAATTTCTGGAATTAACATGTAAGGTCCTATGAATAATAAAAAGGTCTGCAACAGAAGAAAAAAAACGGAAAACATAATTTTGCCCAAAAAATGCCTAATAAATCCTAAAAAAATTTGTCTTTTTGCTGCAAATTAAAAAAATAAACGGTTTAATAGATATTGGGTAAAAACAGGAATATTTTTAACATTGAAACCTATGGGATTCGCCTGATTAATCCTGCTGAATGAATCCAAACATCAGGGCATTTCACTGACATTTCACTGCTGTTCAGTGTTTTCTGAATAGATTAACCATTGCCTCTCTATGGGGATTTCACTGCCGTCGAACATATATTTCGCTGGCAATTCGCCAATATTTGGTGAATTGGCAGGTTTTGAATAGCCGAATGGCCTCCGAAATTGCACCGTATGGGGAAATTCACCGTTCGTGCAATTTTGGGACAAGTTCGTCACTCTCTGAATAACCCTGATGATAAAAAGTGTAAACGTAACAGGGAAAGGAGCCAGTGGAAGTGCTGTGATTATGTTATTGGTTATTTTCGAATTGTATGTGTAAATATTGTCTAAGGTACAAGTTCTTGGCTAATACTTGACTTCACTTTTCACATTATCTATATGGGATACTAGAATAACGTTTTTTTTTATCTTAAAGATGTTAATAGGTTTTTCCTCTTTATTTTCATTGTATTCCACTGGCTTATGGAGCAGTATGCGTAGATACTCGAGTATACCACTAGATTTTGGTGACAAAAATTTACCTTAAAATTGGAGGGGTCGCGTTATATTCAAGACATCTGCATCGTGTGTAAAAAAAAAAAAAACTTGCCTTGCTCTAGTCTGGATCCCAAGTCTCCTGGAAGTTCCGGTAGCCTTGCTGAAGTGAATGCGGGCTCCCTGATGTTTGAAAACACTTCTGGAACTCCGGGGTTCGGGAGAGGTGGGATCTATCATGGCCAGAGCGCACGCTCGGTTTAAGCCAATCATTAATCTCGCTTGCCTCCGCTGGCAATCTAATTGCTAGTAAAGAAGACGGATGGCAGGTGGCTTAATACTTAGTAACAACTGCAATCATTCTAGAGCAGAACACCCTGGTCTGAGAGGTCACCTGACTGTGTTAAGAGAACCTGGAAGGATTTTAATTGTTTACCGGTACAGTAAAACTTTGTTCTTCGCGTTATATTCGAGTCTTGAGTATCCAGTCTCATTTCCATAATAAATCTCTATCCATCGTGTTACATTCGGGTCGCCCTATACTCGAGTATCTACGGGTAATTAATCTTTTGTGTTCCCTCACTACTAGTGGTATGGACATGTTCTGTTGTGATTGTTAGCACAGACACACTAGCTTTCGTTTTGCTAAATCTCAGGATACATTCCGCATATGTATATTAAATAGGTTATAGATTCTTCTACTCGAGGTAATAAAAAATACATTGTTTTGAAAGAAATGGAATTATTATCGTAGTACATGAATAAAAGCTGTGGCACTTTCATTTTTTTATGTTATGCAACCATATCCTCACACAGTTACTGGAACAATCAATATAAAAGTTAATGTCCACTTCCTTGAAATATGTCTCACTATTAACCTGTCCTTCAGTAATACTCTGTTATAGATCTAAAAACCCGATTCTCTCAAGATCATTATTCCATGTCACCCTCTGCCTTTGGTATTAAGAAAATGAATAAAGGGTTCTAAATCATCCAGTACACTAAAAAAAGTTACTATGAGTGGTAGAAAGGGATCCAACAAAACAGACACTCATAAATATTTTGAAATGTAATGCTAAATATTCCTAGATTAATTAAAAAGATGATCATGAACTATAGTCATCCTAAATATAGCAAATATGGTAAAACACATGCAGGGTTATTCAGAGAGAGGGGAAAAGCAGGAGAATGGCTGGAGAATGGAAAATTATAGTTCAAAATAGCCAAACCAGAAAGATTTATCGCACTTTCCAAATCAGCTATTTTGACCTAGAATTTTCCATTCTCCAGCCATTCTCCTGCTTTTCACCGCTCTCTGAATAACCCTGATGAAGAGTTGCATGATTCAAACGTTGAATTTTAGGTTTGTATTATAAATTATACAAAATTAATATAAATCATTTAGAATACATACTTTTTTTCATTGTGTTTTTCACACCGATTCGCTTGCACTTAGGGAGGGGCTAGTAGGGACCCATATTAATATGGAAGAAAAAGTAAGTGCGAGAAAAGAGAGTCAGGGTTATCCAAAGAGATTTGAAAAGTCACCGCACGTTCGGTGACTTTTCGTTCTCTTCAATTCAGTTCCTTTTGCCGATCCCATTTCGGTGACCCTGCGGTGTATTCAGCAAACACCACAGGGTCCCCGAATTGCAGGGAAAAGCTGCCGCAAACCTGACGAAAACTAACCGCAAAACCCACCGAATGCACGCCGAAAACACGCAAAAACATCTGGATTAACCATCGAAAAACCCGAGCAGGAGCCGATCACACGCAGCGAAGCAGCTGAGACCACAGATGAGGCAGTGAGTAAATTAGCAAAACCATTTGTATGAATGTATGAAAGGGAAAAGCTGTTTGCAAAGAAACTTCTGAGCGAAAATGTCTGAAATTTACATATGAGGTCCAGGGAATGATAATAAAAAGGGCTGTTACAGAAAAAAGAAGTAAACTTAACAGAATTTTTTTTTAAAAATCGGACTTTTAAAAAAAAAAAAAAAAATTAAGAAAAGTGCTTAAACTATCCTAAAAAATCTATAAATAAAGAGACTCTTTACTGCAGAATTTTATAATGAACGGTTTATTAGATATTGAATTAAAACGGGAATATTTTTAACATTGAAGCCTATGGGATTCTCCTGAATAAATTTGCCGAATTAAACCACCGAATGGCAGGGCATTTCGGGAACCTTTCACTGCTGGTTTTCGTTCTCTGAATAGCCGAAGCAGTGCTTTTCATGGGGATTTCACTGCCCTCGAACAGGCACCGAATAGGCACCGTATGTGCGGGCAATTCGCCAGGATTTGGCAAATTGCCTGCTCTCTGGATAGCCGAATGGCCAGGAAAGGTAACCGAACGCTGATTTTCAGCGTTTGGTTACCTTTCTCAAGCAATTCGGATCTCTTTGGATAACCCGGGGTATAGTGAAATGTTTCGCAACCAACAACCGACTTGACTAGCAGCTACAATCTTGAGTTAAGGGGGCTCTTCAAAGGATTATGATTACCCTTTTGATAATATTAATCTATGCTATCTTCCTGCAGTGTATTGGTTATAAAATAACTACAACTTTGAGATTGCCACAGAGTTTAACCCCTTCACTGCTGAGCCATTTCACCTCTGTGTGCTGAGCTCATTTTGAAGCCACATTTTATTATACAACCCAGACATATTATATATCCTTTTTTCTGTCAGACTCAGCAGATTCATAATATATCATTAGTATATGTATAGGTCATGCCCTGCCTGAATATTGTAACAAAAAATGCAATAATATTTGAATTTTTATTCATCTACAGCGTGTAAAGTGTTTTTTTTCACATTTTATCATCTGAGCCTTTGTGGTTATATTTTCTATGGGGTGCGCTTTTTAAAAAAATTAGAAATGGGGACTCGTTACATTTTGTTTGGGGGGGAAATTATGCAATTTTTAGCAAACACCCCCATAGAAAAATATTATTAGTGCAGCATCATTGTTCACATTATAATTGAAATGGAAACAATATTGCTACATTAATAAAAATAACACACCCCAAAAAAAACACATTATACAAATTTTGTATAATTTATAATAGAAACCTAAAATTCAACGTTTGAATCATGCAACTCTCTCCATCAGGGTTATTCAGAGAGCGGTGAAAAGCAGGAGAATGACTGGAGAATGGAAAATTCTAGGTCAAAATAGCCGATTTGGAAAGTGAGATAAATGGGAGAATTTTACTGGTTTGGCTAATTTTACCTAGAATTTTCCATTCTCCAGTCATTTTCCTGCTTTTCACTGCTCTCTGTATAACCCTGTATATGTTTAACGGACGAAAGACTTACTCTATTGTATAGAGTAAATGTGCCCAGGGCCGTCTTTAATATTGACTGAACCCTGGGCAACCATTTTCTTGGGCCCCCCCATAGGAATTTTACTCTCCATCCCATCCTTAAAAAAAAAAAAAAAAAAACACACAGATTACATTTTATGAAACAAGCCTATTTATTTGTTTTATAATTTTTTTTTACAATTACACATCCTAAATACACACTGTGAGAAAAACACAATATCTCTGTGTGTACACATCATGCATAATATATATATAAATGTACTATTGTGTATATACATCCTTTGTGCACGTACACATCCAATGTACACATTCTATATACTGTACATGTACACATAATATATACATCATATACAGACTTGCATCATATACACATTTCCACATTATATATATACACTTACGCATAATATACACTTGATATTTACATCACACACATTTCCACACCATATATACACACATAATCTACACATCACACACACACATATTTACATAATCTACACATCACACAGACACACATATATACATAATCTACACATCACACACACACATATATATACGTAATTTACACATCACACATATATACATAATTTACACACCATCTATATACAATTAACATGTGACATAGACAAGCTGGAGGGGTGGGGAACAGAGGGTCTTGTAAGCAGAGCCCTGCTTCTTACTTCATTCTGCTGTAGTCTCTCAGACAGGCTGGCCTGGCAGGGCAGAGCAGAGCACTGACTACTTCCTGAATCCAGGATCTTCTTGCGGGGGAACTGCATGTTGAAGAGAAGGGGAGGAGCCAAATGCAGCTCCCAAGATGCATCCCTCTCTCGTGCGGCCTCACCTCCTCGCTGTGGTCACTTGTCACCATCACACGGAGGGGAGGCAGCCTGTGACACCACGATTTTTGCGGACTCAAGAGCAGCTGCTTTGGGCCCCATAACACTGACTGGGCCCAGGGCAGCTGCCCCTTTTGCCCTGCGCTAAAGACGGCCCTGAATGTGCCGTTAGAAAATCAGAATGCTTATATTTTTAACGTGCAGTACCCTGGATAATGTGAACAATGATGCTGAACTAACGATTTTTGTACGGGTTGCGTTTGTTAAAAATCTTATAATTTTCACCTAAAAAAATGTATGTAACAAGTCCCCCATCTCTAATTTTTTTAACAAGCGCATTTTAACAAGCGTAACTCATAGAAAATATAAGTGTAAACGCTCGCATGTTAAAATGTGAAAAAAATACACTTTACTCCTAAATTATTGAAAATCCTAATTTTATTGCATTTTAAGTTATAATATACAGACAGCAGTGGTGTATTTAGGTTTTGTGCTGCCCTAGGCCTGACTAAACTCGTGCACACCCCCAATTTAAATTTGAGGCACCCCTTCCTGTCAAGGGCACACCTCTTCCTGGTTAATCCCCACCCTTCCTCTTTAAGCTCCACCTTTTCCTCTTAGAGCTCCGCCTTTTCCTCTCTTTATATTAAAAGTGGATACCAAGTGCCTACTTGTATACCATTTCAAATGTATCTATTGAGATAAATAAAATTATGAAATGTTTAAATTCAAGCATTTTTACAAAGAACAGCCACGCATGTCAAGTAAACTGGATCACAGCCGCTCTAACTGGTTGAACAATAAAACCCACAGAAAAGTGCACTGCATATGAGCGTATCACAGAGCTGCACAGCAATAAAACCCACAGAAATGTGCACTGTGTATGAGCATATCACAGAACTGCACAGCAATATAACTCACAGTAATGTGCAGTGTGTATGAGCGTATCCCAGAGCTCCAGGGCAATAAAACTCACAGTAATATGCAGTGTGTATCACAGAATCCACAGCAATAAAACGCCCAGCAATGCAATGTGCGGGGTGTGTGTCAGTGTATCAGAATCCACAGCAATAAAAATTCCAGCAATGCAATGTGTGGTGTGTGTCAGCTTATCAGAATCCACAGCAATAAAACTCCCAGCAATGCAATGTGCGGTGTGTATGAGTGCATCAGAATCTACTACAATAAAACTCCCAGCAAACCGAGTGAATATGAGCACACAGCAAATATTTATTCTATATTTACCGGCCTCAGTCCACAGTAGGGCTGTGTGCAGAGTCAGCAGGGACTGTGTACGTACTCCGCTGGAGGTCCCTCCAAGCCACGTGAGGATTGCGGCTGTGCCTGTGCGTGGAGCCATCTTGTCAGCAGTGGGGTGCCACTGCCAGAGGGTGTACCGTGGCTTTGATTTCCTTCCCGGTGGGTGTTCAGTCCAGAATAGAGTGAGAGTCCGTGTTAATGAAAAGGCGGGCAGCTGCGTGCGTGCGTGTCACGTGGTTCAGCCAGTCAGGTGGTACTGAGACTCAGAACCACCTGACTGGCCGGACTGTGTGACCTGCACGCACGCAGCCTCACCAGGAGCCAGGCAACTCAATGACAAATTTCTATCACTGCAGTGCTGCTTAAGGAAAGGTCCACTTTAAACAGCAATAAGCAGACAGGGCTTCATATTCTGCTGATACTCCCCCTTACCTGCCGTTTACTGTCATCTTCTCTCTCTGCACACAAATCACATCCCCCTCCCCTCTCCTAGAGCTGCTGCGGGGCAGGGGAGGAGCTATGGAGGGAGGAGAGGGGGATTTTTATTTATTCGATTTTATTCCGTATGCAAACGCCCTGCTCCGCTGCTCGTTGTTAGAGAATACAGCTCAAAACAGACACACAGTGACAGTGGCACCTCCTAGTACCCCAATGACACCCCATAATCACTGGTGCCTGGGGAGGCCCGCCCTCCACCACTCCCCTAAGTACACCACTGCTCTGTGATATGCTCACGCACAAGTTTGGCGAACTGCCAGCAAGTACGGTGCTGTTTGAAGGCAGTGCAAATCCCCATAGAGAAGTAATGGTTAATAGAAACATAGAAAAATGTCGGCAGATAAGAACCTTTCGGCCCATCTAGTCTGCCCAATTACATGGATACTTTACCTGGATTTATCTTTTGTTTAGGATAGCCTTATGCCTATCCCATGCTTGCTTAAACTCAATTACTGTTTTGGCCTCTAGTTAATCTATTCAGAGAACACCAAACAGCAGAGAAATGGCAGTGAAATGCCCTGATATTCGGTGGTTTCAATCAGCAGGTTTATTCAGGCGAACCCCATAGGTTTCAATGTTAAAAATATTCCGGTTTTTATGCAATATCTAATAAACCATTTATTATTTTAATCTGCAGTAAAAAGTCTTTATTGATTTTTTTTTTTTTAGTACCTTTTAGTCATTTTTCAGATTTTTTTGGGCAAAATTTCCCCCCTTTTTTTTTAATAGCAGTTTTTCTTTTTTCTGTAACAGAACTTTTTATTATCAATCATAGGATCTTATATGTAAATTCCAGACATTTTCGTTCAGTAGTTCTTTTGAAAACAGCAGGCCACGGGTTTGCGGTGGCAGCATTCAGCGGCCGACTCCATGCACTTTGGGGACCATGCGGTGAATGGTGAATTCACTGTAGGGTGGGGAAATTTTATTCCCCGATGTGCAGGGAACTACAGAACACCAAAATGTTGGCGTAATTTCGGTGCTCTGTGAGTAACCCATTTAGTGGTGAGGTTTTTTGCTGTCCCCTGGAAAGTGAAAGCCTAGGCCTTGCCTACCAAAGACATACTTGAAAATTAGTGAAATCTCAATGTATCCTTCCTGGTAAAATACTTTGCAAAAGTAAAAAAAAAAAATCCTTTTTTTTAGGGGTGGGGCCACCCGGTGCGGGCTGCCGCCCCCTGGAAAGTGCCGCCCTAGGCCTGGTTGGCCTAGGCCAAAATACACCAGTGACAGACTGGATCGGATCTGCGCATATGCACAGCTCTGACTCATCGCTTTGCACAGGTGCTACGGAACTTGCATACGTAAAGTGTGCAAGTCACATTGCATAGCGCAATTTGCTGCTCCTATGCTAAACACATTTTGTAGGGCTAGAAATTGAGTTAGAAAGTTCAAACCCTGCAGAGAGATAACACAATCTGCAAAAAGAAGCCCCAGACTTCACTTTAACACAAAGTTCAAACACATTTCCGTTGCATTACAACATCCAGGAAGATGCTAGAATGCAGGGCAAGCTCTGGGGTCACTCACTACTGTACAGGGATACGATTCAGGAGGTTATAATGATTGAAAATACCTGTACACTTTACAGGCACTATGTCGCATACAGATAATATTTTTATATTCTGTTGGTATTTTTTGGAAGCTGCATTGCTAATAATCTCATTATGATTGTTACAAATCCCCATAAGCAAAAGATCTGACCATTTTTGTTATTGATCTTTATAACGGTTTCAGTATTTGACAAAAAAGCCCATTTCCGCCTGTATGCGGATAATGCAGACCTCATGTGACAATGTGGCGAGATAAGGGAAACTATCTTGAGTTCAGTAGCATTCATTCCAACAATATTTCTGAAATGGATAAACAAATATACATTTTTTTTCAATAAACAAGTCTACATTATTTTAGTTTTTTAACTATCTCAGAACAACAATGTCTGCACAAATTTTCTATTTTACCTTATATTTAATGGTTAACTTTGTATCCCTTATTTCAAATAAATGGTATGACAAAAATGTTTTCAACAAAAATCTGATCGTATTGAAGGGGTTAAACAAAACATATATGGCAGTCTGTTTTATGTCAAAACTTTTTATAGGCTGATGCTGTCTTTGCATGCCTTTTTGCATAATAAGTTAGCACAAAATTCTTTTAAAGTGCAAAATTGCCGTTATTAATGTTTAACAGTTAAGCATATTAGGCATTTTAAATATATTGTCCAAGTGATATGTTCAGAAAATAAATCAATGCTTACTTCACTGCAATTTTCTAACGGCATGTTAATGGATTTTAGGACTTACTAACAAGAATTGCTGGGCGTTAGAGAAAAACAAAAGTCTAAAAATTTGGCAAAACAAGAGGAAATTTGTTTAGATGCGCAACTTTGTAATGAGAACAAAATGAACTATGTATAAGATGAATTAACGAAACATTTGATATAAAACACACATATACTACATTAACCCCTACACTGCTGAAGCATTTCTTACCCCCTGTACTGAGCTCATTTTTACTGCTTTGTACTCATCCATCATGTTTAAATGCGATTTGAAGTCATGTTTTCTTAAATGACCCAGACAAATTATATATATTGTTCTTTCCGGCAGACTCGGCAGATTCATAATATATCATTATTATATGTATACGTCATTTCCTGCCAGAATGCTATAACAAAAAAACGCAAAACAAATGGGATTTTCCATTCAAATTTTAATCAGTTAAATAAAATAAACATTTTTTTCCCACATTTTATCATCCGAGCCTTTGCGATTATATATTCTATGGGGTAAGCTTGTTAAAAAAACAATAGAAATGGGAACCCGTTACTGTATTTTTCTGAGAAAATACACGGTTTTAGCTAAAAATGAAACACAAATTTTTTTGTTAGTGCAGCATCATTCTTCACATTATAACTGAAAAGTGAACAATACTGCTACATTTCTAATTTTTTTTTTTTTTAAATACAGTTTTATTTATTTTTTTATTTTTTTACACGTAACCTGGTCTTGCTTGCTATCATTGGAAAGGCCATGCTCTGAAAGGAATACCAAACATGACCCTCTATCTGCCACTGATCGGGAGATAGGGGTGGGGGTCCTTTGAACCTCCCTATGTTAGGAAATCCCTTGGCATCTGGGAGTTAATTTCCTCAAATCTACAGGTAAAACGGGGACGCTAACGGGAGGGTAGTGAACATAAATTTTTTCTCTTAGTGTTCTCATTTTAGCTGTAGGGAGGTGATAGGGCCCTAAGGCTAGGGTCAGATGAGCACATTTTGTACGGACTGTGCGTCCGTGCAGTACGGACGTACTTTCTGACTGACGACAAGGTAGTGGCCACACAGTCTGTTTTTTTCACTGACGTATTTTTTGACTGATATAGGAGGGAAAATAAATTGCAATGAAAAAACAATCTGTCCGTCAAAAATGCTGGACGTGTAAATGCATTCCATATGACCTCGTTTCATCACTCACACACAAAGCTATGCAGACGTTGTGGACGTGGCGCACTCCGCACGTCCACACTAGCAGTATTACGTTCTTGCCTAACCTGCGTCCGTTTGCAGCGTCGGTCAGCCTCCGCACTTCTGTGCAGACGTACTTCGTGTGTGTGGCTCCATTTAACACAATTGTATGCTATCACGGACGTACTTATGTGCGGCAACACGGACGTTAACACTGCGCTCGTCTGACCCCAGCCTAAGAGTTTGACTAATGAACCCGAAGTCAAACTAACCCTTTATAAGAGATACAGACACATGCAATAATTTATTTATTTATTTATTTATATATAAAGGATTTTACCAGGAAGGATACATTGAGATTTCTCTTGTTTTCAAGAAATGTATGAGGACGCAATATATCTCATGAAAACCTTTCACTTACATTTTTAAAAATATATAATTTGTAAAATGATAACAACATTTTCAAGCTTGTGTTCATTTATGGCATTATTTCAATAGCTGAAGCTATTATTATATATACTTTAAAACCAGCAGAAATTAATATAACATATAATAATTACTTCTGGATGGGTTTCATAATTTAGGCTAGGGTCAGACGAGCGTGATTTCTACGGACTGTACGTCCGTGCACACGGACGTACGTCAGTACGGAAGACGCAGTCTTGGCCACACAGTCCGTTTATTTACTGACGTATATTTTGACGGATGTAGGAGAGAAAATAAATTAAAAAAGCAAAACCATTTTGTCCGTGAAAAATGCTGGACGTATAAATGCAGTCCGTCTGACCACGTTCCATCACTCACACACAAAGCTATGCGGAAGTTGCGGACGCAGCGCACTTTGTGCGGCCGTTCTAGTGGTTGTACGTTCTTGCCTGCCTTGCGCCCGTTTGCCGCGGCCGTGGTGCGTCCGCAGTTCAGTGCGGACGTACTTTGTGTAACAGGCTCCAATGGGCTTTCTGTCATGCTATCACGGACATACTTTTAGGCGCAATCACGGACGTGAACACTACGCTCGTCTGACCCCAGCCTAAGAGTTTGACTAATGAACCCGAAGTCAAACTAACCCTTTATAAGAGATACAGACACATGCAATAATTTATTTATTTATTTATTTATAAAGGATTTTACCAGGAAGGATACATTGAGATTTCTCTTGTTTTCAAGAAATGTATGAGGACGCAATATATCTCATGAAAACCTTTCACTTACATTTTTAAAAATATATAATTTGTAAAATGATAACAACATTTTCAAGCTTGTGTTCATTTATGGCATTATTTCAATAGCTGAAGCTATTATTATATATACTTTAAAACCAGCAGAAATTAATATAACATATAATAATTACTTCTGGATGGGTTTCATAATTTAGGCTAGGGTCAGACGAGCGTGATTTCTACGGACTGTACGTCCGTGCACACGGACGTACGTCAGTACGGAAGACGCAGTCTTGGCCACACAGTCCGTTTATTTACTGACGTATATTTTGACGGATGTAGGAGAGAAAATAAATTAAAAAGCAAAACCATTTTGTCCGTGAAAAATGCTGGACGTATAAATGCAGTCCGTCTGACCACGTTCCATCACTCACACACAAAGCTATGCGGAAGTTGCGGACGCAGCGCACTTTGTGCGGCCGTTCTAGTGGTTGTACGTTCTTGCCTGCCTTGCGCCCGTTTGCCGCGGCCGTGGTGCGTCCGCAGTTCAGTGCGGACGTACTTTGTGTAACAGGCTCCAATGGGCTTTCTGTCATGCTATCACGGACATACTTTTAGGCGCAATCACGGACGTGAACACTACGCTCGTCTGACCCCAGCCTTAAGGGGTTATTCAAAGTCAGCCAAATTTGCCACCAAATTACACCGAACAGTGAATTTCACTGTACGGTGTAATTTTGTGGCATTTCGGCTATTCAGAAAGCTGGCAATTCGCCAAATATTGGCGAATTGCCAGCGAGATAGGGTGATCTTCGGCAGCAGTGAAATCCCCCATAGAGAAGTAATGATTAATTTAGTCAGAGAACGCCGACCAGCAGGGAATAGTTGGCTAAAAGGCCAAATTTTCAGTGCTTATGTTCGAAAAGTTTAAGCAGATAATTCCCATAGGTTTCAATGCAAAAAAATTCTTTTTTTTTATAAATTTTTTATTCAACCGTTTATTCTATTCATTTGCAGCTAAAAAGTGTTTTTAGTTTTTTTCATAATTTTTTGGTATTTTTCTAGATATTTATGGCGAAATTTTTTATTCAGATTTTTTTTAAATGGGTTCTTTTTATTTTGTAACAGACCTTATATTTATTATTCATAGGACCGTATGTATTATTCCCATGCATTTTCATGTATTTTTTTACCACAATTCGGCGGCTGGTCGCCTTCATTCAGCGGCGTTCAGCAGCTGGTCGTCTTTTTTCGGCAGTGTTCGGCGATCTTTTCAGCGGCGTTTCGATTGTGGGCTGCTTTCGGTGGTTTGTGGCTGGGTTCGGTGGTCTGTTTGGTGGATCATTGGCTGTGTTTGGCGGTTTATCGGCAGCGTTCGGCAGGTTTCTCAGCTGTGTAAAGCCGATCCATTCTGCGCACTTCGGGGACCCTGCAGTGAATGCTGAATTCACCGCAGGGTCAGCGAATTCAGCTCGCCGAAGTGCGCTGAATGAAATGTTATAATTTGCAATGTTATTTAAATATTATAATTTTATATTTGCCATCTGGATTAATCATTTTGTACATATAACCTATTTGTAGGTCCTAAATGACTATTGTACATAATAACTAGCCCGGATGGTAAATATTATGTGGGCAGCAAGATAACAATTAGAGAGGGACTCTAAATTAGAAAAAAAAAATTAAAGCCCATCTGAATGGCATTACCTGCTGGCTGCCACACTGGACTTGTCGGCAGATGTGTGATAGTGGAACAGCTCTCCTCTTATTTGCTGCGTCACGCGTCTATGATTCCTAAATGGAAACCTGGCAAATCACCTGCCAGGCTTCCGTAAGGTCTCCTTGTCGGCGTGCACCCAAATTTCTAAAAGGGCGCAGCCACACACACATACTGCAATGGAAGCTTAATATTAAATGCCAGGCTTCCGTAGAGACCAAGGGCAGACGGAAACACAAATGCTTATAAAGGTTGCGCAGCTATAAGGTACACAGGATAAACAGGGCCGGTTTGGGACACATACAGGGTTATTCAGAGAAAGGTGAAAACCAGGAGAACTGGCAGGAGAAGAGAACAATCTAGACCAGATAGCTAATTTGGAAAGTGAGCTAAATGGGAGAATTTTTCTGGTTTGGCTATTTTGACCTAGAATTTTCACTTCTCCAGTCATTCTCCTGAGGTTCACCTTTCTTTGAATAGACCTGATAGTCACCCAAAGTGTGACACACCTATCTACTGCCCCATCACACTAATGTGTCGCGACACACACTTTGGAAAGCTATGATATATATGAAGGCCAGAAAAGGGTCAGCTGGATGTAGCAAACTAGCAATCAGGGCTGGTCTGCAGACAGCACTGTATAGGTGAAGTGGGCAATGGAAGAACTGCCGTCTGGTGGAAATGGGGTGGATCACCTAAGGTGTGCAGCAGATCCAGGAGGAATCAAGACACTGAGCTGATGCTATCTCCTTATAAACAGTACTTTCCAAAGTTTCTGTTGCCAACACAACATTCGTACCACTAGGGCTCTGGCAACTAGACATTGCTTGGTAGCAGCAAATGTTTTGACAGACAGAGAAAGGGATAGAATCCCAACTGCTGTAAGGATATTTGCAGTTCGCTGCTTATGTATCTATCAAGAGAGAGGATATAAGGTTGTAAACACAGGTTTCAATATTCCTTTAGGTACAGATAACTTGCACCACCTTTGAAAGAGCACAGACCTTTCTTGCATGTGTCATTTGTTCATACCAGTCTTAAATCACATTCTTTTGAACAGGTTTTTACCAGTCCAAGTGATTTTAGTCATGATCTCTTGATTGTTTGAACTTGATTTTAGATCATAAATATCAAACTAATAGATAACCTGTCATGAATTTTTAGTAATATAAAAGCAGAAGAGACCTCAATTTATTTTCTTTCTTCTGTACTGACCATAAAAGCCTTTTGTAAATCATTTTATCATTTCTTTTCAACCGTTAGTAATACTTCAACCTACATTCTGACATTTCCATTTTTCTTTTATGACATCTTCTCCTAAAAATAATTCAATGTTTGCCATCTCCCTATTATCTTTTCTTCAAGCTTTTTGAAAACAATATATGGACATCAAAACCCTCGTGGACATGTCAAAGAGGCCTTCACTATCAATTTAGAACATGTTAAAACCAAGACTAATCACCATCTTACAGTGAAAATGACTGATGTTTTCGTCTAGTAAATGAACACATCGTTAAAGGATTCCAAATGGAGAGATAAAAGGGTTTGTGTTTTGGAATAATGCATGTGATGATCTTAAAATACCCAAATTTTGTTGGTCAAAATTATTATATTGATCTGTACTTTTATTGTTATCTTTAAGCAAATTCGCACACGATGCTGGGCAAGTTTCAATTGGAATTACAGTCAATGAGCAATCATTTTACAAATACAGAGATAGAAACATAGAAACATAGAAAAATGTCGGCAGATAAGAACCTTTTCGGCCCATCTAGTCTGCCCAATTACATGGATACTTTACTTGGATTTATCTTTTGTTTAGGATAGCCTTTTGCCTATCCCATGCTTGCTTAAACTCAATTACTGTTTTGGCCTCTACCACTTCTACTGGAAGACTGTTCCATGTATCCACCACCCTCTCAGTAAAATAATGCTTCCTGATGTTACTTTTAAACCTTTGCCCCTCTAAGCTAAGACTATGTCCTCTTGTTTTGCTATTTTGTTTCCTTTTAAATATACTCCCTTCCTCTACCTTGTGGATTCCCTTTACGTATTTAAATGTTTCTATCATATCTCCTCTGTCTCGTCTTTTTTCCAAGCTGTACATGTTAAGATCATTAAGCCTTTCCTGGTAACTTTTCTCCTTCAAGCCGTACACCATTTTAGTAGACATAACATTTAGGGTTATTCAAAGAGAATCGAAAAGTCACCGCACGTTCAGTGACTTTTCGTTCTCTTCAATTCGGAGCGATTTGGCGCTCCCATTTCGGCGACCCTGTGGTGTATTCAGCAAGCACCACAGGGCCGTCGTAGTGCAGGGAAAAGTCACCGCAAACCTGCCGAAAACTCCCCACACACTGAAACCCACAAAACATCTGGATTAACCCTGTCTAACACACTGGAAAAACACAAACAGGAGCCAATCACAGCAAAGAGCAGCCGGCAGAAAAAGCCGACACCGAAGACGAATGGAGTGAGAAAAGAAAAATACAGTATACTTGAATGTTTGAAAAGTGAAACGCTGTTGTTTGCAAGCAAACTGCAGAACGAAAAAAAATTCTGAAATTTACATATAAGATTCTATGAATGATAATAAAAAGGGCTGTTACAGAAAAAAGAAAAAACGATTAAAAAAAAATGTTTGCAAAACAATCCTTAAAAATGCCTAAAAGATGTTCGGCACACTATGTACCACTTTGCCTAGTGTCACCAAGGCCTGTAGACTGAGCTCTATCTTTTGCCTACTATTTGTGTGCTTTTCCCCTGGACTTTATATCATATTTGAGGGGTTAATCAAAGAGTGCCAAATTTGCCACCAAATTGCACCGATCTGTGATTTTCACTGTATGGTGCAATTTCGCGAGAATTCAGCTATTCAGAAAGCTGACCACTTGCCAAATATTGGCGAATTGCCATCGAAATACAATGCAATTTTCCTTAGATCGCTGCAATTTGGAAAACTATGGCGATAGTGAAATTCCCTATAAAGGAGTAATGGTTAATCAATTCAGAGAATGCCGAACAGCACCAAAAAGTTGGCGAAATGCCCAGAGTTTATGTGCTTTCGTTCGACAGATGGATCCCATAGGTTTCAATGTGAAAAAAATTCCAGTTTTCACTCATTTTTTATCCAACCGTTTATTATTATTTTCATTTGCAGCAAAATGTATTTTTATTAATTTATTTTTTAGAATTGTTTAGGCATTTTTGTTTCTGATTTTTTTTTAAAATGACTTTTTTTTCTATTCTGTAACAGACCTTTTTATTGTTATTCATTGGACCTTATCTATTATATGCAGGCATTTTAATGTGATTTACCGCTGCTTTCAGTGGGTTAATCTATGGCATTCTGCGGTTTTATGGTTGCCTTCAGTGGGTTTAATGGCAGCGTTCAGCGGATCCATTCAGTGGACCCTATGGTAAATGTTAAAATCACCGCAGGGTTGGCGAATTGAACTCACCGAAAGAGAGAACACCGAAACTTTGGGGAAATTCCAGTGCTCTTTGAATAACCCCCTTGAAATCCCTTGGTGCTCATAAGGACAGAAAGGCTTCCTGCACGTTCGAGATCCAAAAACATGTGCTGAGAGTAACACTACATAGTGACTTTGCCTGACAAATTTCTTTGGTACTAGGTGTACTGCAGTGATCCAGCCCAGTGGAAAGATGAACCCATGCTATGCTGGGCTGTATGCACCTACAGGGTTGTTTTAGGCGTTACTGTGTTAAGCCCAGGTGGTTTTGCTATGTTTTTAGTTTGGTAGATGTAACCAACCCTATTTTATATTAAAATACTTTATACCCCAGACCCTGCATATCAGGTACGTGCAGTGAAGTTAGTGTCTGGTGAGGCGCTGGTTAGTATCTGAGTCAGATATACAAAGATATTAACTAACTGTTGCGGTTTGTGTTTAGCTGTAAATTATCTTTACTCATTTACTGTACCTACACATTATATATACAGTTTTTCTCGCCATTAAATTGACTTTCTAAAGATACTATTATTTTTATCATATCATATGCTTTTCCATTGGTCCAAGCTATTCCATTGATCTGTCAGTGCCTCTCTGAGGCTGTGACGAGCAATCTTCAGGAAGTAGGCAGCGTGAGTCTGTTTGAACAGGCGCAGCTGCAGACCTCTTGAGCAACTTACGCTATTAGTGTAGGGGGGAAGCATACTGCTACGTAAATTGCATACGCTGTGAAAATGAATGCTCACAGAGGCAAAGGACGGAGCTGACGATAGGGGAGTGTGGAGCCGGTGAGTTTATTTTATTTTATTATTTTAATCCTTAATGGCAGGTGAGGCATCTGCCTCACCTGCCACTCCTGATGGCACATCCCTGCTGCATATGCCTCCAACCTCCACTCAGAAACCCTTAATAGGTTACAAACGCTGCGGAAACTGTTGGCGCTATATAAATGATGACAATAATAATAAATAATAATAATAAGTTGCTCCATGAGCTGTTGCTGTCGTTTGCGCTATGGTACATGTTAGTTTAACCCCATTTACAAAAAGATGGATATAATATATATAGACACACAACTCAGGCCATTGCATACATCTGTAGATTTTAAAAAAATAGCAGCAAATGTGATATATTTAAGATGTCTTTGATAATTAGCATAATATCACACAATATAACGACTCATTAATTCTCTCAAGCTACAAATTTGGTTGATTAGCATACAGCGCAATGATCAGTAAAAAAAAATATATATAAAAGGTATTAGAGGAGAGACCTTTTACAAGCACGAGGTTCAGTAACATGTTGCATAGTTTTCTTGTTATAAATCAAAATCCAAAGAAACAATTGCTTCTGTCACTTTGGTTTTGTGGATGACTTGAAGATTATTTTTGTGGACAGTTGCAATTGTCAGAAACAAAATGACATACTAACTCAACTAGTAAATGGAACATCAATGCAGCACAAAACAAACTCCCACACATTACAGAATTTAGATGACAAAAGCTGTAATGATGTAAAATGGAGCCCAAACAATTGTTGAATATAAAAAATAAAATATCCAAGTTTAGGCTGATATTTAAATACTTATCACATCTCAGCAGTCATTGATGTCTGTTTATACATTATTAATCTGTAGATATAAACACAAATATGTTTGTGAATATATTTCTACAACAAAAATGAAATATATTTGGTTAAAAAGTGAGATTACAAACCTTGTTATACAGAATTAAATAATAGATAATCTAGTTATTTTTGAAAAACATTTGTGAAAATCAGAGTGACATTTCCTGTAGCGCTCTTTGGCATGCTCTGCACCAAATAATCTACGGAGGTAATGGTTACAACCTCAATGTTTTGCATCTACCGCCTGCTGTAGTGAAGATACCCTTATTCCAGTGCAATTCCATACAAGGTGGCCTAAAGCAAGGTTGTCCAACCTCCGGACCCCCAGATGTTTCTGAACTGCAACTCCAAGAAATCTCTGACTGCATTAGATGGATGCAGAAGCATGGGAGTTGTAGTTTATGGACATCTGGGCTTGCCAAAGTTTGGATATCCCTGGCCTAAAGCATAGGTCAAGGATGTAACGACAGAAAATAACTCTTGGACAGCTCCCAAGAATTGCATTGTCTTTAATTTTTCTAATTTCAAAATCAGTATAAATGCAGTAATCATAAACATATCTGCTGTTGATGGCAGAAAAGAGCATAAGAGCAATAGTGTTTTTTGTGTGTTTGAAAGTCAGCCCCTACAGCATAATGAAGCACCCTGATGCAATGGACACTATTGAACCCTATTCAACGTGAGATGTTAATGTTACCAAATGGGGTTCTTTTATTAAGGTCACTCATTAACCATAATGACACCCCTTCTATTCCAAGGATAATCTAAAACAAAATCCACTGGCTCAACAGATCTGGTAAACCCGAGCCACTGCTCCCATGTGGGACCACCACTCCCAAAACACAGAAATCCAAAAGTAAAAAATGGAAGCCGGCTCCAGGGTAACTGCAAAATCTCATATTCTTTAATACATATTTTGCAGAGGAAAAAATTGTGACGTTTCACTAAGGTCTAAGGACCGAAACAGCACAATTTTTTCTTCAGCAATATATGGAATAAAGAATATGCGATCCCTGGAGCCAGCTTTCCTCTTTTACTTTTTCCCTGTTATTCCAGTCGAGTCACAAACTTTGCTTGTAAATCCGCTGTTTTTGCAGATTACTGTAGATGACCACTTCCAATATAAAGGAAGTATTCATTTGTAGCCAGCAGGAGTCTCACAACCTGTTCCTAGGTCATTTGTCACTCTTGTGTCAAGCTAATATTAAAGGGAAAAAAAGGATATTCCCTTTAATAAGTAAAAGAATCTACCCAAAGACAATGAGAACCGTCATACAGAGTAATCTTGCAGTTCTAGGAAGGGAGTTATCTGCATACAGGACCAGTTTCAGCACTGTACAGAGGATAGGTGTGTTATTATCTCATGTGCAATGATATACAGTTGTGTTCAAAATTATTCAACCCCCACTGAAATTGAGTGTTTTGGCCAGTTTGACATTGATTTTGATCATTCAGTCATTGTCACGGTGGGTCAGGGGATGGGGCGCCTGGCAGCAGCTTCCTCGCTGCTCGCTGGCCAGGCGCCGAATGTAAACGCTTCCGGGTGCGCTCACGTGGGACGCCGAGGGGCGGGGCCTGGCGTTGTGACGCGGACCCGCCGGGTTTAAAACCCAGTCTCACCATTACACCGGTGCCCTGACGTGGTATTCACCTCCCGCAGATCTCTTGTGATATTTGGCAAACGAATCCTCCTGTGTATAACCCTTGGCATTGGCAAACGAACCCTCCTGTGTATGACCCTTGGCATTGGCAAACGAACCCTCCTGTGTATGACCCTTGGCATTGGCAAACGTACCCTCCTGTGTATGACCCCTGGTATTGGCATTTACTCTGCTCTAGGTTCTGCCCTTAACGTTGGTACCGAGGTCAGTCTATGTGGCACCCTAAGCACGCATCAGATTACCTCTGCTATTACTAAAGTCCTAGGGAGGACTTGTGATCTGGTCTGTACCCCTGTCTGGTGTTTCCCTTTCTTTATCTGTTACCTGCTTCATTGTCTATATAGCTTTGCCGACCATTCAAGGATCGGAAGAGTAGAAAGGGAGCTACATAAAGAGATCAATATCTTGGTAGTCAGAAGGATTCGTGACAATACTCTATTCAATACCTCTGTCTGGTGTTACCCCTTGTTTATATATTGTCTGGTTAATTGTCTTTCTAGTTTTGCCGACCATTCAAGGATCGGAAGGGTAGAGAGCGGTCTGCGTAAAGGGACCACACTTTTGGTAATCAGAGGGATCCGTGACATTACGTCAGGGCCAATGGATCCCGCAGACCTCTCTAACCAGCTGGCACGTATCGCAGCCAGACAAGAGGAACAGGACCATAGGATGGACCAGATTTCTCTCGCTCTGCAAACCCTGTTAAATCGGTCCAATACAGGTACCACAAACCCTCCAGATCCAGTGTTACCTAGGGTCAGTTCCGTCCCCCCTGAAGGACATAGGCTTAGTATGAAGGCACCCCTACGCTATGATGGTACACCAAGCCTATGTCGGGGGTTTTTGACTCAACTCGAGATCGTGTTTGAGAACAATCCAGGTTCTTGTATGTCTGATAAAGCCAAAGTAGGATATCTGATTAATCATTTAACAGAAAAAGCTTTATTGTGGGCTACGCCGTTGTGGGAAAATAAGAAACCCATCATTTATGACTATGAGGGTTTTACCTCTGAGTTAAGACGTACCTTTGATCCCTCTAGAAGGGCTACCAATGCGGGTAGGTCCTTGTTTCACATCAAACAAGGTAATAAGAGGGTCGCCGATTATGCCATAGAGTTTAAAACTTTGACTTCTGAGGTACTTTGGCCGAACGACGTTTTAACCTTGGCCTTTACCGAAGGCTTGAACGAGGCTTTTATGTTTGAGCTGGCTCCCTTAAAATTACCAGAAAGTCTGGACCACCTGATAGATTTCTGTATAGCCATGGACGATCAAATCAGGGAAAGGAGACACCCCAGAGATAGACCCAGAAGGGTCTTGCCTCCTTTACCCTCGTTACCCAGACACACCAGTACGTCAGGTGGTTCGGAGAATGTGAAAACAGATTTACCAGTCGTTGAACCCATGCAAATAGGGAAGACAGGTATTTCAGAAGCAGAAAGAGCACACAGAAGAGAAAAGGGGCTCTGCTTCTATTGTGCAGGGGCAGATCACTTCCGCCTTCGATGTCCTCAGAGACCCAGGGTTGGCAGGGTTGAACATAGCAGAGTGGGATTCAGAACAGGAGACACCCAGGTTGTCGGTTCTCTGTGTGCCTCCTTTGTGGATAATGAGAAAAAAAAATCCAGGATTCTGTTACCGATCTCCCTAACCTGGGAGGGGGTTCACCTCAAGACTGAGGCGTTCTTAGACTCTGGGGCCTCAGGCAATTTTATGGATAAGAATTTTGCTGCCAAAAACCTCATACCTCTGGTTCTCAAGGAAAGACCTCTAATGGTGGAGGCCATAGATGGTAAACCCCTGTCATGTCCACATATCACTCACGACACAGTCGATGTATGTATGAAAACAGGAGTTTTGCACCAGGAAACAATAAGATTTCAAATTATTGAATCACCCTCATGTCCTGTCGTTCTTGGGTTTCCATGGCTAACAGAGCACAACCCAGTTGTCGATTGGGTCCAGAGAGACATAAAATGTTGGGGTCAGAGTTGTCAGTCTAAGTGCCTAGGCACAGTTAATGTGATTGGTAGCCTCAATATTGCCACAGCCCCTCCTTTGTCCACAGAGGTTCCTGAATGTTACCTGGCATTAAAGGAGGTGTTCTCTAAAGCCAGGACTGAGGTCCTACCACCACATCGTCCATATGACTGTGCCATTGATTTACTCCCCGGTACGATGCCTCCTAGGGGTCACGTATACCCTTTATCACAAAGAGAGAACGACATTATGGAGGAATACATAAGGGAGAATCTGGAACGAGGATTCATTAGACGGTCCTCCTCTCCAGCAGGAGCAGGTTTCTTTTTTGTTTCCAAGAAAGAGGGAGATCTGCGACCTTGCATCGATTATAGGGGTTTGAATAGGATCACTATAAGAAATGCATATCCCATACCTCTCATAACAGAATTGTTCGACCGATTAAAAGGGGCACGTGTCTATACGAAGCTTGATTTACGCGGAGCGTACAACCTGGTCAGGGTTAAAAAGGGAGACGAATGGAAAACGGCTTTTAATACACGTAGCGGGCATTATGAATACCTGGTGATGCCTTTTGGGTTGTGTAATGCGCCAGCCGTCTTCCAGGACCTTATAAACGACACTCTAAGGGAATTTCTGCAAGAATTCGTCATAGTATATCTGGATGATATCCTGATATACTCTCCTGATGTGGACACTCATCATGTCCACGTGAAACAAGTGTTGAAAAAACTATTGAAGGCTGGATTGTACTGTAAGCTAGAAAAATGTCTATTCGACATAGTAA
Source organism: Leptobrachium leishanense (assembly GCA_009667805.1). NCBI lineage: Eukaryota > Metazoa > Chordata > Amphibia > Anura > Megophryidae > Leptobrachium > Leptobrachium leishanense. The sequence continues at coordinate 126,343,933 of CM019066.1, forward strand.
CTGTGCAATTCCTTGGTTATATAATAACTCCTGGGGGTTTTCAAATGGATCCTAAGAAGCTCTCAGCTATTCTTGACTGGCCCCTACCCCAAGGACTTAAAGCCATTCAGAGGTTTCTGGGGTTTACGAACTATTACCGAAGGTTCATTAAAGATTTTTCGGCCTTGGTGGCCCCCCTCACGGCTATGACAAAGAAAGGGGTGGGAAATCAGAAATGGACACCTCAAGCCACTCAAGCCTTTGAGGCACTAAAGCAAGCTTTTACTACTGCCCCTGTTCTCCGACATCCAGATCCGGCTCTGCCTTTCCAAGTAGAAGTTGACGCCTCCGAACTAGGTCTTGGTGCAGTCTTGTCCCAAAGGGAGGCTCCTGACAAACCCTTGCATCCATGCGGCTTCTATTCTCGGAAGTTGTCCCCGGCAGAGAAGAACTATGACATTGGAAATAGAGAATTGTTAGCAGTCATCGCGGCCTTGGCCGAATGGAGATACTTATTAGAGGGGTCTAAGGACCCCATCGTTATCATAACCGACCATAAGAATCTCACGTACATTGGAGATGCCAAACGTTTAAATTCCAGACAAGCGAGATGGTCATTGTTTCTTTCAAGTTTTAATTTCGTGCTTACCTATAGACCTGGGTCCAGAAACATTAAAGCAGACGCATTGTCGAGACAGTATGAGTCTTATGAACATAATATCCAAGATCAGCATCCCATTGTACCCCAGGAAAGGATTATAGCCGCTACCACGATCAGTGTCTCGTCTCCTCTAATGAAAAGGTTGCAGACCGTCCAGGGCGCGGCTCCTGGGGGAAAACCTCCTGCGAGACTCTTTGTGCCTGAGAACGAAAGAGAGGAAGTACTTAACATCTATCATGATAAATAAACTTCCGGGCATATGGGTATCACCAAGACTGTGTCTAGTATCAGTAAACTCCTCTGGTGGCCCACGTTGCGCCGAGATGTCAAAGATTACATTGCCGTGTGCGAAGTGTGCACAAGGCAGAAAAGTCCCAAAACAGCCCCATTGGCTTACTCCAGCCTTTGCCGATCCCCGAACGACCCTGGTCACATGTAGCCATGGATTTTATAGTAGAGTTACCTGAGTCAAGAGGGAATACAGTGATACTTACGATCATAGACCGATTTTCCAAGATGGGCCACTATGTTCCTCTTCGGAAACTACCTTCGGCAGCTGAACTGGTGCCCATATTCATTGCCAACGTGGTCCGCATACACGGTGTCCCTCTGGAGATTGTCTCTGATAGGGGGACCCAATTCATCTCCGGATTCTGGAGAGGGTTTTGTAAGAACGTAGGGATAGACCTCTCTTTCTCTTCGGCTTATCACCCCCAGACCAACGGAGCAGCAGAACGAGCAAACCAAAATATAGAGAAATATCTCAGGTGCTTTATCTCAGAACAACAAGATAACTGGTCAGACCTGCTACCATGGGCAGAATATGCTTTGAACAGCGCAGTGAGTGAATCCACAGGGCATTCTCCTTTCTTCGCTGTTTATGGTTTTGATCCTCCCGTGCTCCCCGCCACGTTTCCTGATACCACGATTCCTGCTTTAGATGAGCAACTGGCATCATTGAAAGAGACTTGGGGGAGAGTGAGACGGGCACTGGAGGAGAGTAGTGCCATCCAGAAAACGAATGCCGACAGACACAGGAGGCAGGCACCCGTGTATCAAGTTGGGGACAGGGTTTGGCTGTCTTCACGTAACATCAAGCTCTTAGTGAAGTTGGCTCCTAGGTATATCGGCCCCTATAAGATTCTACGGCGACTCAACCCTGTCTCCTATGCTTTGGCGTTACCCCCCATTTTAAGATACACAATGTATTCCATGTAAACCTTTTGAAGCCGTTGTTATGTAACCGGTACACCAAAGTCCATGCTCCACCGCCTCCTGTCTCTGTGGAGGGCGAGGAGGAGTTCGAAGTTAAGGCCATTCTGGGTGCCAGGATGTCTAGGGGGTCTTTGCAGTACTTGGTCGATTGGGTGGGTTACGGTCCGGAGGATCGTTCTTGGGTACGGCTGCGGAAGTCCATGCTCCTAGGCTAGTGAAGGCCTTCTATTCGGCGCACCCCCGTGCCCCTGGGGGTCGTCCAGTGGCCGCCCCTGGAGGGGGGGGTTCTGTCACGGTGGGTCAGGGGATGGGGCGCCTGGCAGCAGCTTCCTCGCTGCTCGCTGGCCAGGCGCCGAATGTAAACGCTTCCGGGTGCGCTCACGTGGGACGCCGAGGGGCGGGGCCTGGCGTTGTGACGCGGACCCGCTGGGTTTAAAACCCAGTCTCACCATTACACCGGTGCCCTGACGTGGTATTCACCTCCCGCAGATCTCTTGTGATATTTGGCAAACGAATCCTCCTGTGTATAACCCTTGGCATTGGCAAACGAACCCTCCTGTGTATGACCCTTGGCATTGGCAAACGAACCCTCCTGTGTATGACCCTTGGCATTGGCAAACGTACCCTCCTGTGTATGACCCCTGGTATTGGCATTTACTCTGCTCTAGGTTCTGCCCTTAACGTTGGTACCGAGGTCAGTCTATGTGGCACCCTAAGCACGCATCAGATTACCTCTGCTATTACTAAAGTCCTAGGGAGGACTTGTGATCTGGTCTGTACCCCTGTCTGGTGTTTCCCTTTCTTTATCTGTTACCTGCTTCATTGTCTATATAGCTTTGCCGACCATTCAAGGATCGGAAGAGTAGAAAGGGAGCTACATAAAGAGATCAATATCTTGGTAGTCAGAAGGATTCGTGACAATACTCTATTCAATACCTCTGTCTGGTGTTACCCCTTGTTTATATATTGTCTGGTTAATTGTCTTTCTAGTTTTGCCGACCATTCAAGGATCGGAAGGGTAGAGAGCGGTCTGCGTAAAGGGACCACACTTTTGGTAATCAGAGGGATCCGTGACAGTCATCTTGCTTACAATTAAATTAAAGAGGCACGTGTAGGTCAGACAAATATAACATAACATTTATAATGAAATAACCACAAATGTCTTTTCTGTGCTCACATCATTATCAGTTTTATTCAACCCCAAGTGACATTCAATCTTAATACTTATAACTGTAAAAGGATGTTGTACTAACAGCTTTTAAACGTGAAGCATAGCTTGACACAAGTGTCTTGCAGCGATCTATGGGTATCTTCGCCCATTTGTCATGGGCAAAAGCCTCCAGTTCAGTCACATTCTTAGGCTTGCGCACTGCAACTGCTTTCTTAAAGTCCCACCAGAGGTTCTCAATCGGATTTAAGTCAGGTGACTGCGATGGCCACTCCAAAATGTTCCAGCCTTTAATCTGAAACCATGCTCTAGTGGACTTGGATTTATGCTTGGGATCATTGTCCTGTTGAAAGGTCCAACGTCTCCCAAGCCTCAGGTTTGTGACGGACTGCATCACATTGTCATCCAATATCTCCTGGTACTGAAGAGAATTCATGGTACCTTGCACACGCTGAAGCTTCCCTGTACCTGCAGAAGGCAAAACAGCCCCAAAGCATGATTGACCCCCCGCCATGCTTCACAGTAGGCAAGGTGTTCTTTTCTTCATAGGCCTAGTTCTTCCTCCTCCAAACATAGCGTTGATCCACGGGCCCAAACAGTTCTAATTTTGTTTCATCAGTCCACAGAACACTATCCCAAAACTTCTGTGGTTTGTCCACATGACTTTTGGCATACTGCAGTCGACTCTTCTTATTCTTTGGAGACAGCAAGGGGGTGCGCCTGGGAGTTTTGGCATGGAGGCCTTCATTACGCAGTGTGCGCCGTATTGTCTGAGCTGAAACTTCAGTACCCACATCTGACAAATCTTTTCTCAGTTCCTCAGCAGTCACACGGGGACTTTTCTCCACTCTACGCATCAGGTAGCGCACAGCAGTCGAAGTCAGCATCCTCTTTCTGCCACGACCAGGTAGCGTTTCAACAGTGCCCTTTGCCTTGAATTTGCGAATGATGTTTCCTATGGTCTCTCTTGGTATGTTTAACATCTTTGCAATCTTCTTATAGCCATTGCCCTTCCTGTGAAGAGTAATCACCTCTTCTCTTGTCTTCCTGGACCATTCTCTTGACTTCACCATGTTTGTAACCACACCAGTAAATGTCTAGAAGGAGCTGAGTATCACAGTCATTTTAAAGCTGCCTAATTGGTGCTTATTATGCTTTATTGCTGCTCCGTGACATCCACAGGTGTTTTCAATACCTGATTGAAAACACTTGAATGAACCTCTGTTCTTCAGAGTGGTAGTCTTTAAGGGGTTGAATAATTGTGTCAATGAAGAATTCACAAAAGAAACATTTACTACTGTATTACAAAACCAATTGATGTCATTTTAGTTGCATATGGTTCTTTAAAAAGTCCTTGTAGGATTTCATTCTGAATACAATTACAAATGTACACTAAATTCCCTAAAACCCTTTACAGCATTGGGGGTTGAAGAATTTTGAACACAACTGTATCATTTACAAGGAAGACACTTATAGGGTTAATAATTACTCTTCTATATAAACATGTTTCTACATACTAATCAACATTTGTTCTCTTCTTTATTATACTTTCTCTACTTTTTGGTTGTCCTAACAACATCCATAAGTATCAAAAAGTCACTGAAATAACATCTGGGTACGTTACAATATGAAGCTAATATTGAAATACTGTACATAAAAAATATAGTATGAAGAGTAATCCAGCTTCGTTAATAGTTGTCCAGCTAAAACCTCTGTTAAAATACCCAAATATTTAAATATTTCAAGAAAAGGAATCAAATTGCTCCTGTGCAAAACAGAAAAGATCTATATAACCATATTATTATTATTATTATTATTATCATAATTTATATAGCGCTAACAGTTTCAGCAGCGCTTTACAATAACCAAAGGGAACGAGATACAGATAAATGGACATAGGATGGAAATAAGAGGTGTAGAGGAGCTTACAGTCTAGAGGGATTGGGGTTGAGGAAGACAAATCGAATTTTACTGGACGGCAGGATCATTAGTGCCAGTGGTTTGGGAATGGTGGTGCCATAGAAGCAGCTTCAATCATGTGTGAGTAGGTGAGCAGACGGAGGAGTTGCATCAGTGATATGGTACACTAATCTGAAGAGATGGGTTTTGAGGGATTTCTTGAAGGCCTAAAAGTCAGGGGAGAGTTTGATAGGGTGAGGCAAGTCATTCCACAGGACCGGTGCTGCCCTTGAGAAGTCTTGGAGGTGAGAGTTGGCCATGCGGGTGTAGATCGATGACAAGTGGAGATCACCTGCTGACCGGAGTTGTCTAGATGGGACGTGCTTGCAGAGTAACGAAGACATTGTCACATTTCCACTGGTTTCAGCTGTGCCCCCGGTGGTGAGAGGCATCCAGACCTGCTCTTCCCTGTCTGGGTTTGGTTATTCTGCCTTATGCTGCTCCTGTGTCCTGATGTGTTGTTCAGGTCTGGGGCACATGTCCTAATCACCCAGACCTGTTCCCTATTTAAACGCCAGCAGCAAAGAGGTTCATTGACCTGGAATGAGTTCTGAAGGAGACTTCTGTTCCTGCATTACTGTACCTGGTTCCTGTGTTGCTGCAAAGCATTCCTATATGTTCTCTGGTATTGACTTCGGCTTTCTTGACCCCCCATTCTGTTTACTCCCTGTAACCTGTATACCTGATCTGTTGCCAACCTCTGCTAGTCCTGACCATTCATATATGTTTCTTGTTTTATGTGTTTGGTTTGTCTGAGTTTAGTTTGCTTCGAGGCCAGCATTAAGGACCTCTCCAGTCTAGGATTCCTGTCTGTCTTGGTTAACCCTCGCCCTTCCTGCTCCCTTGGCTCTGTCATTCTTTGTGAGGTTTCCATAGATAGAAGACCATTTTAAAGGATCTTTCCCCCAGTGTTAGGGATCCCTTTAGTTTTCTTCTATTGCCCTCCTGTCCCTTGTGTTTCAGTCTGGTTCACATCTTGTCCGGAATCTGTATTGTTTTTCTGTGTTATTTAAGCCAGCAGCTAACCTGCCTCAAGGGCTACATCCCTCCTTGATTCAAGTCTCTGCGATGGCCCAAGTAAGCGGCCCACGTGACAGACATGTAGGGAGGAGTTGAGTTATTGAGCTATTTGAACGTGAGCATCATTATTTTAAACTGTATCCTGGAACGTACAGGAAGCCAATGGAGGGACTATACTACTTTTAAGAATATGTTACACAACCTCTGGCAGTCCACTTGAGAAACTACTTATAAGCTTGAGGAAAAGGCCAAAGTTTTTGCAGAGGATGATTCCATTCAGTGTTTATATGATGCTCAAAATAAGTACCACAAATAAAAATAAAATTTCTTGGCATCTTAACAGTTCACAATAAACCACAGGGGAGGGGATAGAAATCTCCACACACTTTAGTGAGCCTCTTAAGTATTGCCTCAGTATAACATGCTTGTTGTAAAACCCAGAATGGCCAATGTATATCAAGGGCAAAAGAGGAATTCCAATTCAGCTTCTTAAAATACTCAAGGGATCCAATTTACCTTAGAAAAATAAAGAGCAATATATTCTACAGTATATTTCAACACCTTTATTTCAGGTTTCCAATCTTCAATCTCACATTTTTATCAGTCTCTTTACATAGGACTCAAAAGGAGAAGCTTTACGTGGTGCCACCTTAAATCTCCAATGTGACAGTACCCTAAAAGCCATTTTTTTTTGAGAAAGTATTTTACCAGGAAAAATACATTGAGATTTCTCTTGTTTTCAAGTATGCCCTGGGTGGCGAGTATGTACCGTTAGGTGTCTTGCCCAAGGACACTTACTGGAGGGGTGCTCTTGCCAGGATTTGAACATGTGACTCCACAGTCTCCACAGTTATAGAGCAGTGATGTTACCTGTACTCCACCCAGCCCAGCCATGAGGCAATACAGAAAAGAAGGGAGTAAAAATAAAAAAGCAAGAACTCATTTTCCTAAAATATAAAGTAATAAAGATAATATATACATTACTCATCCAAGACTTGCTTTATACGTTATCTAACTTGTTTTCCTCAGCCAATGTGTACAATCTTTAGATTCATCCCTTATTGTACTTGCAAACAGTTCTCCAAAGCTGGCAACGTTCCTGTGTTCCAGCACATAAGTTCTGGTGGCCTGACGTATACTCATTTCTGGTGCCCCCTCTGCGGCAGGGGTGGATCCAGACACAAGTTTTGGGAGGGGATCTCTACCAATTTTGGCAAAAGTGTTCGGTTCACAGTAACAATGACAATTAGAGCACATGCCACATTGTAGGCTGCGCTCATCACACTCACTCTCTCCAAAACATTGCCGCACAGAGTTTGTCCTTCTCCTGCTCTGTTGACACCTGACAGAACCTTGACATATACACACATAGACATGGGCATACACCATACACACTACGGAGGTGTATAGATTTTAAGTGAATCCAGGAAATAGCCTTGCCAAGTCATCCCCAGAGGTTAGATACATAGACGATAACACTGTCACTGCTGAGCCATTTCACCCCTATGTTCTGAGCTAATTATGACCAATTTTTTGCTCATGACATTTGAGCTATTTGAGGTCATGCTTTATGATAAGACCCAGACAAATTGTGTACTGGATTTTTTCAGCAGACTCTGCAGGTTCAAAATATATGATGTCAGCGACATTTCAGTGCTCTCTGAATAACCCCCTAAGTGTTCTTCTATCACTGTGAATAAAAACTAGGAATAAACATCCATTTAATATAATTAACCATATATTTATGATTACAATGATCTCACAAATAGTTTAGAGCAGGGGGCATCAGTTTCTAGGGGCCCTGTTCCAAGGTTTGTGTTAAATTTAGCAGACCTGTTGTAAACTTACCTGGGCCATTAGGCCTTCCATAGTTGGGCAACAATTCTATAGTTGTAGCTAAAACATGGAAGATAAGTAAGAAAATCTGTGCCTGCTGAAGCACAATCACTTAACAACAGGATTGAAAATATGTTATTCAAACTTGAATAATGTCACACGCAAATAGATAATGAGCTAGTTCTCCGCCTGCTAGGGGCACACTAACCCCTAACGTAAACAGTATAGGAGATGTTAATGCACAGTAACCTGGTACTCACTGGTGGATCCAGGGAGCAATTGCTTACCATAGCTGCAATCCCATTTTAGGAGAAAAGGAACTTTTGAAAGTTTTATCCCATATATCTCCAGTTCCATACATCTCAAAGAAAGGTCAGAGTCTGGAGAATGGCCTTTCCAAATGGTACCTAATATGTAAGACTTACAAAGAAAAAAATAGAAAACACTAAATACAAGAGGGAAAAAAAGTGTTTTTTGTTCCAATTTCGATTAAATTAGCATATTTCCTCAGAAAAATGCAGTAACAAGTTCTCCATTTTTTTAATAAACAGTGCTGTGTCAAATAAATATCCACAATTTTCTGGATGATAACGGTGAAAATTACAGAAATCTGAAAAGCTATATACAATTTTGTGACATATTTTGATATGGAATTCAGATAGAGGAGTCACTCTGGCAGATGCTGTGATCCTGTAGACGTCGGTTTCTCTGGATTCCTATGCTCTACCAGTGTATATGTAGTGTGCATTATGAGTAGCATCTGTGGTGTGTTGTGTATGCATTGTGTGTATGTAACTATGGCACTCACCCTACACACCTACTCACCCTGCGTCTGTCATCCTCCATCATTACCTCTTCACATGCCAGATTGCAGGACTTTTCTCGTGCGGCGCCGACCCTATGGAACGCACTTCCTCACGATATCAGACTGTCCCGAAATCTGGCTTCATTTAAACGCTCCCTAAAGACCCTTCTATTTAGGAAAGCCTTACCACCCAACTCTGTAACAAGACATCCGACCGACCCAAAAACAGTCCTCACCTCTCCCTGCATTAACTCATCACTGCAGTCCCCCCCTCCCGTTTCTAATCCCCTAACCCATCTAGATTGTAAATTCCCACGGGAATATGGTCCTCATGTCCTCCTGTATCTGCAGGCAGGAATACTGACCTGTCTCCTCTTTGTATTGTAGAATTGTCCTGTCTTTACCCATTACACCTTGTACAGCGCTGCGGAATGTGTTGGTGCTTAATACATAATAATAATAATAATAATAATTTACTCCTTCCTCACTAAGCCAGCATCACACTCTGTTAACACTCTCACTCCTATCACACTCAGCCACACATTCACTCCTACTTCACTCACCCAACCACAAATTCACTCCTAGTTCACTCCTGCCACATACTCTCAATCTCTTTGACACACATGCTCACACCCATAATACTCAGCCCCCCATTGCCATCACATTCAGTCACTTTCATTAATATGAAAACGTGGCCCCACATTTTATCATGCACCTGGCCCCACAAACACAAGAGCTGGCCCTGTTATGTTGTGTCTGGGTATATTTTAGTTTTTTCTGAGATAATTTTCTGCAAAATTATTTCACTTACTTGTTGCAGAAAAAAGGAAGACATAAGCTAGGGGTCCCCTTCCATATTAAGATATGCATGCAGCATAGGCTACAGAAATATATGAATATATAATGAAAATGACCCTTTATGGATTAATTAAATAATTACAAGGTTAAATGTTATTAGAGCTATGTAATCTAGTATGCCATTTTCTTTATCATTCAGAACTGGTGTGAAGTCCAAAGTCAAAGACAAAGTAATCAAACAAATTCTCTAGGAAAAGAAAAGTCAAGTTGTACAATAATTGCGTTAGGTGACCTTCTGGACTAATCAGAGCATTTTAATTGTATAATCCATGCAAAAGAGCTACTATCTCTTCATTCCTTCAACAAATTTAATTTCAAAAAATGTATCAGAAACTTAACAAAACGACCCAACAAGAGGCCCTATCACCTGCCCTATGCTAAAACGGGGATGCTAACGGGTAAAATTTACAGTTGCAAATCACCACCAAGTGTCCCTGTTTTACAAGTGGATTACGAGGCAGGTGCAGAATCCAACAGCTTGCCCCGTAACGGCCACTAGCCTTTAGGACTCCGCAGAGGCTTCTCCTGCCGGGTCACGTGACCAGCAGGATCTCGCCTCTCGCACGATCCAGCAGGTCCACAGAGTGGTTGCGGAGAAAGACTGGGGACTTTTTTTCCCCAGTCTCACCCTGCTTCCAGCGGGCCGAAGTGGCGGATCGGCTGCCGTTCTTGCCACAGGATGAGAGGTGAGCATTTGATTTTTTTGGGCTGTTCCAACTGCTGCTGACTGATTCTGCAGAAGCGGAATCAGTTATCTACAGCTCTAAACTGAAGCAAACTTTTTTAGTTAGCAGCAGCGGCTCGTAATTAGCGTTAGCTCTTTGTGATTCTAACACTAATTACTCTTTGCTTACTCTTTGCGATCCCCTTGTTAAGCAAAGGGAGAGCAAAGTACACTAAGCTTGCACTAAATAGAGCTAATAACGATGCGCTAATGGGCAGGGGCGGACTGAAAACTAATGGGGCCCCCGGGCAATAGGAGGTCATGGGGCCCCCCTTGTTCTGCACCCACAGGAGGCCACACCCATAAAAAAAACCACCCCCTACAACGCAACACCCACATGTACATTATTGTGCTAAAGAATTCATTTCTGAACTCCTAAAAATAACCTTTGACCCAGCAGTGACTTGTGCCCCCCTCCATACTTACAGATGGCCAACGCACTGCTGCAGCAGCCATCACCCACTCATTTCAGCTAAGGCTACACCCCGGCACAGAAAGTCCCTGTGGAAAATGTGGGAAACTGCCGATCACTTTAACAGATACTGTAGAATCCTGACACACTGCACATTACAGAGCTCCACAGCAATAAAACTCCCAGTAATGTGCAGAGTTCATGAGCGTATTACAGAGCTGCACAGCAAAAAACTCACAGTAATGTGCAATGTGTATGAGCGTATCAAGAGCTCCACAGCAATAAAACCACAGTAATGTGCAGCTCAACAATGGATATATATTGTCCCAGCAGCTCACCGCATGGATATAGTATTGCCCCAGCAGCTCACACATGGATATATATTGCCCCCAGTAGCTCACACATTGATATATATTGCCCCCAGAGCTTCACCACATTGATAAATATGCCTCCAGTAGCTCACACCATTGATATATATTGCCCCAGCTCACAGATTTGGAGCATGATAGTCCCAGCGTGTCAGGTGGGTCAGGGGATGGGGCGGCCTGGCAGCAGCTGGCTAGCCGTGCTCGCTGGCCAGGCGCCGAATGTAAACGCTTCCGGGTGCGCTCACGTGGGACGCCGAGGGGCGGGGCCTGGCGTTATGACGCGGACCCGCCGGGTTTAAAACCAGTCTCACCATTATACGGTGCCCTGACGTGGTATTCACCTCCCGCAGAGCTCTTGTGAATATTTGGCTATTACCTGTGTATGACTCTTGGCTTTGGCAACGAACCCTCCTGTGTATGACCCTTGGCATTGGCAAACGAACCTCCTGTGTATAACCCTTGGCATTGGCAAACGAACCCTCCTGTGTATGACCCTTGGCATTGGCAAACGAACCCTCCTGTGTATGACCCTTGGCATTGGCAAACGAACCTCCTGTGTATGACCCTTGGCATTGGCAAACGAACCCTCCTGTGTATGACCCTTGGCATTGGCAAACGAACCCTCCTGTGTATGACTCTTGGCATTGGCAAACGAACCTTCTGTGTATAACCCCTGGTATTGGCATTTACTCTGCTCTAGGTTTTGCCCTTAACGTTGGTACCGAGGTCAGTCTATGTGGCACCCTAAGCACACATCAGATTACCTCTGCTATTACTAAAGTCCTAGGGAGGACTTGTGATCTGTTCTGTACCCCTGTCTGGTATTTCCCTTTCTTTATCTGTTACCTGCTTAATTGTCTATATAGCTTTGCCGACCATTCAAGGATCGGAAGAGTAGAAAGTGAGCTACATAAAGAGATCAATATCTTGGTAGTCAGAAGGATTCGTGACAATACTCTATTCCATACCTCTGTCTGGTGTTACCCCTTGTTTATCTGTTGTCTGGTTACTTGTCTTTCTAGTTTTGCCGACCATTCAAGGATCGGAAGGGTAGAGAGCGGTCTGCGTAAGGGACCACACTTTTGGTAATCAGAGGGATCCGTGACATTACGTCAGGGCCAATGGATCCCGCAGACCTCTCTAACCAGCTGGCACGTATCGCAGCCAGACAAGAGGAACAGGACCATAGGATGGACCAGATTTCTCTCGCTCTGCAAACCTGTTAAATCGGTCCAATACAGGTACCACAAACCCTCCAGATCCAGTATTACCTAGGGTCAGTTCCGTCCCCCCTGAAGGACATAGGCTTAGTATGAAGGCACCCCTACGCTATGATGGTACACCAAGCCTATGTCGGGGTTTTTTGACTCAACTCGAGATCTTGTTTGAGAACAATCCAGGTTCTTGTATGTCTGATAAAGCCAAAGTAGGATATCTGATTAATCATTTAACAGAAAAAGCTTTATTGTGGGCTACGCCGTTATGGGAAAATAAGAAACCCATCATTTATGACTATGAGGGTTTTACCTCTGAGTTAAAACGTACCTTTGATCCCTCTAGAAGGGCTACCAATGCGGGTAGGTCCTTGTTTCACATCAAACAAGGTAATAAGAGGGTCGCCGACTATGCCATAGAGTTTAAAACTTTGACTTCTGAGGTACTTTGGAACGACGTTTTAACCTTAGCCTTTACCGAAGGCTTGAACGAGGCTTTTATGTTTGAGCTGGCTCCCTTAAAATTACCAGAAAGTCTGGACCACCTGATAGATTTCTGTATAGCCATGGACGATCAAATCAGGGAAAGGAGACACCCCAGAGATAGACCCAGAAGGGTCTTGCCTCCTTTACCCTCGTTACCCAGACACACCAGTACGTCAGGTGGTTCGGAGAATGTGAAAACAGATTTGCCAGTCGTTGAACCCATGCAAATAGGGAGGACAGGTATTTCAGAAGCAGAAAGAGCGCACAGAAGAGAAAAGGGGCTCTGCTTCTATTGTGCAGGGGCAGATCACTTCCGCCTTCAATGTCCTCAGAGACCCAGGTTAGCAGGGCTGAACATAGCAAGTAGGATTCAGAACAGGAAACACCCAGGTTATCGGTTCTCTGTATGCCTCCTTTGTGGATAATGAGAAAAAAAAATCCAGGATTCTGTTACCGATCTCCCTAACCTGGGAGGGGGTTCACCTCAAGACTGAGGCGTTCTTAGACTCTGGGGCCTCAGGCAATTTTATGGATAAGAATTTTGCTGCCAAAAACCTCCTACCTCTGGTTCTCAAGGAAAGACCTCTAATGGTGGAGGCCATAGATGGTAACCCCTGTCATGTCCACATATCACTCACGACACAGTCGATGTATGTATGAAAACAGGAGTTTTGCACCAGGAAACAATAAGATTTCAAATTATTGAATCACCCTCATGTCCTGTCGTTCTTGGGTTTCCATGGCTAACAGAGCACAACCCAGTTGTCGATTGGGTCCAGAGAGACATAAAATGTTGGGGTCAGAGTTGTCAGTCTAGGTGCCTAGGCAGAGTCAATGTGATTGGTAGCCTCAATATTGCCACAGCCCCTCCTTTGTCCACAGAGGTCCCTGAATGTTACCTGGCATTAAAGGAGGTGTTCTCTAAAGCCAGGACTGAGGTCCTACCACCACATCGTCCATATGACTGTGCCATTGATTTACTCCCCGGTACGATGCCTCCTAGGGGTCACGTATATCCTTTATCACAAAGAGAGAACGACATTATGGAGGAATACATAAGGGAAATCTGGAACGAGGATTCATTAGACGGTCCTCCTCTCCAGCAGGAGCAGGTTTCTTTTTTGTTTCCAAGAAAGAGGGAGATCTGCGACCTTGCATCGATTATAGGGGTTTGAATAGGATCACTATAAGAAATGCATATCCCATACCTCTCATAACAGAATTGTTCGACCGATTAAAAGGGGCCCGTGTCTATACGAAGCTTGATTTACGCGGAGCGTACAACCTGGTCAGGGTTAAAAAGGGAGACGAATGGAAAACGGCTTTTAATACACGTAGCGGGCATTATGAATACCTGGTGATGCCTTTTGGGTTGTGTAATGCGCCAGCCGTCTTTCAGGACCTTATAAACGACACTCTAAGGGAATTTCTGCAAGAATTCGTCATAGTATATCTGGATGATATCCTGATATACTCTCCTGATGTGGACACTCATCATGTCCACGTGAAACAAGTCTTGAAAAAACTATTGAAGGCTGGATTGTACTGTAAGCTAGAAAAATGTCTATTCGACATAGTAACTGTGCAATTCCTTGGTTATATAATAACCCCTGGGGTTTTCAAATGGATCCTAAGAAGCTCTCAGCTATTCTTGACTGGCCTCTACCCCAAGGACTTAAAGCCATTCAGAGGTTTTGGGGTTTACGAACTATTACCGAAGGTTCATTAAAGATTTTTCGGCCTTGGTGGCCCCCCTCACGGCTATGACAAAGAAAGGGGTGGGAAATCAGAAATGGACACCTCAAGCCACTCAAGCCTTTGAGGCACTAAAGCAAGCGTTCACTACTGCCCCTGTTCTCCGACATCCAGATCCGGCTCTGCCTTTCCAAGTAGAAGTTGACGCCTCCGAACTAGGTCTTGGTGCAGTCTTGTCCCAAAGGGAGGCTCCTGACAAACCCTTGCATCCATGCGGCTTCTATTCTCGGAAGTTGTCCCCGGCAGAGAAGAACTATGACATTGGAAATAGAGAATTGTTAGCAGTCATCGCGGCCTTGGCCGAATGGAGATACTTATTAGAGGGGTCTAAGGACCCCATCGTTATCATAACCGACCATAAGAATCTCAGGTACATTGGAGATGCCAAACGTTTAAATTCCAGACAAGCGAGATGGTCATTGTTTCTTTCAAGTTTTAATTACGTGCTTACCTATAGACCTGGGTCCAGAAACATTAAAGCAGACGCATTGTCGAGACAGTATGAGTCCTATGAACATAATATCCAAGATCAGCATCCCATTGTACCCCAGGAAAGGATCATAGCCGCTACCACGATTAGTGTCTCGTCTCCTCTAATGAAAAGGTTGCAGACCGTCCAGGGTGCAGCTCCTGGGGGAAAACCTCCTGCGAGACTCTTTGTACCTGAGAACGAAAGAGAGGAAGTACTTAACATCTATCATGATAATAAAACTTCCGGGCATATGGGTATCACCAAGACTGTGTCCAGTATCAGTAAACTCCTCTGGTGGCCCACGTTGCGCCGAGATGTCAAAGATTACATTGCCGTGTGCGAAGTGTGCACAAGGCAGAAAAGTCCCAAAACAGCACCCATTGGCTTACTCCAGCCTTTGCCGATCCCCGAACGACCCTGGTCACATGTAGCCATGGATTTTATAGTAGAGTTACCTGAGTCAAGAGGGAATACAGTGATACTTACGATCATAGATCGATTTTCCAAGATGGGCCACTATGTTCCTCTTTGGAAACTACCTTCGGCAGCTGAACTGGTGCCCATTTTCATTGCCAACGTGGTCCGCATACACGGTGTCCCTCTGGAGATTGTCTCTGATAGGGGGACCCAATTCATCTCCGGATTCTGGAGAGGGTTTTGTAGGAACGTGGGGATAGACCTCTCTTTCTCTTCGGCTTATCACCCCCAGACCAACGGAGCAGCAGAACGAGCAAACCAAAATATAGAGAAATATCTCAGGTGCTTTATCTCAGAACAACAAGATAACTGGTCAGACCTGCTACCATGGGCAGAATATGCTTTGAACAGCGCAGTGAGTGAATCCACAGGACATTCTCCTTTCTTCGCTGTTTATGGTTTTGATCCTCCCGTGCTCCCCGCCACGTTTCCTGATACCACGATTCCTGCTTTAGATGAGCAACTGGCATCATTGAAAGAGACTTGGGGGAGAGTGAGACGGGCACTGGAGGAGAGTAGTGCCATCCAGAAAACTAAGGCCGACAGACACAGGAGGCAGGCACCCGTGTATCAAGTTGGGGACAGGGTTTGGCTGTCTTCACGTAACATCAAGCTCTTAGTGCCTTCCATGAAGTTGGCTCCTAGGTATATCGGCCCCTATAGGATTCTACGGCGACTCAACCCTGTCTCCTATGCTTTGGCGTTACCCCCCCATTTTAAGATACACAATGTATTCCATGTAAACCTTTTGAAGCCGTTGTTATGTAACCGGTACACCAAGGTCCATGCTCCACCGCCTCCTGTCTCTGTGGAGGGCGAGAGGAGTTCGAAGTTAAGGCCATTCTGGGTGCCAGGATGTCTAGGGGTCTTTGCAGTACTTGGTCGATTGGGTGGGTTACGGTCCGGAGGATCGTTCTTGGGTACCGGCTGCGGAAGTCCATGCTCCTAGGCTAGTGAAGGCCTTCTATTTGGCGCACCCCCGTGCCCCTGGGGGTCGTCCAGTGGCCGCCCCTGGAGGGGGGGTTCTGTCACGGTGGGTCAGGGGATGGGGCGCCTGGCAGCAGCTTCCTCGCTGCTCGCTGGCCAGGCGCCGAATGTAAACGCTTCCGGGTGCGCTCACGTGGGACGCCGAGGGGCGGGGCCTGGCGTTATGACGCGGACCCGCCGGGTTTAAAACCCAGTCTCACCATTATACCGGTGCCCTGACGTGGTATTCACCTCCCGCAGAGCTCTTGTGAATATTTGGCTATTACCTGTGTATGACTCTTGGCTTTGGCAAACGAACCCTCCTGTGTATGACCCTTGGCATTGGCAAACGAACCCTCCTGTGTATAACCCTTGGCATTGGCAAACGAACCCTCCTGTGTATGACCCTTGGCATTGGCAAACGAACCCTCCTGTGTATGACCCTTGGCATTGGCAAACGTACCCTCCTGTGTATGACCCTTGGCATTGGCAAACGAACCCTCCTGTGTATGACCCTTGGCATTGGCAAACGAACCCTCCTGTGTATGACTCTTGGCATTGGCAAACGAACCCTTCTGTGTATACCCCTGGTATTGGCATTTACTCTGCTCTAGGTTTTGCCCTTAACGTTGGTACCGGAGGTCAGTCTATGTGGCACCCTAAGCACGCATCAGATTACCTCTGCTATTACTAAAGTCCTAGGGAGGACTTGTGATCTGTTCTGTACCCCTGTCTGGTATTTCCCTTTCTTTATCTGTTACCTGCTTAATTGTCTATATAGCTTTGCCGACCATTCAAGGATCGGAAGAGTAGAAAGTGAGCTACATAAAGAGATCAATATCTTGGTAGTCAGAAGGATTCGTGACAATACTCTATTCCATACCTCTGTCTGGTGTTACCCCTTGTTTATCTGTTGTCTGGTTACTTGTCTTTCTAGTTTTGCCGACCATTCAAGGATCGGAAGGGTAGAGAGCGGTCTGCGTAAAGGGACCACACTTTTGGTAATCAGAGGGATCCGTGACACCCAGCTCACACATGGATGTATATTGCCCCTGCTCACACATGGATGTATAGTGCCCAGCTCACACATGGATGTATAATGCCCAGCTCACACATGGATTTATATTGCCCAGCTCACACATGGATGTATAGTGCCCAGCACACACATGGATGTATAGTGCCCAACTCACACATGGATGTGTAATGCCCAGCTCACACATGGATGTATAGTGCCCAGCTCACACATGGATGTATAGTGCCCAGCTCACACATGGATGTATAATGCCCAGCTCACACATGGATGTACACTATATTGCCAAAAGTATTCGCTCACCCATCCATATGCGAGTCAAGGCAGGTGAGCGAATACTTTTGGCAATATAGTGTATATTGCCCAGCTCACACATTGATATATACTGACCCCAGCAGCGTGCCTTCCTGGGCCCTACGTGCACCCTGCATTGACGCCGCCCCCCACGTTATGCGCGCGCTTCACGTGAGGGGGCAGCACCAATGCAGGGTGCACGTGGGGCCCAGGAAGGCACGCTGGAGCGCCGCCGCCGTGGTCCCTTACAAAACCAGGCCCCCACTGACCCGCGGGCCCTTGGGCAGCGCCCGAGTGCCCGATGGATCAGTCCGCCCCTGCTAATGAGTAATAGAAACATAGAAACATAGAAAACTGTCGGCAGATAAGAACCTTTTGGCCCATCTAGTCTGCCCAATTACATAGATACTTTAACTGGATTTATCTTTTGTTTAGGATAGCCTTATGCCTATTGCCTATCCCATGCTTGCTTAAATTCAATTACTGTTTTGGCCTCTACCACTTCAACTGGAAGGCTGTTCCATGTATCCACCACCCTCTCAGTAAAATAATGTTTCCTGATGTTACTTTTAAACCTTTGCCCCTCTAATCTAAGACTTCGTCCTCTTGTTTTGCTACTTTGTTTCCGTTTAAATATACTCCCTTCCTCTACCTTGTGGATTCCCTTTACGTATTTAAATGTTTCTATCATATCTCCTCTGTCTCGTCTTTTTTCCAAGCTGTACATGTTAAGATCATTAAGCCTTTCCTGGTAACTTTTCTCCTTCAAGCCGTACACCATTTTAGTAGCCCTTCTCTGAACTCTCTCTAAGATGTCTATATCCTTCTGGAGATACGGTCTCCAGTACTGCACACAGTATTCCAAGTGAGGTCTCACCAGTGCTCTGTACAGTTGCATGAGCACTTCCCTTTTCCTACTGCTAATACCTCTCCCTACACAACCAAGGATTCTGCTAGCATTTCCTGCTGCTCTATTACATTGACTACTTACCCTTAGATCCTCTGAAATAATAACCCCTAAATCCCTTTCCTCAGATGTTGAGGTTAGGACTGTATCAAATATTCTATATTCAGCCCTTGGGTTTTTACATCCCAGGTGCATTATCTTGCACTTATCCACATTAAAACTCAGTTGCCACAGCTCCGACCATTTTTTTAGTTTACCTAAATCATTTGTCATTTGGCTGATCCCTCCAGGAACGTCAACCCTGTTGCACATCTTTGTGTCATCAGCAAAAAGACATACTTTTCCACGAATACCTTCTGCAATATCACTACTAAAAATATTAAAGAGAATGGGTCCAAGTACTGACCCCTGAGGTACCCCACTGGTAACAAGACCTTGTGCCGAATAAACTCCATTTACCACAACCCTCTGTTGCCTGTCACTCAGCCACTGCCTAATCCATTCAACAATATTGGAATCCAAGTTCAAAGATTGCAATTTATTGATAAGCCTTCTATGCGGAACAGTATCAAAAGCCTTACTGAATTCTAAATAATCAATGTCTACTGCACCACCTGTGTCTATTATTTTTGTTACCCAATCAAAAAAATCAATAAGATTAGTTTGGCATGATCTCCCTGAGGTAAACCCATGTTGTTTCTGTTCCTGTAATCCATGTGTTTTTAGATGTTCAACAATCCTTTCCTTTAACATGGTTTCCATTCATTTCTCCACTACTGACGTAAGTCTAACTGGCCTATAGTTCCCCGATTCCTCCCTACTACCCTTCTTGTAAATGGGCACAACATTTGCTAATTTCCAGTCTTCTGGGACGACTCCCGTTAACAAGGATTGGTTAAATAAATCTGTTAACGGTTTTGCTATTACATCACTGAGCTCTTTTAATAATTTAGGGTGGATCCCATCAGGCCCCATTGACTTATTTGTCTTTACTTTAGACAGCTGCTGTAGAATCTCCTCCTCTGTAAACTTATATGTAAATGTCTCGTTAGTGTTTCCTCCTAACTGAGGTCCCTTTCCGTCCTTTTCTTCTGCAAAGACTGAACCAGCGCTGCGGAATATGCTGGCGCTTTATAAATAAAGAATAATATTAATAATAATAACATAAATATTCATTGAGGCAGTCAGCGAGACTTTTATCCTCTTCTACATACCTTCCTTCCTTTGTTTTTAATCTAACTAATCCTTGTTTTACTTTTCTTTTCTCGTTTATGTATCTAAAAAAAATTTGCCCCCTTTTTTACTGACTGAGCTATTTTCTCTTCTGCGTGTGCTTTGGAAGCTCTTATAAAGTGCTTTGCCTCTTTCTGCCTAATCTTATAGGTTTGCCTATCTTCTTCACTTTGAGTTTTTTTATTATTATTGAATGCTATCTTTTTGTTCTTCACTATTTTGGCCACTTCTGCAGAGTACCACAGTGGTTTCTTCCCTTTTTTGTTTTTGCTAACAAGTCGAATGCAATTGCCTGTGGCCTTCAATAATGCTTCCTTTAAATAATCCCATTTCTCCTGGACTCCCTTTAAACTCCTCCAGTCTGATAATGACTCCTTCACACAAAATCTCATTTTAGAAAAATCTGTTTTTTAAAGTCTAAAACTTTTGTTTTTGTGTGGTGCGGCTCCATCCCTGTTCTTATATTAAACCATACTGACTGGTGATCACTAGATCCCAAATTTTCACCTACAACAACGTCTGATACCAAACCTCCATTTGTGAGTATTAAATCCAATATGGCCTCTTTACAGGTCGGCTCCTCAACTACTTGTGTTAGAGATAATCCCAGTAGGGAGTTTAGAATATTTGTACTCCTGGTGCACCCAGCTATTTTGGTTTTCCAGTTCACATCAGGAAGATTAAAGTCCCCCATGATAATAACTTCCCCCTTCATTGCCATTTTGGCTATTTCCTCAAACAGCAGATTATCTAGCTCTTCTACTTGTCCAGAGGGTCTGTAATACACGCGTCCCGCTATCACCTCAAGTAACCAAGCGCGAAAGCTCATTTATGTGAGCGCCAGTGCTCATGTTAAGGCGGAGATAGAGCCTAAACATGGGTATGAAAAGTATCTGTTTTGGGGATTGTGGAGTCTCTCCCTCACTTCATACTTTTTGTAATATTTAACTGAAAAATAAAAGCAAATCCTACGTATGTGAGCTTTTCAGTCAGTAAATATAATTCAATCGCCTTTCAATGATAAACATTTTAGTTGAACCAATTTTATTACGATATTACAAGCAAAAACTGCTGAAAATGTATGCTCAAAATAAACATCACACAGTCCCCTGCAGATAATAATTAGGTTTAGTTAGGAATATTCTATGCATTTTTATTTACATTATAATATGTATTAAACTGTAAGGGCCCTATTACATTCTTCACGGAAAAATGCACGGTAAACGCGTTAATTTTTGCATGAAGCGTCAAACATTAACGAGCGTAAATCAGCGCTGTTATTACAATCCTTGCACATTTTTTTCATCTGTCAAAAAATAACGCGTGTAAAACGGATGCGCAAAAACGTGCGCAGTAACGTTGCGCAAAGAAACCAGTGTGCGGACTGTTTTTTTCACGCGATTCAGCCAATCAGAATTAAAAACCTTAATTGTCTCACGTTAAGCTTTTGCGCCTGTCAACGTCAATCTGCGCATATATGCTGCATCAAAAAAACCCACGCACGACTTCTCAAATTTATTGGTTTGGTATGTGTAGAATGTGTAACTATACTTTGCTGTATTTTTTTTTTGGGCTGGTGTATTTGGTTTCGGCCAGGTCCGTCAGATTTGCCTTTAACACCAGCTTTCAGGAGTTGCTACAATTATGTGCGCAAAGGTTGTGCGTTACAAACTGCGCATAGATTGTAATACCATCCGTGTACCAGCGCACAAACGCATTTGCACTCACAATGTTAAGTATAGGACTCACAAAGTACAGTAAGCTCGCGCAGCGTTCGAGCAGGTTAACCCGCGGTAGATGTATACGCGCGTTTGTTGCGCTTAGATTGTAATACGACGTTCATGGCAAATGGTTTTGCCCCTCGCTGTAATGCGTTTTTGTGCACGTGTTAACGTTTGCGTGAAGAATGTAATAGGGCCCTAAATGTATTATGTATTATCTCAGGGGTGAAATCTAGCAGAAGCGAGTGAAAACATAATTCCTCCACCTTTTTTGTTGGTTGGAACGGAGTTCACATTGGCCCACACACAAGCTTTATTTTTTTTGGTTTCGGCTCTATCATTCCTTTTATGTTATATCAAATATAGGATATGTATGAAAATTGTCACAACAGTTCCCTCAGCCTCACCCTGGCTATAGTATCATCATAAGATTTCAGTGTGGTCAAACTTAACCTCTGATTAAGTGAAATCATAGTGATGATACAAGAATCAAATATCAGGAGGTAGAGTGAAAGAAGGAGCGACATGTCCCAAGATATCTCTACGGGATTCCACAAATCAAGACAAATTATCTAAAATAACTAAATTGATGGTTTTGTCTTTAGGTGATGATGGGTTTGCTTGTTTATTACACTGTCAAACTAGAAGTTAAAGGGAAAGTCCAAGAGCCGTGACCTCTACAGTTTATTGTGGTACTTATGATGCACATACTCCCTGTTGTTACAGTGATTTAGGGACATTTTGTTCCTATCATTTTCATCTTTATTTAGCCTGCAAGATTTTCCCATGCTTCAAACTGCCACAGTGAGCTCATTTAGACTTTATCACTTGACAGAAAAATGACAACAGCCACAAGCAGGCAAAGGGTAAGAATTGTAGACTTATGAGACAGCTGTGGCAGCAGTTCATAATTGTGACTTCATGGGGTTCCAGGCTAAGTATGCTCTTGTGCTTCACTATGACTCAGGAACCTTGCAATTGTCACACCAGTGGGTATCTAGTATTTTTATATACAGCGTGATGCTGATAGGCTACGTACAGGCGTGAGAACATGTAGCATGTAAAACATTGCTTGTGATTTTCGGGACATTTGTCCATCAAGGAGAAGAAGATTGCTATGGGAGTGGGCTACACAAACTTTTAGGATTTTTGTTGCATAATCTTGATGACCATCACAGCATTGTCAGTGTGATTTAAGGGGAGAAAAAATATGTGCTGATTATATTAGTGTAGTTGCTCCTCAAATAGGGGGAGAGGTGCCCAGTACGACCTTTCATAGGTTGTCTGCCACCGTGCCCTTAAATTAAATTTTTTTTTATAGCCTGTAATAAATCGAGTATTAACAGCTTCCCGAAAACATTACTCATTTTATTTTATTAAGATTAGTTTTGTGATCATGAGCAATTGGCAATCTTTACAAGGATAAATTTTAATATGATTTAATTTTCCACGATGCAGAATAATTAAAAATGGATTATTTTGGCTCATTCTCTTTTAAAACAATTGGTGTTGAAGGACACTTATAACTACGCACAACTCACAGATGAGATGCCCACAAATAGACTGGAGACTATCAGGGTAATTCAAAGAGATCCGAATTGCTTGAGAAAGGTAACTGAACGCTGAAAATCAGTGTTCATTTACCTTTCTTGGCCATTCGGCTATCCAGAGAGCAGGCAATTCGCCAAATCCTGGCGAATTGCCTGCACATACGGTGCCTGTTCGAGGGCAGTGAAATCCCCATGAAAAAGCACTGCTTCGGCTATTCAGAGAACACAAACCAGCAGTGAAAGGTTCCCGAAATGCCCTGCCATTCGGTGGTTTAATTTGGCAAGTTAATTCAGGAGAATCCCATAGGCTTCAATGTTAAAAATATTCCCGTTTTAATTCAATATCTAATAAACAGTTCATTATAAAATTCTGCAGTAAAAAGTCTCTTTATTTATAGATTTTTTAGGATATTTTAAGCATTTTTCAGGATTTTTTTTTTTTTAAAAGTCCGATTTTTTTTTTTAAGTTTACTTATTTTTTCTGTAACAGCCCTTTTTATGATCATTCCCTGGACCTCATATGCAAATTTCAGACATTTTCGCTCAGTAGTTTCTTTGCAAACAGCGTTTCACTTTTCAAACATTTATGCAAACTGTTTTGCTAATTTATTCACTGCCTCTTCTGCAGTGTCGGCTTTTTCCGGCGGCTGTGATCGGCTCCTGCTCGGGTTTTTCCGTGGTTTTCGGCAGGTTAATCCAGATGTTTTTGCAGGTTTTCGGCGTGCATTCGCCGGGTTTTGCGGTTAGTTTTCGACAGGTTTTCGCCTGCTTCTCCCTGCAATTCGGGGACCCTGTGGTGTTTGCTGAATACACCGCAGGGTCACCGAAATGGGATCGGCAAAAGGAACCGAATTGAAGAGAACGAAAAGTCACCGAACGTGCGCTGACTTTTCGAATCTCTTTTGCATTACCCTGTATAAAGCACAAGGTTCTGTGAACCACATGACTAGTCATATGATGCAAAATAATGTGTTAATTTGTTTTGTCTGTCTGTAAGTAACGCCTTTTGTGTTATCTTTATGATATCTGTTGTATAAAATTAGATAATTAAGAAGAGCTGAAGGAAATGTTAAATTCTGAAAAGTATGATCAAGAAGCAGGAAAGAAAGAAAAATTAAGAGTAAAACGATTTAATAGTAACAATAGTTAGTTACGTATACAGCGCCAACAGGTTCCATAGCGCTTTACAATGGGGTAACCGCAAATAGTTCATTTGTGTTTATTTGGGGGAAAAAAGCATTTACAGATGTACTTTGTCTGGTCAAAGGAGCTGGAAATTGAATAACATGAACCTATCTAAATCTAGTTATTAACACGCAATATATAAATCATTATTAGGGTTTTCTGGATTAGAGTTTTAAAATGTCACGTGTGGGTTTGGAGGACAATACTTGGCAAAATATAGTTGGATAACAAAAACAGCATCTCATAGCCGTAAGGTGGTGTGCACAGAGTATATAGCAAAATGTCATAAAATGTAACTTAGTGAATGAACCCTTTTCTATCAATGAAACAGGAAATAAAGGAGCCAGGTAAACATAACTTATCTGTTGATCTTTAAGTTTCCCGATGGCAAAATGTAGCTGAATAATAAATAGAATACTCAAAAAAACATTGATCTGTTTTACAGAACAGCAACACCAGTGCGTACATTGGCATTGCCAAAGCATATGGGAGGAGGGGGGGTAGTGGGACATATATATGGGGGGGAATGGGCAAGTCCATGGACATTATCAGGGGTAAGGGATAATGTGAAGGGGGATGGGGCGAGTCCGTGTTGGGGATTTATAGGTCCGGGATCTGTCATGTTCCTCTCAGTCTGTGACATTCTGTGACGTATTGAGCAGATATTTTCACCGCCGGTTCCTCTTCTCCCAGTATGATGTGGAGTTTCCTCGTCTCTTCTATAGAGGTGAAGTCCGGGATGAGAGCGGAGAGTCTCTGGAAGTGAGTTTCCCTCAGTGTTGAGTACTTGGGGCACTGTAGGAGGAAGTGGACCTCATCTTCCACGGCCCCCTGGTCACAATGCTGGCACAGTCTATTCTCCCTGGGCTTGTAGGTCTGTCTATGCCGCCCCGATTCAATTTCCAGGCTGTGGGCGCTCAGTCTGTACCGGCTCAGGATCTGTCTGTCCTTGGGGTCTTGTAGTACCTCCAGGTATGGGGCCAGTTTGTATTCCCTCTGTAAGGATTGGTAAATGGTGAGTTTCTTGAAGTTTGCTATATCATGTCTCCATTCTCTGATATAGTTTTCCCTGGAATCGTTAATTAGGGCCTTTATTTGATATTTTGTCAGGTTGCCTTCATGGGGGCTTTGGAGGATCAGGGTGGATATGAGTTGTTGCAGCCCACATGGTTTGGGATGGTCCTTGTTGGCCAGTAGGGCTTTATGGTGGTATGAGTTGAGGCTGCTGATGTTTAGATGGTCCCAGTATGATAGCGCCCTCTTCTGTACTGCAAGAAGTAAGGGGAGTCTGCCCAGCTCGGCCCGGTAAGCATTGTTAGAGGTGCTCCGATGGATTTGGAGGAGGTGCTTGCAGAATTCCAGATGGAATATTTCTGTTGGGCTGGCATCCCATTTGGGTGAGTCAGGGTAGGTGATGGGGCCCCATACTTCACTGCCATAAAGGAGGATTGGAGTGATGACGCTATCAAAGATTTTAAGCCAGACTCTTACAGGCGGTTTTAGTTTGTAGAGGTTTCTCCTGATGGCATAGAAGGTTCTACGCGCCTTGTCTCTTAGGGCCTCTATGGCTGGTTTGAAACTTCCCGATCGGTTTGTTTCTAGGCCGAAGTATGTGTAGCTGTTGGCTTCATCAAGAGTGCAGTCATTAAGTGTGAAAGAGGAACTCTTGGTTTTTGCATTCTTCCTTTGGAAAACCATGACCTTTGTTTTCTTTTGGTTGATGGGTAGTGCCCATGCCGCACTGTATTTTTCCAGCACTTCCAGGCTGTCTTGTAGACCTCTCTCTGTTGGTGACAGTAATAGGAGGTCATCTGCATACAACAGGAACTTCACCTCGGTGTCATGTAGAGTTAGTCCTGGTGTTGAGGAGGATTCTAGAGCTTCAGCCAGTCCATTGATGTAGATGTTAAAGAGGGTTGGACTTAGGCTGCAGCCTTGTCTGACTCCACGAGCCTGCCGGGAGGAACTCTGTTCTCTTCCCATTCACCTTTATGCTGCAGAAGTTCTCATTATATGAGCTCTTGATGACATCATATGTTTTCCCTCCTATTCCACTCTCCAGTAGTTTGAGGAACAGGCCTGGGTGCCACACTGAGTCAAAGGCCTTCTTAAAGTCCACAAAGCAAGCAAATATTTTCCCATGTTTTGTATTGTGGACATGGTCCTTGATGAGACTGTGCAGGGTGTAGATGTGATCTGTAGTGCGATGGTTTGGCATGAACCCCGCTTGGCTTCTGTTGAGGACGTTATGCTGTGTCAGGAAGCTGAGGATTCTTTTGTTCTGGATGCTATTGAACAGTTTTCCCAGTGTGCTGCTGACACATATCCCTCTGTAGTTGGCTGGATCATATTGGTTTCCACTCTTATGGATGAGGCCTTGGTTCCATACTTGAGGGTAGAATCCAACGCTCAGGACCAGGTTGAAAACTTTACATATTGAGGCGTGTACTTCAGGAGAGCCGTGTTTAATCATCTCTGGAAGAATTCCATCCATCCCGCTGGCTTTTTTACTTCACAGATCTTGAATTTTTTCTGCTACTTCTTGGGGTGTAATGGGTGTATCTAACGGGTTTTGGAAATCCTTGATTTTTTCCTACAGTTCATGTAGTCTTCTGATGATGTGTTCCTGTTCCCCAGTTAGCTCCTCTTTGGGAATGTCTTTGTACAGGCTCTTGAAGTAGTTGAGCCAGATGTTGCCATTTTGGATGTGGAGGTGTTTTTTCTTGGATCCTGAGCCGATTTGACTCCAGGTCTCCCAGAAAGAGTTATCCTGAAGAGCCTCTTCCAGTTGTTGAAGGTTTTGGGAGATGAGGTTTTGTTTTTTCTTTTTGAGGATTTGTTTATAGTTTTTCTGCAGGACGCCATGTGTGATCCTCAGGTCAATGTTGTCGGGGTCTCTGTGTTTTTTATTTGAGACTGTTCGTAGGTTGTTTCTTAGTGTTCTGCATTCTTTGTCAAACCATTTATTGGGTTGTTTATTGGATGATTTCTTGAAGTTGACTTTTTTAATGTTGGAGGTCTCTGCGATGGTGTGTATTATGCTGTGGAGGTCCTTTGCTGCTTGGTTCACTCCCTGGGGACTTAGTACATAGGTATGGTTTTGAAAGTCTGTTAGCTGATCTTTGATGTCGGGTCTGTTGATGACCTCTCTGTAGGCTATGGTAGAGTGTCTGGTCCATTTGAATGATGGTGGGAGGTTGTACAGTCCGCTCTGATGGGGTTTTGAGGATGGTTTGTTTGAGGATTTAATATAAAGCAGTAGTTGGCTGTGGTCTGACAGGTGTGTTTGTGGGGTGACGGTGAAGGCGTTGATGTGAGTGGAGTTCATATCCGTGATTGCATAGTCGACCACACTGTTTCCTACATGGGAGCTTAATGTATACCTTCCCAGAGAGTCTCCCTTGGTGCGGCCATTAAGGATGTAAAGCCCGAGACTCCGACACAAATTCAGCAATTTTCTTCCACTCTTGTTGGTTGTATTGTCATAGCTGTTTCTTTGCACCTGTATTGACTCCTGAGAGTAGTTTGCGGCTCCCAAAATGTATGTGTTCCCATCTGAGGTCACATAGTCCTTTTCTCTTCCTGTCCTGGCGTTGAGGTCTCCATAGAGAAGCACGTGTCCTAGGGACTGGAAGTGGGAGGCCTCACTCTGTACCACCTCATAGGTGTCTGTTTTGGAGTATGGAGACTTTGGTGGTGCAATGTAAGCTGCACATAGGAAGATGTCTGACTGAGAGGTGAGGATGGAGCTACTTATTTTTATCCAGATGTGGCTCTCTCCTTTCTTGATTGCTTTGATGTTCACGTGTAGCTCCTCCTTATACCAGAATAATATTCCTCCTGAATGGTGACCCTGTTTGATGCTTTTATCCTTCTGGGCGGGCACGGAAAATTCTCTGTAGCCCACAGGTGTTTGTGGGTCATCCTGTGCCCGGCTCCATGTTTCCAGCAGGATTTGTATGTCCACGTTGTGCAGTCTATTTTTGAAGTCTGGATCGTTTACTTTTGATCCAAAGGCTGAAGCATTCAGACCCTGAATGTTCCAGCTACTGATTGTTAGTGATGTAATTTTATGTTGTTATACCTTGTAATGAGCAAAATTACATGGGACAACCAGCAAGTCCATGCCAGCAATAATGTAAATGGCCAGGTACATGTATGTCTCCTTTTTCAGCGACCTCTTTGCCTATATATTATTACTATTATGTATTTATCCTGATATTTTACACATGTGAAGCAGAAAACCAGGAGGTTATTATTTGCAATAGCTCAGCTATAGGATAGATCACAAATCACAGATCTCTATTCCCTATGGTACTGTAGGGAGGAATCCATCCCCTTCATGTTTTTTTAAGTAGGACTTATGCTCATGGTTTCCATCTCTAGATGAAGGCATTAGTAGTTTAAATTTAGATACATTTACATATTTTACAGTGGAATCATCCTGATGTGCATTGCTTTCTGTTGTGTTTATTATTAGTGACATTCAGGGTCATTGGTTATCGGATTGATCCGAAATTTCAGATCGTATTGGCGGCGGTTTCCGGTGGAATTTTGGCAGATTTTCAGGTCCGTTCCCTGCAGTCCGGGGACCCTGCGATGAATGCTGAATTCACCGCAGGGTCAGGGAACTTGATTCCCCAAAGTGTGGGGAACGAGAGATCGGTGCCCTCTGAATAACCTCTATGCTTATCATTTCTCAGTTGGTATTTCTTGTTCTCATGTTATGTGACATACTCTATTTGTTTTACGCATTGTGATAAAAAAAAGAAATGCAGTTCTATAAAATAGGTTTTACATCTCTCCTTACTGCGAGATTTATTGCTCTTTACAAAAAAACATGTTTCCATTTGGGCAGACCTATTCAGTATTTGTTATAGATTTCGATTGTGATTGCGACTGAACAGATAGACGTTGGTTAATATGTTTATTTTAACCTATATATTGGACTATATATTTGGATATTTTTGAAACCACCTCACAGCATAATTCCTATTTTATTTTATACTTCAGGTACACATAGAAACATATGTCGGCAGATAAAAACCTTTCGCCCCATCTAGGGCACTATCGACTGCCCCTCGCTAAAACCCGGGACGCTAAGGGTAAAAATTAGTGATCGCTAATTTCCCTTTGCGTCTCGGTTTCACCATCAGATCGTGGGGCAGGCGATGAGTACAGTACCCTGCGCTGTAGCAGCTACTAGGATCTCGGATACTGGGGGCAGCGCTAATGCCCGTCCCAAGCATCCGCTCCATAGAGTCCATAGGAGTCCATGGAGGATTCTCCTGCCGTGTCACATGACCGCCAGGATCTCGCCTCTCGCAAGATCTTGCTGGTCCACGGTGTGATCACGGAGGGAGACTGGGGACTTTTTTCCCCCAGTCTCCCTCTGCTCCCGGTGGCTAGAAGCAGCAGATCGAGCCGCTGTTCTCGCCGCGGGATGAGAGGTGAGTATTTGTTTTTTGGAGGGCTTTTCAGCTGCTGCTGCTAACTGATTCTGCAGCGGCAGAATCAGTTAGCAGCAGCTCAGAGCTGTAGCAAACTTTTTAAGTAAGCGCCAGCTCTTACTAGCAAGCATTAGGACCTTGAGATATTAACGCAAATTAATCTCTGCTTTCACTTTGTGCTCCCCATGTTAAGTATAGGGAGAGCAAAGTACAGTATAACCGCTAATACCGATTCGCTAACGAGTTTTTTAACCCGTTAGTGCTCTGTACAGATCACCTCTGATTCGCTATCACCTCCTTTAAGATAGAGCTAACGTGAGCATTAGCGTTAGCTTGAAGGAAATGATAGAGCCCCTAGTCTGCCCAATTACATGGATACTTTCCCTGGATTTATCTTTTGTTTAGGATAGCCTTATGCCTATCCCATGCCTGCTTAAATTCAATTACTGTTTTGGCCTCTACCACTTCAACTGGAAGGCTGTTCCATGTATCCACCACCTCTCAGTAACATAATACTTTCTTATGTTACTTTTAAACCTTTGCCCCTCTAATCTAAGACTATCAGGGTTATTCAGAGAAAGTTGAAAACCAGAAGAATTGGCAGGAGAAGAGAACAATCTAGACCAAATAGCAGATTTGGAAAGTGAGATAAATGGGAGAAATTTTCTGGTTTGGCTATTTTGACCTAGAATTTTCACTTCTCCCGGCATTCTCCTGAGTTTCACCTTTCTTTGAATAGACCTGATTGTCCTCTTGTTTTGCTACTTTGTTTCCTTTTAAATATACTCCCTTCCTCTACCTTGTTGCTTCCCTTTATGTATTTAAATGTTTCCATCATATCTCCTGTCTCTTCTTTCTTCCAAACTATACATGTTAAGAAGCAACGACGTCCATGGGTGGGGTTGAACCACCAACCTTTCGGTTAACAGTCGAACGCGATTACCAATTACTTCAGGGATACTTCATGTAACAATATCTTGGGAGATGTGATGTGAACTTAATGGGATGAAGCATAAAGCACTTTAACCGCACCACCTATTGAAGACATGTAGGTACTTGCTGTAAAATGGTAATTACATACAGTACATCACACATCAGTATTGTTCTGCTCATGGATATTTAAAACCATGGCATTTCTGCTGACAGCTATTAACACGGATAAAACTGGACAGGGATTCATTAAGAAATGCGCCATGTAATTCACCTTGCAGGTATCATGTATGATTTGGCGCTAAGTATGAGAACAGAAATACGGAAGAAGATGACAAAAATAGCACTGTCAACTGTGATTTTATAGTCACCATAATGCCTATTAGGAAAAAGAATTCAACATTTTGTGGTTAATTGGTAATAAGTCCATAAAAAGCCGATCACAGGCCCAAGAATGGGTAGTATAACTGCATCATGGATCATTATAATGGCTAAGGACGAGATTCCAGCTTGTTTAAAACTGACAGAGCCGTTAAAATCTGTGGGGTTTCTATATCTATTAGAGCTCTGGTTACATTTACATCAGGCTTGGCATTTAGCACTAGTCTGGAAAGCGAACAGTTTAGCTTAACCCTTTCGCTGCTGAGGCTTTTCCCGCCCCTGTGCTGAGGTCATTTTTTACCTGTTTTGCGCATCATGTTTAAACCTGTTTTGAAGGCTTATTTTAGTATATGACATCGACATATTATATATCGTTCTTTCCGTCAGACTCGGTAGATTCATAATATGTCATTATTATATGTATACGTTATGTCATGTTTGTATATTATAACAAAAAATGCAATAAAATATGTATTTTCAATAATTTACAGCGTGTAAAGTGTTTTTTTCCACATTTTAACATGCGAGCAATTGCGGTTAATATTTGTATGGGGTGCGCTTGTTAAAAAAATTAGAGATGGGGTCTCGTTACATTTTTTTTGGGGAAAATGACACCATTTTTAACAAACGCACCGCATACAAAAATCGTTAATGCAGCATCATTGTTCACATTATAATTGAAATGGGAACAATATTGCTGCATTAACAAAACAAAAAAAAAAAAAAAAAGTGTTTATTTTTTTTTTTAATTTTTGTTTTTAATTTTTTTTTTATTTTTATTTTTCTTTTTTTTTTTTTTTACAATTCTTTTTACTTTCATGTTTGGTATCGTTGGAACGGCCATGCTCTGGCCGATCCAACGATATCAAAATTTAACCCCTAACTGCCACGGATCGGGAGATAGGGAGTTCATTGGAACTCCCTATCTCCACAGTTCGTGGCAGTTAGGGGTTAATGCTAGGACTGGCGTCATCGTGCTACGCACGATGACGCCAGTCCTCTGGGGAGTTCCCGGAAGCTTGGCCGACATCCAAGATGTCGGCCAGCTCCCGGAAGGATCGCAAATCGGCGCTTTTCAGCGCCGATTTGCGATCCAGCTCCCCAGGGGTTAATGCCAGGCATCATTTGGAAGGGCAGGCTGTGCCCTTCCAAATGATGCCTGGGTTAAGCCCCTGTGAGCCGCCGATCGGGAGGGAGAGAGGTCCGAAGGACCTCCCCCCCCTCCCTTTCAGGCGCCTCCTCCGCACATGCGGGGGGGGCGCCTGAATTATGTGTCATCGCGGGGGCGCGATGACACATAATAATGGCGGCCACTGCTCCGGATGCCGGGCTGACATCCAGGATGTCAGCCCGCACCGGAGGGGCCAGCGATCGACCCCAATGCGAGGACGCGCTCAGCGCGTCCTCCGCATACCAGCGGCAATGCTGAGGACGCGCTGAGCGCGTCCTTAGCATTGAAGTGGTTAAATTTTTCAAATTGCCTGTTTTTCAAAATGTTTGTTTTTTCATTTATGATTTTTGGCTAATAGGGCTAAGGGGACACACTGGGCCCTGTGGCCACTCAAGGTAAAAGAGACCTAAAAGCCTTCAACACTCTCTCCCTTCAGGATGGGGGGTTGGTCTCAGAAGGGCGATTTAGCCCTCTGAGTACAGAGGATTAGTCCAGCTCAGAACTAGAGTGCTTATTCAAGGTTCGTAACCTACTCCTTCCATTGACTTCAAGGCCCCGTTCACACTGTGCGATTTGAAAATCGTGAGTTTTTCCGCACTATTTTCATATTCGCGACGTCGCGATTTTGCAAAACACCACCAATGGAAATCGCAAAATCACAAAACGCAAATTGCTAAAAAAGTGTCATGTACCAGCGACATGCTACCGCAACGCATGACGTGGCGCGACGACGCGCGGCAAGATGTGAACAGCTCCATTGAAATGCATTGGAGATGCTACATACAGGGCTGGTGCTAGACTATTTTGCGCCCTAGGCAAGACCAGCTACTTGCGCCCCCCCAAAAAAAAACACTGCACATTACTGTGGAGCTCTGTGATACCCTCATAAACACTGCACATTACTGCCCCCAGCACACATGGGTATATAATGCCCCCAGCACACATGGATATATATTGCCCCAGCACACATGGATATATATTGCCCCCAGCACACACGGATATATATTGCCCCCAGCACACATGGGTATATATTGCCCCCGGCACACATGGATATATATTGCCCCCAGCACACAGGGGTATATATCGCCCCCAACTCACATGGGTATATATTGCCCCAGCACACGTGGGTATATATTGCCCCAGCACACATGGGTATATATTGCCACAGCTCACATGGGTATATTTTGCCCCCAGCTCACATGGGTATATATTGCCACAGCTCACACGAATATATAGTGCCCCCCAGTTCTCACATGGGTATATATTGCACCAGCACACATGGGTATATAGTGCCCCCAGCTCACACATGGGTATATAGTCCCCCACAGCTCACACATGGGGGTATATAGTGCCCCCCAGCTCACACATGGGTATATAGTGCCCCACAGCTCACACATGGGTATTTAGTGCCCCAGCTCACACATGGGTATATAATCTCCCCCCCAGCTCACACATGGGAATTTACTTGCCCCCCCAGCTCACACATGGGTATTTAGTGCTCCCCAGCTCACACATGGGTATTTAGTGCCCCCCAGCTCACACATGGGTATATAATCTCCCCCAGCTCACACATGGGTATTTATTTGCCCCCAGCTCACACATGGGTATTTACTGCCCCCAGCTCACACATGGGTATATAATCTCCCCCCAGGCCCCAGCTCACACATGGGTATTTATTTGCCCCCCCACAGCTCACACATGGGTATTTAGTGCCCATCAGCTCACCTCTGCTGGCGTCTTCTCCGAGTCGAGCGGCCGCTGACATGTGGCTTGGCCGCTCGCCGGAAACCACGTGACCAGCGCAGAGGTCTTGCGAGAGGATCTCATGCGCTGGTCACGTGGTTCCGATCCCACACGAGCGGCCAAGCTGCAATCCAGCGGCCGCTCGCGTAGGGAGAGGGACGGCCAGTGCCCGGCTCCCAGATTCCAGCGCTGATTGCCGGGATCTGGCGGCCGGCGCTGGGCCACTGATTTTTCAGTGGTCGGGCCCGGCTGCGCCCTAGGCGGGCAGATGCTCTAGGCGGCCGCCTAGCTCGCCTAGCAGCAGCGCCGGCCCTAGCTACATAGCGTGACATCGTGCAGATTTTGCAGCAATTTTGCAGCGATGGAGCAGTTAAATAATATACCTTTGGTTTATTTTTAAAGTCACCTTAAGGCTGGGGTCAGACTAACGCATTTTTAACATGCGTTTAGGCGCACTTAATCACGGCCGCACTAGCAGCAAATGACGGGCAATGACGGCCAATATACGAAGTACGGCCGCACGAAAGTGCGGCTGCGCAACGCAAGCGGCAAACGAACGCATTTTTTCATTGCACAGTGTGAACGGGGCCTCAGTGTGCTCTGGCATGGAGAAGCACTTTATTTCCTGGATGCTCCATAAATCTGACATCCTGCCTCCTTGCAATCCTGTGAAAGCTGTGAATTACAGGAAGCCAGCAGAATGTCATGTCTGGACCCCACTGAGGGAGCCTGGTGCTTGATTAAGGCTAGGGTCAAACGAACGCATTATTCGCAGCGACAGTCTAAAAGTGCGTCCGAACGCATTGACGTATTTTTTCATGGAATGCGCAAAAACGTTCATACGACGCACATTTTCATGCGTGATTTTTTACTGATCTCAATAAAACACTTTTTGCGTCTGGACGTTATGTTGGCCGGACATTAGCAGCGACTGACATCTCCTAATCACGCTGCTAGTGGACGCAGCGCACTCTGTACGTCAGTACTAGCGGTTCTGCGTTCTCGAAAAAATGCGTTCGTTTGCCGCTTGCGTTGCGCAGCCGCACTTTCGTGCGGCCGTACTTCGTATATTGGCCGCCATTGCCCGTCATTTGCTGCTAGTGCGGCCATGATTAAGTGCTCCTAAACGCATGTTAAAAATGCGTTAATCTGACCCCAGCCTTAAGGTGACTTTAAAAAATAAACCAAAGGGATATTATTTAACCGCTCCATTCCCTGCTCTCCTATTTGAACCATATAGTAGCCCTTTAAGCTCTTGTGAGAGCCTCATCCCCATGCTTTTTTATTGCTGTTTTGTTTCCAAAAGTTGATGTTCATATACAGGGGTCAAGTTGAGCAGGAATGTGCGGGAATTAACACAGTTCTTCCACTATTTTTTCAGAGGGACCAGAGTTCCCCTTTGAAGCACACACTATATAGCTTTTTTTAGGTTCCAATCATATGATTCCTTAGTAAAGCACTCAAAATCAATGGTGTTTATTATAATTCTCATAAGGAATCACAAAAAACCAACCTACCTTTATATTTAAACATTGATATCAAATTTGCTTGTATAAAGTTGTGTTATGTGTAACATGTAGAAATCTTGGAGGGTTCCTGAACATATTTTTTTAGGACTAGACTCCTGTTCCTATTTCCATAAAACTAAATATACGGATTTCATAAATGTCCGATTATATACAAGAAATGTACGTATGGAATTGCTATGTCAATATAAAAGCATGCTTTGAGTATAATAAGAGGTCTCCTTTCTAGAACCTATACCTTTTGATCGTGGATTGGCAGAGATTTCATTTGAAGGGCTCTTGACTCTTGACCTCTAGAACTACACTTTAGTGCAGAGGTTAGGATTCCAGCTGCAGCAAGGTATCGCCTGTTCAACCCTGGTACTTGCAGCAGGTCAGTTCATCTTTTCCTCCACCTGAGATCAATCAAGTGATTACATGTGATCTAATACCTGTGCTCTGGCATGGAACCTGTCAGATTTTGCTATCTGTGCAGTGCAAGGAATTAAAAACCACACTGCATGGCAAGATTTACTTCTACAGTTTTGTAGCTGTAGTTTGCATTTCTTTTTTTTCTCTGACTATACCTGCTTGAGGTGCATTTGATAAATAATGAAAATCTAGAGTTGGCCTTATTAAGATTACGTCCATTGAGTTTTTTTGCTTAAAGGGGCATTCTAGTGAATTGTCAACTGTATGATTCCTGATGCTACAACAAACTGAACAAGGGAAAAATTACCCTAATAGCATTATAAAAAATGTATCTTTTTTATGTCAATTTAAACAATGTATCACATACAGAGGGTAATTCAAAGAGATCCGAATTGCTTGAGAAAGGTAACCGAACGCTGAAAATCAGCGTTCAGTTACCTTTCTTGGCCATTCGGCTATCCAGAGAGCAGGCAATTCGCCAAATCCTGACGAATTGCCTGAACATACGGTGCCTGTTCGAGGGCAGTGAATCCCCATAGAGAAGCAATTCTTCGGCTATTCAGAGAACAAAAACCAGCAGTGAAAAGTTCCCGAAATGCTCTGCCATTCAGTGGTTTAATTTGGCAGGTTTATTCAGGCGAATCCCATAGGCTTCAATGTTAAAAATATTCCCGTTTTAATTCATTATCTAATAAACCGTTCATTCTAAAATTCTGCAGTAAAGAGTCTCTTTATTTATAGATTTTTTAAGATATTTTAAGCACTTTTCTTGATTTTTCTTTTTTTTTAAAAAAGTCAGATTTTTTTTTTTTTTTAAGTTTACTTATTTTTTCTGTAACAGCCCTTTTTATTATCATTCCTTGGACCTCATATGTAAATTTCAGACATTTTTCGCTCAGCAGTTTCTTTGCAAACAGCGTTTCACTTTTCAAACATTCAAGCAAACAGTTTTTTTAATTTATTCACTGCATTCGTCTGCGGTGTCGGCTTTATCCGGTGGCTTCGCTGCGTGTGATCGGCTCCTGCTCGGGTTTTTCCGGTGTTTTCAGCAGGATAATCCAGATGTTTTTGCGGGGTTTTGTGGTTAGTTTTCGTCGGGTTTGCGGCGGCCTTTCCCTGCAATTCGGGGACCCTGTGGTGCTTGCTGAATACACCGCAGGGTCGCCGAAATGGGATCGGCAAAACAAACCGAATTAAAGAGAACAAAATGCCACCGAACGTGCGGTGACTTTTCGATTCTCTTTGAATTACCCTGACAGGGTTATTCAGAGAGAGGTGAAAACCAGGTGAATGACTGGAGAAGTGAAAATTCTAGGTCAAAATAGCTAAATCAGAAAAATTCTCCCATTTATCTCACTTTCCAAATCGGCTATTTGGTTTAGATTGTTCTCTTCTCCTGCCATTCTCCTGGTTTTCACCTCTCTCTGAATATATCCCTATACACGTGTTTCTACATTACATTTGTTTGCCACTGTAAGTTCACAGAGGTGTTAAATTAATGGGCATAAATATATATAAATGCTTTATAATGCCTTCCTCATTTCTCAGGACATACTTACATTGAGATTTCTCTCGTTTTCATCTTTCCTGGTAAAATACTTAAATTATTTTGGGCGTTTTCAGGGTTGATTTTTGACATCTCCTTTCTAAGGACTTGTAAAATGCGTACGTTTAGGACAGGAGGGAGAAGTCTGCAGACTTGTCTTTTAGATGGGAATGATTTGGAAAAGGTGGGAAATATTTAATGCATGTGAAGAAGAAAAGTGGTTGTTTAACATATGCTTAATTGATTTAGATAAAGTTAAATCGAAAACAAAAATTAGAAAAGCACTAGAACGTCCCTTTAATATCCATGCACAACCTTAGTGAATGAATTGTCAAAGGTTTACTCTGATTTCCCTTGTGGGTGGGAGATGAATGCGACCCCAGGTGCCTGATGTTAACAATACCAAGAAACCACTTTTCATGTGTATGATTCAATCACATAATTCAATAAACACATTGAAGTCCTGATCTAATAATATGCTCTTGTTAAGAAAATGAAGTCCCAATAAAAATAGAATTTATACAGAACAGATAAATAAAATTAACTGGAGGAGGATTGTCAGCAAGGAGAGGAAGCGCTAGACCGCTTTCCTTTAAGAAAAGATTGCGAACTTGTCACAGTACATCAAACACGAGTATTATGTGAATCAAACTTTACTCTTGTCTGATGTTCCGAAAAAAAAGAAGAGATCCAAGACCAGAAAAAAACCCATCAAAAAGTTTATTGTATGTATTAAGTCTACATGTCGGTCACTTATCTACAGTATTTTTTTCATAATTTTTCATCCAATAAAATGAATTAGGTTTATTTCTAACGGCATTTTCTGTCCATTTCCGATAATTTGAGAAGCAGTAATTAAAGTGATACTACTTATATGCTACAAACCCATTGGAAAAAACCCAATAGCTATCTTTGGGTAATACAAGATTAGGATGAGCTTCTTGAAGTATAAGATCATGCCCAAATAATGTCACCTTGACAGCAAGAGCAAGATTGAAATCACTCTTCAAGGTCAGTTCCCTAAGCACCTTAATTCAAAACAAGGGCGAATAGTGATAAACTGCTTATATTTTTCATAACTCCTTCACTACAATGTCTGATAATACATGATCTTCAAAGCACCTGCCGGTTCCCTGATATCAAGTATACCGGATTTGGTCTAATTCTACAGGAATGCAAAGCATGCGCCCCAAAGATTTAAAACCATGGACATAACACCCAAGGTACTAAAACAATATAGAAAGCTGGGGCTCTGTGTCTAAAACATGGATTCTCAGCTGATGCAGCATGGAGCCCCATCTTGACTTTGTTGGCCAGCAGTTAGAGACCTCTGCCTGCCAAATAGGTCTACTGCAGTAAGAAACACATTGGGCACTATTACAATCTTAGCACTTTTTCTAAGATGTAAGCGTTAATGCTAGGTTAAGTGACTTTAACGCATGTCCCACATATTACATCCGTAACGGTAACAGGTTAAAAAAATCCGTTACCGCATCAGTGATAGTGCTAACTTGCACAAGCTCACTGTACTTTGAGGTCCCATGTCAAGTATAGGGAGCAAAATCAGTAATTAGTGTTAGGATTACAAAGTTAATTTTTTATGCTAATTACCGTAAAAATGTGCTAACTAAAAAGTTAACCACAGCTAGAAGCTGGTGCTGATTGCGCTTCTGCAGAATCAGTTAGCACCAGCTAACCACCCCCCCCACAAAATAATTAGATACTCAGCTCTCATCCCTCAGTGCTAATGGTGGCCTGACCTGCTGCTTCTGGCCACCGGAAGCCGAGTGAGTCACCTGTCTCCATCCACGAATCACTCCGCGGCCCTGCACGATCTTGCCAGAACGAGATCGCGCAGGGCTTGCGTCCCTCCGGCAAAACCCTCCATGATTCCTATGGACTCCAGGAGGTGATTCTCGCAGCAGCGCGGGAGCCATGGAGGTCAGGCTCATGTCAGACAATTGGAGTGTTCACGTCCGTGATACCGCACATAAGTACGTCCGTGATAGCATACATTTGTGTTAAATGGAGCCCCACACACGAAGTACGTCCGCACAGAAGTGCAGACACATGACGGAGGCGGCAAACGGATGCAGGTTAGGCAAGAACGTAATACTGCTAGAATGGACGTGCGGAGTGCGCTACGTCTGCAACGTCAGCATAGCTTTGTGTGTGTGAGTGATGGAATGTGATCAGACGGACTGTATTTATACGTCCAGCATTTTTGACGGACAAAATGTTATTTCATTTTAATTTATTTTCCCTGCTACATCCGTCAAAAATAACGTCAGTCACAAAAACGGACTGTGTGGCCACTACTGCGTCTCCCGTCAAAAAGTGCGTCCGTACTGCACGCACGCACAGTACGTAGAAACGCGCTCCTCTGACCCTAGCCTTAGCACTGCGTCCCAGGACAGGGTGCTAAAATAGCTCCTGCCCCATAATAATATGGTACTAAAACAGGGATGCTATGGAAAAACCTGCTGGTGCAGTTTTCCACGTTAGCGTTTCCATTTTAGCTCCATTAATGTAATATTTCCCATTATAAATACTATCAATGATATTTTACTGTTACATTAATGAAAAGTGATTTTCAACAGAAACATCTCTTTTCTGAAACTAAAGTATGGAAAATAACTTGTAGTGAAGAGGTTAATAACATTATTTGATAATGAAATTAAAACGTAGCGATGTAACAATCATTCACTGTTTTATGAATTGTTCTATTTTATATGTTTGACCCTATGTGTCCTTTCTGTTACAGCCACCTGTTTCATCCATTAGTTGGTTCCAGTGCTACAAAGGACGGTGGGTATTTTTTAGTGATACTGGGAATGGAAGAGGAAAAGGTGCTGAATAAAGAACATGTATTGCTTTGCTGGATGTTTGGCAAGAAGCGGTGCTCTAATTGAGGGTGGTCTGTTAGAATTGAGGGAATGTAAGGGGTCAGGTCTGGTAAGGAAGTCTTGGAAACATACAGGGTTATTCAAAGATAATCAAAAAGGCACCGCACGTTCCGTGACTTTTCGTTCTCTTCAATTCGGTGCAATTTGGCGATCCCATTTCAGCGACCCTGCGGTGTATTCAGCAAGCACCACAGGGCCGTCGTAGTGCAGGGAAAAGCCGCCGCAAACCTCCCGAACAATCACCGCAAAACTCGGCGAACGCACACCGAATCCCGCAAAAACATCTGGATTAACCCCGCCGAACA
This sequence comes from Leptobrachium leishanense, assembly GCA_009667805.1. Classification (NCBI taxonomy): domain Eukaryota; kingdom Metazoa; phylum Chordata; class Amphibia; order Anura; family Megophryidae; genus Leptobrachium; species Leptobrachium leishanense. The sequence goes on from CM019066.1 coordinate 126,384,597, forward strand.
CGCCGGAGAAACCCGAGCAGGAGCCGATCACAGCGCGGAGCAGCCGCTGGAAAAAGCCGACACCGCAGACGAATGGAGTGAACAAAAAAAAACAAACAGTACGCTTGAATGTTTGAAAAGTGATATATTGTTTGGAAAGAAACTACAGAACGAAAATGTCTGAAATTTACATATAAGATCCAATGAATGATAATAAAAAGGGCTGTTACAGAAAAAAGAAAAAAAAAGGAAAAAAATTTTTGCAAAAAAATCCCGAAAAATGACTAAAAGATCCTAAAAAATCTATAGATAAAGAGACTTTTTACTGCAGAATATTATAATCTTTATTATCTTATTCTTTTATTCTGCCACAAAAAGTCTCTATATTTATTTTTTGCATTTTTTAGCCATTTTTCAGGATTTTTCGGCAAAATCTTTTTTTCACATTTTTGTAAATAGGGTTTTTTTTCCCTTCTGTAACAGACCTTTTTATTATTATTCGTAAGACCTTATATGTCAATTCCAAACATTTTTGTCCAGTAGTTTTTTGCAAACAGCGGTTCAATGTTTTGTTTTTTTTACCCATCCGACGGCTTGTTGGCTTTTTTCTGTGGATGGTCGGCAGACTGTTCAGCGAGTCGTCGGCTGCTTGCGGATGCATATGGCGGCTGTCGGGCAGGTTTGCGGCAGCTGTCCGGTAGGTTGGTGGTGGCTGGCGGGTTGGTGATGGCTGGCAGGCTTGCGACGGTGGCCGACGGGTTTGCAGCAGCTGGCTGGCAGGTTTGCGGTGACCGTCCGGCAGATTGGCAGCTGGCAGGTTTGCAGCAGCTGTCCGAAAGGTTGGCAGCACTGAGGCCGGTTCGCCGCACTTCAGGGGCCCTGCGGTGAATGCTGAATTCACAGCAGGGTCAGCAAATTGGACTCACTGAAGTGCGGCAAATCGGAGAGCACCGAAATGTCATTTACATTTCGGTGCTCTCTGAATAACCCTGTAAGTCACATTTGGAGACCCTGTGGAGTATGTAAATGCAGGAATGTATTTGTGTAGAAAGGCAATATAAAAGATTTGTGCATAGTGGCATTCCATACAATTTCCATCATGTGAGGCCCTTGTTTGAGCAAGGCCTTAGGTGACTGTGCATTTTGCCTAATTATAGAGCTGCCTCTGGGTGATGGCGATAATTGGGAGCAGAAACTGTGTGAGTTCACACACTTATTTTTTATTTTTATGGATTTTACACCTAGTAAAGGGACTACTATACATAATGTGGACAATAAAAGGGGCTGCCATATAGGAGATAAAAATTGAGGTTGACAAATTGTTTGAAGTATAAAATGCACAATTTGTGATGGATTGCTCATAACACTTTGGTATACCTTGCCTTCTACTGTAAACTGAGCTCATTAATGTACTTTTTTTATAATGCCAATCCATCAATAAAATGTTTGAGCCCTAATTAGAAATTTCTAGCAAGATGTGGATTAGAGGAGGTAATGTGATAGACAGACAGAATTGAAAGGTTTGAAGAAGAGACGCCCGCTGTGTGCTGGAGGAGAACAGGAGACTATCCTATAAGCCGGAGAAGTGCAAGGTCTAGGTTACAATGAAGAAATTACAGGATGAGAAAGGTCAGAGATAGTGGAAGGAAGTGGACATTGGCAACTGCTATGGACTGGGTGAGGCTGGAGGAGGCGAAAAAGAAGAAAAGGGCTAAAATCTATGAATGTGAGGAAATCAGCAACTAAAATTAAAAATATGAAATACTAATATCTCCTTTTCCCACCAAAAATAATATTTATTCAACCAAATCCACTGCTATCTCTTCACAAATTGTTCCCCAGTTGATATGGTTTTATAGAGCATCTTACATCTTCCTAATGCGAGGAAAGGAAGAATAAACTCTGGCCTATGGCACCATTAGTATAAAGGAGAAGAACGAGGTGTTGCAGTCATGCTGGCTATAAGACATGATGTGTATAAGCTATAAGACATGATGTGGAGAGGGACAGGAACAGAGGCTCTTGTTGCATAATAATGTATGCAAATATACGTTATGGCGCTTGAAGCTCCCCATTGAGCGTGTGTTAAAAGGTTACCACTTGTTCTTTTGTGCAGTTTCTACTTAACAATGGGCCGCTCATTTAATCAAATGATCTACATCAAGGTAGGTTGCGCACATACAAAGGTGCATAATATGATCTCAGTTACCACTTTCATCGTGAACAAATGTAATGTTTATTCAGTAAGTTTAACATTTACATGAAATTACTGTTAAAAAAAATGGTTACGAAAATGCAAATAAATGCAGAAAATTAACATTTAAATTTTGCTTCATGATTATCTCAGCCTTTACAACGTGAGGAAGACATCAAACAGATTGGGAAGCAAACATTTTACATGCACTGGGTAACTGATGGCTGCAAGCTATTTTTAGTGCAAGCAATCAGAGTAATTTATTTATCTTTTTTAAAGACTACTGCTATTGATTATGCTTCAGATTCAGACTTTATGCTAATTGGAGCTCAAAAAAATATGCAATAAAGTATGTATCAATGTCCTTTGCATTACTAAATATGGAAGCGATACAGCAGACATTTGGATTTATAATGCTTTTTTTTTTATTAATTGTGTTAGCCAGTAATAGATGTTGTTCGGAGTGGTCTGTCCTTTTCTTTGTTTTGTTTTATTTTCCTTCCAGTTGAAAAAGTGTATAAAGTTATAAAATTATGACACAGCCCCATGCATTCCAACAAACATTAATAGTTTTTAACTATGAATATTTATATATATATGTATATATTCTTCCCATAAGCAGTGCATAACCTCTATCAAGATAATATTTTTTTAAGAAACCTCTAATTTGTATTTACGGGAATAAAAAGCACCAGATACCAGGTTACTTACATTTGAAATTTTGTTTTTACATGAAAACTGAAATGAAACTAAAGCCACAAAACTATACATGAAATTCAATGATTTATATATATTTATATATTCCCTTGAAGTGGATACATCATCAAAGTGATAATAAACTGTGTGGGAAAATGGAAATAAGGCCTTGAGATAGTATATTCTATTTAATTGTCTCGGCTTTTAGAGAGCGCGGTAAAATAATGTTTTCTTTCAAGATGTAGACTTGTTCCGAGGAGTAAGAGTTAATCCTACACAACCTTGTACATTCTTTAAATGTCATTTGAGTATTAGTTTGTGAAGTGTTCTTTGAACCCTTAAGCAGGTTCATGCGCTGAACTGCAATGTCTTGTCAATATATACCGCTTATGGGTATTAGTAGTGATTATAATGTAATTATTAGCAATGCAGCTTCCAAAAATGCCAATAGAAAAAAAAAGAATATCAGTATGTGGCATAATGCCTGTATATGGAAATTACTGTAAAACCTTGTATCTGTCATCCTAGTTGGTGGTGCTGCAGTGAAGTTTCCTGGACAGAGAGGGCGCCATTCTGGCAAACTAGCATCTGGGACTGCTGCACCTGGTCAGAGACATAGGAGGGCTTTAAATATAAGCAACTGACTGAGCTCTGTGCCCTGCCGTGGTTTCTAGTGACCCCTCAGTGCGTTCCTGATTATCAGTGTTCTTGATCCCCTGGTTTGACTTCTGGCTAAGTATTCTCGGTTTTGATTTCTGCTCTTGTCCCTGTTTGGTTTGTATTTAATCTGTGTACTGACCCTGGCCATGGTATTTGGACTTTAGTTTTCTCTATATTCCCTGTATGGTTATTATACAGATTCTGTGTACTGACCCTGGCCATGGTATTTGGACTTTTAGTTTTCTCTATATTCCTTGTATGGTTATTTATCATACTGATTCCCTCTACAAACCTCTGGCTTTGTATTTGTTCTGCGATCTCTCTCTTGTCCCTGTCCAGTACTTATAAGTATTGTTCATAAACTGTATTCAGCTTAGTATTGGCCATTCTAAAGACCAGCCTGTCAGATTAGGGGATTTCTTGCTTAACTTGTGTTTTGTCTTCGTGCTGAGTAACTCTCTATCCTGACAATATCTGCACTGTACAAGGATTTTCAGTCATTAAAACACTCTAATTCGTATCCCTGTACATTAGTAAGTGATCCCAGAGCTCTCCCTGTTTTCTGCCCTCTCCCTAGCTGTTGTATTGCAGCAGTAAGGTTTGTCAAGGTTTTTATTACAGTGAGGGTAGGGATGCTCTTTGGAGTTTCTTTATAGTAATTCAGGGTAACAGGAGTGAAAACTCAATGATAATTATGTTTCTCCTGTATAGGATGCTAATCTTGCATTAAAAATATATGCAATTTTTTTTTATTCTAGCATTCATATTTCATAGGATTTTTTTATTGCAATACAATTTGTTTAGGCAGTGAAAGAGTTAAAGAATGGATCCAGATCACAATCCCGATTCATCCCTGCTGCTTCATTACTAAGCTCCCTCATCCAATATAATTACCTCAGTTTTACTATCACAATTTTATCTTGTCAACTTGTCATAGAAATATGCACACTCACGTATCGTAATTGTATCATGCTGCCGCGGGAAAAAAAATATTTGCATATGTGTAGGTCTGTCTTTCTTGTACTGATGGTTGTCTTATGACTTACAGATCTGTGTTTCATTTTTTTAGTTGTCTAGCCAATTTTAAATTTATTGCAGGGGCATTTCCCTGCACTCCGGGGAATCAAAGTTCCCCCACACTGCGGTGAATTCGGCATTCACCGCAGGGTCCCCGGAGTGCAGGGAAAATCTGACGCAAACCCACCAAACGTCTGCCGAAAACCCACCGGAACCACTGCAAAAAACACACCAGAAAATGCCGACGAGCGCAGCGCAGACCAGCCACCAGAAAAAGCCGACAAGCTGACGAAAGGAGTAAATAAAATAAAATAAAACAATATGATTGAAAGTGTCAAAATTGAAGCGCTGTTTGCAAAAAAAACTACTGAACGCAAATGTCTGGAATTTACATATTAGGTCCTATGAATGATAATAAAAAGGTCTGTTACATAAAAAAGAAAATACTTTTAAAAAACAAACAGAAATTAAATTTTAATGAAAAAATCCTGAAAAATGCCTAAAAGATCCTAAGAAATCAATAAATAAAGAGACTTTTTACGGCAGATTAAAGTAATAAACGGATTATTAGATATTGGTTAAAAACAGGAATATTTTTAACATTGAAACCTATGAGGTTCGCCTCAATAAACCTGCCGAATGAAAACACCGAAACAACAGGGCACTTCAGCAACTTTTCACTGCTGTCCAGTGTTCTATTAATAGATTAACCATTGCTTCTCTATGGGGGATTTCACTGCCTAAAGGCACCGTATTTATTGACAGTTCGCCAAAATTTGGAGAAATGCCTGCTTTCTGAATAGCCGTATGGCTTCGAAATTGCACCGTACGGGAAAATTCCCTGTTCTGTGACATTTCGGGGCCAGATCGGCTCTCTCTGAGTAACCATTACTGAGTTGGTATGTGAACAAAGAACCATTAATGACATTGACATTAAGAAGCACAAATAAGATAGAGGAAAGTCACATCTCATAACTCCCAAGAAAATAATGTTTTTTTCTTTAACACCTTTCTTAATTACCTGCCCGCTGAGTCATTTCAACCCTGAGTTCTGAGCTAATGTTCACCATTTTTTGCTCCTCAAATTTAAGCAATACCAAAGTCTTGTTTTGTTGCAAAACCAAGACAAATTATATATAATTTAGAGTACTCAGCAGATTCATAATATATCATTACTATGTGCATATGTTATGTCATGTCATGTCAGAATGATATATCAAAAAAATGACAAAAAATTGTCTACATTTTATTCAGATCGTGGTAAATTACAGCATGTAAATTTATTTTTCCACATCTCCCGATTAAAATATTTTTGGTTTTATATTTTATGGTTTACTTGAAATGAAGACCCTTTGCTGCATTTTTCTAAGGAAATAATGAATTTTCAACACAATTGAAAGCACTTGCTTTTCTCTTGCATTTTTGGCACCATCCCTTGTATGAATGAAATGTACTGCATATAAAATAGTGGACGCGGAACTGCCATTTATTTAGAAAAAGTGCACAAAATTCCAAAACCAAAGAAGAGTTAACAAATATAGTCCGCATTATTTGCTACTTTTTATCTCTAATCAAAAACGATAATTATATGGCTGGGTTTTTTTTTTACATAAATTTATTCACTTATCAGTAAATGCACCAACAACACAGAATATGACAACATTTTACAAGTAGTTCTACTTCTCAGAAGTGTTACTCAAGAACAATGTTGAAACTCCTCAATCTCTGGATGATTTTTTCAAATTTTTGCATTCTTGGCTCTGACCAGTTCTGGTTCCAAATTCCAATACCTCAAACAGATAATCTGTAGTTTGAAATTTCCTAGTTTTCATCTAGTCGTTTGTCAAGGACAGTATCATCAGATAGCAACCTTCTAACACGACACAGAGGAAATGGCTTCAAGAAACTGACCAAAAAAAACCGGCAGGCTGAAACCTACTTTAGAGTACATTTTTCTTGTGTCATCGCAGCCAGGCCCCCTGGTGGTGAGAGCGACCCTCAGCAGCTCTTGTGGGTTTTTGGACTAGCCTCTGCAGACCATCTCCCCTGTGGCTGATAGTCTGTGGTCACATGACCGGCCCTGCACAATATATATGGCCAGCAGTGGATCAGATCCTTGCTCCAGGATAAGTCTTCTTACTGAGTGCCTACATTGTGATCTGCTTTTGTTTATGTGATATTCCTGTGTATGATTATTGGGGTGTTTTCTGGATATTTTCTTGCCTGTTCCTTGGAAACTGTATTTGATATTCTGTGTATGACTTCGGCTTGTATGACCTGATCTTTTGGCTCCTAATCCCTGGTTTCTGGCTGACATCCTCTCTGGCGTTTTAGTCCTGGCTATTCTTTGACAATTCTTGTTATTCTTGTCTATGTTCTGTATGTCATATTCTGGTCTTTATGTTTTGTTGTCCAGCAGCATATTGTAGTATATATTAGAGTCCAGCCAAAGGACCTCATACATAGTGCAGGGTTCTGTCTTGCTGCTGGGCGTATTGGGTGTGACTTCTTGCAAACTTCTGTTGTGTATTGTATTGTTTACCCTGAACCCTGTATTAGGTCTTTGAATAGCCTTCTCTACTTTCTCCCAGTTGCAGGGATGCTTCTTGTGTTTGTATTTCTGTTCTTTCCTCTCCTGCTCTGGTTCTGTTCCAGCATACTGTGCAGAAATGCACAAACCCGCCTAAAGGGCTTAACAGCACTCAGTACCAAGGGCGCTCCTTGGCATCTGCCTGGGACGCTCATGACATCTTGTTAGTTTGCTTCAAAAACATTTTTGTGACAAAGGACTGTTGGCCTTTACTGATTAGAAATATTGAATTTTCTCATAATTCATTTGGAATTTTATACTTGGTCTGCACTCACTGACAGATTAAAAAAATACTTCTCCTGAGCTGCCCCATTTCTATGGAACTCCCTCCCCTGCAACATCAGACTCTGCCCATCTCTCCGGTCCTTCAAGACATCTCTGAAAACACATTACTTCAGAGAAGCCTACCAGGTCACTCCACGATTCCCGCGCTGTATATTCTTGCACCACCTTCCCACCCAGCCCACATGCACCCTGCTACTTCAGATCCTCTATTTACCCTTACCTAATGTGTCACCCCTCTCCTTTTAGATTGTATGCTCTCAAGCAGAGTCCTCTCTCTTACTGTTCTGTGTGATTAACTTGTATGTATTTGTTATTCTGTCTAACCCATTGCACAATGCTATGGAACTTGTTAGTACTTTAGAAATACTTGTAACTGTACTTTAGTGACTGCAAAAGGCCACCCATATGACCAACACAGTATCAATGTAGCACCGCCTGACAACATATTATTTGAATACATAAAGTTTAAAAAATAAACTCTGAGTTAAAATAATAGTTTATTGGCATTTTAATATCTCAGTTTCTCATAAACTCACTCCCTAACCCCCTTACTCCTACGGTGGCTCAATGAAGGTATAAAGAGTAAAGACTTCCACTGTCAAATGTTACTAGGATCAAGATGTTTGTTCAATAAATCTGCATAATCTCTCACAAAAGATTTAACAAAGCCGTAAAGGTCTGTGTCATTTGGCTCCACAATAATACCTGATTATACTGACAGTACACCATTGTCACTGTTCTGGTTGTGTTGCTATAGCAACCACTACTGTCCAGCAGGAGGTGATGTTGATCGTGGCATTCCATAGCACTACTTCCGTTTAATAAAAACATGAGTTCATTGCATAGTAACAGACATACACAGTGTGCACACAGACATTAGGAAGTGCATCTAAGTTCATCCAGTAAACTAATCAGGGTTTTAGAGCATCGTCTTTAAGTATAATTGAGACCAAACTCTTGTTAGACTGTATGTATGCTTTCTTTTGATTATGGGAAGTTTCACGATGAATATTTAAATTGCCGTTTCCTAATTTGCAATACTCTGGTCCCTTACTGATGGGAAATGTTTTATATTATTCATGTTCTTATGTGAGTTGCCTTATATCTATTAGCATTTATTTCTATGAATCACACAGGGTATTCAGAGAAAGGTGAATACCAGGAGAACTGACAGGAGAAGAGAACACTCTAGACCAAATAGCCGATTTGGAAAGTGAGATAAATGGTAGAATTTTTTCTGGTTTGACTATTTTGACTGACAGGGTTATTCAGAGATAGGTGAAAACCAGGAGAATGACTAGAGAAGTGAAAATTCTAGGTTGAAAAAAATTCTCCCATTTATCTCACTTTCCAAATCGGCTAATTTGTCCTAGAATTTTCACTTCTCCAGTCATTCTCCAGGTTTTCACCTCTCTCTGAATAACCCTGCTAGAGTTTTCACTTCTCCAGTCATTCTCCAGAGTCTCACCTTTCTTTGAATAGGCCTGATAGTTTTTCTGTGTTCTTGGTACACTGTTCAAGTGAATGACAAGCTTCAATAAAGCCAATGAAATATGGAGGTGCATGGATGTGTTATTTATCTGTCTATCTGAAGAAAGGCATAGGAAACTCTAAAGTGAAGACAGAATAGTTTGTGTTTTACCCTTGAAAAGCAAGGGTTAAGGCAGCACTGTATTCTGAAAGCAGTGTCACTTTATCACTTTACTTTTTGTATTAAATTGTAAAAAAAAAAGACACATTCATCCTTATTGCTGACTCCAATCTATATGGAATATATGGATAATGTAACAAATATATTTTTAATATTATTAACATAATTTATAAAGCCAACATTTCGCAAACGTTTTCAACAAAACACAATTTTAAAAAGGTGAATTGATGTAAGAAAATGACCGACAACTTTAGGGTTCTTTGTAAAAAGTTTAGGGCAGTGTTTCCCAAACCTCTCCTCGGGACCCTCAACCGGCCAGATTACCTTGGGAAAATGCAACCTGAATCCTGCAATCACTGAGCTGTGCTGTGCTTCAGATATCTGGCATAGCTGGCGAGGCGGAGGGTCCTGAGGACAGGTTTGGGAAACACTGGTTTAGGCTAGGGTCAGACTAACGCAGTATCAACGTGCGTTTAGCAGCACTAAATCACGGCCGTGCTAGCAGCAAATGACGTCCAATGCCGGGCAGCATACGAAGAACGGCCGCACAAAAGTGCGGCTGCGCAACGCAAGTGGCAAATGAACGCATTTTTTCGAGAACGTCAAACCGCTAGTACTGACGTACAGAGTGCGCTGCGTCCGCTAGCGGCATGTGTGTGTGTTTAGGAGATGTCAGATGTTGCTAATGTCCGGCCAACATAACGTCCAGACGCAAAAAGGGTTTTATTGATGATCCTTACAAAATCACGGTCGAAAATGCGCATCATATGACCGCTATCGCGTATTCCGTGAAAAAATACGTCCATTCGTTCGAACGCACTTTTTCACGGACAACGCGAAAAATGCGTTAGTCTGACCCTAGCCTTAGAGGGACATGCTCAGATGAGCTTACAATCGGGAGTTGGGGTGGAGGAGAGCCAAAGGAGTGTCAGCTTTCTGTAGGGAGGCCAAAACCACCAGCCACAGTATTTATATTAAAATTAGAATGCAAAAAAAAGTGATTTTCAGAAGATGTAGAGCAAAAAAGTAAGGCAGTCAAGTGGGCCGTCAAACCACTAATGAGGGGAAGAGAGGAGAATTACAGAGAAAGATAATTCAAGGAGTTGTAGGCTGGGTGATATACAAGGGTTGTTCTTGTGAAATAGGGAAGGAATGGTCAAGGAGTTACTTTCTCCAGTTTTGAAATTAATTGTCATTAATTTATATTGGATAATAAAAAGTATGGGATACCTTGAAATATTGACCGTTGAGAGCAAAATGTGTCTGGCTACCACAGTCATTGAAAATTACATTGGGGCAACATGGGTTCAGGAGTGAGTAGCTTTAATTAGTGAAGAAAATAATATTGATCTTGAACAGGCAACTAGTTGCAGGACAGACTTGTGGTTCATATTAAATACTATAAATGAGGAATTTACTGCTGTTCACTAGCCAGTAAGAGGCAATTATTTTAGAATAAGGAAACCTGGCTACAAATGCTGATTAATGTTGTAATTTTTATTTCTTACAGAACACTTAAAAAGAGTTTATTGTTTAATCCAAGCTCTGTAACATTCCTGTGGGTGCTTTAAGTTTTCTCTTGAATTTCAGCATATCCAGAAATGAGGGTAACAGTAACAATTGCTACATATTTCTTCATTCTTTTAATAGTCAGTCACGATGGCAGCATTACATAGCCAAATCTACAATGATTGGGGTTTTGGAACTAGTTACACAAACAGCTAGGGAGTGGGTGTTGCTATATTTACATCTCTTCTCTTGTGAGAACAAATTAATCTTTGTCAAGCTGGTCCCTAAGGGTTAACGCTATGTAAATTCTTTGTTATGAATAACTGAAAGCAACTCTATACCTGACATTACTACCTATGTACCATAGTTAAGGCACTGTATTAGCAGCTCAACTTGTAATATTTAAGAGCATCTTATAGATACTAGCAACAGAACTACCTTACGGCATTGGTATCAGCTCTTGGTGTCTTCATAAAGTGTAGAGCGACCCTGTGTGAGATCCAGCATGCAGTGTGAACTATTTGTTCCTAGTCTTTTTTTTTTGAGAAAGTATTTTACCAGGAAAGATACATTGAGATTTCTCTCGTTTTCAAGTATGTCCTGGGTGGCCAGTATGTACCGTTGGGTGTCTTGCCCAAAGGACACTTACTGGAGAGGTGCTCTTGCCGGGATCGAACCTGTGTCTCCATGGTTATAGAGCAGTGATGTTACCTCTACTCCACCAAGCCGGTAATTCTTCTCCTTTGCATACAGCCAGAGGAAGATGTGGATTGCTTTGCTTTCTGCACTGTGGGACCATAGGTAAAGTATGGATTTTTTAATGTGTTTTGCTTTAAAGTGTTAAGAAATTTTGCAAATGAAAAATTACTTAACACATTCTCCAGTTAGCTTTAAACAGTGCTAAAACATGCCGATGACATGCAGCTTGGCCGCTCTCCTGGGATGGGAACCACCTGACCAGTGCGTGATCTTGCGAGAACGCAGCTGGTCAGGTGGTTCCCATCCCCAGCGAGCGGCAAAGCTGCATGCCAGCAGCCTCTCGCCTCGGGAGTAGAAGAATGCCGATGGAGGCGGAGCCTGGGGCCACAGCAGAGGAGGTGAGAGCTAGGGGCAAATATACCCATTTAAGCTGCCTGGGGCAATAATATCCATGTGAGCTGGGGCAAATATATCCATGTGAGCTGGGGCTCTGGGCAATATATACCCATATGAGCTGGGGGCAATATATATCCATGTGAGCTGGGGGCAATATATACCCATATGAGCTGGGGCAATATATACCCATATGAGCTGGGGCAATATACACCCATGTGAGCTGGGGGCAATATATACCCATATGAGCTGGGGGCAATATATACCCATATGAGCTGGGGGCAATATATACCCATGTGAGCTGGGGCAATATATACCCATGTGAGATGGGGCAATATATATCCATGTGAGCTGGGGGCAATATATACCCATATATACCAATATATAACTTGCAGGCTGTGAGCAATCTCACTCCTGATTTCATAAAAATTGTAGAAAAGTGTTATAGGATACGTTTGTCTAATTAAACTGGTTTAAAATTAAATGTGCTTGCAGCTAAAGATGATATGAAATTAGCACAATAAATAAATTGAATAAATCTACCACTATTTCATCATTTTAAAAGGTGCGGCCCTCCGCTAACCTCCGCTCTCACAAAGTGGCCCCCGAGCCAAAACAAATGCCCACCCCTGCTCTAAATCATCTTAACACGATCTCAGGCTGGTGCTGAAAAAAAAATATTAACCTAAATTTTTTCCAATTTCTTTTGTGAAAGGTTGGGATGGGAGGACGCTCCAGATTTATGTGCCTGCAGATACATAAGATGAAAACCTGCCCTTGTGTGCCGAGAAAGTTCAGTTCTGTACTGCTATCCACAACCTATCGGGGTCGTTCAGAGAGCACCGAAAGGACACCGACATCTTGGTGCTTTCTGATTCACCGCACTTCGGTGAGTCCAATTCGCCAGCCGCCACCACCAACTCACTGAACAGTCGCCAAACGCAGCCGTCGAGCCGCCAAACACAGTGTCGACCGGCTGCAGAAAAAAGCCGCCAAGCCGCCGAATGTGTAAAAAAACAAAGGGAGGATTTTTCCAGTTCAGCTATATTGACTTATATTATGAAACTTCTAAATAAAAGTCAATATAGCTGAGCTGGAAAAATCCTTCTATTTGTGGATGAGTAGTTTTAGTCCAAAATATACAATTAGATAGTCAATAACTCTTTTAATAAATGATTGCATTTGTGCGCATCTTATACCTCCCACCATTTTTTCATCATTCAAAGTATGAGTGAAATAGGTGAAAGAATTTCATGAATGATCACATAATTATATATTGTTATAGATGAAGAGTGAATGGACCTTAGACATTGCCCTCCAATTGATACATTTGCAGATCTCGAGGTTCATTGAAAAATCCATAAGTCTACACAAATATCTGACAACTGTTTCGACATTCACTAATTTATTGATTGCCTTATTCAATTTCCCATTACAGAGCCTCGTGTCTGTCATTTACAAACTATTTTCTTCCTTTCAATTATAATTAAAATGTTATATGCTTCACCAGGAACATGAGTAGGTGAAGGCAGCAGATGAGGAATTTAGGAGTAATGTTTTCTCCGATCCATACTAGGGATCATTTATACGATCATTGGAAAAAAGGAATAACAGCAACTCAATCGGATGTATCCTCGAACCGGACAATGATGTGATGAAAAGACCTTTTCATATAAAAGGCTCAATGCTTTTCGTCAGAATTGTCTATCTTCCTCAGGAGCAAATCTTTGAAAACATTCCATATAAAAAAATTATTTATTTATTCAAAGACTTTCTTTTGAGGAAGTCAGACAGACCCGACAAAATGTGTTAAGCCATTTATATGAGAAGTGAGTTTCACCCCCTGCTTGGGACAGCTCACAGATTTTATTCAGGATTCATTAAGTGCAATATATAAAGGGTTATTCAATAAGCAACGAACTTGCCACCGAAATGCACCGAATGGTGAATTTCCCCACAGTGCAATTTTGTGACGGTTCGTCTGTTCAGAAAGCTGTTAATACTGCCGAATTGACAACGAAAATACACTGCAGTTCGCCACAATTCTGCGATCTTCAGCAGCAGCGAAATTGTCCCATAGAGAAGTAATGGTTAATCAATTCAGAGAATGCCAACTGGACCAAAGTGTAACGGAAATGCCCTGATTTTCAGTTTGACAGATTTAAACAGGTGAATACCATAGGATTTAATGTAAAAAAGCTATTATCTTTTTTATTCAACCGTTTATTCTTTTCATTTTCAGTAAAAAGCCTTTTTATTTATTTTGTAGAACACTTTCTTGTATTTTTTGTTTTTTTAGAAAAAAAATTTGATTTCCAATTATTTTTTAAAGGCGCTTTTTTTATTCTGTAACAGACCATTTTATTATTTTATCTACGATCTTTTTAATTATTTTCACACATATTCATGCATTTCTATTGGTTTAAACATATTTTATAAGAATAGCAGAGTTCTGTTTTCTTTTTCTGCACTTTGGTGGCGTTCGGCGATCTGATCAGCGGTCTGTGGTGGCATTCAGCGGTCTGTTCAGCATTCTTCACCGGCGTTCGGCAGTCTGTTCAGTGGTCTTCAGCGGTTCCACGTTTGAGGGAACTTTGGGGACCATGCAGTGACTAGTGAATTCACCGCAGGGTCGGCAGACTGGAATCGGCGAAGTGAGCCAAACAAGAATGGTCCTTTCTGAATAGCCCTTATTAATATTTGCTTTCACGTAGCAGTACAGATTTTAAAAATCAGCTTTTCGAAAAGGCTCTCTGAATAACTTCAGTCGAGTAGGACCACCCAAGGTTACTACACAGTTGGAACTCAGTTTTTGAGAAATGGTATTCCATAACAGGCGTACAATTGGGCAATCGCACCACTCCTATGTACCCTCCTTGCCACAACCCTGAAAACAAGCAGAGCGAATTTCATGGCTAGTGGAGTAAAGAGCAGAAGGGCACTTGTACCATTTTATACCACACTATCAGGGCTATTCAGAGAGAGGTGAAAACCTTGAGAATTGCCAGGACAATGAACAATCTAGACCAAATAGCCAATTTGGAAAGTGAGATAAATGGGAGAATTTTTCTGGTTTGACTATTTTGACCTAAAATTTTCAATTCTTCAGTCATTCTCAAGGTTTTCACCTCTTTATGAATAGCCCTGTATGGGAAGTGAAATAGATCTCTGACCAATCAGTTGATGTCATCTGCTCCCTCAAAGCTTGATCCCATTTTTTTTTCCAAAGGAAGTAGAGAAACAGTTGTATATGAAAAAAGACTAATGCAAGGATATGCTACCAAAGGGTTTTGACAGAGACACATAAGGAGTTGTTCAGAAAGCACTGAATTTTCAGTGAAATTTTGGTGCTTTTTCATTCGATGCACTTCAGTGCGCTTTGGTGATTCCATTTCGCCGACCCTGCAGTGAATTCACTATTGACCGCAGGGTCCCCAAAGTCTGCCAAACATGGAGCTGTTGAAGTCCGCCGAACACTGCCGTTTAGTCCACAGAACGCCGTCGAACTGCAGAAAAGCAGTTTAAGACTGAACTCTGCTATTCTTCTAAAAGGTGTTTAAACCAATAAAATATATGAAAATGTGTGTGAAAAAAAAATGGTCCTATAGAAAAAAAAAAGCGGTCTGTTACAGAGTAAAAAAATGGCTTTAAAATCGGTAATCAAATATTTCATCTTAAAAATACAAAAAATTAGAAAATGTTCCAAAAAATAAATAAATAAAAGGAGGTTTTAATGAAAATGAAAAGAATAAATGGTTGAATAAAAAATTAAATCAAAACAATGATATTTTTTTTACATTGAGTCCTATGGGATTCGCCTGTTTAAACCTGCCGAACTGAATCACTGAAAATCAGGGCATTTCACTGACACTACAGTGCAGTTAAGTGTTCTCTGAATAGATTAACCATTACTACTCTATGGGACAATATCATTGCCGCCATAGATTGCCGAATTGTAGGAATCTGTGGCAAATGGCAAAGTATTTTGCTATCAATTCGCCAGTATTTGGCAAATTGACAGTTTAGTGAACTACCACGAAATTGCACCGTACTGTGAAATTCACCATTCAGTGCTATTCTGTGGCAAGTTTTCTGCTTTCTGAATAAGCCCTATTGTCTCTCATTGTGGGTCAAATCACAATTAGGGTATTTTCAAAAGACATCAGATAAAATGTAGCAGCTAACTGCAATGCCGGAATTCAACAGCCGCCATATTGTGGCTTTTGTGTGGAGTAAACGAGGACATAGGTCCCTTACAATAATCAAGACCTTATGTCAGACAGGGCACTTCCAGGTCAACCAAGAGTAGGAAGCTTCTTGTTGGCCCTCAGAGAATGGTGAGTTGGCAAATAAAGGAGCCATCAGAGAAGTGTGCCACTTATATATTTTATAGCACCACACCCAAACACACACTCTAATTGTATCCTTAATCCCGTGTTGCTTTGTGTTAATTCTTTAATTCTTTTGAGACACTTTCAGAGTGTAGTGGTAAAACGGAAGTAGGTTCTGACACCATAGTTGAGGAACCACAATCCCCTATGCCTAAGGTATGCAAGACTGCAACCAAGGACAAAAAGGAAAAGGTGGGGCTTGATAGAAGGCAATTGTTGCTGGGTGATTCTATCATAAGAGTTGTTGAGATGGAGAGTAGTGGTTTGGTGAGATGTCTTCCTGGGGCTACTGCTCGTGGAGACAGGAGACGTATTCTCAATATTGTTAAACAAGCAAAGCAGGACGGGGAAGTGGACGTTCTAGTCCATCTAGGGACAAATGACTTGTCTAGCAATGAGGTTTCTGAGATTAAGGAAGAGTTTTGTGTTCTTGGAGGTGAAATACAGCAGATTGCGTCCACTGTGTCATTCTCTGAAGTTCTGCCTGTGCATAACATTCAGGATAGGCAGATGCGCACTAGGGAATTTAATTTGTGGCTTCAGGAATGGTGTCGGGAGCAAGGATTTGGCTTTGTGTCCCATGATAGCTCTAATTGGAGCAGAAAGGAACTGTATAAAAAAGATGGTTTGCATCTTACTCATAGGGGAACATATGTTCTCAGTGAGAAGTTCAAAGGTTTCACAAGGGAATATTTAAACTAGGAGGCGGGACAAAAGAGTAAAAAACAATCTGCCCGATTGTCCACCAAAACTAAATCTGAGGGTGCAAGCAACATGAGGGGTAAAAAATGACAAGCTCAGAGTCGTGTCTATAAATGCTTGCAGTTTAGTCAATAAAATCAATGAACTGGAGGCAATGATGGCAGCTGAAAAAGTAGATTTAGTGGCGGTTACTGAGACATGGTTCAGTGAGAAAAATAAATGGGACATAACAATACCGGTGTACTCTTTATATAGAAAAGACAGAGTAGGTAGGAAAGGAGGAGGAGTGGCCCTGTATGTGAAAAACAACATAAATACGAACCAAATAAAAGTGAGCGAGGTGAACATAGAATCAGTTTGGGTTACGCTAACATTTGGCAATCATACAGTAGCTCGTGTAGGTGTGATCTATAGACCCCCTGGACAAGTAGAAGAGCTAGATAATCTGCTGTTTAAGGAAATAGCCAAAATGGCAATGAAGGCAATGAATTATCATGGGGGACTTTAATCTTCCTGATGAGAACTGGAAAACCAAAATAGCTGGGTGCACCAGGAGTACAAATATTCTAAACTCCCTACTGGGATTATCTCTAACACAAGTAGTTGAGGAGCCGACCCGTAAAGAGGCAATATTGGATTTAATACTCACAAATGGAGGTTTGGTATCAGACGTTGTTGTAGGTGAAAATTTGGGATCTAGTGATCACCAGTCAGTGTGGTTTAATATAAGAACAAGGATGGAGCCGCACCACACAAAAACAAAAGTTTTAGACTTTAAAAAAACTGATTTTTCTAAAATGAGATTTTGTGTGAATGAGTCATTATCAGACTGCACGAGTTTAAAGGGAGTCCAGGAGAAATGGGATTATTTAAAGGAGGCATTATTGAAGGCCACAGGCAATTGCAGTCGGCTTGTTAGCAAAAACAAAAAAGGGAAGAAACCACTGTGGTACTCTGCAGAAGTGGCCAAAATAGTGAAGAACAAAAAGATAGCATTCAATAATTATAAAAAACTCAGAGTGAAGAAGATAGGCAAACCTATAAGATTAGGCAGAAAGAGGCAAAGCAATTTATAAGAGCTTCCAAAGCACACGCAGAAGAGAAAATAGCTCAGTCAGTAAAAAAGGGGGACAAAACATTTTTTAGATACATAAACGAGAATAGAAAAGTAAAACAAGGATTAGTTAGATAAAAAAAAGGAAGGAAGGTATGTAGAAGAGGATAAAAGTCTCGCTGACTGCCTCAATGAATATTTTTGTTCAGTCTTTGCAGAAGAAAAGGAAGGAAAGGGACCTCAGTTAGGAGGAAAGACTAAAGAGACATTTACATATGAGTTTACAGAGGAGGAGGTTCTACAGCAGCTGTCTAAAGTTAAGACAAATAAGTCAATGAGGCTTGATGGGATCCACCCTAAGTTATTAAAAGAGCTCAGTGGTGTAATAGCAAAACCGTTAACAGATTTATTTAACCAATCCTTGTTATCGGGAGTCGTCCCAGAAGACTGGAAATTAGCAAATGTTGTGCCCATTTACAAGAAGGGTAGTAGGGAGGAATCGGTGAACTATAGGCCAGTTAGTCTTACGTCAGTTGTGGGAAATTAATGGAAACCATGTTAAAGGAAAGGATTGTTGAACATCTAAAAACACATACAGTTGTGTTCAAAATTATTCAACCCCCAATGCTGTAAAGGGTTTTAGGGAATTTAGTGTACATTTGTAATTGTATTCAGAATGAAATCCTACAAGGACTTTTTAAAGAACCATATGCAACTAAAATGACATCAATTGGTTTTGTAATACAGTAGTAAATGTTTCTTTTGTGAATTCTTCATTGACACAATTATTCAACCCCTTAAAGACTACCACTCTGAAGAACAGAGGTTCATTCAAGTGTTTTCAATCAGGTATTGAAAACACCTGTGGATGTCACGGAGCAGCAATAAAGCATAATAAGCACCAATTAGGCAGCTTTAAAATGACTGTGATACTCAGCTCCTTCTAGACATTTACTGGTGTGGTTACAAACATGGTGAAGTCAAGAGAATGGTCCAGGAAGACAAGAGAAGAGGTGATTACTCTTCACAGGAAGGGCAATGGCTATAAGAAGATTGCAAGGATGTTAAACATACCAAGAGAGACCATAGGAAGCATCATTCGCAAATTCAAGGCAAAGGGCACTGTTGAAACGCTACCTGGTCGTGGCAGAAAGAAGATGCTGACTTCGACTGCTGTGCGCTACCTGAAGCGTAGAGTGGAGAAAAGTCCCCGTGTGACTGCTGAGGAACTGAGAAAAGATTTGTCAGATGTGGGTACTGAAGTTTCAGCTCAGACAATACGGCGCACACTGCGTAATGTAGGCCTCCATGCCAGAACTCCCAGGCGCACCCCCTTGCTGTCTCCAAAGAATAAGAAGAGTTGACTGCAGTATGCCAAAAGTCATGTGGACAAACCACAGAAGTTTTGGGATAGTGTTCTGTGGACTGATGAAACAAAATTAGAACTGTTTGGGCCCATGGATCAACGCTATGTTTGGAGGAGGAAGAACAAGGCCTATGAAAAAAAGAACACCTTGCGTACTGTGAAGCATGGCGGGGGGTCAATCATGCTTTGGGGCTGTTTTGCTTCTGCAGGTACAGGGAAGCTTCAGCGTGTGCAAAGTACCATGAATTCTCTTCAGTACCAGGAGATATTGGATGACAATGTGATGCAGTCTGTCACAAACCTGAGGCTTGGGAGACGTTGGACCTTTCAACAGGACAATGATCCCAAGCATACCTCCAAGTCCACTAGAGCATGGTTGCAGATTAAAGGCTGGAACATTTTGGAGTGGCCATCGCAGTCACCTGACGTAAATCCGATTGAGAACCTCTGGTGGGACTTAAAGAAAGCAGTTGCAGTGCGCAAGCCTAAGAATGTGACTGAACTGGAGGCTTTTGCCCATGACGAATGGGCGAAGATACCCGTAGATCGCTGCAAGACACTTGTGTCAAGCTATGCTTCACGTTTAAAAGCTGTTATAACTGTAAAATGATGTTGTACTAAGTACTAAGATTGAATGTCACTTGGGGGTTGAATAAAACTGATAATGATGTGAGCACAGAAACGACATTTGTGGTTATTTCATTATAAATGTTATGTTATATTTGTCTGACCTACACATGCCTCTTTGATTTAATTGTAAGCAAGATGACTGAATGATCAAAATCAATGTCAAACTGGCCAAAACACTCAATTTCAGTGGGGGTTGAACAATTTTGAACACAACTGTAGATTACAGGATCAGAAACAACATGGGTTTACCTCAGGGAGATCATGCCAAACTAATCTTATTGATTTTTTTGATTGGGTAGCAAAAATAATAGACAAAGGTGGTGCAGTAGACATTGCTTATTTAGATTTCAGTAAGGCTTTTGATACTGTTCCACATAGAAGGCTTATCAATAAATTGCAATCTTTGAGCTTGGATTCCAATATTGTTGAATGGATTAGGCAGTGGCTGAGTGACAGGCAACAGAGGGTTGTGGTAAATGGAGTTTATTCGGCGCAAGGTCTTGTTACCAGTGGGGTACCTCAGGGGTCAGTACTTGGACCCATTCTCTTTAATATTTTTAGTAGTGATATTGCAGAAGGTATTAATGGTAAATTATATCTTTTTGCTGATGACACAAAGATTTGCAACAGGGTTGACGTTCCTGGAGGGATCAGCCAAATGACAAATGATTTAGGTAAACTAAAAAAATGGTCGGAGCTGTGGCAATTGAGTTTTAATGTGGATAAGTGCAAGATAATGCACCAGGGTCGTAAAAACCCAAGGGCTGAATATAGAATATTTGATACAGTCCTAACCTCAACATCTGAGGAAAGGGATTTAGGGGTTATTATTTCAGAGGATCTAAGAGAAAGTAGTCAATGTAAAAGAGCAGCAGGAAATGCTAGCAGAATGCTTGGTTGTGCAGGGAGAGGTATTAGCAGTAGGAAAAGGGAAGTGCTCATGCCACTGTACAGAGCACTGGTGAGACCTCACTTGGAGTACTGTGTGCAGTACTGGAGACCGTATCTCCAGAAGGATATAGACATCTTAGAGAGAGTTCAGAGAAGGGCTACTAAAATGGTGTACGGCTTGAAGGAGAAAAGTTACCAGGAAAGGCTTAATGATCTTAACATGTACAGCTTGGAAAAAAGACGAGACAGAGGAAATATGATAGAAACATTTAAATACGTAAAGGGAATCCACAAGGTAGAGGAAGGGAGTATATTTAAAAGGGAACAAAGTAGCAAAAAAAGAGGACATAGTCTTAGATTAGAGGGGCAAAGGTTTAAAAGTAACATCAGGAAGCATTATTTTACTGAGAGGGTGGTGGATATATGGAACAGCCTTCCAGTTGAAGTGGTAGAGGCCAAAACAGTAATTGAATTTAAGCAGGCATGGGATAGGCATAAGGCTATCCTAAACAAAAGATAAATCCAGGTAAAGTATACATGTAATTGGGCAGACTAGATGGGCCGAAAGGTTCTTATCTGCTGACATTTTCTATTTTTCTATGTTTCTATGTTTCTATGATACTGCAATTTCTCGGGATCTTGTTCACTTAATTATAAAATATGCATTATAAAAAGCTGCTCTCCTGTTCATAAAGCTATACAAAATACCTTTCCATTTGTGACCTCAAACAAAGGTGAGAGTAACCTTATGCATGTAACAAATATTTTGAAATTGAGTACATACTTAATTTTATAATATTTCATATTTTCTTGACATAATGATAAATTAGTTTCATTAAGAAAACTTTCCTACCTGTGTGCATGGCTAAGGGCAAGGTCAGGCTGATGTATCTGCAAGTAGCAGGTGATGAGCTTTGAGTCAATGAAACTCACTACACTTGAAATGTTCTTTACATCTCCTTCCACAGGTAATCCAAAGGCAGCATCTTTATGACACATCTTGAAAAGATAAATTCAAAAATAGTTTTTCAAACAATACTGACTGTTCGTCTAGTTATAAAGGAATTATACATACAGAAACATAAATCGATAGATCGATCTGGAGACAGACAAGCTGAAAGGTGAATGGATAAATAGAAATTGCTAGAGAGAGAGATTGTAGGTCATTGTGAAAAACATTTACACATCTGTGTAAATCAAAGACTTGCTTTGCCCACGCAAATGCTTTATAAGCACTTTGGCATATAACACCTAATGTAGGGATAGACAATGGGGATTTAGTTAAAAAATATAAGTTATGTAGCAAAGATCTCACAGCGCAACCAAAGTGGGGCATTCACTTTCCAAAACAGTGATAATTGGTTAACCCCCTGACGGTTATCCCGAGTGTGTCTCGGGGTTAAATTTCACCGCTGAAAGCGGTAACCCCGAGACACACTCGGGTTGGATACATCACCTCTCCCTGCGCTCCCTCGCTGATCTCTGCAGTCTCCTCCGGCGATCACAGCGTTTTACTTCCTGGATTCCTTCTCGCGAGGAGGGAACCAGGAAGTATGAGGGTCGAGATCGCCGGAGGAGACAGCTGGGGACATCGAGGGAACGGAGGGAGAGGTGATGTAACCAGCGGCATCCCGAGTGTTGCTCGGGGTTACTGCTTCCGGCATAAGAATTTAACCCCGAGCTACACTCAGGATGCCGCTGGAGTGGGGCAAAACCAGAAAAATATTGAGCGCTTTGGGACAAGAAAATTTTAAATAAATAGACCGCCAGGGAGGTTAATAAATATACTTTTATTCAAATGTCAGTGTCCAGATGTCAGAACGCCTTTGGTCATTTTATAGACATAAAAGAGAAAAGAAAGTACAATTTGCACAGCACAGTAAAGTCAAATGACCCTTTGTTCTCCTTTCCCTGGAAGAAGACTCACTTCTTCATGAGCCTGATAGATAATGGCTCAGGGTCCTGTGCACAGGATCAGTTGGGGAGATCTCTTCCAGCTGGTTCTGTTGCTCAACATTCCTAATGATGCATACAACCAAAAACACAAAAGAACTCTCATAGTTCAGTAAGTAGCCAAAAACAAATAGATGTGTAAAGTTTCAGCCTCCCAGCACCTTACTCACAATATCTGGAGCCTCCAGTGGCTCCTTGTGTTGCTCATATGACACATCTGGTAGTGTCCTACCAATTCCCGATTAGTCTCCCTGGTGTCCTCATCCAGTTCTCCTTGACCTCTTGGTGGTCTTGGTTTGGCTTTTTGATGGTCTCCCCATAGAGGAGAATAAATGATAGTCGAAGGAAAAAGAAACTTATAGAATAAAGAGTAATAATTTATTGAAAAAGAATATATAAAAATACAAGCTTTAAATTACTGTATGTCTAACAGACATCAAAATGCATTTTACAGTACAGCTTCCTCAGTCAGTGTCGTTCAGTGTCTAAAAAGGTGGGGTATGTCTGGAGCGTCCGTAAAAAAAGTCTCTTTAATTACAGTAAAGTACTGCTCAATATATTGCCTTGGACCTCCCTGCATTCTACTTCTGCGATGCGCGATGCGCATTGGATATTTCAGCCGTTCACCTCATGCGCAAGCTCTCTGGATGCATCTTGAATACATCAGGCCTCCTCTTTACACACATTTGCATATGGCCCCATCTTGCACTGTGTCTGTGCGCTGTATTCTCAATTCTGAAAGGTCTGATACTGCATACCAGTGGTGGATTTGAATATGTGCAATTATAATCTATTATGATATATAATTCTTTTGGTGCACGGTAAGATCTTTGCTAAATTACTGCATTTGCATTTGCATTTTTTTACCACTGTTTTGAAAGTTGTTCCCTTTTGCTTCTCACGTTGGCAGAACCCACAACAGATTAATTTCTAAGATAGTCAGTATTTTATAAGGGTTTCGCTCACACTACACACAAGTGGATTGGTTCGATAGTTAAAAATATGATGCTTTATTACATAATTGCATCGAGGCAGGCATTGCATCGAGGCAGGCTTATGTAATAAGTGATCAAATTTTGCAACCAAATCTCCATTGTTTATTCCTGTCAGGTGTTTGTAAAATATTTATATTTAAAATTATATTAACGTTATATGAATTTGGTATGTTCTGATGCACCATTTTGAAAAATGCATTTTATCAAAGAAATGTCTTGATAAAGGCTCAGATGAGCCAAAACATTGATATAAAGTTATCAGAGTTGCTTAAGGAAACCTAAGAATGTATATATACATCAAGGTTGCACCGGAGCAGAATCCCTAAGGCTGGGGCCAGACGAACGCAGTTCGAACGTGCGTTTACCCGCACTTTATGATGGCTGTGGTAGCAGTAAATGATGTCCAACGCAGGCCCATACACGAAGTACGGCCGCACGAACGTTCGGCCGCGCAACGCAAGCGGCAAACGAACGCATTTGGCAAGAACGTTGAACCACTAGTACTGACATACTAGTAGGAGACGTCAGACGCTGCTCATGTCTGGCCAACATAACGTCCAGACAACCAAAGTTTCCTGGTTTGGATCTGTATGAAATCACGGCCGAAATTGTGCATCGTATGGCCGCTATCGCGTATTCCGTGAAAACGTACGTCCATGCGTTCGGACACACTTTTTTATGGACGATGCGAAAAATGCATTCATCTTACCCTAGCCTTAACCACTTCACTACCAAGATTGACTATACTCAAATTGTAAGGCACATCCTGGCATTCTGATATTGAGTGTAGTTGATATGCTGTTCCTCAGCAGCACTGTAAATTAATTCCATTTATTACAAAAAAAATTCACTTGAATTTGGATTCCAGATCATGCCCCTAAGGTATTAGCATCACGGGAACTAACATTTTTAAAGCCAATTGAGAATGTGTCTGAATGGCATCTCCCCAGCTGATCCCACACATTTGGGCCCCAGAAGGTGCCCCCAAAGTACGAAGGACATGATGACATGATGGACATGATGACTAAGGTACTAACCCGATTTAAAACCAGCTGGAGAATGTGTGGGACTGACATTTCCCCAGTTGATCCTGCGCTGAGTCCAGAACTGCAGTAACTCCTTTTGGCCAGAAGATGGTGACATCTGCCTACCAAACAGGTTATATTAACATAAGAAATGCACTTAGAATGTTCTCAAATATTTCTTGCTGTATAATAAAAATGATTTTCCAAAAAGTACTGGTTTCTGACGGTGGTTTTCTGGGAAACCCATTGATAGTAAAGAAGTTACTGGCTAAAAGAATGCAGTGTACCTGGATGTTGAAGAGATCTATATATATATAAATGGATATTGTGCCAGGCTTATGCAACATATTGACTGATGGCTGTGGGTAACCATATCATGTCTTAAATTAGATTAAAATTCTTCCAAAGTTAAACAGCAGTGTTTTCCAAGATAACATATGAATATGAATGAATCTAGCTGTTAGCCAATATAAGAATAACACATGGAATATGTAATTAGCTGTAGGAAATCCTGTATGTATATCAGTTCATTTGCATCACATAACACATTATTTCCTATTCAAGTGTAACCACAAGGGCATGTGCTATGGGGTACATTATGTTTTACAGTGTGATTGGTCATATTCATATTTGATGAGCTTATCACAGTTTCCTTTTAATTAGGAACAATTATGCAAATGTATGTTGCAGGCAATATTTTTGATGTGCATTCCCATGGGGAGGTAAGACCACCATAATTAGTACTAGCTGTACTTAGTAACCGATTAATAAGCAGTAAATGCATTGTGTGAAATTAAGATCATGGTTATTGTCAGTAAAACACGTTGGCGTTTTATGATGCTAATCTTGTTTTGGAAACAGCGTGTATCTCTTCATGCACTAGCGGCATCCTGTTAGATTGCGAGCGCGTGCATCGCTTAGTATGTGTTCCTGCTTACGGTGTTTCGCAAGCTGCACTTCTTGAGACAAATTGCAATGCAACCTAAGGGAATATTCCTTCCGCAACACTAACTGCTTAATTTTATATTCATCAGTGAGTCAATCAATGTGGTAAAGTCACTTGTGCGTCAAGGAATATTCTTGTTGCATTCGGTGGTCCCATAAACAAATTCTATCTACAATTTACTGTCTTGATTCTCTTTCAATTTTTCCAAAATCTTGCCAAATAACGGCACCTGGAAACTTTTTAATGGAACATTCTGCTTTTTCTGTCTGTTTTCTCTGTGAGATGATTCCAGCCCCCCCCCCCGCCTATCCACCACCACTAAACAAAGCATCAGAAATTCCCACCCATTGCTTGATCCATGAAGAGGTTTGCACGGATCTTTAAAGGATGCATAAGGAACACACAGTCAGTTTGAATATTATTTTCACGCTTTGAAGGGAAATTGGCTGAAAATTCAACAGTTCATTTCACGTTCTATGTCGAACATTTGAAACAAGCACTCTGCTATGATCTAGCGATCCATTGTAGGGTGTACATGCATATATGGAATATATACACTGCCTGGTCAAAAAAAAATCAAACACTATCAGGGTAATTCAAAGAGATCCGAATTGCTTGAGAAAGGTAACCGAATGCTGAAAATCAGCGTTTGTTTACCTTTCTTGGCCATTCGGCTATCCAGAGAGCAGGCAATTCACCAAATCCTGGCGAATTGCCTGCACATACACTGCACATACACTGTTCGAGGGCTGTGAAATCCCCATGAAAAAGCACTGCTTCGGCTATTCAGAGAACACAAACCAGCAGTGAAAAGTTCCCGAAATGCCCTGCCATACGGTGGTTTAATTCGACAGGTTTATTCAGGCGAATCCCATAGGCTTCAATGTTAAAAATATTCCTGTTTTAATTCAATATCTAATAAACCGTTCATTATAAAATTATGCAGTAAAGAGTCTATTTATTTATAGATTTTTAGGATATTTTAAGCATTTTTCTGGATTTTTTTTTTAAAAGTCCGATTTGTTTTTATTTTTTTTTAAGTTTACTTATTTTTTCTGTAACAGCCCTCTTTATTATCATTCCCTGGACCTCATATGCAAATTTCAGACATTTTCGCTCAGTAGTTTTTGCAAACAGCGTTTCACTTTTCAATCATTCGTGCAAACTGTTTTGCTAATTTATTCACTGCCTCTTCTGCGGTGTCGGCTTTTTCCGGAGGCTGCGATCGGCTCCTGTTCGGGTTTTTCTGTGGTTTTCGGTGCGTTAATCCAGATGTTTTTGCGGGTTTTCGGCGTGCATTCGCTGGGTTTTGCGGTTAGTTTTAGTCAGGTTTGCGGCGGCTTTTCCCTGCAATTCGGGGACCCTGTGGTGTTTGCTGAATACGCCGCAGGGTCACCGAAATGGGATCGGCAAAAGGAACCGAATTGAAGAGAACGAAAAGTCACCGAACGTGCACTGACTTTTCGAATCTCTTTGAATTACCCTGTATAATATTCCATTGGACTCATTTTGGTTTGTTTACAGCTTGCATATGCCATGGCATTGTTTTGATAATCAATGTTGTGGCATTGCATATGCTTATCATTCAGAGTTGTATTGATTTCTCGACAGGAGGGGTTATTCAAAGAGTGACAAAACTAGCCACTGAATTGCACCAAATGTTGCAATATCACAAAACAAAGAAAGTAGGTGTAGGCGATCAAGGAAAAATTATCTATAAGCAGCCACGATCGCTTATCACACCTAGGGCTATATTACAATCCTAGCGTTAAAACGCGGGCGCAAGGCAGGAAAAACTGCGCCCGCAGTTTTCCCCCTTGCGCCCGCGTTTTAACGCTGGATTGCAATGCAGGCGCAAACCCATTTACTTATCCCATTTGCATTTGGATTGTGATATGCGGTAGACACCGCAGGTAACGTTAATGCTCGCGCAAGTGAGCTTTAACGTTACCGTCAAGAATGTAATGTGGACCCTAATGTGTTTTTGTGCACGTAACATTGCTAAACCTAGACCTGACCAACTGAAGCAACCTCAAATAATAAAACGGCTTCACAGGAGTTTTTTGGTCAGGCAGTGTAGTTTGTTTAATCATAAAACACTAACATATTCCACAACTGCATAAAAGAGGCAAGTGAATGTTATCTAATTTAGGAAAATGGGAATTACTGAAGACGCTCACTGTCCTAGCTTATGGTTATTTGCAATATGGCCAACAATGAAAGTGTCCAAAAGTATTTATGAGAAAGTTGGGCAACCAAGTAAAAAGCAGGCATGTCAAGCTCTTTTTCACTGAACAAAAGGACAGGCTGAATTTGTTTATAGGACCTAGGACTCAACTTTATTTTCTTTTTTCTGAAAGAATCCACCAAATTTTGATATGACTTGATCCACATCCAAACCATCATCCTTTACTCGGGAACTCTACAGCAGGTACATATCAGACACTGGGGAATAATACCTGGAAACACACTATTTATTGAACAGTATGACCTCTCCATAATCCATTACATCTTAATAAAAGGTAAGAGAGCAAAACATATACAGGGTTATTTAAACAGATCCGAATTGTGGTCGAAAGGGAACCGAACAGTGAAATTCAGCGCACAGTTACCTTTCCTGGCCATTCGGCTATTCAGAGAGCAGGCAGTTCACCAAATCCTGGCGAATCGCCTGCACATACGGTGCCTGTTCATTACCTGTTTGAGGGCAGTGAAATCCTCATAGAGAAGCAATACTTCGTATATTCAGAGAACAAAAACCAGCAGTGAAAAGTTGCCGAATTTCCCTGCTGTTCGTGGTTTCATTCGACAGGTTTTTCAGGCGAATCCCATAGGCTTCAATGTTAAAAATATTCCCGTTTTAACACAATATCTAATAAACCGTTGATTATAATATTCTGCAGTAAAAAGTCTCTTTATGTATAGATTTTGTAGGATCTGTTAGGCATTTTTTGGCAAAAAAAATCTTTTTTTTTAATTCATTTTTTCTTTTTTCTGTAACAGCCCTTTTTATTATCATTCATTGGATCTTATATGTAAATTCCAGACATTTTCGTTCTGTAGCTTCTTTGCAAACAGCGTTTCACTTTTCAAACATTGAAGCGTACGTTTTTTTTTTTAACTCCATTCGTCTGCGGTGTCGGGTTTTTCCGGCGACTGCTCTTCGCTGTGATCGGCAGCTGCTCGAGTTTCTCCAGCGTGTTCGGCGGGGTTAATCCAGATGTGTTTGCGGGTTTCGGTGTGCGTTCGTCAGGTTTTGCGGTGAGTGTTCGGGGGGTTTGCGGCGACTTTTACCTGCATTACGACGGCCCTGTGGTGCTTGCTCAATACACCGCAGGGTCGCTGAAATGGGATCGCCAAATCGCACCGAATTGAGGAGAACGAAAAGTCACCGAACGTGCGCTGCCTTTTCGATTCTCTTTGAATAACTAACCCTGATAGATTTTGCGGAAGTACAGCTCAGCATGTGTTCCGATGAATCATAATGGTGGCCATCATTGGCATCATTACACCACTGGGCTTCTATTTCTAACTTCGTTAACAACTTTCCTTATATTTTTTTCTTCCCTTTTATCCTGTGCTCTTGATTTAGAGTATAACTTGAAAACATCAATAGAGAAAGATGTCTGTTTCTAGAACAATCTTTTACATATGCTAGAATGGCGTTCAGTGTTTATTAATGGCACTCGACAACAATATCAATAGATTCTTAGGGGAGGCTTATTATATGAGGGCCTGGATTTCAGTTCATTATGTCAGGGAGGATATTGATCAAAACACCTTTAAAAATGACTTTGATATCTGATCTACTCCATTAATGATTCAATCTGACAACTGAAAGCAGGCGCGCTAAGAGGTGGCATTAGAAAGATTTCATTATTCCATTTACTTTGAGCCTAAATCGATATGTTTCACTGCTGCTGATATGTAATTTTAATAAATACTCTGCTCGTACGACGACAGACGTGTGTAGCTGAAACATCCTGTGTATTGGTGGTATGGGGAGCAGGGTAGGGAACCATTACCTTCCATATGGAAGAGCATGAAAGGTGATGTAGCGAGGCATATGGAATGACAGCGGCTACCTATCCATGACCTACGGGGTAGCAGCATTTCTCGGCTGTGCCGTGAGCTCTCGGCATTCTTTTTCACTGTTGTAGGATTATTTATTCTTATTTATTGCAACCTAGAGAAAAAGGAAATACCAATTATGTGCGCTTATGGGGAGGGGGGTTATATAAATTTGCTACTGTGAAAAACGTACAGCAATTACAGTGCAATTAGAGTCCGCACGTATTTATAAAATGATTACTGACAGGAGAGAGAGTGAGTTTGACATCTGCACCAAAATAAAATAAAAGACAAATTAGGTAATTTAGCATTATGGGTAATTTATTCACTGCAAGATATTACACTTATATTTTAGAGTAATTTATATTGTGAGCCTTGCCTAGAGCTCAGATATGAAATTATCAGCTATTAAAACATTTTCCGTGTTGTCATGTATAGTGAAATATATAGCTCGGCGTATAGTTTAGTGGTCCAAAGCAGGTTTATCATCAGCAGTGTGCTGTGGAGTGGGCAATAGAGTTACTGGGGTGTTATTACATGGCCATGCTGTGTCGATATTGCACAACTGTTTGAGGATTACAGAGGTCAAATTCATTATTTTATGTCCCGGGGAAATAACCATTGAAATTTGGTTCTTAAAGTAGCAGAAAAAGGTGAAGACATAGAGAAAGAACTAAAATGTAAGGATTGAAAAACCTTTAACCTATGGAAATGGCCAAATTGTTAAGTTTCTGTAGGTTTTTATTTTTGGGTCAGCCTTAGGTTAGTGTTTTAGAGCTATATTATAAATGTTTTGCATTAGAGATAATGGTAAGGGGCCATTAACCCCTTCACTGCTGAGCCACTTCGTGTTTTACCGCTTTTGCTCATCATGTTTAAACGCGATTTGAAGCCACGTTTTATTATATGACCCAGACATATTATATAGCTTTTT
Organism: Leptobrachium leishanense; assembly: GCA_009667805.1. Taxonomy (NCBI): domain Eukaryota; kingdom Metazoa; phylum Chordata; class Amphibia; order Anura; family Megophryidae; genus Leptobrachium; species Leptobrachium leishanense. The sequence continues at coordinate 126,415,228 of CM019066.1, forward strand.
TTCGGCAGACTCGGCAGATTAATAATATATCATCTTTATATGTCTACGTCATGCCCTGCTTGTATATTATAACAAAAAACGTAATAAATTTAGAATTTTTAATCATCTACAGCGTGTAAAGTTTTTTTTTCACATTTTATCATCCAAGCCTTTGCGGTTTTATTTTCTATGGGGTGCGATTGTTAAAAAAATTAGAAATGGGGACTCGTTACATTTGTTGGGGGGGAATTATGTGATTTTTAGCAAACGCACGCCATAGAAAAAAATCATTAGTGCAGCATCATTGTTCACATTATAATTGAAATGGGAACAATATTGCTGCATTAACAAAAATAACACAATTCTTTTTTTATTTTTTTTAACCACTTCATTGCGGAGGATGCGCTCAGCGCGTCCTCCCACAGGAAGGGTTGGCTGCGGAGGACGCGCTCAGCGCATCCTCCCTTCGCAGCCAGCGATCGGCCGGATTCCGGCTGATCACTGTGCCACCCGGCGGCGCGATGACATCTATTTCAGGCCCCCCCACGAGTGTGGAGGAGGTGCCTGAAAGGGAGGGGCGAGGTCCTTCCGACCTCTCTCCCTCCCGATCGCCGGGGGCCTGAGCTTAATGTCAGGCACCTTTTGGAAGGGCACAGCCCTTAATCCCTTGGGGGCCGGATCACAATTCGGCGCCGAAAAGCGCCGGATCGTGATCTTCTCCTGGGGCTGGCCGACATCTTGGATGTTGGCCAAGCTTCCGAGAACTCCCCCTGATGACTGGTGTCATTTTGCATTACGCGATGACGTCAGTCTTGGAGTTAACCCCTTGCTGCCACCAATGGTGGAGATATGGGGTTTCAATGAGCCCCCCTTTATCCCAATCCGTGGCAGCTAGGGGTTAATGTTTGATATCGTTGGATCAGCCAGAGCATGGCCTTTCCAACGATACCAAACATGACCATGTAAAAAATAAAAATAAAAAAATATTAAAAAAAATAATAATAAAAAAAAATAAACAAGTTTTTTTAAAAATTTGTTTTGTTAAAGCACCAATATTGTTCCCATTTAATTAACAATGTGAACAATGATGCTGCACTAACGATTTTTGTATGGGGTGCGTTTGTTAAAAATCGCATAAGTTTTCCCCAAAAAAAATGGAACGAGACCCCATTTCTAATTTTTTTAACAAGCGCACCCCATAGAAAATATAACCGCAAATGATTGCATGTTAAAATGTGAAACAAAACACTTTACACGTTGTAAATTATTGAAAATTCTAATTTTATTGCATATTTTGTTATAATATACAGACAGGACATGACGTATACATATAATAATGATACATTATGAATCTGCCGAGTCTGCCGGAAAGAACGATATATAATATGTCTGGGTCATATAATAAAATAAGGCTTCAAAACGCGGTTAAACATGATGAGCGAAAACAGTAAAAATGACCTCAGCACACAGGCGGGAAAAGCCTTAGCAGCGAAAGGGTTAAATAATTTTTATTTTTATTAATTTATTCTTACTTTTAACACATTCATGTTTGGTATCATTCGAAAAGGCCATGCTCCTAACATGAGCCCCTAGCTGCCACTGTTCAGGAGATATGGGGGGTTCAAAGGAAAACAGGCTCCAGGCAGCTAGGGGTTCCCCGACTAACTGACGGCATTGCGCCATGCATGATGATGTCAGGTGACGAGAGGGAACCCGGAGGTGGAGCCGCCATCCAAGATGGCGGCCCTCACGAAGCTAGGCCGTGATCTGGTACCAAATGGCTCCGGATCACGGCCCAGTGCCTCAGGGGTTAAAGTCAGGCACTGCTTAAAAGGGAAGACTCTGAAAGAGAGGGGGGGAGCCCTCTCTCCCTCCCGATCGCCGGGGAGCATGGGGTTAAAACAGACACCGCTTGGAAGGGCACAGCCTGCCCTTCCAAACGGTGGCTGTCATTAACCCCTGGGGTGCCGGATCACGAATCGGCGCTGAAAAACGCCGGTTCGTGATCCTTTCCCGGAGCTGGCCGACATCTTGGATGTCGGCCAAGCCTCCGGGAACTCCCCCTGAGGACTGGCGTCATCGTGCATAGCACGATGACGCCAGTCCTAGAGTTAACCCCTAGCTGCCACCAACGGTGGAGATAGGGGGTTCCAATGAACTCCCTATCTCCCGATCCGTGGCAGCTAGGGGTTAAAGTTTGGTACTGTTGGATCGACCAGAGCATGGCCGTTCCAACGATACCAAACACTACTGTGAAAAATTTTGTAAAAAAAAAAAAAAATGAAATATAAACATAAAAAATTTTTAAAAAAAAAATAATAAAAAAAAAAATAAACAATTCTTTTTTCTTTTTTTTGGTTTGTTAATGCAGCAATATTGTTCCCATTTCAATTATAATGTGAACAATGATGCTGCACTAACGATTTTTGTATGCGGTGCGTTTGTTAAAAATCGTGTAATTTTCCCCAAAAAAAATTGTAACGAGACCCCAGCTCTAATTTTTTTAACAAGCGCACCCCATACAAAATATAACCGCAATTGCTCGCATGTTAAAATGTGAAAAAAAAACACTTTACACGTTGTAAATTATTGAAAATTCATATTTTATTGCATTTTTTGTTATAATAAACAGACAGGTCATGACGTATACATATAATAATGACATATTATGAATCTGCCGAGTCTGACGGAAAGAACGATATATAATATGTCTGGGTCATATACTAAAATAAGCCTTCAAAACGCGTTTAAACATGATGAGCGAAACCAGTAAAAATGACCTCAGCACAGAGGCGGGAAAAGCCTTAGCAGCGAAAGGGTTAATTCAATGTCCGTGTGGCTCCCAGTATGTGGGCCGCACTGTCCGCAAGTTAAAATGTAGATTGTTGGAACATCAGAACAACATTAGAAATAATCGGCGTACCCACTCCTTGCCAATCCACTGCAATTCATGTCCCAGATATAAAGAAGAATTAATATTGTGTTTTGGGATAGAAATAGTGAAGGGGGATTGGAGGGGGGCAATAGAGTAAACAAATTATCCAGGAGAGAGACGTACCTGATACATAGGTTAAAGACACTGGAACCACTAGGGTTAAATTGCGACATTGTCCTTGTATGTTTTCTGCAGGATTAGTGTGTTATAATCATTCTGACCGTTTAATAACGGAATATTATATGTCTTGTTAAGTTTTTAGATTTTGTAATTCTTTCTCTTGTGTTTTATTATGTTTTATTATGTTTGTATATGATCGATGCACCGTGAGAACATCCATTGCGGCCGAGTTCGGGATTGCCCATCCTTATCATGGCGGCGGGAACTTCATATCGACCGAGTAAGGACTTGTAAGGTCTAATCCATGAGGTTATCGGGAACCGGAAGTGCCCTAACGTGACGACATCTGCCAGGAAGGTATCCCCGCGCCGAGATGAATACGAGTGGATTCAAGGAAGTGAGAAGAATGGTTCTGGTTTGGGGGTTTCCATATGGCGCTCTTGGCACCGTTTGATGGATAAACCCTTCCAGGTCATCGAACCGGTTGGACTTTGTGGGACGTTTTCATTTCGGTTTCACGTTCTCACGTTTTTACGTTTGGCTAATTGGCATAGATTTTAGGTATATAAGAGGGGCAACAGATGGACTTCTTATGCTCCTGATGAGGTCTATATGACGAAACGCGTCGAGCGGTACCTGCAGACGATCTGGTTCAGCGGGGAGTTGGTGATGTTATATGCTCCATTTGTCTGAAACTTTGTAAGCGCAATAAAACGCTGTTTTTAAAAAATTTAAATTTGGCTGTCTACACTATTGTGTCACTTTCTCTTTAAGGCTATCGTTATTGGTCTGGAGATTTCAAGAACCTGTGATGCGTCTGTTCACTATTATTACAGTGCAGTAAAAATAAGTTTTGTAGAGGAGCCATTGGAGTACAGCACTGTACACCTTTATTAAAAGAATATATGGTACAGGGGACAGTATTTGTAGTTAATGATTTACAGTACAGAGCAGATAGCGGAAGGGTTTCAGTTCAGACTAAGGGGGGTGGAGCCGGGGGGATGGGTAATGTCAGAACAGTGGAGGCATGTAATGTAAAGTCGCATTCAGCATGTGTGGGTAGAGACAACATTAAATGTATGCTTGCTAATGCAAGGAGCCTCAATAACAAGATGGGGGAACTAGAGGTAATAGCATACACTAAGCAATACGACATTATAGGAATAACAGAAACGTGGTGAGACGAAACGCATGACTGGGCTGTAAACTTAAACGGTTATACATTGTTTAGAAAGGATAGGAAACATAAGAAAGGGGGTGGAGTGTGTTTATATGTAAATCAGGATTTAAAGCCTAATATTACACAACTGGAAAGCGATGAGGGAAATGTGGAATCCTTATGGGTAAATATTTAGTTGGGGAATAAACAGGGAAGTCAACTATTGGTTTGCATATGCTATAAACCACCTAATATAGATAATGCTGAGGAAGAACAACTGTTAGAGCACATTAGGAAGGCTGCAGATCATGGTAGCACTTTAATTATTGGAGACTTTAATTACCCGGACATTAATTGGGATAGTGGGACTAGTAATTCAGCAAAGGGAATCCGGTTTCTGAACATTTTAAATGATACCTTAATGTCACAACTGGTAGAAACACCAACTAGAGAGGATAACTGTCTGGACCTGGTTATAACAAATAATGTGGATCTTTTCTCAAATATTAATTTAAAGGAACAGTTGGGAAACAGTGACCATAATATGGTGACTTTTGAAATAAACTCAAAAAAACACATTCATAAGGGGCATGCTAAAACATATAATTTTAAAAAGGCCAACTTTATTGAAATAAAGGAAGCTCTCAATGTCATTGACTGGCAGAAACTCTTTCACGGGAAAAACACTGAGGATAAGTGGAATATCTTTAAACTAACACTAGAAAAGTACACGTAACAATATATTCCACTGGTTAATAAATATAAAAGAAACAGACTGAAACAGTGGCATCACTAGGGTAGGGTGGTGTCACCCGGTGCAGTAACTTATGGTGTCACCCCCCCCCCCCGAGTTTTACGGATTTTTTTTAACTACTCTAACTCCTAAATCAGTACTCCCATATAACACTGAATGCTCATACACACAGCGCACATTACTGAGAGGTTTATTGCTGTGGAGCTCTCTCATATGCTCTCACAAATTTTTGCCAACTGCCAGCAAGTACGTTGCCTGTTTGAAGGCAGTGGAAGCACACATGGATATATATTGCCCCCAGCAGCTCTGGATATATTGCCCCCAGCAGCTCTGGATATATATTGCCCCCAGCAGCTCACCCATGGATATATATTGCCCCCAGCTCACATATGGATATATTGCCCCAGTTCACAGTTATATATTGCCCCCAGCAGTCACCCATGGATATATATTACCCCAGCTCACATATGGATATATTGCGCCTCAGCTCACACATGGATATATTGCACCTCAGATCACACATGGATATATTGTGCCTCAGCTCACACATGGATATATTGCGCCTCAGCTCACCCATGGATATATATTGCCCCAGCTCACATATGGATATATTGCGCCTCAGCTCACACATGGATATATTGCCCCAGACCAGCTCACACATGGATATATTGCCCCAGACCAGCTCACACATGGATATATTGCCCCAGACCAGCTCACACATGGATATTGCCCCAGCTCTCATGGATACTGCCCCAGCTCTCATGGATACTGCCCCCAGCACACATGGATATTGCCCCAGCTCCTCTCATGGATATACTGCCCCAGCTCCTCTCATGCATATAATGCCCCAGCTGCTCTCATTGATAATGCTCCAGCTGCTCTCATGGATTTGGCCCCAGCTCCTCTTATGGATATGCCCCAGGTCATGGATATTCCCCAGCTCATGGATATTCCCCAGCTCATGGATATGCCCCAGCACATGGATATTGCCCCAGCTCAAGGATATACTGCCCCAGCTGCTCTCATGGATTTTGCCCCAGCTCACCTCATGGATATGCCCCAGCTCACCTCATGGATACTGCCCCAGCTCCTCATGGATTTGCCCCAGCTCCTCATGGATTTTTTTTTTTTTTTGTGAAAGTATTTTACCAGGAAGGATACATTGAGATTTCTCTCGTTTTCAAGTATGTCCTGGGTGGCGAGTATGTACCGTTAAGTGTCTTGCCAAGGTCACTTACTGGAGAGGTTGCTCGCTGGGATCGAACCCATGACTCCACAGGCTCTCTCCATGCAGAGCGGTGACATTGCCTCTACTCCACCCAGCCGGTACATGGATTTGCCCCAGCTCCTCATGGATTTGCCCCAGCTCCTCATGGATTTGCCCCAGCGGCTCATGGATTTGCCCCAGCGGCTCATGGATTTTCCCCAGGCCCCCATGGATTTGCCCCAGCTCACCTCATGGATTTGCCCCAGCTCACCTCCTGGATATGGCCCAGCTCACCTCCTGGATATGGCCCAGCTCACCTCCGCAGCGTGTTCGCTCCTTCTGAGCGTCCGGCGGCGCGCAGCTTGGGTGCTCGTCTGGGGGAGCCACGTGACCAGCCGCGATTGGCTGGTGACGTGTTTCCTCCAGGCGAGCGCCGAAGCTGCATGCTTCGGACGCTCACAGGGAGCGAACAGGCGGCAGAAGGTGAGACACCCTAAGGGCGGGTGTCACCTGGTGCGGGCCGCACCCCCGCCCCCAAGTTACGACGCCACTGGACTGAAACCAATGTGGCTTAGTAGGAAGGTAACCAAGGAAATGAAAAATAAAAAGAAGGCATTTAAAGCTTTTAAATTTGATAAATCTGAGGCATCCTATAAAGCATATAGGGCAGCCAATAAAGCATGTAAAAATGCGATTAGATGGGCTAAACTAGAAAATGAAAAAGAAATAGCCAAAGAGAGCAAGACCAACTCTAAAAGTTTCTTTAGGTACATAAATTCTAAACAACCCAAGAGTGAAAATGTAGGTTCACTAAAATCTGAGTCAGGGTTATTGTTAACTGAAGATCAGGATAAAGCAGAAATTTTAAATGATTATTTTTCTTCAGTATTTATCAAAGGGAAACCTATAACAGGAGACATGAAATTCATTAATAAAAACTTACTAATACAAAGTGACTGGTTGACTCAGGACAAGGTTTTGCAGAAATTAACCAATGTGAATGTGAATAAAGCCCCAGGGCCAGATGGAATTCACCCACGAGTACTGAGAGAGCTATGTGTTGAAATATGTAAACCTCTGTTCTTAATCTTTCAAGATACTTTTCTTTCAGGAATAGTACCAGAGGATTGGAGAAAAGCTGACGGGGTCCCTATATTTAAGAAAGGTTTAAAATTTGTGCCTGGGAATTATAGACCTGTGAGCTTAACATCTGTGGCTGGGAAAGTATTTGAGGGGTTACTAAGGGATAATATTCAGGAATTTATTGGGAGGTATAATGTAATTGGCAAAAATCAGCATGGTTTCATGAAACACAGATCATGTCAGAATAACCTAATTACGTTCTATGAGGAAGTAAGTAGAAGTATAGATCAGGGGGTCGCAGTGGATGTGATTTACTTAGATTTTGCCAAAGCTTTCGACACAGTTCCACACAAAAGGTTACTATTTAAATTGAGAAAAATTGGTCTAGATGAAAATACTTGTTCTTGGATAGAAAACTGGCTAAAAGATAGGGTACAGAGAGTGGTCATAAATGGTACATTTTCAAGATGGACACCAGTGGTAAGTGGTGTCCCTCAGGGGTCTGTTATAGGACCAATACTATTCAATTTATTTATAAATGACCTTGAGATAGGCATTGAAAGTCATGTATCAGTGTTTGCAGATGACTCAAAACTAGGAAAAGTAATACAATGTGAGCAGGATGTTACTTCGCTGCAGAGGGATTTAGATAAATTGGGGGACTGGGCACTTAAATGGCAGATGAGATTTAATCTAGATAAATGCAAAGTTATGCACTTTGGAGTGAAGAACACACAAGTAATTTATACCCTACATGGTACGGAGTTAGGGAAATCCAAGCAGGAGAAGGATTTGGGAATAATCATAGACTTCAAACTAAGTAACAATGTGCAATGTCAAACAGCAGCCGCCAAGGCCAGCAAAGTATTGGCATGCATTAAAAGGGGAGTTCACTCACGGGATGAAAACATAATTTTGCCTCTGTATAAATCAATGGTCAGGCCGCACCTTGAATATGCCGTGCAATTTTGGGCACCTGTCTTAAAAAAAGATATTATAGCGTTAGAAAAAGTGCAGAGACGGGCAACTAAATTAATAAGGGGAATGGAAGGGTTAAGTTATGAGGAAAGACTAACAAGCTTAAACCTGTTTAGTTTAGAGAAACGGCGACTTAGAGGGAATCTGATAACCTTATATAAATATATACGGGGCCATTATCAACCATTGTCTGATAACCTATTCATTAACAGGTCTATACATAGGACAAGAGGTCATCCATTTAGACTAGAAGAAAGAAAATTTAGCTTAAAGCATAGGAAGGGTTATTTTCCGGTGAGAACAATAAAGCTGTGGAATTCTCTGCCTGTTGAGGTGGTTGGGTCAGAGTCTGTACAGACTTTTAAAAAACGACTGGATGACTTCCTGCAGACACAGAATATTAAGGGTTATAATATTTAATATGTGGGTAAAAGCTTCTTGATCCAAGGAGAAATCTGATCAAGGGTTTTTTGCCTTCTTTTGGATCAACAGCAGTAGGTTATGTGGGAGAGTCTGAACCCGATGGACGCATGTCTTTTTTCAGCCTATATAACTATATATATACTGTGCACTACAGGTACTATACATTACATACAGTATTAAAACCAAAAGAACACTTTTAATTTACAATTCAGTGCAGTATGTTTTTTCACACTTCACACAGTATTTTACAGTACCCGTAATGTGTTTCACTTCTTGTGTAAGTAAAACCACAAAGTTGAAATGCAAAATGTTGTCAGCCTTTCTAGTGCTTCATGTTTGTGTTCTCAAAACAACCCTAAAAACCTTAAAATACACTAATGTTACATAGCAATGACACAGAACTGGAAAAAAAAAATCAGGGTCTCGACATACACCTGATTCCATAGTAACGACAATATTGCTTCAATGTAGGAACGGGACCTTGTTGTATCTCGAGAACATTCGCCATATGTCCGAATGGAGTTATGACGACACAGTCAGATCAGAAACCTTGAGAAATATCTCAGGGTTATTCAAAGAGAATCGAAAAGTCACCGCACGTTCGGTGACTTTTCGTTCTCTTCAATTCGGTGCGATTTGGCGATCCCATTTCGGCGACCCTGCAGTGTATTCAGCAAGCACCACAGGGCCGTTGTACTACAGGGAAAAGCCACCGAAAACCTGCCGAACACTCACCGCAAAACCCAGGTGAATGCAGGTGACTCAGTTGACGTGGGGGGGGGACCCAGAGGTGGGGGCTGCCATCCAAGATGGCGGCCCCCACCGGAAATAGGCCGCGATCGGGCACAAATTAGTGCCTGGTCGCGACCTGGCAACTAATGGGTTAACCCCCATACATCGCTGGAAAGGTCAGGATGTGACCGTTCCAGCGATGCTGGCCACAGCCTTGTAGCCCCCGGCGCTGGGGAGATAGAGGGATCCGAAGGATCCCCATGCTCTGGCGGGGGGGCGCCTGAAACTGACATCATCGCGCCAGCGGGATGATGTCAGTGCACCGGGAGGCTAGAAAAGACGCAGATCAGGCTTCATCGAAGCCAGATCTGCGTGGGAGCCGCCGGGGAGGTAAGTATACCTCCGGCTGGGCTCCTAACGCTGAGGACGTTCCATGCCTCCTGCGGCATTAACCACTTCAATGCTGAGGACGCGCTCAGCGCGTCCTCAGCATTCCCGCTGGTATGCGGAGGACGCGCTGAGCGCGTCCTCCCATTGGGGTCAGCGTTCGGCCGAGTTCCGGCCGATCGCTGGCCCCCCCGGTGCGGGCTGACATCCTGGATGTCAGCCGCGCATCCGGGACCACAGCCGCCGGAATTAGGTGTCATCGCGGCAGCGCGATGACACCCAATTCAGGCGCCCCCCCCGCATGTGCGGAGGAGGCGCCTGAAAGGGAGGGGGGGAGGTCCTTCGGACCTCTCTCCCTCCCGATCGGCGGCTCTGCGGGGGTTAACCCAGGCATCATTTGGAAGGGCACAGCCTGCCCTTCCAAATGATGCCTGGCATTAACCCCTGGGGAGCTGGATTGCGAATCGGCGCTGAAAAGCGCCGGTTCGCGATCCTTTCCCGGAGCTGGCCGACATCTTGGATGTCGGCCAAGCCTCCGGGAACTCCCCCTGAGGACTGGCGTCATCGTGCGTAGCATGATGACGCCAGTCCTGGACTTAACCCTTAACTGCCACCAACGGTGGAGATAGGGAGTTCCAATGAACTCCCTATCTCCCGATCCGTGGCAGTTAGGGGTTAAATTTTGGTATGGTTGGATCGGCCAGAGCATGGCCGTTCCAACGATACCAAACATGAAAGTGAAAAATGTTGTAAAAAAAAACAAAATGAAAAATAAAAATAAAAAAAAATAAAAAAAAAAAATTATAAAAAAAAAATAAACACTTTTTTTTTATTTTTTTTGTTTTGTTAATGCAGCAATATTGTTCCCATTTCAATTATAATGTGAACAATGATGCTGCACTAACGATTTTTGTATGCGGTGCGTTTGTTAAAAATAGTGTAATTTTCCCCAAAAAAAAATGTAACGAGACCCCCATCTCTAATTTTTTTAACAAGCGCACCCCATACAAAATATAACCACAATTGCTCGCATGTTAAAATGTGAAATAAAACACTTTACACATTGTAAATTATTGAAAATACATATTTTGTTGCATTTTTTGTTATAATATAGAGACATGACATAACGTATACATATAATAATGACATATTATGAATCTACCGAGTCTGACAGAAAGAACGATATATAATATGTCTGGGTCATATACTAAAATAAGCCTTCAAAACACGTTTAAACATGATGAGCAAAACCGGTAAAAATGACCTCAGCACAGGGGCGGGAAAAGCCTCATCAGCGAAAGGGTTAAAGCCCGCCAAATGCAGGACGGCATGGAACGCCCTGAGGCGTTAAGGGATTAAATATGAGGTCCAATGAATGATAATAGAAAGGGCTGTTACAGAAAAAAGAAAAAAAACATTTAAAAAAATAAACAAAAAAAAAAATCGGAATTTTTTTTGCAAACAAATCCCGAAAAATGCTTAAAAGATCCTATAAAATCTATAAATAAAGAGACTTTTTACTGCAGAATATTATAATAAACAGTTAATTAGATATTGAATTAAAACTGGAATATTTTTAACATTGAAGCCTATGGGATTCGTCTGAATAAACCTGTCGAATGAAGCAACTGAATGGCAGGGCATTTCGGCAACTTTTCCCTGCTGGTTTTTGTTCTCAGAATAGACGAAGCTATGGAGATTTCACTGCCCTCGAATGGGCACCGAACAGGCACCTTATGTGTAGGCAATTCGCCAACATTTGGCGAACTGCCTGCTCTCTGGCTAGCCGAATGGCCAGAAAAGATAACCGAATGCTGAATTTCAGCGTTCGGTTACCTTTCGCCAGCAATTTGGATCTGTTTGAATAACCCTGTCTGTATTATTTTAGCACTTCAGTATTATATCACCCACTTTGGATTTCTGCAATCAATTTTCCAGTTTTATTTTAACGTTGGAAATGACGTTTATTGTTTACATTTTATTAGCACAGTATTAATAAAGTTTTTTTTATTTTGCTTTTAAAATGAATAATGTGAAGTACCTTCCAAGGTTAGTAATTCATGTAATAGCGCCTTTGTATGAATTTGTGAAAAAAATAATAAACCTGAGCATACTGCATGACTTCATGGTAGTGGCTTCCTGATAAATATGGACAATAACAACAATGTATGAAAATACTGGCAACAGAGTTACAGATTAAGCAAATATTTATATTCCTAAGGATCTTCTGTATTATTTTTAATTGAAAATGCCAATGATAGCCTAAAATTTCAAAACCCAAATTTTCATTGATCGATACCACAATACCATGTGAGCAACCACTTTTGTCCAGGCTGCAACAATAATCACATCATTGGTGATAGGACCACAGAATATGAAACATGAAAATTTTCCTAAACAACCACGAAAGAGAAAATGTGTAAAATCTGTGGCCCAGGTAAACTCTAAGGAATATTTTTTTAATACATATAACACATGTTACTTGCATCATGAACGCTTTGAAGAACTACTGTACAAAGAAGGAATCCCACAACACAGGAAATATACGTTGTAGCACATGTATTGGATGACAATAACATAACTAAGGTATCTGAGATCTTAAGACAAGGGAATACTTTATTGTAAACAACTGTGTTTCAAAAGGAATTCTATTGGAAAACAAATGGTATCACATTTCTATTCCTCAACTGACATGTTTAAGTGTAAGGAATATTATTAAAAGAAAGAAAGGCTCCTTGAGGTGAATGTTCATAAAGAAGGTTCCTGTAATTTATTTTACATAATTCACAAATCCTCAAGGATCGTAATAATGAAGACCTGCATATAGGAGGCCCTATTAATGTAAATAATTTTAATTTCAGTAACAATAAATTGTAATATGTGTCTAAGAATGTAGTCACAGAGTAGCAACATCCATACAGGGTTATTCAAAGAGATTCGAGACCGAATGCATGCAGAAAACCCCCAAAACATCTGGATTAACCTGCCGAAAACCAAGCCCGAGCAGGAGCCGAACACAGCCGAAGCAGCTGAGACCGCAGACGAGTGAGGTGAATAAATTAGCAAAATAGTTTGTGTGAATCTGTGAAAATTAAATGCTGTTTGCAAAGAAACTACTGAGCGAAAATGTCTGAAATTTACATATGAGGTCCAATGAATGATAATAAAAACGGCTGTTACAGAAAAAATAAGTAAACTTAAAACAAAATAAAAAAATCGGAATTTAAAAAAAAAAAAAATTAAGACAAATGCTTAAAATATCCTAAAAAATCTATAAATAAAGAGACTCTTTACTGCAGAATTTTATAATGAACGGTTTATTAGATATTGAATTAAAACGGGAATATTTTTAACATTGAAGCCTATGGGATTCTCCTGAATAAACTTGCCGAATTAAACCACCGAATGGCAGGGCATTTCGGGAACCTTTCACTGCTGGTTTGTGTTCTCTGAATAACCGAAGCAGTGCATTTTCATGGGGATTTCACTGCCCTCGAACAGGCACTGAACAGGAACCGTATGTTCAGGCAATTCGCCAGGATTTGGCGAATTGCCTGCTCTCTGGATAGCCGAATGGCCAGGAAAGGTAACCGAATGCTGATTTTCAGCGTTCGGTTACCTTTCTCAAGCAATTCGGAGCTCTTTAAATAACCCTGTTAGTGCTCATTTTCAGAATGTTTTATGTATAAAAACTAATAATTTAGAAAATTATGCTCTTTACAGTGTTTACACACCACCTTCTCACAGGTAAATCATCTCAGGCTCCTATTTAAAATCTTGTACTAAAGAGAGCCACAAGAGAATAAATGTCCTAAGGCAGTGGGATTATCTGCATTAGAGCAGTCATTAGATAAGTATGGGACATGTTTATGCATCCTATCATTGAAATCTTGTAACTACAATAAAACAAGACCTTATTGCACATAATAATAACAACAGCCATATATTTACAGACTTTCCATTCCTACCGCATCAATATACTGTATACACAAAAAGATAGAATGACAAAGAAAGAGGACTTCAATCGTAATACGACATTCAGCGCAAAGGGTTTTTCCTCTCGCGTTAATGCGTTTTTTTGCGCACGCGACGAATGTAATAGGGCCCATAATGTTTTTTTTTTATAGCAGAGAAATAGTAAAGTTTGTATCTAATTTTTTATTTTTTACACATTATATGGTCATGTTTGGTAACATTGAAAAGGCCAAACTCTGAGAAGGTGAGTTAGCACAGCATCATTGTTAACTTTATAATTGCAAAGTGAACAATAGTGCTCTGTTAGAAAAAAAAGAGAAAAAATATATTTATTTTATTTGTCATTTTATTTTTAGATAAACGTGGTTTGTTTTCTATTTTTAAACATAATGTGGTCATATTTGGTATCGTTCGAAATGCCAGACTTTGACCTTTCCAATGACACCTCAGCTGACCTTGTGTGGTGTAAAAATCAGAGGTGCAGGCTTCCAAAGTGCCCCTTGCAACCCTCGCAGCAGTGCAGCGGTTTAAGTTTTCTATGAGCCAATGCGTAATAATGCTTTATGCCATTTCCTTCAAACTTGATTGCATCATGGGAAATAAGAAGGTGAGTTAATGCAGCATCATTGTTCATTTTATAATTGAAGAGTGAAGAATTAGGGGAATTTTTATTTATTTTAATTTATTTTTTACATTATTCTTACTTATAACTAGGGATGAGTTGTTCGGGTTCGGACGGTTCGGAGTTCTACCCGAACTTTGGCAGTTCGAAAGTCCGCAAACTTCAAACTTTTTGGGTGTGTTCGGTTCGAGTTCGAAAAAAAAGAAATTTTGAAAAAAGTATAGAAAATGCTTAAAAAAATACTAAAAAATCTAGAAATAAAGAGACTCTTTACTGCAGAATATTATAAGCAACGGTTTATTAGATATTGAATTAAAATCTAATGTGTACGTGGAAAGATTATCAACTCTAAATGACCTCTGTTCACAAACGGGCATAACACCAGGTGTTTCTAGTCTGGTAATCAATTTGATACATTGTACACTATACTGAGGGGGTGGGGTGGTGTCTGCTTCTGATTGAGATTTGAGAATTAATTTCCCTCCTAAAACATCCTAATATGCTGCATTTAACCCTTTCGCTGCTGAGGCTTTTCACACCTCTGTGCTGAGGTAATTTTTACCGCTTTCGCTCATCATGTTTAACCGAGTTTTGTAGCCATATTTTGATATATGACCCAGACATATTATATATCGTTCTTTCCGGCAGACTTGGCAGATTCATAATATGTCATTATTATATGTATACGTTATGTCATGTCTGTATATTATAACAAAAAATGCAATAAAATTAGAATTTTCAATAATTTATTATGTGTAAAGTGTTTTTTTTTCACATTTTGACATGCGATCGTTTGCGGTTATATTTTGTATGGGGTGCGCTTGTTAAAAAAATTAGAAATGTGGTCTCGTTACATTTTTTTTGGGGAAAATTTTGCTTTTTTTAACAAACGCACCGCATACAAAAATCGTTAGTGCAGCATTATTGTTCACATTATAATTGAAATGGGAACAATATTGCTGCATTAACAAAGCAAAAACAAACAAAAAACTTGTTTATTTTTTTTAGAATTTTTTTAAAAAATATTTTTATTTTTTAATTTTCTTTAAAAACATTTTTCATGCTCGTGTTTGGTATCCTTGGAAAGGCCATGCTCTGGCAGATCCAACGATATCAAACATTAACCCCTAGCTGCCACGGAACGGGAGATAGGGGGTTCATTGGAACCCCCTATCTCCACCATTGGTGGCAGCTAGGGGTTAACTCCAGGACTGGCGTCATCGTGCTATGCAGGGGGAGTTCCTGGAGGCTTGGCTGACATCCAAGATGTCGGCCAGCTCCAGGAGAGGATCACGATCCGGCGCTTTTCAGCGCCGATTCGTGATCCGGCTCCCCAGGGGTTAATCACAGCCACCGTTTGGAAGGGCAGGCTGTGCCCTTCCAAACGGTGCCTGGATTAACCCTCTGCCCCCCGGATTGCTGCGCGTCCAAGCACAGGAGAACCACTTGGCTGGACGCGCTGAGTGCGTCCATAGCAGCCAAGTGGTTAACTGGTGTTTGAAAAAAATTCAAAATAGCATCTAAGGCTAGGGTCAGATGAGCGCATTTTGTACGGACTGTGCGTCCGTGCAGTACGGATGTATTTACTGACTGACAACAAGGTAGTGGCCAAACAGTCCGTTTTTTTCACTGACGTATTTTTTGACTGATGTAGCAGGGAAAATAAATTACAATGAAAAAACATTCTGTCCGTCAAAAATGCTGGACGTATAAATGCAGTCCATCTGACCTCGTTTCATCACTCACATACAAAGCTACACGGACGTTGCGGACGTGGCGCACTCCGCACGTCCGTTCTTGCAGTATTATGTTCTCGCCTAACCTGCGTCCGTTTGCTGCGTCCGCCATGCATCCGCACTTCCGTGCGGACGTATTTCGTGTGTGGGGCTCCATTGGTCAGAATGCTATGCTGCCACGGACGTACAAATGTGCGGCAACACGGACGTGATAACTGCGCTCGTCTGACCCCAGCCTTAAGCAATGTTATTTTTCACCTCGGGATTAAACATTCACAAGGTTATTCAGAGAGCGGTGAAAAGCAGGAGAATAACTGGAGAAGTGAAAATTCTAGGTCAAAATAGCCAAACCAGAAAAATTCTCCCATTTAACTCACTTTCCAAATTGGCTATTTGGTCTAGATTGTTCTCTTCTCCTGCCAGTTCTCCTGGCTTTCACCGCTCTCTCAGGGTTGTTCAGAGAAAGGTGAAAACCAGGAGAATGGCAGGAAAAGAGAACAATCTGGACCAAATAGCCGATTTGGAAAGTGAGATAAGGCTAGGGTCAGACTAACGCATTTTTCACAGCGACTGAAAGTGCGTCCGAACGCATTGCCGTATTTTTTCACGGAATGCGCGAAAACGGTCATACGATGCACATTTTTGTGCGTGATTTTTTACGGATCCAAACCAGGAAACTTTGGGTGTCTGGACGTTATGTTGGCCGGACATGAGCAGGGTCTGACATCTCCAAATCACGCACACACGCCGCTAGTGGACGCCGCGCACTCTGTACGTCCGTACTAGCGGTTCTGCGTTCTCGAAAAAATGCGTTCATTTTCCACTTGCGTTGCGCAGCCGGACTTTCGTGCGACCTTACTTCGTATATTGGCTGCCATTGCCCGCCATTTGGTGCTAGTGCGGCCGTGATTAAGTGCGCCTAAACGCATGTTAAAAATTCGCTAGTCTGAACCTAGCCTAAATGGGAGAATTTTTCTGGTTTGGCTATTTTGACCTATAATTTTCCATTCTCCAGTCATTCTCCTGCTCTTCACCGCTCTCTGAATAACCCTGACAGGGTTATTCAGAGAAAGGTGAAACTCAGGAGAATGACTGAAGAGAAAATTCTAGGTCAAAATAGCCGAACCAGAAAAATTCTCCCATTTATCTCACTTTCCAAATCGGCTATTAGGTCTAGAATTTTCCATTCTCCAGCCATTCTCCTGCTTTTCACCGCAAAAAAATCAGTAAACTTTTTCTGCGTGTACGAAAATGTCTCCTCTTTTCATACAGACTGCCGCCCCAAGCAGTTGTTTATGGATAGATTAAAGGAAAAGCATTTACCGTCATACGAAATGTCATTTTTTGGTTTTACATATTTCTATACATCCTAGAAATCCGCCACTTCACGGGCAGGTTATGGGGACCTCCTAGGCACGATATTTGAAGGAATTTTTCGTTTTTATTTTTAACCCTTATTTCATGGAAAACTCACTGCCCCTTTAAAAAGTTTTTTTTTAACTTTTTGTCCTTGTTTCCTGTCCCCCAGGACACTACCCGGACCCCCATACACTTTTTATGGCAAATATCTAGCATATATGCCCTCTTGGAGGGCACTCTAAAAACCGAATTTTCAGCCCCATTGACTTGTATGGAGTTCGAGTTCGGGTTCGGATCCGAACATTTGGAAAGTTCGGGTTCGGCTTCGAACCGAACTCGGGGAGTGTTCGGCTCATCCCTACTTATAACCTGGTCATGCATGGTATCAATGGAAATGCCATAATTAAGACTTTCCAATGATATCTTACATGTCCCTCTAGCCTGTAGGGCTCCAGAGATACAGTGGTCTAGATGATTGCAAATTGTATTCTTTTTACAGAGCAAGGCTCCTCCTTATGGCAGGCAAAAGTAGGCACATGCCTACTCTGCCTAATTATAAATTTGGCTCCGAATCTACCCCCTGGTGATTTTCTATGAATACATCCTGCATAGTACAATGATGTGAGTCGGTTTACTGGACTTTCTGACTAATTCTGTCCATTCCCTGCTCAATGCCACACAATGAAGAATATGTGTTGTAAAGATACTGTGGGGGGGGTCAGTTTACAACACAAAAGAACACATAATGGAGACACCCAGTGACACATATAGGGTAAAATATTTTGTTAACTACCGTAGATACTCGAGTATAACACGACCGGAGTAAAATGCAAGTTGAAGTTAAAGTCATTCCTCAGTTATCATCCCGAGAATTCCCGCACATTCAAAAACATCAACAAAACTGCACCCCCAGACTATTTTCGAAGTAACCACAGGTCCTGGACGACCATTGTGTTGCGTGACAACTGGTTTTCAAATTGCTTCATCCCAGACGTTTGAGCCTATTGCCTTGAAAAATTCTGCTGCTACTCCACCTCCACGTTTGCTGCCAGTGTGGGAAATGAAAAGGTCAGTTAGTGCAGTGGCATTGTTTACTTTAAATGTATAAAAACATAGGGCTCTATTACATTCTCCGTGCAAATTCATACGCGCAGCAGAATTTTTTTTCCGCGCAGCGTTAAACGTCAACGCGCGTAAATTAACACTGGTATTACGATCCAAGAGCAATTTTTCATCCCTAAAAAACATGTGCGCATTAACGTTGCGTGCAGAAATCGGTGGGCAGACTGTTTTGTCGCGCGATTCAGCTAATCAGAATTAAGAACCACAATTGTCTCCCGTTCAGTTTTTGCGCCTGCCAAAATCAATCTGAGTATATATGCTGCAGTAATAATAAAAACATGCAGAACCTCTCAATTTTATTGTTTGGGTATGTGTAGAATGTGAATCTATACGTTGCTGTATTTTGTTTTTTGGGCTGGTGTATTTGGTTTCGGCCAGAACGTTCAGATTTGCAGTTCCCACCAGCTTTAAAAAGACGTTAAAATTATGCGCGCAAACGTCGTTCATAAAAATTTGCGCATCGATTGTAATACCATCCGCGTACCAGCGCACGACGCATTTGCGCTCACAATGTTAAGTATGGGATGCACGCACAAACTTTTGGTCACGCAGGGTTTGCGTTAGACGTTAACGCTCATTTTGTGCGTGAACGTGGTAATACGACATTCAGCGCAAAGGGTTTTTCCTCTCGCATTAATGCGTTTTTTTGTGCGCAACATTGTGCGCGACGAATGTAATAGGGCCCGTAATGTTTTTTTTTAGAGCAGAGAGATAGTAAAGTTTGTATCTAATTTTCCTTCATTTTTAATTTTTTACACATTATATGGTCATATTTGGTATCGTTCGAAATGCCAGACTTTGACCTTTCCAATGACACCTCAGCTGACCTTGTGTGGTGTAAAAATCAGAGGTGCAGGCTTCCAAAGTGCCCCTTGCAACCCTCGCAGCAGTGCAGCGGTTTATGTTTTCTATGAACCAATGCATAATAGTGCTTTATGCCATTTCCTTCAAACTTGATTGCATCATGGGAAATGAGAAGGTGAGTTAATGCAGCATTATTGTTCATTTTATAATTGAAAAGTGAACAATTAGGGGAATTTTTAATTATTTATATTTATTTTTTACAAGATCAACTTGTATCAGAGTGATGGGAAGAGAAGAGTATGGAGAAAGAAAGGAACTACTCATGATCCTAAGCATACCACCTCATTAGTGAAGCAAGGTGGTGGTAGTGTCATGGTGTGGGCATGTATGGCTGCCAATGGAACTGGTTCTCTTGTATTTATTGATGATGTGACTGCTGACAAAAGCAGCAGGATGAATTCTGAAGTGTTTCGGGCAATATTATCTGCTCACATTCAGCCAAATGCTGCAGAACTCATTGGACGGCGCTTCACAGTGCAGATGGACAATGACCCAAAGCATACTGCAAAAGCAACCAAAGAGTTTTTGAAGGGACAGAAGTGGAATGTTATGCAATAGCCAAGTCAATCACCTGACCTGAATCCCATTGAGCATGCATTTCACTTGCTGAAGACAAAACTGAAGGGAAAATGCCCCAAGAACAAGCAGGAACTGAAGACAGTTGCAGTAGAGGCCTGGCAGAGCATCACCAGGGATGAAACCCAGCGTCTGGTGATGTCTATGCATTCCAGACTTCGGGCTGTGATTGACTGCAAAGGATTTGCAACCAAGTATTAAGAAGGGAAAGTTTGATTTATGATTATTATTCTGTCCCATTACCTTTAGTCCCTTAACAAGTGGGAGGCACATCTGCAAACTGCTGTAAGTCCTACACCGTTCACCTGAGTTGGATGTACATACCCTCAAATTAAAGCTGACAGTCTGCAGTTAAAGTACATTGTGTTTGTTTCATTCCAACTCCATTGTGGTGGTGTATAGAGCCAAAGATGTTAGAATTGTGTCGATGTTCCAATATTTCTGGACCTGACTGTACTTCCTAAACTACTACCTAAATTACATCCAAAATGTCTAAGAAATTGTCATTAGGGATGGGCTGCCGGTTCGAATCAGTTCGATGTTCAGGCTGTTCGCAAAAAGTTAGAAAAAAAAATTGGCTTTTTTTTAAAAATGCTTAAAAAAATCTAAGAAAAAAGAAACTCTTTACTGCAGAATGTTATAAGCAACGGTTTATTAGATATTGAATTAAAATGGAAATATTTTTAACATTCAATCCTATGGGATAAAACAATCTTGTTGCTAAAACATCAGGCAGACGAGGCCCTCTAATCAGGCACTGTAGAAGGCAGCCCGCCGGGGCCTCCCAAGGATCCCTTGAGGAGCACGCATCCACCGGATAACAGAGCTGCGACTGTGCGGGCAGGCCGGCCAAGTGCATGTGGCAGAGAGGTGGCGCAGGGAGGGAGCCACTGCACCTGCAGCCACACGGCAGACCCCCCCCACAACCAGGATCCAGGGAGCCTCCACTGACTGACCACCAGGCTAAGGTAAGGCGACACATTTCTAAAAAAAATAAAATCCGAGGTCATTTTTAAATGTCCCAAGGAACATAAAATAAAACTTTTTTTTTTCTTTCTATTACTCACCTGATTCCTGGATCCACCAACAAGCGCAGCCTCCCGTCTCCCAGGCTATTAGAAGCTGCATACACCGGCGCACTGTGTGTAGCTTCTAAGAAGATACACTATTAGTGTAGAGGGAGCGATGCAAAATGCGCCCCTACACTAATAGCGTATCTTCTCAGAAGCTGCACACAGCGAGCCGGTAAAAGCTAGCGTCAGACTGTAGAGGTGCTGCCCAACAATGTGAGTATTCATATGCTGCATTAATTATTCTTCTTACAAATTTGGTTACTTAACCCGTTTGCGTTTGGATTGTAATATTGTGACATCCAGGGCCCCGGGTGGCGATCGGGGGGGCCCCAGACGCATGGTGCTGCCAGCTGGCTGAATGCCAAGAGCTCCGGCGGCACCCAGCGCAGCTGTGAGTGATCAGGGGCAGGGCGTGGCGTGATGATGCGGAGCCGCTGGGACCTTTAAATCAGGAGCGTGCACTGTACACCTTGACTTGCCGTGGAGTTTCATTCCCGCATCGCTAGCTTACCGAATCCGTTTGTATACTTGTTACTGATCCTGCTTGTTCTGAGGACCCGATCTGTTGCCGGCTTTGTCTGCCATTTGACTATTCTCTCTGTGTACTCCCTGCCTGTTCTGTTTGCCTCCTGTTGCTACTGGTGTGTGATGATTCTCACCATATACAGTAGCGCAGTACAAGTGCCTAAACGTTGCTGACCCGGTTTTGTTATAACAGCTACTTTGGATCTGTGCCCCTGTCTGGTATATCTGCTGCTTGATACTGCTGGTGTGTGCTACAGATCCTGCCACATAGAGTAGCGCAGTACAAGTGCCTAAACATTGCTGACCCAGTTTTGTTATAACAACTACTCTCGCTCTGCGCCCCTGTCTGGTATATTCCGCTGCTTGTTACTGCTGGTGCGCTTCCATCCTGCCATATACTATAGCGCAGTACAAACATATATTGATCTCAGTCTGTGGTGTATTTTGTTGGTGCTGTCTCCCTGGCTTGTGTGGCTGCTAGAGGTTATTTTTAGTGGTCCCGAGTCCCGACCATCCTAAGGATCGGAGGGTTAGAGGTCTGTTACCAGGGATCCTACCAGGTCTGTCCTGGGGAATCGTTACAAATATGCAGTGAACGCCGCAGCAAATGTTAATGCTCACGCAAGTGAGCGTTAATGTTTGCGTTAAGATCGTAATTTTTCCCACTCGTTGCTCAAACATTTCCCATGGCTTCAAATCGCGTTTAAACATGAGCAAAAGTGGTAAAAATTAGCTCAGCGCACAGCGGCGAAATGGCTAAAAAAAAGTTTTTGGGTTAAAAACGCTTTTTTTAAAATATGTTTTTTATTGTTTCCTGTCCCCAGGGCACTACCCGGACCCCCATACACCTTTTATGACCAATATCTTGCATATATGCCCTCTTGGAGGGCACCTTAATTTTCGAACGTTCGAACCCCATTGACTTGCATTGCGTTCAAATCGTGTTCGCGTTTGAATTCGAACTTTTTCAAATGTCCGAGTTCAAATGCGAACCGAACACAGGGGTGTTCGGCCCATCCATAATTGTCATGCCCCAGCCCTTGGAGCCTGCTTGTGGCCAGTCTGGATTACTTTTTCCTTATTACCACTCACTGTCCACTTCTACTCCAGGGATAATTCCTGTTTTAGTTATCCTGAGGGTTTTGTATTTAACCTTTTCACGCCCTTTCCTCCACGCTCTGGCATTGTTCTATTACTCTGCTATGAAGAGGATCTCCCTCCAGAGCTCCTGTTCTAATCTGCAAGGATTATACCTGTTTTGCTTGCTGTTGATCCTGTGTAACATCTCCTGGGTATCTAGTCTCTGCTATAACCACCGCTGTGGTTCCAGGTACTTTGTCTGCTGGTTCCTGAGACTGTGTCATCATTCAGCCTTATGTCACTGCTAACTACTTTCTGCATTACCTGGAGAGATTGCTGGATCACCATGGTGCAACATTTCGGATCGATTCGATTTTTTTGTATCACATCGGTGGGAATATGGGCTAGTTTTCTGCGATATTTCAGATTCGTCAGTGACATTTCGGTGCTCTTTGAGTAACCCCTTTAGTTGTCTCCCAGGCCATTCTAGATTTGGAGAGTTTGGCGAAAACGAGTTAATTATATTCCATTGGAAATATACATTTACTCAGGAATTCAGTACTATTTATTTAAGCACTGTGATCTATTCTGGAGGATACAAGGCTAAAACACAGTTTGAAATTTAGTCTGTCACAAAAATGACTGCATCGTTATTCAGTTTCGATAATCCGGAAAAAAATGTGCAGGGTGGATAAAAATCAGAACAAAGAGCATCACAGATCTATTCCATGAAAAGCCTGTCAATAGCAAAAAGAAATAAGTGATGCAAACTTGGCAATCTGCAGACTACAAAGTTCAGATTACTTTGCATTATTCTATTCATCCTATTGATGCTTTGTGACTTGTGCAATATTCTCCAAGAACAGCGGAAAATGATGCATACCGTCTGCGATGTTAAATAGCCTTGTGGCATTTTTGGCATGTAGATAAATGACCTTTGACATGTTAGGGAATGAAACATTTATTCATTTTTATTCTACAATTTTGTTTGAGTAAATGCAAACAATACATCACGAAAGCTCTGGCACAGAAACATGACTTTATTTCGCTAAACGGCTGACAAATGCATGTTAGAACCTCAATGCATTTTTATTGTGCATGTGTGTTTATATCTGTGTATGTATGAGGGTGTATTCTTGTATTGGTCAACTAAGCCTTGGCCTAGGACAGCAGGTTGGAGAGAGCAGCATTTCTTTCTAATATCCTTTCTTCCAGCGGTCCAGTATATTTGAGGACTACACGTCTATAAAAGAGCTGGAATGCAATAAAACTCCCGGCAATGAGTCTCTAAACTATAATAAATGTTATTAAAAAGCACTTGTAAATAAGATGTTTTGCCTTTGTTCTAATGTTTTTTTATTGACATAAAGAGCCTCAACAGTTTGTCAACATTTGTTGGTATTTCATACTTATGTTCATTTTTATGTGACATTGGAGGGGGAAGCAGAACTTGATTGCCTAGGGCAGCACCAATTCTAAATACACCCCTGATATGTATATATTTCTTTTAGCCTTGACAATGCATACTGTACAGAGCATTTTGTTGATTTATCCTAAGAAGGCAGTGTTAACTAAAACGACTTTATCAAAACTAAGGCGAAGCAGGTGGATTCAGCAAGGGTTTAATTAACGTGTACTTATGCTATTTCTTGCATACTTTCAAATTAGAACATGAGGAATCTCTAGATTTTATTTAACATATGGAACCAGTGGAGAGACATAATTACTGTGTGTGCTGGGGGGCCTTTAGCAGACATAATACAGCCTACTATACAAGTCTACATTTCAAGCCTGGGATAAATGTAACCAGACCTCTGGAAACCCTAGCAACAGCTTGGGGCCTGATCACAACTTGGATGTAAAAGGCAAGATGCAAATGGAAAACGTTTGTGTCTACTTTTATCCATTTGCGGCTTACCTTTAACATCTGTATTATGACCGAGCTGCTTTGACCATCGCGTTTTTATCCGTTCCAGGAATCAGTAGGACTCCATGGAGGCGAATGTGATCTCGTGCAAGCTCTGCAAGATCTCATTTGTTCCAAGTGTTCCTCCTCCCTTGCAGTGAGGATGTAGTGCAGTGGTTTCCAACCGCTATCCTCAAGTACCCCCAACAGGCCAGATTTTAAGGATTACCTTGGAGAAAAGGAGACTGAATCCTGCAATCACTGAGCAGCAAATCATATCACCTGTACTGCGCTTAAGATATCTGGAAAACCTGACCTGTTAGGGGTACTTGAGGACTGCGGTTGGAAACCACTGATGTAGTGGATCGCGCCGCTCTCGCCACCAAAGGTTCTGAGGTGAGTATGGGATTTTTAGGTGGGGTTAGATTCATAGTTATGTGATTGTGCAGAAGCACAATCACTTAACACCAGGGTCTGAAAAACATTATTCAAATCTGAATATTGTCAGGCACAGATGGAGAACCACCTGGCTAGAATATCTTATCCTCCATCTGCTGAGGGCCATTTAGCAACTCCCATACAAAGTATAGGAGATGCTAATGTACAGTAACCTGGTGATACATTTGAGATGGAAACAGAGCTTCCATCTTGGATGAAATAGGATGAATTAAAATTAAGCAGAGTGCTCAAGCCATCATGCTGTAAAGCTTGAGCGCTCTGCATAACGTCCAGGTTGTGATCAGGCCCCTATACATAATGGCTCTGGTGTTTACCAGGTTATCTGTTTAAGTTTCCACCAGGCTTGGAATGAAGACCTCTACAGGGGTGGACTGACTATTAGGGCAAAATGGCACTTCCCAATATGGCCCTGGCTCTCTGACGGAGCCCCATGAGGGCCCCCTAAGGTTTGGTCAGGCCTGTCTTTTCAGCAGAGCTCCATGCCACTGTAAATAATAATAATGGAGAAATAGTATCAGCATCCAAATTTAATGCTGGCCAATGTTAAACAGTAAAGAGAAATAAAGAGGAGTGCACCTGTAAGGTCTGAGGCACTTTTCTGGTCAGACCTATTCATAGAACTAGGAAGTCTTTCACCCAGATGCGGTACCAGTACTTGAGATGGCTGGGTTTTGCAATGGTGATAAAGGCTATGACCTAAAACTCATGGAAAACTATCAGAAAGAATAGCAACGCTAGTGGCTGGAACAGGAATAAGCGTACAAATCTGATATTCAAACTGGGTTCAAGGGAAGTCAGACATACACAAGTGCGAAATACAAGCTGGATCAAACAGAAACAATAAGAGAACAAATATAGCACACTGACGTGTGTAAAAACAAAACCACAAAAGCGTGCCTGCGAAAATAAGCTGCAAATTAAAATTTAGCCCGGGCTATCGTGATTGGCCAGCATCAGCCACGTGGCCCAGAACATCTGCATGTGTATCAATGCACATGCGGTAATGTCACAAGTGTGCCAGGTTGCCGGTGCCATAAATGGCACGGCCTGCTGCCTGTGCGTACGGGACAAGAAGGGAGCTCTGCACCAATTGATGACTCTGGAAAATCTTATCCCAGGTTGTTCATGAGAGCTCCACCCCCAGGCCTTTGATGCTTGTGAACAAAGAAGGGTTTGGGGAGCCCTGCGGTACACTGTTTTTTAAAATTCACTGAAATGGCTGTAAGTGCTGGCCGCCATTAGATGGGGCACCACGCTTTCAGTTTGAGAATATTATCGAGAAAGAAATGATGTATTATAACAATGTTCATATGGGTGTTACTTGTATGAGGGTGTGGCTTGCATGTTGGCAGACACAGTGGGGTACATCATCTCCTATTGCCCAGGTTCCCCAAAAATTGTCAGTCCGCCCCTGGCCCTCCATGTTCTAAATTATTTTTTAAACGAAATAGCACCCTAGTCTAGCTGAGCCGGTAATAGGAAGCCAGTAATGGAAAAATTGGTAGGCAGCCATTAACCATTAGCAGCTTATGAATGAGCCACTGTTTTAACAGCTCAACTCAAAATATACAGGAGGTGCAAATAGTAACCAGCAGCAATGCCACTGTATCATGTCCTGGAGTTCATAGAGCTCCATGAACACCAGAGAGAGCTCTCTGTGAGATTGTAGATTTGGGGGATGGGATTGAGAGTGATTGCTTCACTTTCTCACAGTGAAGGAGATTAAAGAGTGTGTAGACTTTGAAATTTGCACCTCCCTTCTTTGACTGTCGATTGAGTGGACCATTGACGAAACACCATGGATATGTGATGGCCAAGGGAGCCGTGCTTCAGTTTTGGATTTGATATTCCTTAGATGAGGAGGGCTGAAATGATATCGGACCCAGAGCTAGGGTATTTTTCACCCTTCCCTAATCAAGGGTATGGGCAACAGTGTATTTTTGGAAACAAGTGGTAAAATAGAACTGAAACGTTTGTATAACAAGTGTATAATTATTATTAGTTAAGATACAGATATCTAAAATAAACATCTTCAAGCATAACATTTTATAATCTTGTACCTCCAGTGCTGTTGTGAAATGTTCCACTGCATTTGAATATTTATTCTTCTTGTAGCAGATTATGGCTTCTTTTAACACCATTTCAACTCGCTTGTCAGTCTTAAAATAAGAACTAGAATCACCTCCAGTTAAAGAGCATATTTTCTTAAAAGATTGACACATCGATTCTAAGCTGAGATTCATCTCGTCTACTTCATATGCATTGTCCTCCTCATTGGTATAGACAAGCTTCATCTCCAAATCTGTTATTCTTCGTAAGGATGTACGAGATGGATGACGTGCAGCCTTCTTACTACTACCTGGAAATGTTATGTTTTTTTTATCCTGGCCGATATCGTCTGTCACAAATTTTGTTTCTTGACCCTGACCTTTTTTCATTTTGGTTTTCTTTTTGATTTTTCTTTCTTTAGGCTTTTCCATGTTAACACCAACTCTTGTTGAATTTGCTTGATGTATATATGGTGGATGACGCGTTTCAGAGTATTAGATCTTATATCAATAAAACCCTTTTTTGCTTCGTGAAATTTTAATTTATCTATAGAAAAATAATGCAAAATATAAAAAAATTATGAGTATAAAATGAAAATTAATAAAGACAGCTCAAAAATTTGAAAACCAATCACCTGGCCATACAGAGTCTCCCTGAAGATAAAATACCAATAGTATACAAAAAATGTGTGAAACCATACATAAAGCTATACATTCAGTCAAGATATCTACATGGTCAATTTAATGTCAGGCTTGTTAACTGTATGGATCAATAAATAAATAAATAAGATGATCAGGAAGCCGATTTCTGTTTTACTACACATATCTTAGCACTTTTTGTTTTGATACCTAAAAATTCAACCCAGCCTTGAAATTCACCCCAATTTAAAAGAAAATATCAAACGCCTTCAGTGAGATTCCAAGTTAGGAGTAAACCTAAACAATGGCTTAATCTAATTCAATCGGCCATTATTATTTTGAATATATTGGCTGCTTGCAAACATTATTTTTTTGAAATATCAGCTAATTCAGTTGAAAAATCTCCGAAAACTTCTTGTTGTTCTAAGAATAAAAAACCCTATCCAGTAAAGTGACCGAAAAATGTATTTTCGGCCAGCAACATACAGATCTGTGCCTTTAAACATTACTATTAGACATATCTGATGTCTCAAAAAAGATTCCAATCTACTTTCTTGGATATCTTTGCCGGAAAATCTATTAATCAACCCTTTTTAGCATTTGAATTTTTTTTCACAAATTGGCATGCTGATAAACTCGAATTGAATTGTTATAGCTGATATTTCCATAGAAAAGTATAGCAGCGGGAGCTGATATTTGATCTGACTTTTTACTGGGAATCAAAATGCTAGTAAACCCTCATTTGATTCTCCCGAAAGGAGTAAATGGCAGAGGAACGTGCAAAAAATATCCCGTTTTAGGAAAAAAGGCCAAATTAAATTAAGCCCCATATCTATTGTAAAGTTACCACCTTGTTCAATCCTGTCCCCCCTATACCGTCCCACCCATAGTCAACTTTTAATGGGTTACTTAGAGTGTGTGGTCTACTTGGCAGTCCTTTTGCTCTTGACCCCAGTCTCTAGAGGTCTGGGTGATGGGGACGGTGACAAAATAAACATTTTGATTTGGAATCTTTTTCAATTTCAGCAATTGTTGACATAAAAAGTGCATTTTCCACAATCTCTGGCACTGTGAATAACCCCTGTGATTTTAATGAAGGCTGTTTTCCTGTCAGCCCTTCGAGAAAATCGACTGTTCCCACACTTACATTGATAGACAAAACCCTGCATTTTATAAAACTGAATAAAATTCCCTTGCGTCTGTTGGGAGTATAATTAGCAAGTACAAACGAGCATTTTGCATCATTTAAACCTATTAGACTACTACATGCATTCCTTGAACATAATTAGAATAAATATTTGCTGCGTAACATCAAATCAGCAAACGCCGCCGTGAGTAACAATACAGTTGGGTTCATTACAAAGCTCCACATTCAGTGTTTGCACTGGCTTCCACAGGCATTGCTCAACGTCCGGCAACTGAAGGATTAAACCTACTTTGCATAAGCCAATTTGCAAAATATGTTTTATTCTGCAAATATACAGTCACAGCTCATTTTAAGCACCTTCTTCTAGTATTGCTGTTGAACCTGAAACTATTTTGATTAAAATTAATAGCAGTATAAAGTTAACAATGCTCCTAGTGCTCATCATGCTAATAACCCGAAAGGCACACTATATTAATTTGAATGAGGCAGAGATTTATTATCTAAATAGCTTTACGGCAAAGTCACTGCTGAAATTGCCCATACAGCATTTTTTTGTTTCCCACACTAATGGGAAAAAGCAAATTTTAGATCTACTGACTGGCATGCGTTGAAAATTAGGCGCTTTGACCCCTATTCTACCTGCAGGCTGGTATGTGCTTATGTTATGCATCACTTATTATCTTTCTGTCCATTTCCATTTAATCACATTTTTTTGTTCAGTCCTATAAAAATGGTTGGTGCTTTGTACACTTCACTTGTGCTATAAAATATGTAGATTGGTTCATCATTTATGTTTAGTTTACAAAGGTTGTCACTGGGAAACTGAATTAAAATCATCACCTAGAATTATAATAACACTAATGTCAGGCAACATTAGAGTAATGAGGAAACTGTTGAACCTGAAGATTTAAGAGGAACAGTCCTGTATACTCAACCTTGTAGATTTTGTAAGGGTCTTCAGGTCTGCAGCTAAGGGTTCATAGGGACTTAGCACTGGATTAAGTTTAAGAGAATGTCAATTTCCCTTAGATAGGAGGCACCGATAACACAATGATGGTTAACCTTGGTACTACATGACACATGACACTCCGTGATGCTCAGCCACTGCTTGTTCCCAGTGGGATTTGTGTTATTTTTGACTCAGGTGTAATTTACTTATTGTAATTAGTTATTAAACACATTGGCGTTTTAGGGAATAAAGAAACAATAGCAGGTTTATTTCTTTATTGGTAATTATGTAATAATGCTTATATATTTATTGGAAGGAAAATGCAATTTTACATTTTATTTTAAATATTTCTAGTTTATTCGTCTTGTTTTTAATCCAATTTTAAAGGTTTAATAGAGAGCAAGTAAGAGCATGAGACAATTTACAAAATCAAAAGGGTGTGTAAATGTTTATTTTGTCCCCATCCCACAGACTAGGGAGGGGAGTCAAGAGCAAGATGTCTCTTATCCAGCCCACCCATCAACAGATGGTCATGGGTCAAGAGGTATAGGGAGGGAGGCAGGTTTCCCCCTATTTCTGCAACTCATCAAGTTCGGGAGCGGTTCCGGTTCCTTACAGCAACTAAATATAAAACTGGGTCCTGGTTGAATAGTATATAATAAATATTTTAGTGTCATAATGACTATAATTCTCTGTAATTTTGGTCTTAAGGACATCAAGGTCTAGTAGACCTAGAATTACAAGCTACTCAGATGGGATTATTAACCAATAGCTAGACATCTTAAATAGTAGTAGTTATAGCAAATATGTATTACAATACACCGTGTACACCACAAATCCAAGCCCTACCGTGTACAGTTGCTTTCCCCTAAGTACCCTTTATATAGAAGCTGAAGACGTTTGAAGGTTTACAATGTAAAAGCTGCAGGGAGCTGCGTTATGGACGCGCCGTTTCTGTTGGGAAGCAGTTGAGGCAGTTGAAGTTTGAATGATGAAAGTCTACGTGTACAGCTCCTCATTGCTGTTAAAAATCCTGGCAGCCGCTCGCTTTGCAGTTAAATCTGATTTCATTGCCATTTTTATTTACTTGGATTCCATTTTGTCTGCTTCATTGAATTTTACATCTAATATTATTTCAGGTTATTTATTGATAAATGGGTTTTAATTAAACTTCATATGTTCGTCCATAAATTGTCAGTATGAAAATAATTGGTTCTAGTTGATTCGACACCTGTTACTCTATATGTTATGAAGTGCTCTGAGGCACAGAAGAATATGCCAGCTTGCTGTGACCTAGAAAGCCCGTTTGACTTTCAAACAGAGGAGCTTGTAGTCATGGGCAATGAGCAAAATGAAGGGATGACATTGAGGTTTACATCATGGGTACTTATTGTATGGTGTGTAAGCAGGGGTCAGCAAGCGACTCTCCAGATATTTTGAAACTACGTGTCCCGGGAGGCTTAGCATCATGGGAAATGTAGCTGCAAAACATCTGGAGGGCCAAGGTTGCTGACCCCTGAGATAGAGTATGGAATAGGTGACCATATTAGAATCACAATGTTTTCTTTATACATGTAGAGGGAACTAATTTACTTTTACATTTCCAATACCAAATCATTACACAACATTAAAAAGTTTATTTGCTGATTAGCCACTTGTATCAAGACTGTAGCCTGCTGACATGATATTAGGAAATAGATCCTATAATGGAGAACACATCTGTCTGATATCTGATATAAGCAGGTTTGTTGGTGTTTACCATATGAGCTTGAACATAAAAATCATTTTTGTGATTTTATCTTTGCGGTGGATGGATCATGATCTTCCCTTTGGTGTCCATGCGGTTATGTCAAATCGAATGATGAAGCTGTAATGCCCCCGCTGCTGACTGCACCTTGCTTACCTTTCCATGCTCAGACAGCACATGTAAAGTGCTGCCCCATGCTCAGCACTGACATCTGGTTCTCAAACAATTAAGCACAGCAAACATACACCACACCTTCCTGCCGAAATAAAGGTCTACTCCTCCCTCCCAGCAATGCTTCAGCATTAACGTTTTAACTGTGTTTCTAACCAGTCTGACCCTCCTGAAGCTCCCTGAATAACTCTTGAATTCCTGTGTACCAGACCACCTGCTTTGCCCACCAATTACCGCCTTCTGCCTGTCTCTGACCAATGTACCACCCTGACCATTCTCTTGGAATACCCATTTGTGACTTGCCTGGAGTCCCCCTTGTGTCCTGTCTACCACCCCAAGGTACATTCCCAGTGTCTCCCAAGAATCCTGGTCCCTCCTCTCTGTATACCTGTGAATCCTTGCATAAATGGGCTCAGACCACCCTCCCAACCATTACAGAAGCAGAGTATAGTAACTAGTATTTGCTTTAAATAAGTTATATCCTTGGATACTCCAAAATTTGAGAAGTATAACTAGTACACTGAGACGGCACGTCCATGGGGCCCATGGAGCCTTGTCTCCAGGCGGCACACTGGTGGGGGCAGCATTTTGCCACCCGGTCAGGTGCTGTGGCCATCCTGGTCAATTTCCCTCCTGGAGGTGAGAGCAATGTGCTTCATGGTGTGTGCTGCATGGATGAGTGCTGCATGGATGAGTGCTGTATGGATGAGTGCTGCATGGATGAGTGCTGCATGGATGTGTGTTACATGAACAAATGCTGCATGGATGTGTGCTGCATGGAGGAGTCCTGCATGGATTTATTGTGTGGTGCATGAATGAGTGTTGCATGAATGGGTACTGCAGTGCACAGTTTGAAGCAGACTGCTATATGAAAACATTTTATTTCTGTGGAGCTAGTGATACAGTAATGTGGGTGTGTATGAGCGAATCATAGAGCACCACAGCTATAAAACTCACACTCATGCACAGCACATTATAGTGAGTTGTATTGCTGTGGAACGCTGTGATATGCTCATACACACCACACATCATTATATCACAGAACATAATAAAACTCACAGTAATGTGCAGTGTGGATGAGTGTGAGTATTATTGCAGTTGAACTCTGTGAAATGTGTAGGTTTGTTTTCGTGGGCATGACTGGGGGGGGGGGTGGCATTTTATCCTTGGATCCAGACAGCACAATGTCTTGGGTCAGCAATCCTGGTACATGGAATAGATTTTTAGCAATAAAATAAAATATTTATCATTTTCATTTCTTATACAGCATCAATAGTTCCTGTCTAGTTTTCAATGTAAAGTGTGTAATTAAGCTAACAGAATTGCAAACAAACATTAGAAAACCATAACAAGAGGTCTAGAAAGCTCAGCGCAGATGAGCTTACAATATAAAGGTGCTGGCTAGCTTACTGTAACATCAAACATTACTTAACGTTGATAGAATCAACAATCACCATCTTACTGTTTGTCTGGGAGAAAGACTAATTCTGGGAATTATTTTCTTTTTTAGCTCTCTACTGATTAGTTGATATTAGTCAAAATGTTAGGTATCACACAACCATTATGCTTATTGCATCTCCTATGTCCATAAATGATTGCTTACATAACTGTGATATGGCAATTATGGCTTAAAATTGCCATCTAGTATCTGTACTTTAACCCCTTCACTACCGTGTTTGTGTTTACACGATCAGCAGTAGCAGACAGAGCAGTGTGAGTTTTGTTAACATGACCTGGGGCTATGCTGTATCACTGCAAATTAAATTAATTTCTTGCAAATTGATTTCATTTGCATCTGGCCTTCAGAAGGTGCCCCAATGTTTTAGCACCGTGGGTATGATGCCTGAGGTGATAACACTTTTTAAAACCATGTTTCAATTGGACTTTACCCCAGCTGCTCCTGCAAGTAGCTCAGAAGTGCAGTAACTCCATTTGACCAGCTGATGGTGACATCTGCCTGCCAAATAGGTTAGGACAGTAAGAAATACCCTGGGACTATTGCCAAATATTTCTTACTGTATAAATAATTAACCCCTTAATGATGGGCGGGTATCACACGTTGGGGGTGGGTTAATGAGGTCAAGGCCCACCTGTACCAGGTGCCATCGCTAGCCACTAATTTGGTCTGCTCACACAGCCGACGCACAGCACATGTCATTAACTGCAGGGGATAGCCTGAGTTCAGGCTGTCCCACTGCAGCCAATGGCGCACGTGCTGGCTGCAGGGAGGGCCGTAGCGGCCCATTGAAGTCAGAGGTGCGTACCTGTACGCCTCGTGTCTTCAATGCCCACCCGCCACGAGGACGTCATAGAATGTCCGATGGCGTTAAGGGGTAAAAAGGGTTTTTCCCAAAAAAGACACTGGTTCCTGAAAATGGATTTTTGACACATCACTAGGTATTGAGGGGTTAAACTGATGTTTTAAACATAGTTAACTTTTGTTACTTACATTTTTAATGGAGCTGGATTATTTGCTGATATAGCAGAATATAATGACTATTAATGGATAGTAGTCTCACATCTAGCAGTATTATATATTTTAAGACGAGAACCAGATGGTGAGAGCCAGAGGAAGATGAACCGTGCAAGAAGAATAACACTTACTGCTATTGGCCTTGATAAAACTGCTTTCCTTCAGAAACACTGTGAATTCAATCACATAAAAGGAGAGGCACGTGCACCTGTGTACCCTCGAATATACAGTATCAATTATATATACCGTAGATACTCGAGTATAGCGCAACCCGAATATAACACGATGGATAGAGATTTATTATGAAAATGAGAGAATACTCAAGACTCGAATATAACGCAAGGAACAAAATTTTGCTTTACTGGTAAACAATTAAAATCCTTCCAGGTTCTCTTAACGGTCAGGCTACCCCTCAGGCCAGGGTGTTCTGCTCTAGAATGATTGCAGTTGTTACTAACAGGGTTATTCAGAGAGCGGTGAAAAGAAGGAGAATGGCTGGAGAATAGAAAGTCCTAGGTCAAAATAGCCGATTTGGAAAGTGAGATGAATGGGAGAATTTTACTGGTTTGGCTAATTTAACCTAGAAGTTTCCATTCTCCAGTCATTCTCTTGCTTTTCACCACTCTCTGAATAACCCTGTATGTATGAAGCCGTTGGCCATCCGTCTTCTTTACTAGAGATTAGATGGCCGACGGAGGCGAGCGAGGTGAATGATTGGCTTAAACCGAGCGTACTCTCTGGCCATGATGGATCCCAAATCTCAAATCTGGGAGTTCTTGAAGTGTTTGCAAGCATCAGCGAGCCCTGCATTCACTTCAGCGAGACTACCGGAACTTCCGGGAGACTTGGGATCCAGAACAAGGGAATTAATTTTTTTTCCACGAGGTGCAGATGTCTCGAATATAACGCAACCCCTCCCATTTTAAGGTAATTTTTTGTCACCAAAATCAAGCGGTATACTCAAGTATCTACAGTACGTTTTTATGGGCCCTATTACATTCTCTCCGCAATTGCGCTCGCGCAGTGCAATTTTTTTGCGCACAAAAAAACATGATCGCGCTAAAATTAACGTGATATTACGATCCGAGCGCATTTTCTCTTCCTTCAAGGATGCACGCAGGAAAATTCGTTCGCGCAGGGTCAATCGCGGTAGACGATTACTCGCATCGTTTGTGCGAACGTCGTAATACGACGTTCTGCACAAATGGTTTTGCACTCGCGCAAATGCGCATTTGCACGCGCGCGCAAAACAAATGCACGAAGAATGTAATAGGGCCCTATGTGTTCGAATATATAATTGTAATATAAAAAATATATATGACCCAAAATATAGGTGCGAATAATGCCATTATATAAAATGTGGAGGCTTTCCATTGATTTAAATAGGAGGTCAAAATAAATTTTTATATATTTTTGATTCTTTATTCAATTTTCTCCACCTTTTGATTTAGGAAGAATCTTACCGGCTTTTACAGTCTGTTTTATTCTGGCTAGTGTGCTGTTAGCTATTGTTCACAAGACCTTCTCATTTATTACCATACTATCATTAGTAATTGAATTTAAGCAAGCATGGGATAGGCATAAGGCTATCCTAAACAAAAGATAAATCCAGGTAAAGTATCCATGTAATTGGGCAGACTAGATGGGCCGAAAGGTTCTTATCTGCCGACATTTTTCTATGTTTCTATGTTTCTATGTTTCTATACCAAACTCAGCTTCCATAACGTTGTTAATGTATTCCTTTCCCCCCAAATCTATAATCTCGTGCAGATCTACTTTACATTTTAGCCGCCAGAACAGATCTCTTCAATTAATCGCAAAAATCTCTGAAGAGAAGTATCTTGCTCAGGATTTGTTCTCTTATCTAGTTCAGTGTCATCTGCAAACATTGTTGCATGGCTTTTTATAACCTTCACAAGTTTACTAAAAAAACAGGTTAAAGGGGAGTAGGTCGAGTATAGAACTTGGACTTACTCCTCACCTCTCCAACCTGAGAGGTCAGAGGAGCTAGAAGCTATGGGAGATTCAGAGAACATTCTTTATTCATAAGACCTAGATATAGTATTTTCATTAGAAGAGGACGCCAAATAAATATATCATTGTTATGGACGTCTCTATGCTTAACATCTTAAGAGGCACAGCTCGTACATGTTAGTAAAGTCTTAAAAAACACATATCCCTACTGCATTAATAAGCTGTCTGACTTAAACAATATTGAGTTTTATGACTTAGATTTTTCATGTATCTAGAATATCTATGGCTATTGGTAATGTATAATGAGTTTTAATTAACAGTATTATTATTAAATTTTAAGAGATACTTTAATGCTTGAGCGCTATTACCTCACTTTTTTATGAGTCTTTAACGTACCTTTAATCGACCCATCATTATCCTCCAATTCAAAGTATAATTCACTAAACATCTTTTCATTTTGCATTCCTGTTTTATGCATTATGAATGCCAAATCATTCACCATAGATATAATTTGAATAAAACAAAGCCACATTCAGTAAAATTCAATATACTTATTTTATAAGTATATTACAATTTATTTTACTCCTAATTATTTAATTACATTTCTTGAATGCTATACATCTGATCCGGCATGTGCTGGCCATCGGGACTACCGGGAGGTTCCCTGTGGGCCAATAGCTCAGTGGGCCACT
Organism: Leptobrachium leishanense; assembly: GCA_009667805.1. Classification (NCBI taxonomy): domain Eukaryota; kingdom Metazoa; phylum Chordata; class Amphibia; order Anura; family Megophryidae; genus Leptobrachium; species Leptobrachium leishanense. The sequence continues at coordinate 126,452,122 of CM019066.1, forward strand.
GCCAGTTTCTTAATCCTCAGGTCAGCTCTGAACTCAGAGTCCGAATCTGGAGCTGGTCTGTATGATAGCGGGCCAGCCCAAGCGCTGCAGCGTGCCTCCCATATACAGGACACACATCTGGGAACGGCACACTGCGGCATTGGCTCCACCCCCTCCAGCATGTCTCGCGAGACTCCTCACCCACGTGGTGCATACTGTGCTCAGTGCTCTTGTCTGCAGGAGTGCGAGGTTGGGCAGTGAGGTGCCCTGGCTCTGCACCAGCTGCTCAGGAACCTGGCTCAGCCCTGGCTGGCCCTGCTCCAGAACCACGAGGTGGCAGCTCTCCTCTACCACCTGCTGCTCCAGCAAAGTCCTGCCTACTACTGACTGGGAGAGCGGGGGAGGCCACGTGCTGGGAGCTGCTGCTGCCTATGGCCTTGCTCCACTCCAGCTTCTCCTTCCACGTGAAGCTGCTCAGCGTGAGGGAGCAGCTCCAGTGCCTCCTGGACACTTTGGCCAGGTACACAGCCAGCCCACCCAGTGCTCTGTGTTTGTGTGACCCCCCTCAGTGCTCTGGGTATGTGTGTTTATGTGACCACCCTCAGTGCTGTGTGTATGTGTTTTGTGACCCCCCCAGTGCTCTGTGTCTGTTTGTGTGACTCCCCCACTGCTGTGTGTATGTGTGACCCCCCAGTTCTGTGTATGTGTGTTTGTGTGACCCCCCAGCTCTGGGTATTTTTGTTTGTGTCCCCCCAGTGCTCTACGTATGTGTGTTTGTGTGACCCCCAGTGCTCTGTGTCTGTTTGTGTGACTCCCCCGTGCTGTATGTATGTGTGACCCCCCATCTCTGTGTATGTGTGTGTCTGTGTAACCCCCAGCTCTGTGTATGTTTGTGTTTGTGTGACCCTCCAGCTCTGTGTATGTTTGTTTGTTTGGTATCATTGGAAAGGCCATGCTCTGGCCAAACATGACCTTCTAGTTACCACGGATCGGGAGATATGTTGGTTCAAAAAATCCCCTTATCTCCACCATAGGATTCCTTAGGAAATTCCTGGGCAACTAGGGGTTACTTGGCTGCATCATTGTCCCATGTGCTATGACATCGGTTGACTAGGGGGGACCTGGAGGTGGGCTGACATCTAAGATGGCAGCCCCCACCAGAAATAAACTGTGGTCAGATGCCGAATAGTGCCGGATCGCGGCCAGGAGCATAAGGGGTTAAAAAAAGGCATCGCTGGAAAAGTCAGACTGTGACCTTTCCAGCGGTGCTTTTCTTGACTTACTAACTCCCGACAATGGGGAGATAGAGGAATCCAAAGTGGACCCCACCTCTCCTACAGGCACTCCCCCCTGGAGGAAACAAAAACAATATGAGATAAGGTGAGTATGAGAAGTGGCTGGGGAGACAGGAAATACGAGAGGTACTGGATACACCAAAACACAGGAGGATAGAGATAAAAGTGCGAAGCAGGAAAAGGGCTGATTAATATACACAGAGGTAAGGAAGGAAGTGAATAGACACAGAGAACTATGGACTGGACAGGAAGGGGGCTGAATAAGAGGCAGTGCCGGATTTATAATTAGGCAGAGTAGGCATGTGCCTACAGGCGCCTGCCACAAGGGGGCGCCTTGCTCTGTGTGTAAAAAAAAATATATATATTTTTTTTACAATTTGCAATAATTTAGACCACTGTATCTCTGGAGCCCTAAAGGATAGAGGGGCGTACGAGGTATCAATGGAAAGGTCAGCTTATAGCCTTTCCATTGATACCAATAGGATAGCTGACTGGCCAAGAAAGGTAACCGAGTGCTGATTTTCAGCATTCGGTTCCCTTTCGGCAGCCATTCTGATCTCTTTGAATTACCCTTATTGTTTAATTCAGAACCTAGACTGTGGCGCTGCGGTGAGGAGAGACAGGGGGACTTTGGAACCTGCTTCCTGAATTGTACACCGCACAAGGTTAAGTGGGGTTGTCATTGGGAAGGCCAGAGTCTGGTATTTACAATGATACCAAACATGACCATGTAATGTGTAAAAATGAAAAAATTGAAAAAAGTAAATGCTAAATATTTTTTTTCTATTCTACAGCAGAGGCAATATATCCTTTTACATATAAAACAAACAATGCTGCTACATTCACTGCATTCTTCCTTTAACCACTACCCCACTGACTCCCTCACTCCCTGCACCCTCTTCTACTATGTCTTCCTTTTCTCTGGTCTCGGAGGAGGATGTCTCAGAACTTCTCATGTCCTCCTGCCCGACCACCTGTCCACTTGATCCCATCCCCTCACACCTTATTCGACCTGTCCTACCAGTTCTCCATGCTTTGACTCATATTTTTAACCTCTCCCTCTCCTCTGGAATCTTCCCTTCTACTTTCAAACGTGCTTTGATCACCCCCATTCTACCTCCCTCTTGAAATACTGTCCAATCTCTCTGCTCCCCTTTGCCTCCAAAATCTTAGAACATCTGGTCTATAACCAGCTCACCAGTTTTCTTGCTGCTAACTCTCTACTCGATACGCACCAGTCTAGCTTTCGCTCCCAACAATCTACTGAGACTGATCTGACCAAGGTGACTAATGATTTAGCTGCCGCTGAAACTAAAGGTCACTTCTCCCTCCATATTCTTCTTGACCTTTCCGCTGCATTTGACACTGTTGATCACCCTCTCCTGCTCCTCACGCTGCGTCAACTTGGCTGACATCAACTCAATGACATTGCTCTCTCCTGGTCCTCTTCCTAACTCTCCTTTCGTTCCTTCAGTGTCTCCTTCGCTGGTGTCTCTTCACCACCAGTTCCTCTTTCAATTGTGGTACCTCAAGGCTCTGTTCTGGGTCCCCTACTCTTCTCGATCTATACCGCCTCTATGGACAATCTCATCTCTTCCTATAGATTCCAATATCACCTTGATGCTGATGACACCCAAATCTACCTTTCCTCTCTCGATCTCTCTCCTCCGGTGTTGGACTGTGTTACAGTCTGCCTATTGGCTGTCTCCGACTGGATGACTTCCCATCTCTTAAATCTCAACCTCTAGAAAACTGAACTTCTCATCTTCACTCCTTCTAAAACCTCCATTTCTGTGCCCATTTCTCTTCAGGTGAATGGTGCCACCATTACTTCTACCTCTCTGGCTCGTTGCCTCAGCTTGCTCTTGGACTCCAATCTATCCTTTACTCCTCACATTCAGTCTCTAACCAAATCCTGCAACTTCCTCCTAAAAACCATTGCACACATCCGTCCCTTTCTTAATCCAGACTCTACTAAAATGCTCATCCAAGCTCTTATTATCTCCCGCCTTGACTACTGTAACCTCCTTCTCTCTGGCCTTAAGAGATCCCAGATTCTCCCTCTGCAGTCTGTAATGAACGCCTGTGCCAGACTCGTACACCTTTCCTCCTGCACCTCTCATACCTCACCTCTCTGTCAATCTCTACACTGGCTCCTGTTTCCTTTAGAATCCAATTCATTATACTGGTGCTCATGTACAAAACTGTCTGTAACCATGCCTCTGCCTACATCTTTTCCCTTATTAGCAGGTAAATCCCATCCCGAACCACTTTGCTCGGCCAATGATCTGATGCTATCAGTTACTCATACCCGCACCCCCAACTTTCGCCTTCAGGACTTCTCTCGAGCTGGCCCTTTTAATGGAACTCCCTCCCTGCAACATCAGACTCATCCATCTCTCCAGTCCTTCCAGAAGTCTCTGAAAATGCATTACTTTAGAGAAGTCCATCAGCTCACTCCATGATCCCCACTGCACATTTCATGCTCCATCTTCCCACTCAGCCCTCATGCAACCCGCTACTATTTGTGGCACTTTATAAATACTCGTAACTGTAACTAATTCGAATAAGGCAACAGATTCTGCCTCTTCTTTTGATTTGAGCTTGGAGAAAAGCAGTTTTTCAGTTTTTTAAATTTTTTTTTTAGTTTTCAAAGCCTCAAAACTAAAATTTAAATAGTAATTTTTACATGTTCCTTTTTTTTGTTTGGGGGGGGGGTAGATGCACTCCACATTTCTGTGCCTACAGGCTGCTGAGGTGCAAATCCGGCCCTGATAAGAGGTAGATGGACTGAACAGAAATAGGAATGAATAACAAACAGGACAACAAGACAAGAAGAAAAATAAGTATACAGATGAAACACAAGAAACTAGAGACCGGGGTAACTGAATATTAAAAGCCCACCACAATTATAGGATTGAGGGGTCCACAATAAGGAGAAGGTATTCAGAGCATAAAGAAGGGGTTTAGCAGTAGTATCTCCAGTAAAATATTTAGCAAAGTGTGATCCAATAAACAAGCTGGGTTCAGTAACAATAGATCCAGCATAGGGTTTGGCAAGTTGTGGTCAAGTAATCAAGCAGGGGTGCGGTAACAATATATCCAGGAGTAGGGGGGCATGGCCGGTGGTGGACATGAACAGACGTGCTTTTGTGGAGCTTCGATCCTTCCCTTACTAAAGGGTATGGACTGCAACGATTCTGGATCAGGATGACCTCTCCTTTCACCCTCCTGCCGTCAACCATCAGGAAGAGCACGCCGGAGCCTGATTTGTCCCCCCTCCGGTTCTGCGACTGGGGCAGGAGCCGTCCCAGGCCTGTTTTCACCATAGGCCGGCGGCCATTTTTGAGGCCTAGTGTGGTCGCGCTTCCTGGTCCTCCCCTACGGCTCCTGCCACCTTGCGGGCTCCCTGGCAGGCATGTAAGCCCTCACATCCATCCCAGTGGCCCATGGGAAGAGGGGGGACTCCGAATGCCGCCCACGACTGTTTGTTCCCCGGATTGGGGATGACAAGCCTGCCACTGGGAGGGACCTGAGGCTCTTTCTAGCGGAGCTGCGGGAGATGTGGAGGTCGGAGCTGGCAGCAATATTTGGATCGGGCATGCCACACACCGGAGACAATCCATCCGGAGGATGGGATGAGGAGGCGCCGGCCGACCTTCTGGATGTGGTCCCGATGGTGGTTCCCAAAGCAAGCACCGGGACCCTAGCAAAGTGGCTGCTGAAGGAGATACCAGTGAGGCGGATGACGGTGCCTGCCAGGAAGGTGGCGGGGAGCAGAGTACCTTGGAGGCCTTGGATCGTGCTGACTATGAGAGGATGGACCAGCCGGCGGGTTCCTAAATTTTCAAAACGGCCTTGGAGGTGCTGCGCATTCCATGAAAGCTGGGTTCAGTTCCCATCTCTCAGCATCGGCCACGCCGTCTCCTAGTGACTTGACTCTGGCACGGGACACTGGGAGCAAAGCTGGTGGGGCCTTCTGCCGATCGCTTATCGGGCGGGCTTTTTTCCTTCATTCACCCCTCTTCATATTTTTGTATGCTGGCTGAACCCCCTGCCCACTTTGGCATGCTCAATGGAGCAATCCGCTCTCCGGGCTCGGCGAGTAAGCATGTCTGGGGCTGCTTGTGCCCCCCCCCACCTGATTTGAACCCTGATGATATTCTTTTGAGACTTACCCCCCTGCAGACACCCCCTTTGTCTTTTGAGTATTTCCCCTACTATAGATATTCATTTCTCTGCTGACCCCTCTGATGCCTTTTATTTTTTGTTTATATTACTTGTTGAGACCCCCCCACTCGGGGAAGACTTTGTGGACGCTTGTCTATGTTACTTAACGCAGTGTTTTTGATTTTTCTACACACCACCTCATGCTGCAGACCCTCTTCCTTTTTTTTTTTTCTCTTTCTCCTTTCTTTTGCCGTTTGGGGCAAACTCGGGTGTGCCATTGTGGCAGCAACCATGGCTCTGCCTGCCATACCTGGCCCTCGAATGCTCCAGCCTTGTGACCTGCACATTTCCATGGCCTCCTACGGTACCTCAGACCTTCAGGAGCGAGCCAGGAAAGTCACATATTTGGCCTTTGCCACCCTTTTTTCATTGTTTCCCTTTTTTTTTTAACGGTCCTGGAGTGCTTTTTGGTGTGTCCCCCCCCACCTTCCGATGTGCCTATGTGTTTATGGAATGTGTTTCTGAGACTTTCTGTGTCGGCGTTATTATACTTTGAGGAGACTCCCGCATGGGGCTGTTATTTTTGTAGACTAGACTTTTGTTGCCCCCCAAATATTATTTTTCCCTTACCCCCTCCCCGCTGAGACGTATTGTTACTTTGGACCCGAGTTCCCCCCTCCCTTGACACTGTGCATTACTATGTGTTTTACTATGTGTTTTCCTGGGACGTCCTCCTCCCCTTATTTCTTATGTCGTTATTTGAGTTTGCATTCTGGCCCTGCGAGGCCATATATGTTGGTTGATTTGTAATCTTTTGCATTAAATAAAAAACTTTAAATTTCATATCCAGCAGTAGGGTTTGGCAAAGTGTTGTCAAGTAAACAAGCAGGAGTTCGGTAATAATAGATCCAGCAGAGGGTTTGGCACAGTGAAGTCAACTAATCAAGCAGGGATGCAGTAAGAATATATCCAGCTGTAGGGTTTGGCAAGTGTGGCCAAGTAATCAAGCAGGAGTTTGGTAATAATAGATCCAACAGAGAGTTTGCAAAGTGTGGTCAAGTAATCAAGCAGGTGGTTCGGTAACATTGGATTCAGCAGAGGGTTTGGCAAAGCGAGGTCAAGTAATCAAGCAGGGGCCCAGTAACAATATATCCATTATATATAGTATGGTTATACATATGTTTTATCAGAGGGGTAATAGTATAGGCAGGGTTCAGAGGCAAATCCAAGTGTCCGGTGGTCAGGATGCAAAATATAGGCTTGTTGCAGCTTGCATGGTGAACAGAACACCGAAGGAACAGCAATGCAAAAGCAAAGCACTGTGGGTGCTCCACCATTTAGTAGGGAAACAAAGGGCCACTTATTGTGAGCACCTGTATGTTCTGCAATGCTGCGGAGAGACCACGGCTGAGCAAAGCATGACAGGAAGAGTGCTACTAGGATACTAAGGGTGGGGCAGCACTGGACTTGCCTTTCCTATGGCACCGGCAGTTAGGTCCACGACACAGTGGGATCAGGTTATAATTTACAATTACAAGCAGCAATGCAGTACTTACAGTGAAAAAAGGTGTTGCAGTGTGTAGTGTGACAGGTCCTTCCGTGTTCTATAAATTCCCAAAACCAACTTTAATTAGTCATGTTTGCCTCTCTCAATGTCTTTGTGTCTTTCAGTGTCGCGTGTATCTATCTGTTTGTGTATTTTTCAGTATCTGTGTCTCTGCCACTGTTTGTCTTTGTATATTTTCCAGTGTATCTGTGTGTCTCTGCATGTCATTGTCTGTCCTTGGCTCTGGTACCTTTATTTAAATTTCTAAAAGGCAACCCTGTGGTCCATTTAGACCAGGGATCTCACGCTCTGGCCTCCCCAATGTAATATGACACCTTAACACTGCACACACATTACTACTAATAGTAATTCATTGATATGCTCTAAATTATATATCGTACTGAATGCATGTTCCAGCAATACAAAATTATTGAAAAAGATGATGTTTGAACATTCTCCAGTCATTGCGCTTTGATGAAAATATGCGTTTCAGAACATTATCTTACTTTTCTTCACCAAGAATGGAACCCAACAATACTACCAAAGCAAGAAACAATATGAGCATTCCTTCTACACAAAGTATGATAGTATCCATTGTATTACACAATGTGCTTTAACAAAGACCCAATACAATTCTATTCACATCACACCTCTATAGAGCAGCACAATATAAAACAGTACCCATTTAAGTCATGTTAAGTGTTTTGATTACACAGAATTCTGGTGATATATTGACTATAACGTGTAAAATAAACACACCAAAAATACTCAGAAGAGCTTTCCACCAGCAATAAAATGAAATTATGCTATGTGGAATTGTGTGTTTATTGACATATCTACTCACAAAGCAGTTATTTAATTCAATTCATCACACTGTGAATTAGCATACTTGGATTAATATTTGCTCAACACAAGACACTCATAAAAGTGTTTGCTATTTTTCAAGTGTGTACAGTTATAGACCAACAAAGTGTATTTTGAATTCCAAATCAGTTAAAGCTTCTGCTCAGGAAGCCTGAAGAATATTTTACCATCACATAGATTTCTGTTTGTGTCATGCTGTTTCTGGCTGCCCTTTTATTAGACTATTTGCCTAATTTATCTAGCACTGCAGATTATGTCATTTTATAACTAATGTGCCTCTGTCACAAAGTATTTACCTTCAAAATGTCGAGCAATGACACTTTAATATTGACATATACATAAAAACATGACATCATTAGAGAATTATAAGTAATTTAACATTGGAGACAGTGTCAGCATTGTACAATACTCTACGGTCCCTATTACATTCCTCGTGCACGCAAATGCGCGAGGAAAAAGCCATTAGCGCATAACGTCGTATTATGACGTTCGCCCAAACGATGCGCGTTAACGTCCAACGCGAGTGGCCCTGCGCAAACCCAGCGCGAGCGCAAGTTCCTGAGCGCATCCTATACTTAACATTGTGAGCGCCAATGCATTAGTACGCGTATGTGCGCATGGTATTACAATCTTTGCGCATCATTTTAACGTCTTTGAAAACCTGGTGTTAACTTACAATCTGAACGTTCTGGCCGAAACGAAATGAACCTGCAAAAAAAAAAAAAAATACAGCACAGTACAGTTACACATTCTACACATACCCAAACAATAAAATTAGTAAATTGTTTAAATTTTTATTTTTGTTGCAGCACATATACGCAGATTGACTTTGACAGACACAACAACCGAAACCTAGCAAATGGTGGTTCTTAATTCTGATTGCCCACCGATTCCTGCACGCAACGGTCATTTGCGCCTGGCTTTGCGCGTTGGATTTGCGCTCGAAAAAAGTTGAAGGCTGAAAAAATGCGCTTGGATCGTAATACCACATTAATTTGCGCGCGCTAACGTTTTTTGCGTGCGAAGAGTGTAATAGGGGCCTACATTGGGGGTTTGGGTTAGCATAAATGGGCATAGGACAATGACAGGATAATAGGCAAGAGACAAATTTGGCAGGAATTTTCTTGGTGGGGGCATCATGTCTATACTATAGGGGCAGAGGATTAGGAAACACCAGGGTCTATGGAACATAACTCATTATCATCAGTCAAGCAAAGCTTGTTCTTGCTATAACAAATGTATTCTAGTGCTAATAATTGTTTTGCTTACATTGCAATTTAGGATCTTGAGAGGACACAAGATGATAGAATTTATAAATCCTTTTTCGAGTTTCGACATGTCTATCTTGTAAGGAGTCCCACCAAATCACTTGTATTAGCGGATGCAAGGCAATTTTATGATCCATTCTAGTTGACATTTGTATAGTCTATGTATTGGTACGTTCTTAGAATGGAATGATATGCCCTACTTATTAAACATTCTTTATTGAAAACATTTTAAAATCCAATTAATAACTCCCCATAGAGAAATAAATTAACAAAGCTATGAATATGTAAATTAAAATGTGAGGGTGCTGAACATTTCGCTCAAGTTGAATTCAAACATGCTTTTATATCCATAATTTGAAGTTCATCATATTTCCGGAGTAACAAGAAGTTTTACCATTAAAATTAAGATATGGACTATTTAATTAGCCATTATCTCTACCATTGGGAATCCCAAATCTTAAGGTTTGAAGCAAAGGCTGGCACTAATTTTGCATGTATCTAGCCCTCATTCCGTTTTATTTGGTGTGCATCATTTCCACATATTTGTGATAAAAGATTCTATTAAAGAATTGCTACTTTATTTGGAAATAGTGAAACCATAGTTTTTTTGATGGTGGTCACTGTAGGAGAACAGAAAAACCACTTGTCAATTGGGTTAAAATGAAAAAGCCAACAAAAAACAATTCCTGTGTTAAAGCATCTACAAACATACAAAAATGTCCTAAAACAGATTATACCACAAATTTGGCTCAATATATAACAGTATTGTATCATCATCAAGTATGCAGAAACAGAATTTGGACATCTGCTATTCAAATCCAAAGTATCTGGAAAGGTATAGAACATTACAGTGGAATATTACCCATGTTCATCTGTAGAAAAAAGGGGGTGATTAAGAATGCCATTGTTTAAAAGGGGAAAAAAGGGGGACACAACATTCTTCTTTGCAAGGTTTCACACTTTCCTCAGGCTTGGAAAATGTTAAGGTTGATTGGCTATACAGTGTGCTAAATCTTCAGCAGGGGAACTGGCTCTGATGATCTGAGTTATTAATTTCATGACAAAAGCAAGCAGGGGGTGTTTTATTTGATTTTCTTATGTATAGTCTCATGGTCTTACCCTCCAGCTCATCACTTCTTTTTTACCAGATGTCTGTATTAATTATAAATCATTGACCTTCATAAACCTATTCTGAGACATCTTTACATACAACTGTGTATTGTTCCTACACCCTTATAGATTAACTAGCATGTGATTTATATAATTATTTGTTGCTAGTTTAAAACAGAATTTATTTGCATAATGTATAATTATATAGCATCATTAAAATACATGTCTCCCAGCCTTTTCTAGTTATACAATGTATGAATTAAATATTGGCTGATGTGCAATGAATATTTTAACAAATGCATAATCTGGTAATAAAGTATAATATTGTATCAATTTTTTGTTGGGTCTTAAATTTACTTACTTTATGTTACTCATTTTAAGGCTACATGGTCTGCAAAACTCTAGTACTTGCAATCACTCACAGTCCATACAAAAGTATGGATTGTTGAAGAATCATTGACATGATCTTTTTTATGTATAGCATGCTACCTACCATCAAATAGTGCAACTGGTGGGTTAAAAGATACAGGTGCACGGTTGTAAGAGCTACTATATATGAGGGTTACTATTCCTTTGCTTGCTCACCTGTTTGCCTCAAAAAGGTGCATCCTGAATTGTTGAAATTGGAGCATACCTGTGCTTTACCAAACAGGTTATCATAACTTATCCCGTAATCAGCCTTGCTCCAGAGTGGAGTTTGGCCCAGGCATTGAACTATATTGTAGGTTGTAGACAACAGAGCCTGATGGAGAGGATTTGTTTGGGCATGAATTAGTGGTGTAGGAAACACGGTTAGAAGCACTGCAATCACGGCAAAGTGGAAGAAAAAATAACAAAAGCTCTGCATCCAATACAGATTCTGATCTAGCGTAATATTGAATATTAACTGGGTTTTTGCAGCTTGCCAGAAAATGCCCTAATTTTTTTTTAAAAATCTTATCTTTATGGCCGAGATCTACCTCTTGTAAAGATAATGAACTATTTCTTTACTTTGTCAGGGATAAACTAGTCACATTAAATCTCTATGTAAATGAAAGGGTCGGACCAATCCAGGGACAGTGGGCTATTAATGAACCTGGGGTCCCTGGCTACCATGACTGTACAAACATCAGCATAAGAGAAAACCTAATTTTCAACAATGTCCTTAGATGCAATAGGGAAGGGAGTGTGGAATGGCTGGAAAACTATAACTTATAACTGATATCAGTCAGCCAGGAAAGTGACACATGATGCTCCAAGACTTTAGAGACACTACGTATGACTTGGCCCATTGGGAAATGGAACCAAAAGGAAATATGGAGAAGTGGAGACTTCTTGAAGACAGGAAGAATACACATTTGGTCATGACAGGTAAGGCCCTAACTAACAGCGTGAAGGGAAATATGGAAAGGTGCTATGAATTGACCAAAATGTTGAAAATATCTTGTGCTGATAACTTTGTCATATACTTTAAATTACTATATAAAGTATACAAAAATATATACTGTTGTTACAGTTGTTACAGAAATACAATGTAATAAAATGCAAGATATTAAAAAGTAGCACAAATATAAAGATTAACAGAAAATAAATATATTCACTAAGTTACATGTTTACAGGTGCATTCTGTATTGAGGTATGTTAATAGGGAGCTCTTAAGTGACTTTAGACTGGGGAAGATTTGATGGTGTCTGGAAGGTTATTCCAGGTTTGCGGTGCCCTGAAGGAAAAGGAGGATCGAGCCACTTTCTTTTTATATTGTCGTATTGCAAGTAAGTCGCAGGTCTTGGATCGGCGGTTATAGGATGAGGGAACGGCTGGGGGAAGCAGCCTATTCAGGTAGGGTGGTAGCTTCCCAGAAAAGCTCTTAAACACCAGGTTGGAAAGGTGAAGAGTGTGTCTAGATTCCAGCGACGGCCAGTTTAGGGGCTAAATTGCAATCTTCGCTCAAACGTTTGCGGCAGCGCAAAAAAACATTAACTCAAGAGGTAAAACCAGGGCCTGAGTCCTGCAGGAACGTGTGGGAACAGAGTTCCCCTACTTCTCCTGCAGGAGGAACTCAAGCGGAACGCAGGCACATCACCTCTGACCCTGCACATGACTTCTGCTGGTCTCTCTCCCGCTCTGAGCTTGCTGCCCTCACTTGAATCCTCCAGGGAGTCTCACACAGGCAGCGGCCCGGACCTGTTGTAAGGCACTTTTTTTTATCTTTTGTTTACTGTGTGTCAGGCTGAGGATTTACTGGCAACTTTAGAGCTCGGCCCGGCACAATCTAGATGATATCGCTGGATTCCCTTCCCCGTCTCCTCCATGGGCAAGCCAGCTGAGACTTCAGAGGCTCCCCCCCTCCTTCCTGTCAGTCAATCAGTAAGAGAGGCAAAGCGTGGGTGCTGAGCTGAGTCCAGTGCACACACACACACACACACACACACACACACACACACACAGCCAAGGAGAAGCAGGTAGAGGTTAGAAAGTCCTAAAGAAATCTTATTTAAATGATTGATACTGCTCCCCCATAGGAGTTATCCAGGAAGAAAGAGCCCTAGGTGTACCTGGTGATGTACACAGAGGCTCTGCTAGTGCATAAATTAAGGTATTGTTTGTATCCCCCACCCTTCACCAAAGACTGTATAAAGTAATTTTTGGCTTTGGTCAGAGTGCCCTGTGTTGCGATTCTTTTTTTTTTGTTTTGAAAATAACATTTTCATCTTTTGTGTTTCTCTAATGCAGTGTTTCCCGCACCTCTCCTCAGGTACCCCTGACAGACAAGTTTGACAGATATCTGAAGCACAGCACATGTGGTAGGATTTGCTGCTCAGTGATTGCAGGATTAAGGCTAGGGTCAGACTAACGCATTTTTCGCGCTGTCCGTGAAAAAGTGCGTCCGAACGCATTGACGTATTTTTTTAATGGAATGCTCAAAAACGGTCAGACGACGCGCATTTTCGTGTGTGATTTTTTACGGATCCAAACCAGGAAACTTTGGGTGTCTGGACATTATGTTGGCCAGACATGAGCAGCGTCTGACGTCTCCTAATCACGCACATATGCCGCTAGCAGACGCAGCGCACTCCGTACGTCAGTACTAGCGGTTCTGCGTTCTCAAAAAAATGCGTTCATTTTCCACTTGCGTTGCGCGGCCGTACTTCGTATATTGGCCGTCATTGTGAGTCATTTGCTGCTAGTGCGGCCGTGATTAAGTGCGCCTAAACGCACGTTAAAAGAGCGCTAGTCTGACCCCAACCTAAGGCTGCATTTCCCCAAGTTAAACCTTAAAATCTGGTTTGTTAGATGGTCCCGAGGACAGGTTTGGGACACACTGCTCTAACGTTAAGTAGAAAAAAAAAAATCTTTGTCTGAAAGTGGTCTTCAGCGATTCTAAAACTATTTTTGGATTGTTAGCTCTTGGACACCAATTGCACCTTCCATCTGGGGCCTCTTTTAGAAATGGCTTGGTATAAATCTGTTTACCAAACAAAAAAGGCTTCTTCCTCTCATGTTTAAAAAAAAAAAATACAAACTTAAATATCTGTGTTCTTTATCTACAGTGGTCACAGATACAGGTACACAGAGCTGACTGAGTGATGCCTCAGTGCAGCTTTATTGTATCATACACTATAGGGGTCACAAAGCATGTGTTTTGTACGTCTGCACACTTTGTAGGCCTCCACAGTGTATCTGTAGCCTGATCTCATTTTTAAGGCTTCTTGTGGGTCTACATTAACCTGTTGGACACTCATTCCTGGCTGGCTATAGGTGCACGGAGTTGCATCCTGTAGGTTGCCAGCCAATTCTGGTTGGCACCAGAAGTGGAATGCCATTAACACTTACCTGCTGAGTCTGCTATGATCACCAGAATCAGGGCCCTCCATATGTTTTGGAACTATATTTCCCTTTGGGTTCAGTTAGCCTGATGAGGGGCTGAGCATCATGGGAGATGTAGTTCCAGAACATCTGGAGGGCCATGGTTTTCTGCCTCTCACCTAATGGCCGGCTGGGTGTCTTGGGTATGGGAGATATTATTTAACATAGGGGATTATTTACACCCACCCTGGTGTTTGCTGAAATTGCTTTAAACTATAAAGAAAAGCATTTGAGAGTTTTCCTCTTTCTTAGGTCTGAAGCAAAACCTGAGAAAGAAAAGAAGTATCAGGTTAGTACAACATAAAGGTATCATTGCATCACATTACTCTGGGATTTTGTAATCTTATTTATTTTTCTCAGTGGTATGATTTAGTGGTGAAAATTTGACTGTTTTCTTGTGTGCCCATTATTATTTATATACATACATTATTTATATATTTTATAACAAAATGGGACTGATTTTATTTCCCTAATTGTAATGTAATAAAATGGTAATGGGCCCTATTCCCTAGTTTGAACAAAAATGGGGACCTTAACAGTGAAAAACTGCACCTGCTGGTTTCCCCATAGCGTCCCCATGTTTATGCGGTATTCCCGGAGCAGGCGCTACCTTGGTACCTTGTCCCGGAACGCAGCGCTAACAGCAGGGATACTTGCAGCATCGCTTCTGCGCTGCAGCAAGTATCACCTCCAATAAGGTTTGCGCTTCCAGGGTGACGTGTCCTGTGCATGTGCAATTGGTGGGTGAGATATGACACGCATGCTCATTGTGGAAATCTTCGGTGAGTTCCCTCACTTTTTTCCCCAGGATTTGACCCCTGGGTAAAACCATTTGCGGCGAATCTCGTATTACATAGTCAGCGCAACAAATGCGCGCAATCGTCTACCACGGGTGAACCTGCGCGAACGTTGCACGAGCTTACTGTACGTCGCGCGTCCTATACTTAACATTGTGAGCGCAAATGCGAATGTGCGCTGGTATGAGGATGGTATTACAATCTATTCGTGGTAATTACCGCATAGCCTTTGCGCGCATCATTTTAGCAACTCCTAAAAGCTGGTGTTAATGGAAAATCTGAACAACCTGGCCAAACCCAAATACACCAACCCAAAAAAAAAATATCTGCAAAGTATAGTTACACATTCTACTCATACCAATAAAATGGAGAAGTTGTGTGTGCATGTATTATTGCTGCAGCATATATGCTCAAATTGACTTTGGCAGGTGCAAAAACTTAACGTGAGATAATTGTGGTTCTTAATTCTGATTGGCTGAATCGTATGAAAAAAACAGTGCGCACATTGATTTTTGCGCACGACGGTACTGCGCGAGCAGTTAGGCGTGTCCTGTTTGCGCACGCTATTGATCACCGGATGAAAAGACGCACGACTGTAATTCCAGCGTTAATTTGCGCGCGCAAAAGTTTAACGCTTGGCGCAAAAAAATCACGCTTTGCGCTAGGGTTTTTCGCGAAGAATGTAATTTAGCCCTAGCTCTTTTAACATGTCACAATGGTGGGTCATGTAGTTACATTGTAGCACAAAGCGGCAGAATGAGTTATACAATGTGGTAAGTTTCTGGAGGTGTGTTTGCAGGGCTAAATTACGATCCTAGCGCTAAAACGCAGGCACTAGGGAGGAAAAACCTGCGCCTGCAGTTTTCCCCCCTAGTGCCCGCGTTTTAGCGCTAGATTACAATGCAGGCGCTAAAAAAGCTGCCTGCACTGTTTGCGGGTGCTAAGCCCCGGGATACGTGCTGCAGCGCTAAGCGCAGTCGAGCATCGTCTCAATGGAGTCCATAGGACCTAGATGGGGCGATGGTAATTTGTGTAGTTTAGGTGCTGTACCAAAGAGCATCGTAACAGTTTTGTCAGTATTTAGAGAAAGTTTGTTATCTGCAATCCACTTTTCTACCTCTGTGAATTGTTCTTGCAGCACGGCCTCCAGTTGTGGGAGATTTGGTTTGCTGGTATAGATTACAGTGTCGTCTGCGTACATGTGTACAGTTGAGGCTTTGCAGATGTTGGGCAGATCATTTATGAATATTGTGAATAACAGGGGGCCGAGTATCGAGCCTTGGCGTACACCGCAAGTGACTGGGAGGGGGAGGGAGGAGCTGCCAGAAATGGACACATATTGCAACCGATCAGATACATATGATTGAAACCAGTTTAGCATGCGATCACTGTCACGACAACTACGCATGCACTATGAAAGGCACAGGGTTAAGCAACTCACTATCCGTCTATCCTAGATCCAAATAATGACTACGTGGACAACAATCCCCCGCGCGCACGTGCCTAACTACCTCAACAACGCCTCCGCTCGCGACACGCACATAAAGCGAGATGAAGTGGTCCCAGGATTGCAATGCCGTACCCGTCTTCTCTCGACCTGGGGTAGCGACTACGTTTTTTTACACAATCCTTACACCCACTTTCTTACTCTATTTGTTATGCTGCCACCAGATCTCACGAACACTAAGTGTGCTACAGCGAGAGACGCAAGGATAAGCAATCCACTATCTGTCTATCCTAGACCCAAATAATGACTACGCGGACAACAATCCCTGCGCGCTTACCCAACCGTTCCCAGCCACCACAACTCACAATTTAGTAGATACTCGAGCTTAAAACAAAAAACAATAATCCAGTCCCTTCAGTTAGCGTGGATCAAATTAGTCAGAGCAGAACTTAATAAGTTGTATTTATTATGATATCCAAAATTATGTCTATCACAGTGCATTTAGAGTTACAGAAGAAATATGGATATAATATTCATTAATTACACACAAACAGCAAATAAAAGAAACAGGATTAAAACCACAGAGCCATACTCACATCAGTAAGCTAACAGGAGCATCCATGTCCCCCTGGGTTGGCAATTTGAAGACTGGCACAGCTTCTCATGTTCTTAGGTGACCCCACAGAAACAAGCCCTGAGCCCATGCTTGGCTCAGGTATATATAGGCTGCCTTGTCCTTCTGGAGGACAGCCCCTATTTTCTACTTTCATGCACCACAGGATGTAGCCCACCAAAACCCTTTACCGCTAGAGTCCTGCCAGGAATAAAGTCTGCAGAGCTGACTAACCCTGGATGCACCAAAGTTACTTCAGCCACTGTATCTCTTAAACCCACAGATAATTGAGTCTCGACAATGACTTCTTGTTGGTTTATGTTGGCACTGCCCTCCGATCTGGTCACAAACAGGACAGAGGGTGATGCTGTGGCTTGTCCTCCCCCAGCTGTGGATGCAGGCTTCTTCCTCTGTGGGCACGCTGCCAGGAGATGGTTGACAGTGTTACAAATAAAACAGCGACAGCTCACACTTCTTCCAGGTGAAGAAGGACTCGTTCCCCCCTCCCCAGCAGAGACTGGCACAGGGGGATGCTGCCGCCATGATGTTGGGGGGTTGTGATGAGTTGGGCTCGCCAGCTTCCAGGGCCGTCTCGGGTTTGTGATCCAGAAGCCATTCCTGGATCTCAGGTGGGCACAGCTGCACGAACTGCTTCTTGATTAATAGGTCTTCAAGGGCATCCAAGGTGTCAATCTTCAACCCCCTGACCCATTGACGGAATAGGGTGGTCAGGTGGCTCACGACTGCAGAATAGCGCTCCGCGGCCTGCTTCTGCAAGGACCTGAACTTTTTACGATATACCTCTGGCGTGAGGTTATACCGCCTCTGCAGCGCAGCTTTAATCGCCTCAGAGTCCTGGTCACTCTCAGCTGGTAATTCTGCAAAGGCTTCAAGCGCTGGACCTTTTAGTCCAGGAGTGAGGTACCTGGCCCATTCCTCCTTGGGCAGCTGGTACTGTCGACAAGTCTTTTCAAAACTTCGCAGGAACACATCCAGGTCCCCATCTTTGTCCAGAGTGGGAAAGTTCTCGGCACGGGGTCTGGGCATAGAGAGATCTGCAGTGCCCACAGGGGCAGTAGATAATGGCGTTCTGCCTGCCTGTGCCAGAGCGAGCTGATGTGCCCGTTCGGCTTGGCGCTCTGCCGCTTCTCGCTCACCCGCAGCCCTGCGCTCCACAGCTTCCCGCTCAGCTTGGCGCTCTGCCACTTCTCGCTCAGACTCAGCTCTGTGCTCCGCAGCTTCTCGTTCAGCTCGGTGCTCCTCTTGCTCTTGGTACTGCAGGATGAGCTGGAGCCGCGTCTGCAAGTCCGCGGAGTCCACATGTTTTAAAACAGTCTGCAAGTATGTATCCAGGGCCGTCTCACCCTTGGGCGAAGCACTTGACACTCTCCTTTCCACTGGACTTGCGCTTCCGTCGGCTGGGTCAAGCGTGGTACCCTGCTCTGCTGCATCCTGGACTGCTCGCCTCGCCTCATAATCCTTGAGGGCTTGCAAAAGTTAATCTCTGCGTTTGTCTTTCGTCAAATTGCTTTTTCTTTACACAATTGTTCCAGCACCTTTTTTGATGGTTGTTGCGTCATTCTCACTCCTGCCAAATAAAAGATAGCACAGAAAAACAAAGAAGGGGGAGGGAACTGCTGTGTGTAACTTCTAATAAATGCACTGAGTTCTGCTCTGGAAATTGGAA
This sequence comes from Leptobrachium leishanense, assembly GCA_009667805.1. NCBI lineage: Eukaryota > Metazoa > Chordata > Amphibia > Anura > Megophryidae > Leptobrachium > Leptobrachium leishanense. Next base: position 126,470,744 of record CM019066.1, read on the forward strand.
AACCAATTTCTTTAGTATCTGGATCTATGCTGCTTCACAGACCCAAACACTAACCTGATATCCCACCGCTTGCCAGCAGTTGTCACGACAACTATGCGTGCACTACGAAAGGTGCAGAGTTAAGCAACTCACTATCCGTCTATCCAAGACCCAAATAATGACTACGCGGACAACAATCCCCCGCGCTCATGTGCCTAACTACCCCGACAATGCCTCTGCTCACGACACGCACGTAAAGCGTGATGAAGTGGTCCCAGGATTGCAATGCCGTACCCGTCGTCTCTCGACCTGGGGTAGCGACTACATTTCCCACAATCCTTACACCCACTTTCTTATACTATTCGTTATGCTGCCACCAGTTCTCGTGAACACTAAGTGTGCTACAGCGAGAGACGCAGGGATAAGCAATCCACTATCTGTCTATCCTAGACCCAAATAATGACTACGCGGACAACAATCCCTGCGCGCTTACCCAACCATCCCCAGCCACCGCAACTCACAATTTAGTAGATACTCGAGCTTAAAACAAAACAATAATCCAGTCACTTCAGTTAGCGTGGATCGAATCAGAGCAGAACTTAATAAATTGTATTTATTATGATAATCAAAATTATGTATATCACAGTGCATTTAGGGTTACAGAAGAAATATGGATATAATATTCATTAATTACACACAAACAGCAAATAAAAGAAACAGGATTAAAACCACAGACCCTTACTCACATCAATAAGCTAACAGGAGCATCCGTGTACCACTGGGGCTGGGGATTTGAAGACTGGCACAGCTTCTCACGTTCTTAGGTGACCCCACAGAAACAAGCCCTGAGCCCATGCTTGGCTCAGGTATATATAGGCTGCCTTGTCCCTCTGGAGGACAGCCCCTATTTTCTACTTTCGTGCACTACTTTTCCCAGACTTCCCTTTCCTGAGCACGCTCAGTGCACTTCGTCATTAATTTGATTCCCAAAGTTTGTCTCTAGGGATCAAAGGAGATGATTGCTTCTTTGAAATTCCCTGGCCCCTTGCAGCTTGGTGCCACACCGTCTGTAGGCAGGACTCCAAGATGTGAATATAGGATACAGGACTTCCCAGTTCACCAAATGGGTTATTGCTTTTATTCACACCTTTTGATGGCTTCACAGAGAAAACAGTCACTGACCTGTTAATCATTTCCTTTGAACAGGCTAGAAACTCAGGCATTGATTCACTAGGCAGCTGGGCCAACTGGGCACTTCCCAGATATGGACAGACCCAGATATGAATATGCCTATGTAGAGGAGATATCTATGTACAGGTATATAGATACATAGACACAGGTAGATACGTCTATACCTATCACGATAGAGATACAGATCCAATCTGTCACAATCACCAATACCAGAGTTTTTAAAAATCAATATGAATAGATGTCTACTATAATTTTGCTATAATTGGGCTCATTTCGTTTTGTGTCCTCTATTGTATTGGTAAGTCTTCTTTTGTTTTATGGAGCACTATGATCCTAGAGCAGTGGTTCCCAACCACGGTCCTCAAGTACCCCTAACAGGCCAGATTTTAAGAATTACCTTGGAAAAAAAGCAGACTGAATGCTGCAATCACTGAGCAGTAAATCATATCACCTTTGCTGGGGTTCAGATATCTGGAAAACCTGACCTGATAGGGGTACTTGAGGACCGCGGTTGGGAACTATTGTCCTAGAGGAATGTTGCTTCATTTCATCGTATACAAGTTGTATGTGATTGAAATGACAAAGTCTGATTTTGATTTGATTCTGACATGACGAAAGGGAAACCACTGATTTTATTGACAAGAAAGGTGGTACACAAGGAGTGGCATGCACTAATGGCAGACTGGCGAGGATCTGTGTACTCAAGGACCGGCAGAGACAGAGGGAGTGGTGGAGTTAGTCATAAATCGATTTACAGCCCTCTCAGGCTATAACAGCCTTCCAATGAGTATGAACATTTTCAATACAGTTGCAACACCGAAAACGTGCAGGCTAAATGTTACATATTCCAGACATGTGTAGATTTCATTAACAAGAATAAGACGTGTCTACTTCATATTAATAAATGATACATTGAATGCCACAGCACATATTTTACTTTGTTACGAAGGTATTAAACTGTGCATGTTTTTTGATTAGGAGAAAATTGTTGATTTATCATTTGGCTGTAATCTGCAAATTGAATTGCTCCCAAGATAAATAACTGAAGCCTTTTCTAGTCTATGTTCTGTAATGCACTGATGAAAGATCACATCTGTACTTGAATTCCACTCTGAGCATATAACCAGAAAGTTTAAATCTAATCCCATTATTTAGCCAATTAATGAGTCATCTTTATTTAGCCATCTGTTTGTTTCCCTACATTACTGTTAATCTATAATGATAACTTAAATGCATTGTGGCATAGACTTCATGTGGAAAATTACTAGCTATGATTTGCAAACAATGCATTGGATTAAAATTGGTACTAATGTTAATGTAATCTTTCCAACGTAAACTAAAACTGGTAAATGTATCACTTCTAAAAAAAAAAAAAAGGTGAAAATGTGGTTTTATTGAACACCATCCTTTCAAACACACATTCAAACATTGTTATGTAGTCTGTATTGGTCAAAATTGTGGTATCAATGTTTGTCATACTGTGAAGGCCAAATGCAACTTTAGAAGTGCCACTCACATGGCTTTAGTCACCCATTGAATCCAAAGATGCTCTGCATAGGCTGCCAGTTTAGAGACTCAATGCAAGGTGTTTTATGACTATTTACTGACTATTCTCAAAATAAACCAACCTCTAAAAGAACGGTTATTAGGAAGGAAATGCTGCCCCTCTAGTCTCATACCCTTGACCCAAGCCTAGCTGACCTATGCATGAATAAGTAACCTATTCCAAGAACGCCGAACAGCAGTGAAAAGTTGGTGAAATGCCCAGATATTCGGTGCTTTAGTTCGGCAGGTTTAAACAGGTGAATCCCATAGGTTTAAATGTAAAAAAAAATCCAGTTTTTATAAATTTGATTCAAACGTTTATTCTTTTCATTTGCAGCAAAAAGTATTTTTATTAATTAATTTTTTAGAATTTTTTTAAGCCTTTTTCGGTGATATTTTTGATTCCGAGTGTTTTTAAATGCCATTTTTAAAACTCTGTAACAGACCTTTATATTATTATTAACAGGACCTTATATAGTATTTCCATGCATTTTTATGCATTATTTTTGTTTAAAATGCCTTTTAAAAATTGTGTTGTTTTTTTTTTAGCCCTGTTTGGCGGTCTGTTCAGCGAATCGTTGGCTGCTTTTGGTGGGTTTGCAGCAGTGTTCGGCGGATTATCGGTGGAGTTTTGGTTGTTTAATGGATGCGTTTGGCAGTTCTATCGGCGGCGTTGGATCCATTCAACCCACTTCGGGGACCCTTCGGTGAATGCTGAAATCACCGCAGGGACGGCAAATTCAGCTCATCAAGTGCGCCGAATGAAAGAGCACCTAAATTTTGGTGCTCTTCGAATAACCCTTTTATTCTACACAAACTAGAATTTAAGGTATATTGTTATCTTTAGTTTTCCAGCAGCAAGGCCCAACCTGATGATGCATTTTTCTCCAGTCTCAGATTACACTTCATACACTATCAGGGTTATTGAAAGATATTCGAAAAGTCACTGCACATTCGGTGACTTTTTGTTCCCCGCAGTACGGTGCAATTCGGCGATCCTAGTTCGCTGACTTTGCGGTGTATTCAGCGAGCACCAGAGGGCCCCCCGTAGTGCAGGGAAAACTCACCGCAAACCCACCAAACACTTACCGAAAACCCGCAGAAACAGCTGGATTAACCAAGCCAGACACGCCGGAGAAACCCCACTAACCGCCGATCACAGCGCAGAGCCGCCGCCGGAAAAAGGCGACCCGCAGACGAACGAGGTAAAAAAACAAAACAGTACGGTTGAAAGTTTGAAATTTGAAACGCTGTTTGCAAAAAAACTACTGAACGAAAATGTCTGGAATTTACATATAAGATCCAATGAATGATAATAAAAAGGTCTGTTACAAAAAAAATTAAAAAAATTTGAACTGAACAGGATAGAGATATAGAGATATAGAGATATATATATAGAAAACCAAGAGACCCTGCACTCCACATACCACGATACTTGCTCCGGTGACCACAATCCGACTGCAAAGTAGAACATAGAAGACCAAGGTTCTGAACACACACGGAGACTTCTTGTTTAAAGAAAAAATAGGTTTTATTATGGTAGCATAATTCGACGTTCCAGTCTCTGCTGGGACTTCCCTCAGGAATAGCATACCAGAGGAAAGGAACACATTTATCCACAACAAATGATTTAGACTTTACAGGTGTGTCTGCTCTGCCCCGGAATCCGGGGGGGGGGGGGTGGTGTTGTTGTTATGATCATGTCTGTAAACAATATGTGGTGCAATTGAATAGCCCTAATCGTGCACTGCTTATTGTGTTGTATGGTTGCTATGTATGTATGGTTGCTATGGCTACGTAGCATGCTACGACGGTCCGTCCCCCGGTTTCCAGGGCAGGACGGACACACCTGTAAAATCTTAATCATTTGTTGTGTATATATGTGTTCATTTCCTCTGGTATGCTATTCCTGAGGAAAGTCCCAGCAGGGACTGAAACGTCGTATTATGCTACCATAATAAAACCAATTTTGTGCTCAAAAATAAACACTTCAAAAACAAAGAAAATTCCTAGCCGTGTCTTTCAGGACCAGGAAAGATTCCTCTGCTTCTGGGGACCATTTCACCATTAAATTCTTCCCTTTGGTAAGGTCTGTCAACCGGGCCGCAAGAGTTGCAAAGTTTGGGATAAACCTCCTGTAGTATCTCGTTATCCCAAGGAAAGCTCTGACTTGTTTTTTGCTGGTGGGACGTGGCCACTCCTGAATAGCTTCTACTTTGTTTAGCTGGGGTTTTATGACTCCACGCCCAATCGTGTAACCTAAATATTTGGCTTCCTCTAACCCCAGGGCACATTTTTTTGGATTAGCTGTGATACCTGCTCTACAGAGAGTTTCCAAGACAGCTTGGACTCGAGGAAAATGAGATTCCCAGTCAGTGCTATGTACTACTATGTCATCCACAGACTCCAAGTCATAATATGCTTTCTGTGATTCATCAGTTAGCAAGGGCGCCACCAGTCCTGCCCACCATGTCTTAGGCCATGCTTCCCTCTCAGTGGTTCTTTCAAATGTTAACAGGAAGGCCTCTGGATCATCCTCTGCTGTCATCTTGGAAAGGAAGCGGCTGACAATGGATGGGTGAGGAGTTGTCTGAAGAATCTGCAGCTTGCAGGGGAGACCTCTGTGCCAGAGTCTGCACCACCTCCGTCAGAGTCTTGCGATCGCCTTCAGCAGCAACTGCAAGCTTTTCAAACAACATTTGTGTCTGTTCCTGTACAGCACTGATCTGCTGATGTGTGTGCGTGTGCAGCACCTGAGTTTGCTTCTGCAGAGCATTTAACATGTCCCGCTGTGTAGCATTAGCCTGTTGCTTTGCTGCATTAGCCAACACCAACTGTTTTATAACGTCCTCCATTTTTATTTTATTTTTTTCACTTCAGGGCCCTTTAAATAGCAGGATCTTGCTATCACTTGCCCAAAGTTCTCCACCATATGTGAGCTGGGAAACAGGTAGCGGGTGCAATTGCTCTCTGGGGTGAGCACTCTTGAAAGGTTCGGAGACCAGACCAGTGACTTTCCATCAAACGGTGGTACATTTATTGCAGCAACACACAGGCTATATACCGTGCTGTACAGTGCTCAAAAATAAACACTTCAAAAACAAAGAAAATTCCTAGCCATGTCCCAGCACTAACTAAACATACAATAGCCCTGACTAACAACCTGTGCAAACCTAGTGTTTGTCAGGCTTCAGCAAACCAGCATGACCAACCTTGTGTTCCAGCAGATAGAGACCGTCTGCTCCCCAGGTTCCAAAGCGATGTCTGTTTGCCTCACCTGCACTAAATTGCCACTGAGGCCAACTGCAAAACCAGGGGCTTAGAGGTTCCGGAAGGTGTAAGAGAGAAATCTGGGTGACACATAAACCCCCGGACATGACCTTTCCTTGCTCTCTACATGACGCCCTGTTACAATATATATATATACATATATATATATATATATATATATATATGATAAAATAATATTTCCTGATGAAAATCCCTGTGAGGACTGAAATGTTGAATCAATAAAAAAAGTTTTTTTTCCTTATTACTCAGTCTCCGTGTGGCGGGTTACCATTTTGAGTGTATAGTGGAGACCACTTCCCAGCACCGGAGCATGAATTTTCTTGAAAATTTAGTGCGGAGAACGTGGATAAGTATATATATATACATAATAAAGTTTATAATTGTAATATATATATATATATATATATATTTATATATTAAGTAACAGATGGCCAGGCACTCGTATCCAATTAAGTAGCGGAGGCTGTGGCTGCTCCGGGAGTAGTTTCTGCCCCGGTGCTGTCCTCCTTGCAATATCAATATATAAACAATAAGTAGTAAAGGCAGGCAGAAGGGGACTTGCTTAAAAGACCAAAATTTATTTATTACATTTAAATAAATTTGGCGTTTTAGCCCCTAAAAGCCTTTATCAAGGTAAAACATTAATGTTATAGAAGCGATATATAGGTAGATGAAATAACACTTACCAATAACTTTCCCAACGCCCGGTGCGCCTTGCGCCTGGGAAACCCGGAAGTGCCCGGCAGGGGGATGCGGTGACATTATAAGGCCGTGACAGGCTGCTGCGTTGCCATGGCGAACATGGGTGCGGAGATGGGAAGCACAACCCATACATACAGAGATATTAAAATCAAAAAGGGAAATGCATCATAGGTAAAGGCAAAAACACAGGAGGAAATTATAACAGAACAGAACAAGATAAACCGTGCATATAATAGTGCATAACGGCCTGCAGGATAGTAGCGCACAGTCTCAAAGTATAAAAAACATGGGGAAAAAAACTGAGTTAGGGAAATCAAAGCAGGAGAAGGATTTGGGAATAAACATAGACTCCAAATAAGTAACAATGCGCAATGTCAAACTGCAGCCGCCAAGGCCAGCAAGGTATTGGCATGCATTAACAGGGGAAATCGCTCTCTGATGAAAACATAATTTTGCCTCTTTATAAATCAATGGTAAGATGCACCTTGAATATGACGTGCAATTTTGGGCACCTGTCTTAAGAGATATTACAGAGCTAGAAAACGTGCTGAGACGGGCAACTAAATTAATAAGGGGAATGGAAGGTTTAAGTTATGAGGAAAGGCTAACAAGTTTAAACCTGTTTAGTTTAGAGAAACGGCGCCTTAGAGGGGATCTGATAACCTTATATGAATATATACGGGCCATTCTAAACCATTGTCTGGAAACCTATTCATTAATTGGATTATACATAGGACATGAGGTCACCTATTTAGACTGGACGAAAGGAAATTCAGCCTAAAGCATAGGAAGGGTTATATTACGGTGAGAACAATAAAGCTGTGGAATTCTCTACCTGTTGAGGTGGTTGGGTCAGAGACTGTACAGACTTTTAAACAACGACTGGATGACTTCCTGCAGATACAGAATATTAAGGGTCATAATATTTAATATGTGGGTGAGCTTCTTGATCCAAGGAGAAATCTGACTGCCATTCTGGGGGTCAAAGAAGGATTTTTTTCTCAGTATGTTGCATACTGGCTAGCGCTTCAGACTGGGTTTTTTGCCTTCTTTTGGATCAACAGCAGTAGGTGATGTGTGGAAGGCTGAACCCGATTGAACCCGATAGAAGCATGTCTTTTTTCAGTCTTTGTAAGTATGTAACTTTTAAAGTTTTGGATGTTTTAAGCAAGTCCCCGTGTGCCTCCTTTTACTACTTATTTTATACATGATTATATTTATGTATATATATATATATATATAGTATATATATATATATATATATATATATTATATATATATATACAGTATATATATATATATATATATATAGTATATATAAAGCAAAGCCTTGATGTGCAATCAAAGTACTCTAGGTATCATACCTCGTGGAAATCAATTTGAGAGATCTCTACATCCTTTTATCTCAATATACACTCTGCTCTACCTTTTGATACAAACCCCTAGGCCAATTTCCTTCATGTTGATACTAAAAGGGGTGGTCATTTCATTAATTCCATTTTGTAGCGTTGTTTCAATTGTTGTTCAAGAGCAAGCATGTGTTCTATTCTTGGAGAAAGCTCATTTGTTCTCGAGCATACTTTTGAGTCATTTGAAGTATTTTATTATTGAAAGATATTAAAGGTCAAGTCATGAACCTCATCTATAAAAAGGTGTTTCTACAAATAGCAGCATATGTAACATTCTGATAAAATCAAAGAACCTCAGCATAAAATAAAGCCCTGTTTTCTCAGACATCTGTTTGAGCAGAGTAATCTTATACAGGTATATTTTTTCCTGTTTCATTTTTTTCGTGCAAGTCAAGTTAATTAGGAAGTTAATCAGGGACAAGAAAAAAAGATGGTGGGAAAAATAAAATCACGATACACAGAATCGCTTTATATATCATGCTGTATATATCTTCAATGCATATCTATTAAAACAATATATTACACACCATGCTGAACAACTGTCACAATGTTCTTCTATTTTTACATCAGAGAATGTTTTATTAAGATTGGTATAAATTGATTGACTTTATTATAAGTAACATTATCATCATTAGAATAACAATTTTGTATTGCAGTAAAAGAATGAAGTAGTCCAGGATGGACAAATATGCAGAAAAAATTATTTCTGCTATTGTTGCTAAGCAACAGTTTCATTTTATGGTAAATATGTGGCATGGTTCATTAGTTTTAAGAGTAATTCATCTTATCACTAATTTAAGAATTGTCAAATGAAGAGCAAGAAAAAGTACAATAATTAATATACATCAGTCGAACGAACCACTTATTGTTAAATTGCTTGGTACACGGCATCATTCTATCTTATATTTCCTCTGGTTTATGCTTTACAGTTGGGTATATTAGTTGCTGATTCTCGCTTAATACCTGGCACATCTAATATTTTATTCAAGTACATTTAGTTTAATGGGCAATAATTGTTCCACAATCATAGAATTGAGAGGCACCAACCAGGGGCGGACTGAGCGGTCGGTCAAATCGGACCTTGGCCAAGGGCCCAGGCCAAGCCGGGGGCCCGGCCATGAAATTGTTTGCGGCTGCGTCCGTTGAATGGGGCTGCCCACAGAGTGTGCTGCTGATAGAGCTGCCAGGTAGGGCCCCACCCGATTGCTCTGTCAGCGACTCATAATGTGGCAGAGGGTACAGGGCCACCAGAATGGAATAGATCGGCTGCCAGGGCCTCGGGTAGGACACCAGTGAGCAGACGCAGAGTATTTCCAGGTGTCTCAAATCTGATTCCAGCTTATATGAGTTCTAAACTCACATGGGACAGTGGCCATTTTGTTGGAGCCAAATCCTCAGCACTTCCAGCTTCCTAGACATGGAACTCCAGGGCGCGTTCAATACCTCAGCCGCTGCAAGTGCTAAGTTAGCAACTTGCCATTGAACGCCGTTCTGCCGCTCAGCGTCCAGCACTGCTAACTTAGCACTTGCAGTGACCCGAGGAGATGCTGCGAGTAGCTGAGTGTGACGTATTAAAGATGGCCGCCGCCATGAAGCAAGTAACAATTCCATACAGCAATGTTAATTTTGAGGTTTTTGTTCACCAAAGCACAAAATATTTATTTATTATTTACCCCATGCACATACACATATATTACAGTTCAATTTATATTTTGTTTCAGAAGTAAACATAACGTTTATTCAATAAAAACTCATTTGTGGTTTGTGCATACAAAACAGAATTGTGCTGACTGCTTTTCTTTATCATATTTTGTCCGAGTCATACGAAAAACAATCTGAATCTTTCATTAAGAAATCGTCGGCCATTTTGGATTCGAAATTCGCATCCAAAGCGTTCAATGACACTGCTGCAGCAAACTGAATTGCTGCGCTGCACCAATTCAGCAGCTGCTGAGGTATTGAATGGGGCTCTGTGCTGTGCACATCTCTAGTGTTTACATCTCTACCTCTGCACCTAATACAGCTTTTCCTATCCCTGTGTGTGCAGTGACTGGGCAGGGAATGGGTAATAAAACACATCTGTCAGTGTGCCCACAATGCAATGAATATTGCTGCCCTGCTTTATGATTGCGCGTGAAAGAAATCAGGCCATTAATCAAAGCTTAAGGTTTTCTTCCATACATATTCAGGGTGTGAGGATGTCGTTAGGGGCTCCTCCATATATTCAGGGTATACGAGTGTTTTTAGCTGCTCCTCCATATATTCAGGGTGTGTGGGTGTCTTTTTAGGGGTTCCTCCATATATTCAAGGTCTGCAGGCGTCTTTTTAGGGGTTCCTCCATATATTCAGGGTGTGTGGGTGTATTTTTAGGGGTTCGACATGGGTAGGCTGGTGGGGGCCCCTTGCTCCATCTGCTCTATCTGGTAAGGCTAAGGTCAGACGAACGAATTTTCTCGTCATCCTGAAAAAGTGCGTTCGAACGAATGGATGTATTTTTTCAGGGAATATGCGATAGCGGTCATACGATGCGCATTTTCGTCTGTGATTTTGTACGGATCATCAATAAAACACTTTTTGCTTCTGGACGTTATGTAGGCCGGACATTAGCAGCGTCTGACGTCTCCTAATCACGCACACAAGCCGCTAGCGGATGCAGCGCACTCTGTACGTCAGTACTAGCGGTATCACGTTCTCGAAAAATGCGTTTGTTTGCCGCCTGCGTTGCGCAGCCGTACTTCGTATATTGCCCGTCATTGGCTGTCATTTGCTGCTACTTCGGCCGTGATAAAGTGCGGCTGCACGCGCGTTCGTCTGACCCTAGCCTAAGAGTGTTGTCAGTCCTCCCCTGGCACCAACGCAAAGATAAATAAGAAACCAAATACATGCATCAATTTGGGTACATGGTGTGTCAACGTGGATATTTTAAAAAGGACTAAATCAGTCAAATAAAGGTGTGCAAAGTTTATCAAATAAGAAAATTATTACAGTAAATATTTATCTAACTGTCAGCTATTCTGTGTTTAAAAGAGGAAAGAGCATTTTCATGTACTTTTAGCAGAGCGCGCTCTCCTTGGTGCTGAAGTACAGTTTGTATAATGAGTGTTGGAACACCATGAACTCCAGCTACCTTCAGCACGATCGCAGCTTACTTTAATACTTGGCGGTTGTTCCAGATCAAATTCAGATATTAAAATATATTTTATGTTGTAGGTCTGTAGTAAAAACCTTCATGGCAGGCAAAACATGAAAATAGCAATTCTGTATATTTGGTTTGCAAACAAAACGTAATCCATAAAATAGAAAAAAAATACAACCACCAGTGCTGCTGTGAATAGGTCCACTAGTGGAACAAATGTACACTTTGGAGAATTCTGTGCACCCTGAAACATTTGAACTGCTTGTGGTCTCTCCAGTAAAACATTGGTTCCACTCTTAGACCAATTCACAAAGTGCAGGTACTAGCATTCTTTCTATTTTGTCGAATACATTCTAGCCCTCTGATTAAGGTACATAGGAGAGGTGCTGCCATTAGCAGCAGCTATTGTCAGTTTCTGATTCGTTTAGGTGCCACAGAGTCCTAACCTTGGGGGTTATTTCTCTGTTTTGTGCCAACAAAAAGTACTCATGATAAATAGTAAATAAATGTAAAATCTATCTGATCTACACCTCATGAACCCCAAGATGCTTTATCATCTACCACAACATATTATTTACTGGGCAGACACAGGTAGCAACAAAGAAAACACATGTTGTTGTATATTGGAATTGATACAATTCAGGAGTACAATAATGCAAAAAATAAGAAAAAGAACATTCATCAGAATGCTGAAGCTTACAGTTTGGCAATGACTTTCATTTGATACCAGTTAAGGTTACAAGCATTTATAAAGCGCCAACAAGTTCCGTAGCGCTGTACAATGGGAGAGACAGAATAACAAATATGCACACACATTACATACAGAACAGTAGGAGAGAGGACCCTGCTCGAGAGTTTACAATCTAAGAGGAGAAGGGTGACACACTATGTGAGGGTGAGTAGAGGGCATGAAGTATTGGGGCGCATGTGGACTGTGTTGGTAGATGGAGCAGGAAATTAACCATGGGGGATGGAGTTCCATAGAAAGGGGGCAGCTTGGGAGAAGTCTTGAAGGCGAGAGTTTGAGGAATGGGTACGAGGAACTGATAGCATCAGATCATTGGCAGAGCGAAGTGGTTGGGACAGATATACTTGCTAATAAGGGAGGAAATGTAGCCGGGGCACGGTTAGGGAGAGCTTTGTATGTGAGGACTAGCATTTTAAAGTGGACTCTAAAGGAAACAGGGAGCCAGTGTAAAGATTAACAAACGGGTGAGGTGTGAGAGGTGCGGGATTCTGAGGTGTATGAATCTGGCACAGGCGTTCATAACAGACTGCAGAGGAAGAATCTGGGATTTTTTAAAGCCAGCGAGAAGGAGATTACAGTAGTCAAGACGGGAGATAATAAGAGCTTGGATGAACATTTTAGTAGCGTCCTGATTAAGAAAGGGACAGATGCGTGCAATGCTTTTTAGGTGGAAGTAGCAAGATTTGGTTAGAGACTGAATGTGAAGAGTAAAGGATAGATTCCAGTCCACTGAATTGGGGGAAGCAGGGGAAAGATCCACAATATTTCTTAATTTACCAAAAAAACGAGGGAAGTTTAAAAATAAATCAACGCCAACTTGAGCATATCCTGAGACCGAAATGCATAAAATTCTAGTAGATGTATAGGCTGAACCATGGGTTTACATAATAAAAAAGGTCTTTAAAAGAAATAAGAAAAACAAAAATTTGGTCTAAAAAATACAAGGGGCAGTATTACAAAGTTGGTGCTAACTTAACCAAAACTATTGTAAACTTAACAACTCCATAGACTGTGGGCCACATTACATTCTTGGTGCTAACGTTAGCGCTCACCCACATATTACAATCCAAATGTTAACGGGTTTAAAAAAACTTTAGCAATTGGTATCTTGCCCTTTTCAGCGCGAGGTTACTGTACTTTGCCCTCCCTATGCTTAACATGGGGAGCGCAAAGTGTTAATCAGCGTTAGGATTACAAAGTCCTAATGCTAATTACGACCAGCCGAATGTTAACCACAACCTGGACCTGGTGCCAACGGATTCTGCTGCTGCAGAATCCATCTGCACCAGCAGTAACCCCACCCATAAAATCAGATACTCACCTCCTATCCCACAGCGAGGACCATGGCTCAAACCGCCTCCTCTGTCCGCTGGGAGCAGGGAGAGACTGGGGGAAAAAGTTCCCCAGTTTCCCCCTGCGGATCACTAAGCCAACCTGCCAGATCTCGCGAGGCGAGATCCGGCAGGTCCTGTGACCGGCAGAGCAGGAACTCAATAGAGTCCTATGGACTCCATCGACTGGGTGCTCGTGGAGGCACTGAGCGCTGCCGCGCGCAATCCGCAGTTTGGGCAGGCTTACGATGCAGGCAGCTTTTCTAACTCCTGCATCGTAATATCACGCTAAATCGGGGATGCAACGGAGAAGCCTGCAGGCGCAGGTTTTTCTCCTTTGCGTCCCCGTTTTAGCATGAACAATGTAATGTCGCCCTATAATGGCTCTGGTAAGTTTACACCAGCTCTGGTTTAGTTAGCACCAACTTTGTAACACTGCCCAAGGTGTTCTAAAAAAGATATTTTTTTGCTGAAAATGAAAATAATAAACAGTCTTTAAAAATGTTTTAAAAAGATGTTACGTTTTTACATTGAATCCTATTGGATTCGCCTTTTTTTAGATCTTTTGAACTGAAACAAGGAAAATCAGGGCATTTCCAGGAATTTTGGTGCACTTTGGGTTCTGTGAATAGAAGACATGACAGTCTTCTATCAGGGCAATTTCAGTGCTACCGAATGCTTCCGAATTGTGGTGAGCTGTGGCAAATTGCACCGTATTTTTCTCTTAATCTGCAACCGTTTATTATTTTATTCTGCAGTAAAAAGTCTCTTTATTTATTGATTTTTTTAGGATCTTTTAGGCAATTTTCTGGATTTTTTCTGCAATTAGGTTTTTCCTTTTTTTTTTAAAGCACTTTTTCTTTTTTCTGTAACAGACCTTTTTATTATCATTCATAGGACCTTATATGTAAATTCCAGGCATTTTTGTTCAGTAGTATTTTTGCAAACAGCTTTTCAATTTTGACACTTTCAAGCGTATTGTTTTTTTTACCCCGTTCGTCAGCTTGTTGGCTTTTTCCGGCGGCTGGTCTGCACCGTGATCGGCGGCTCATTGTTTTTTTCCAGCGTGTGTTTTGCGACAGGTTTCTGGTAGGTGTTTGGCAGGATTACGTCGGGTTTGCGGCGAATTTTCCCTGCACTCGGGAGACCCTGTGGTGAATACTGAATTCACTACAGGGTGGGGAACTTTGATTCCTCGAAGTGCAGGGAAGTGCGGGGAATGAGAGAGAAATGTCGGTGACATTTCGGTGCTCTCTGAATAACCCTCAAGTGATTTTCAAAAATATTTTTTATTATTTCAAGACTAAATGCAGGATGTTTTATTGCTTGCAGCTCTGTTTTACACTCACACACCTCAGACATATCAAACCTGCACAGGAAGGCACATTAGGGAAAAAAGAGGTTAAAAATAAAATAATCTTTTTTAAGTCTCTCTTTTCAAATAAATTGCCTATTTTGGCAGCAAGTATAATAAATGGTGCCCCCTACCATCTGCTGCCTTAGGTCTAGGCCTTGTTGGCTTATGAAAGAATGCAGCCTTGACTTTAATATGAAATGCGGATGTCTTTCCTAGAATAATGCATTGTGATGGAAATCATACTGTCACCAGCATACTCAAATGCATCTCAAACTTAGTTCATTTTTTATTTCTATTATATCTTTATATAATATATACACTTTATGAATCCAATTGTCGGATAATGCTAATGTGAAACCTTCTAAGCAATACAAGGTGTTCACCATGTCCTGCCATGTGGTTGATTATTTGGACTGCAAATATTTAGCAATTTACGCTTTTCAGCTGCTGTACCTTGTCGTTCAAAATCCACTGCACAATACAAGGTCTAAGACAATAGCAAAAATAAGCATGCCTAAAACAATAGACACAATGACAATGAGAAAAACTGAGCCCTGGTCGGTGTGGTTGCTAAGGAAACTAATACAGGTAGCATGATATGTAGAAGGATTAAAGAAAAAAAGCAGCGAGACAGAATATTGTATTTCCACGACTATATGTCTCTCTAAATATATATTTCTCGCTTGTTTCTCTCACTCCACTTTATATTCTTTCTTTTTCTCTCTCTCGAAATGTATTTGAAAGTTGGAATAATTGATAAAGCTTAAGTTTTATATTGTTAAAGCTGCATGTGTTTTTTGTTAGTATATATGTGTATGTAGGTATGTACTGTATATATCAAACATCCAGGCTTTCTCTATGGTATGCAATAGGAAATACGAAAATGTTTTGAGAGCACGTCATGTATCTCTTTTAAGATGTTGCGCCCCAAGTGTGACCTAAGGCTAGGGTCAGACTAACGCATTTTTTGCGTCTTCCGTCAAAAAGTGCATCTGGACGCACTTTTTGATGGCAGACGTGATAACGGTCACACGGTGTGCAATTACAGCCGTGATTTTTGACGGAGCAATAAAAAACAAATGGACGTGATGTAGGCCAGACATGTGCAGCATCTGACATCTCCTACTCACACACACACGCCGCTATGCTGACACAGCGCACTCTGTGCGGCAGTACTAGCAGTTCGACATTCTTGCAAAAATGCAATTCGTTTGCCGCTTGCGTTGTCCGGCCGCACTTTTGTGCGGCCGTACTTTGTATGTTGGTCGTCATTGGACGTCATTTGCTGATACCACGGCCGGAATAAAGTGCAGCTAAACGCACGTTCAAACAGCGTTCATCTGACCCCAGCCTAAGTCTCTGTGAGCTTGTGAAATTATCTGATGTAGTTATTACATTATATTATAAGAAACACATTCACCTCAAGACATGTCTATGATACAGAGAAGCGGATACACAAAAGCTAGGTCAAGTAAATGACCAGATCCCTCCAACCAATTACATTAAGAGGTTAGAAATGAAAACATTCACTTGGAGCGGGTTTCATGATGTCGGATTTTACATTTTCCTTATGCATATACCTTTCTGTGATATTGGATCTGCTTTGGTGACGGTAGTGACTGGTAGAAGGAATAGCTTAAAAAAAAGATTTTTCTGTGGATAGGTTCCTGCATTGGCATACACTGCATAAATACCTCGGTAAACATGAAAATATTTAATCCCATGCATACTAAGGGTGAGGTGGAGTTGTCCCCTGCCATCCTCTTCTAACTGCTGCCTTTCTTTGAGACGGTATGGTTGATAAAACTTGTCTCTTCTCAGACATAATGGTTTATTCAGAGAGGTCCAGAATGTCACCGAAATGTAAACGACACTGAAATTCATCATACGGTGACATTTCGGGGTCATTTGGCTATTCAGAGAGCAGGCAGTCTGCCAAATTTTGGCGAATGGCCTGCACGTACGGTGCCTGTTCGACAGCAGTGAAATCACCCATAGAGAAGGAAAGGTTCATCCAAACAGCAGTGAAAAGTTGCCAAAGTGCCCTGCTGTTTGGTGCTTTCATTTGGCAGGTTTATTCAGGCAAATCCCATAGGCTTCATTGTTAAAAATATTCCCGTTTTATTTCATTATCTAAAAAAAAGTTTATTATTTTATTCTGCAGTAAAAAGTCTCTTTATTTATAGATTTTTTAGGATCTTTTAGGCATTTTTCGGGATTTTTTTCGGGAAAAAATTTTGTTCCGATTTTTTTTTAATCGTTTTTTCATTTTTCTGTAACAGCCCTTTATATTATCATTCATGGGACCTTATATGTAAATTCCAAGTCTTTTCATTCAGTAGTTTTTTTGCAAACAGCATTTCAATTTTGAAACATTCAAGCGTACAGTTTTTTGTTTTTTTTTACCGTTTGTCTGCTTGTTGGCTTTTTCCGCGGCTGCTCTGCGCTGTGATTGGCGGCTCTTCGGCTTTTTCCGACGTGCTCGGCGTGGTTTTTGTAGCGGTTTCTGCGGGTTTTCGGTGTGTGTTCGGTGAGTGTTCGTCGGGTTTGCGGCAGGTTCTGCACTCCAGGGACCTTGCGGTTGTACTTGAATACACCGCAGAGTTGACGAACTAGAATTGCCGAATCGCCCTGAAGTGCGGGGAACGAAAGGGCACCGAACTGTCGGCTACTTTTCGGTGCTCTCTGAATAACTCCATAGCGTAGGCTTTCTCTCTGAATATTTTATGATTCCGCAGTGTTCGTTGACTTGGACAAATGAGAGATGTACTGGAAGAAAATAAAATCTAATGGCATGAGGTAGATTGGGGGCCTGTATTCTGAAATTAATATTCACACTTTTGCCCTATGAGAAGAGCTGATCCAACCTCTAATAGAGTATTCCCATTCTGCTGGGACTCTCATATTACCTAGCATTAACCCGAATCACTAAGTGACTTTTACTACAGATGATGATGTTACATGATGATTATGGTGTAATGGGATTAGTTTATCCATTGATATGAAGGAAATAAAGGTTGGGAGTACTCATCCCTGTAGTTTATGTAGGGGGATTGTAACTGCGTTAGGCTGGTGTCAGACGAGCACATTTTGTACGTACTGTGCGTGCGTGCAGTACGGACGCACTTTCTGACGTAAGACGCTGTAGTGGCCACACAGTCCGTTTTTTTAACTGACGTTATTTTTGACGGATGTAGGAGGGAAAATAAATTAAATATGAAAAACATTTTGTCCGTCAAAAATGCTGGACGCATAAATGCAGTCCGTCTGACCTTGTTCATCACTCACACACAAAGCTATGCAGACGTTGCGGACGCAGTGCCCTCTGTGCACCCATTCTAGCGGATTTACGTTCTTGCCTAACCTGCGTCCGTTTGCCGCATCCGTTATGCGTCCGCAGTTCGGTGCGGACGTACTTTGTGTGTGGGGCTCCATTGGTCATAATTATATGCTATAACGGACGTACAAATGTGCGGCAACACGGACGTGATCAGTGCGCTCATCTGACACGAGCCTTAATGGAGGCTGTGCAGAGCTGCCATACACTCTCCCTCATTCCCCTCATTTGAAAACTGAGACTTCCCACTTATGAATGAGTGGTCTCATTATTGTTAATTTGCAGAAGAGAAGCATTCTGCTAGTGATAACCTGATTTTTAAACCATTCACTGCTGAGCTATTTCATCGACCATTCTTTTGCTCATCACATTTAAGCGCTATTTGAAGGCATGTTTTATTGTAGGACCCAGACAAATGATATCGTTATTTTTTTCAGTGGACTCAGCAGATTTAAAATATATAATCACAATGTGCATATCCACAAGAAAGAAGGTCAGTGGGTGACTCAGAGAGTGATATAAGTAAGGTGCTTTATTTAGTCACTGGTAGGCAGGTGCAATAAAAAAAAGCGAAGTTTTAGTCCCATGGTTAATTTTTCCTGGAAGTTACACTCGCTAGTGATCAGTTTAAATGTGTTAGATGCACAATGTATTCTGACTTTGATTTTGTTTCCTCGACAAGAACAACTATCTTGATACCCATTAAATAATCTAGGCCAATATGATATATCTTACAGTATACACAGTAGAGGATTGGGAATCATGGAAACATAAAGGGGTGCAAATCACACCCACCACATTATTATTATCATTTATATAACGCCAACAGTTTCCACAGCACATTATAATATCCAAAGGGAACGAGATACAGATAACAGACATAGGATGGAAACAAGAGGTGTAGAGGGCCCTGCTCATAAGAGCTTACAGTCTAGAGGGATCTGGGTTGAGGAAGACAAGGGTAGTTTTACTGGATACCAGGACCATTAGTGCCAGTGGTTTGGGAATGGTGGGGCCATAGAAGTGGCTTCAATCATGTGTGAGTAGGTGAGCAGAGGGATGAGTTGCATCAGTGAAGTGGTATGCTAATCCAAAGAGATGGGTTTTGAGGGATTTCTTGAAGGCCCGAAGATCAGAGAAGAGTTTGATAGGGTGAGGCAAGTCATTCCACTTGACCGGAGCTGCCCTTGAGAAGTGTTGGAGGCGAGAGTTGGCAGCATGGGTGTAGACAGAGGACGGGCAGAGATCACTCGCCGACCAGAGTCGTCTAGACGGGACGTGCTTGCAGAATAACAAAGACATGTAAGGGTCGAGTTATTGAGCAATTTGAATGTGAGCATTAGTATTTTAAACTGTATCCTGAAATGTAAAGGAAGCCAAGGGATGGACTGGCAGTGGCGGGAGGTATGAGAGGTGAGTCTGGTGAGAAAAGTAAGCCTGGCACCACAATTCATTACATATTGCAAAGGGGCAATACACTCATTGGGGAGGCCAATAAGGAACAAGTTACAATAATCAAGTCGTGAAATGACAAGCTCCTGAACCAGCACAGTTGCAGTATCTTGTGTCAGAAAGGGGTGAACGGGGACAATGTTCTTGAGTTCATAATAACAGGATTTGGTTACTGTCTAGATGTGGGGAGAGAACGTAGGTCAGAATGTAAAGTGACACCAAGGCAGCGAGATTGAGGCATCGGGCTAATGAACGTTCCATTTACTCAGGTGGCATTGGGTTTTTCCTGGAGGGAGGAACAACGAGAATTTCTGTTTTGGCAAGACTGAGTTTAAGGAAGCTGGAAGACATCCAATTCGAGAAAGCAGAGAGACAGTCAGTGACTCGATCCATGAAAGCAGGAGAGAGATCACGGGAGGAGAGGTATATTTCAGTGTCATCAGCGTATAGGTGGTACTGGAATCTAGAGGAGCTGGTCAGTTTGCCTAGAGAGGCAGTGTGGTAGATTAGATCTGTATTTCTATCGTGCTAGGTATATAAGTGTCTGCCTGTGTATAGGTGTCTATGCGCCTGTCTATACCAGGGACGTGCAGTCAGGGGTGGCAGGGGAGGCAGGGCCTCCCCTGCCATTGCAGTAAATTAATGTGCTCATTGTCCTGCAATGACATGTATGTATAGTTAATCTATAAATAAAATGTTATTCATTGAAAAAAGTTCTCATACTCACCTCTCCACGCTCCCTCGCTGTGCTTCTCCATCCTCTGCTTTTTTTTCCCCCTGTATTTTCAGTTTGCCGGCTGTTGTGTGTGTGTGATTCACTGCACAGACAGCAGGGGCAGCACTGAGCCAGCATAGCACACGCAATTTGCGCAGCTGAACGCTACGCTAACTGCGTAGCTCAAGCTGACTTCCTGGTACTACGCTTTTCAGTGCCTCCAGAGGCACTGAGAACAATTGAAAGCTTGAGCCAATGGGAAAGCTCCATTGGTTTCAAGCAATTCTTTTTTTAAAAAAACGCCCCCCATGGGAGGCAGAGCTTCCTATGGATTGATTGACGCAGGACAGTCATGTGGCTGTCCTCGTCAGTCGTGGGGGCGGGCAAGCAGAGCTCAGCAGTCAGCATGTGTGTAATAGCGCCCAAAATTAGTCAGTATTGTAAGTGCATGCTCTTAGAACTGTAAAAAAAATGCGAACTTTACTTACTATAAATAGTGAAACTCTATTCTCCTATATAACGATAATCAAACGCGTAAATTGCGACTGCGTAACCCTGTGTATATCTGGCTCTGATACTAGTCAGTGCCTCACCAGCCATTGACCTCACCGCACGTCGCTGGTTTATACATATCTTCTCTACATGGGCATATTCATATCTGCGTCTGTCCATTTCTGGGAAGTGCCCCAGTGTTCACAGCTGTCCTGAGTAAGTGCTAGAATGTAATTAAAATGGTTCAGGTTTTCCCCCCGGGGGGGGGGGATATAACACTTGGCTGCAAAATGGAATTTCTTGTGATACAGGACCAGGGGGGATATAACCCATGTGGTGAACTGACAGGTCGTGTATCCTCTATTCACACCTCGGAGCCTGGCTGTAGACAGCGCTGCACCAAGGTGTATGTGGTCCTGTCTTCAAAGAAGGAAGCACATCCCTTGATCCCTAGAGGGGGTCCATGGCGATGATTGATGTCTTTGGGCAATTAAAAATTAATGGAGAAACGCACGGAGCGTGCCCAGAACAAGGCATGCTGGGACATGTAGTGCAGGAGACTGGGCCATTTGTGGGTATTTTTGGAAGGGGCAGGAACCTCTATATATTCTGGGTCCAGCAAGGGCTCAAGGCTGATCAAAGGCGGTTCACTATCGTGATGATCTGTCCATGCTTCCATCTCCAGCCCCAGGAGTCACCGATGCTAGCTTACTGATTAGCTTATTGTAAGTACGGCTCTGTGTTTTAATCCCTTTCTTTTATTTGCTGTGTACTGTGTAACTAGTGATTTATTCTATCTATAATTTCTGTAACAAATGCTCTGTGATATATAACTTTTTTCTATAGCATAAATAAATATCCATTTATTAAGTTCTGTTTCTGACTGAGTCGATCCACGCTAACTGAAGAGACTGGAGTATTGCTTATTGTTTTATGCTCAAGTAGCTACGAAATTATGAGTTGCGGTCGCTGGGGACGGTTGGGTAAGCGAGCGGCAGATTGTTGTCCGTGTA
The DNA here is from genome assembly GCA_009667805.1 of Leptobrachium leishanense. Lineage (NCBI taxonomy): Eukaryota > Metazoa > Chordata > Amphibia > Anura > Megophryidae > Leptobrachium > Leptobrachium leishanense. The sequence continues at coordinate 126,492,442 of CM019066.1, forward strand.
GTCATTATCGGGGTCTAGGATAGACAGATAGTGGGTTGCTTAGCCCTGCGTCCTTCGCCGCAACACGTGTAGTGTTCAGGGGAACTGGTGGCAGCGTAACTAATAGAATAAGAAAGTGGGACCAGGGATTGTGGGAAACATTTCAACTACCCGATTCAAGAGAAGACTGGTACTGCGTTGCAATCCCGGGACCATTTTATCGGACTCTACATACCTGTTGCAAGAGAAAGTGTGCAGGGACGGATAGGTAAGCGAGCGCGCAGGGATTGTTGTCCACGCAGTCATTATCTGGGTCTAGGATAGACAGACAGACACCTTAATTGACTCACTAATGTTTTTGCTCCTGTCAAAATAAATCTGAGTATACATGCTGCAGCAATAAAAAAAATATGCACGAATTCACAATTTTTTGGTTTGGGTATGTGTAGAATGTGTAGTTTTTCGTGCTGGTGTATTTTGATTCAGCCAGAATGTTCAGATTTGCAGTTAACACCAGGTTTTCAAAGACGTTAAAATTATGCGCGCAAACGTAGTTTGTAGGAAGTTGCACATCTATTGAAATACCATCCGCTTAATGCATTTGCGCTCACAATGTTAAGTATAGGACGTGCACAGTTCATCACGCTCACGCAAGTCCATTCGCGTTAAACGATAACGCGCATCGTTTGCGCGAACGTTGAAATACAACGTTCTGCGCAAATGGTTTTGTCCTCACGCAAATGCGCATTTGCGTGCGCACAACCGATGCGCGAGGAATGTAATAGGGGCCTTAGTTGGCAAAAAAAAGGAATTTCATTTGCTTTATTCCTGCTCAGCTGCAGATCAAGATAACTTGATATCGGGCACCTGATTGTGCCTTTGAACACCAGAGTTATTTCGATATTGGGAGTGAAGGGGGTTAAATAACCTTTTAATAGCATATTTTGTATGTGTGCTGATTTGGTGTATTTTGCAGGAGCAATGGTTTCTTCAGGAGCACCTACAATAAATCATACATATTCTAGGTTGTGCTCCCCAATATTTTTGCATTTCAATTTAAATAGAAATGGAGACAGAATCCTAATGGGTGTGTACGTCTTTTTACAGCTTACAGAACAACGGAAGAACTGAGAACAGAGGACATGGCAGCATAAAACAAGCATCAGCTACAATCTCTTAAAATAAAAACATAAAACAATTTTAACAAACCTTTTCTAACTTACATCATGATGATGCTGGAAAGTTGGACGTATGTATTTATGTTGCAATTAATCACTAAAAGAATCTTTGTAAAACTAAAGAAAATCTGGTTATATGCACATAAACATGACTCAATAACCACCCTATCATCCCCTCGGTTCTATGTACGTTTTATGGCAATGTGTATTGCAAAACTAGATAATCTACACATAATAAAATACACCTGTCTTATAGATGCTTTTGTTTATGTCAGAAATAGGAAAATATAATCTCCTTTTGGCTAGTGATATTTACAATATTTTGTGCATTTAACCCAGAGAACATTAATAAGATGATACATATAAAAGAGCAAACATTTCACTGGAGATATTCCAGTTCGAGAAGAAATGAATGACCTTTCATTTACTTTACCGCAGAGTCGAGGGATTTAGGAGTATATCTGTCACAGTAATCATTGTATCAAAGATGCAAGAGCCTTTATTTCTGCTGTCACTTAGCAAAGAAGATTTAACATTTCACAGCCATTAAGCTTTATTTCCTCAACCCAAGGCAAAGGGAGTGCTTTGGTACTCCAGCCAGTGTTTTAAATAAAATACTATATTTCAGTGGCTCTATATAATCTTGGTCATCACACATTTTCCACTTGTAAAAAAAAAAAATCACCAGTGTTCATGTTCTTTGAAATAGTAAGTTGTAAAAGGGATGGTTTCAACCAAGCCTGCTTGGAGTGTAAACAAGACTGTTATAATATTTTCAATCATCGTATTTTTTTCTAAAACCTTAATGAAGGACCTTGCAATTATCTTTAAGCATCTTTCAACGCTTTTCCCTTTCATCAGGCCATCACTCACCTTCGTAAATGTTTGTAAGCTTGAAAGCCAAACTAAATTGTAATGAGTAGCTCATAATGGAACACTAGACCTTCCTTTGAATTGTTGAAGGTATTTCATTGAGAGTAGTTTGTCTGACACCTTTCGGAGGAAACTAGGCTTAATGGGTGTCATGGAGAAACATGTTTCAAACGTATAAAGTAATTGGTCTTTCTTGATTAATTGAATTGATATTGCCAGTCTTAATTCAAGTTCGAGCAGGAAGGTGCTCAGAGCATTCTAGTGGTGTTTCATTTGTGTCTCCTCCATGGCCCGAGTGGGAGTCACTGATATTCACTTTGTGCTTAAAAATTGCATTGGTTTTCGGATGCCATGGCAACACTGAATTTGCAATGCTGTAAGAATTTTGGGTTTCCTATGACTTATCTATTTATGCTTGTATATATGATCGAAACAATATTTTAAGTTGCAGGTGTATATAAGTTCTGGTTCAACTCTAAACTGTATTTTTCACTTTCCATTTGAGCCATTTCTCTTTTTTTCGAGCCATAAACCAAAATTAGCACTAAACATTTATTTGTAAGCCATGAAAGTTCATGATTTTCATGATCTCACTGCAATCTTCTTGCGAGAATGTGCATCTTGTTTTCTGAGTTACCAGAGATCATTAGTGTATCCTGAACAATGGCTTTTTTCTGATGTCGACAATAAGTTGCACCAATGTCCTCCAAAACCCTTTATGTCACTATCTCCAAATACATCCCAAAATATTTTATCTTCAGGATAAAATTTGTATATATTCATTACTTTACGAAAAATGTATGTAAAAAGTATGGTTACAAATGTGAACATATAGAGAGCTATGTCTCAGGTGCCAGTACAATTTTTTGTGGGGTGGGGTTTGTGAAAGCAAGCAGAAATAAATTAGAAATAAAATTCCTCTATATAAACCAAAATGTATATCGTAGGAAAGCACAGGGAGCATAACTGGTGTGCATATTTAGGGGTCTAAATAGTAGAGGTGTGCACGGCTGGAAAATTTGTTTTGCTTTGTATCAAAATAATTTCCTTTCTGTTATTTCTTTCCTTTCATTATTTCATTTTCTTTCGTTTGGTATATTGGATCACTAAAAACCCCATTGTAAGTTCAGATTGATTTGATAGTTGATATTGAGTCCAATTTCGGATCACTAAATAAAGCCCCAATAAATCAACTCCTGCTGTTAAAAGGCAAGCTAGGGTTAAATTTTGAGCTGTCCATTGGCCTGTGGTGCTGACAACAGATTCAGCACAACAGGCCAATTTACAGGGACAGGGTGCTTTGTGAAACAGTCAAACGAATCAGATTCTTTTCATAATATTGTTTGATTTAGTACTTGTATGTATTGTAAGTTGGGATCGATTCGATAGTTGATATTGAGTCGAATTACGGATCACTAAATAAAACCCCAATGTATCAAATCCTGCTCAGGAAGCGTTTAAGCAATGGTTCTCTTGTGAAACAGTATAACAAATCAATTTCGCTATATACCATTTCGTTTCAATTCGGATGAAATCAATTTGTTATTTCTGAAGCACTTCCAGAATACGAATTAACTAATTTTGAAACGAATTGCGATTCATTACGAAACAAATGCACACCTCTACTAAACAGTCTTTCTAGAAACTCCATATCTGTATCAAGATATATCAGTATGCATTTTGAGCTATAAATTGTTTTATTATAGTTTATCTGTTCCTCAATAAATCATCAGGGTTATCCAAAGAGATTCGAATTGCTTGAGAAAGGTAACCGAACGCTGAAAATCAGCGTTCGGTTACCTTTCTTGGCCATTCGGCTATCCAGAGAGCAGGCAATTCGCCAAATCCTGTCGAATTGCCTGAACATACGGTGCCTGTTCGGTCCCTGTTCGAGGGCAGTGAAATCCCCATGAAAAAGCACTGCTTCGTCTATTCAGAGAGCACAAACCAGCAGTGAAAGGTTCCCCTAATGCCCTGCCATTCGGTGGTTTAATTCGGCAAATTTATTCAGGAGAATCCCATAGACTTCAATGTTAAAAATATTCCCATTTTAATTCAATATCTAATAAACCGTTCATTATAAAATTCTGCAGCAAAAAGTCTCTTTATTTATAGATTTTTTAGGATACTTTAAGCATTTTTCTGAATTTTTTAAAAAAAATTTAAAAGTCCGATTTTTTTTTTTTTTTTTCAGTTTGCTTATTTTTTTTGTAACAGCCCTCTTTATTATCATTCCCTGGACCTCCTGTGAAAATTTCAGACATTTTCGCTTAGTAGTTTCTTTGCAAACAGCGTTTCATTTTCCCAGATTCATACAAATGGTTTTTCTAATTTATTCACTGCCTCCTCTACGTCACAGCTGCTTCGGCACTGTGTGATTCGGCTCCTGTTCGGCTCCTGTTCGGCTTCTTCGAAGGTTAATCCTGATGTTTTTGCTTGTTTTCAGCGTGCATTCGGTTAGTTTTCGTCAGGTTTGCGGCAGCTTTTCCCTGCAATTCGGGGACCCTGTGGTGCTTGCTGAATACACCGCAGGGTCACCGAAATGCAATCGGCAAAAGGAACCGAATTGAAGAGAACGAAAAGTCACCGAACGTGCAGTGACTTTTCGAATCTCTTTGGATAACCCTGTAAGTTTCGGATAAAAGTGGAATATCAACAATGACCTGGATGTTTCATGCTCAGTTCCTATCACTCTCGGACGTGGCAACACAACTGAAGCAGACAGCTTTAGCTCCTACAAAAGAACAAACATTTTTTCATGCTCAAAAACCCTATAACCAACAACGGAAAATTTTGATTAACTTATAATGGCCATTAGAAGTATAAGCCCACCAGCCAGCGAAAAGTCAAATCTCATTGGTGTGTCCTACACTACCCATGCTATGAAAAAAAGAAAATGAAAAATATATTTATATAATACATTTGAAAAACCACAGTGAAGTGCGAAATTAAGGAGACTGACTCTCAAATCTAAATAGTATCAAAATATTTTTCTTTTGAATTATACAAATGTGCCACTAAACAGTCGTACTTAAAACAAAGCACATAGTGAAAACTTAAAGCTAATGAGTAAACACCCTAGCGGCTACTATTATGTCTTTGGTCTCTTTCAACTCAGAAACAAACTGGTGGGTTATATTTTTACCCATTCCAGAAACTCCACTGTTGAAGCCAAACAGAAAATATGGCCTGGACAAGTGACAGCATGATTTGGCGGTCTGCTAGTAAAAGTAATACAGCATCGACATAGGCTGCTGCATGCTGTACTCCCATCAGTCTTAGAATGGTCAATATCGACCTGGCTTTCATCTTTTCACTCTCTGGGGGATCGAGGAGGGTCATAGATGAGCAGTTGAAGAGTCTAATCAGATAAGAGATTTCTTCTACTGCGCAGCTCAGATTATTGTGTCTACAAGCATACTCATACATTGTGGAGTTTTTTATTTTCTACCATTTTCTAATACAGGGTTTCTGTGTATTGTTGTTGCTGTTACTAAGAGAACAACCCTACCTGTTCAAAAATGTATTTATACTTTAAACTTACAAATACAATTGCAAATTCAGATAATGGAGCATTTATTTATTTCTTGCATGTCTGCATGTGAGATATTTGCATATATAAAGTAAAAACATTTTGTATATTTTTTTTAACATGCCATGTAAATGATTGAACAATAATATACAGAAATGCAGTGGAGATTCCTCCACAAGGGAATTACGATGCACCAGTATCTGGCTTGAAAGAATCATGAAATGTCTCTGTCAGAGGTGTGACGGTTTGTCTTTAATCAAAGTGAAGTATCAATCACTGTGTAATATTTTACATTTTGAAGTAACAATCTATATTTGTTGTAATTATTCTGTTATGTTCTTTTCTGGCAAGAGCAATCTATTGGTAAAGTATATAAATCCAGTGTATCATTCCAAACATTTTATGCTGTGAGTTCAACATTATGGTGCTGGTTGCTGGGCTATAAGTGGATCATATAAATGTTTATTGACGTTGGACGATTAGTACACTACTTTATTAACACCTTAAGAACCAAAATCAAGCTGCTTTGATACTTATGCCCCTATTACATTCCTCGCGCAGTGCATTTGCGTGCACGCAAATGCGCATTTGCGCGAGGAAAAAACCATTAGCGCATAACGTCCTATTACAACGTTCGCGCAAACAATGCGCGTTAACGTCCAACGCGAGTGACCCTGCGCGAACCCAGCGCGAGCGCAAGTTCCTGGGCGCATCCTATACTTAACATTGTGAGCACCAATGAGTTAGTACGCGTATGCACACATGGTATTACAATCTTAGCGCAAAATGTAACGCACGACGTTTGCGCGCATCATTTTAACGTCTTTGAAAACCTGGTGTTAACTTACAATCTGAACGTTCTGGCCGAAACAAAATGAACCTGCACAAAAAAAAAAATACAGCACAGTACAGTTACACATTCTACACATACCCAAATAGTAAAATTAGTAAATAGTTTAATTTTTTATTTTTGTTGTAGGACATATACGCGGATTGACTTTGACAGGCACAACAACCGAAACCTAGCAAATGGTGGTTCTTAATTCTGATTGGCTGAATCCCGTGAAAAAACAGTCTGATCACCGATTCCTGCATGCAACGGGTCATTTGCGCCCGGCTTTGCGCTCGAAAAAAGTTGAAGGCTGAAAAAATGCCCTCGGATCATAATACCACGTTAATTTGCGCACGCTAACGGTTTTTGCTTGCACAAAAAATTGCGCTGCGCGAGCGCATTTGTGCGAAGAGTGTAATAGGGGCCTTAGTATCTTCCACATTTCTTCCTCTAAATTGGAAATTCAGTTTCCCTGCTACCAATATCAGCTTATATTGAGGTGATGACAAAATGATCTGCAAGTTAACTTTTCTGTTCCTTGTGTAACTTTATACATTTCAAGAATCCATGCAATGTCACAAAATAATCTTGGTTGTTGTAGAGCCCAGTCATTGTTGTAGGGCCCAAGGGAGCTGCTGCCCCTTGAGCCCACAAAAATCATGCCCTGCCACTGTATATATTGCAGAAGACATGCAGGAGACGTCCTCTGCTTTGCCATTAGGATGTGAAGGAAGTCTTCAGCACATCAAAGTGCCGCAATTTGGCACCCATCTGGCACAAATCACAGACTCCCCCTACATGGGGCTATCATTTTGGATGTCAGCCCTTCCTACAGGACCTACTCCTGCCAATCGACATCATCGTGCATGGGCACGATGACATCAGAAAAAGGACTTCACTCTGCTGGGCAAGGAATTCCCTATCAAGGAGATGCAGGGGTCCTTTGGTGGAGGAGGTTATGCATAACCATGCTCTGGCCTTTTCAACAACACCAAACATGGCCATCTAGTTGCCATGGATTGGGAGATAGGGCACCCCCCTATTTCCACCATAGGAAAATCCCTGGGCAGCTAGGGGAAATCCCCTGTCTGACATCTATGTGCCTATGCACAATGATATCATTTGGAGACCGGGCTGATAGTTAAGATGTCAGCCCCCTCTGGGAGACATCTGTGATCTTTAAGCTTAAGGGGTTAAGAGAGGCATTGATGGAAAGGTCAGACTATGATCTTTCCAGCGATGTATCTCTTTTTCTGTGCCCCTTACCAATGGGGAGATAGAGAGGTCCAAAAGACCCCCCTTTCAGGCACTCTCCCAGCTCTGCCGGGGGCGCCTGAAATTGACATCATTGTGCCCTGACCTGAAGACGTCATAGCGCCAGGTGGGGTCCCACATAACGGTCTGACTTCAAGGAAGTCAGACCATTGCTGTAATCAATCCGAGTGGTTAGGGTCTCCTCTCATGCTACAGAGACCCGTGATGCATTGGGGACGTCTTCCGCATGTTGAGTGGAATCTCCAGGACATCCCCCACATGTCATCCCCAGCGCTAAAAGAGTTAAAGAGACTATAGTTGTCAAGTACGTACTGTTACAGATCAATCTTGTTTCTGAGCCAGTTATTTATGTTTGCATTATTAAAGTTTTTTTAAACAAGCCTATGTGGTTTTTTTTGGGGGGTGTTGAGGTGAAAATCAAAATTGCATGAGGGACCAAAGAAAATGTTTGTCGAGGGCCCAGTCAATGTTAAAGATGGGTTTGAATAAAATATATTTACAGTAAATTGTACACTATAAGACTATCTCTTTAAGTATTCACTGTGTGCCATGAGGCGGATAATGACATAATTTAGGACTTTGCTAATTTCATTTCCTCTACAAACACAGTTTACATATATATGAGGAACAACAGTAATCTAATAAAAACAAAAGTCTATGGCCCCTATTACAATCCTCGTGCAGCGCATTTGCGTTTACGCAAATGCGCTTTTGAGCGAGGACAAAAACATTTTAGCGGAATGTCGTATTACGACGTTCGCGCAAATGATTTGCGTTAGCGTCTACCGCGATTGACCCTGCGCGAATGCAGCGCGAGCGCAAGTGCGTGCGCGCATCCCATACTTACCATTGTCAGCGCAAATGCGTTCGAACGGATGGTATTACGATCTTCGAGCAACGTTGTACGAACGACGTTTGCACGAAGTATCGTAACATCTTTGAAAACCTGGTGTTAATTTACAATCTGAACGTTCTGGCCGAAACTAAATGAACCTGCACAAAAAAAAAATACAGCACAGTACAGTTACACATTCTACACATACCCAAACAATAAAATTAATAAATTGTTTAATTTTTTATTTTTGTTGCAGCACATATACGCAGATTGACTTTGACAGGCGCAACAACCGAAACCTAGCAAATGGTGGTTCTTAATTCTGATTGGCTGAATCCCGTGAAAAAACAGTCTGCCCACCGATTCCTGCACGCAACGGGTCATTTGCGCCCGGCTTTGCGCCCGGCTTTGCGTGTCGGATTTGCGCTCGAAAAAACATGAAGGCTGAAAAACTGCACTCGGATCATAATACCGCGTTAATTTGTGAGCGCTAACAGTTTTTTGCTTGCGCTAAAAAAATTGCGCTGCCCGAGCGCATTTGTGCAAAGATTGTACATTGCAAACATTGCTCCTCAGCCTTCATGACTTGTATTAGATGGAAACATGTTTCACCCCCTGTCTAATGCTCAGAAAGCAGAGTATGTTTAAAGCAGAAAAAAATGACTGGTTAGAAACAAAACAATGGGAAAATAAACAATGAATGACACGAGATTATGCTTGTTTAATTAAACAAATCCTTGGAGTCATTAGCCATATCATTTAGAAGGTCTCTATACAAAGCCACAGTTATTAACTCCTTTCTGCACAGTATGTATAGACTGAATAAAAAAAAGGATTGCTCTGAATATATTTACAGTAAATTGTACACTATAAGACTATCCCTTTAAGTATTCACCGTGTGCCATGATGCGGATAATGACATAATTTAGGACTTTGTTAATTTCATTTCCTCTACAAACACAGTTTACATATATATGAGAAACAACAGTAATCTAATAAAAACAAAAGTCTATATATCTACCCTCATTAATCAAATAAGCAATACTGCAAAATTGTAGCTTATTTTATTTTAATAAAGCCTAATATCGTTCGGAGACACAAGTCTCTCACTCTCTCTTGCTGTTTCAGCTATATATACAGTGTATATATATATATATATATATATATATCTTTCTGATGTTTATATAATTTAAAAAAAATGCTTTTCTTTTCTGGTCTCAACGTTCCTTTCCTTGATGTACTTTACCTTACTCCAGGTCTCCTTTAACCCTTTAAGGACCAATGACGTAATTGTTCCGTCATAAATGCATTGAATTTAAAGACCCTTGGTCCTTATGGGGTTAATGACATCAGATGCTTGTCTAAAGCGGGTAGACTGGTAACTGCATTGGGGCAAGTTCATGCATTAAAGAAAAAATGCCAAAACCAATGACACGTTGGTCCACTGTATGTAAGATGCCAGCGTTTTAAATTTTATAGAATATTCCGACACTCTTCTACCTGAACAGAGCTTTACCTGCTGTTTTAGCTCTCCTGGCAGGATTGAAGGTAAGCCACAGTTCTTGCACAAAACCTTTGTAATCATATATGATGGGTTTTTTGCTTTCCCACAAAGGAATAGCCCATAACCAAACTTTGTCGGACAAGTGGTTAATGAAACCCACCTTAGACTTATTGGACACATACCAGGGTTGAGCTTGAAATGAATATCAAGTAATTGGATAGTCAATGACCGTGAAAATCTGTTTATTATAATAACTAAAAAGTAATAACAATAGGGGGTAACTCAAATTATTGAAAAAAAGTAAATGGGTAAGCCCCAGTGGCCCAGGGCTAGAACCATTAAGTTAGTACCAAACAATTAGAACCAGTAAAATTTACAAAGTATACACACACTTGTGGATTGTTCAAATAGAAAACACATATCCAATCTCCCTAGAAACTTGATAATATATCTTTATTAAGTGCAGTTAAAAACATTAAAATAGCAAGTATTAAAATCGACTCCTGATCTACTATTTTAATGTTTTAAAATAGTACGTAGCCAGAACAACACCAGGGAATATAATATATAGTTAATTCAAACTCGGAATATCAGAGGAATGCCAAGGATCGAATGCCAGAGCGGGTTATTAGGAATGCCAGGGGTCGTATAGCTAAATCAGGTAATCAATGGGATGCCAGGGGTTAAGAGCCAGGAGAGAAGAGTCATACAAGCCAGAGTCGATACACAGAATAAACGATAGCAGAAATACGCAACGAGCACTGAGAGGAGTAAAAACCACAGCAGGGCAATGAACACTTCTCAGGCGTCTTGTTTTAAACCCGGCGGGTACCACGTCATCACGCTACACCTCGCCCACGGCTGGAACACGTGATCGTGAGTGACCTGTATATCAGTCGGCGCACGGCCAGTGAGCAGTGAGGAAGACGCTGCCAGCGCCAGGGTACCAGAATGGCATGGGACGTGACAACAAAACTGTAAGCCAATGAAGAACATAGTCTGAAAAATTATAGTCTCACTGGCTCTTCATTGGTTCACCAAACAAAAGCAGCTCTTAAATTCTGTGGTTAAGTGATTTTGCAAATTTGAAAATTAAATTGCTTTTGTAGAATCACCAAACACTGAGATTAAACTCATCAAAAAATCAAAAATTTATCTCAGACTGCACAATGATAATATTGACATGGCCGCCACTTCACCTCTCCATACAATGCTGAAGTTCCCAGTGTTCTTCTGCAGATCCTTCCAATGTCCATGCGCAAGCTCCTGTAAAGCTTAAGCATGGTTGTGCTTGGCACCTCTAAGTCCTATGGACTCCAGAAGCCAATGACAGTGGTGATGTGCAGCATTGCGGCCTTTATCATCCTGCTCCTCACAAATATTCAGACTCGAGCCACTAATATAGTGGAATAGAGCATGGCAAGTTGTAAATAGAAAAGCTCACCCAGGATATCTCCATTTGCGACTGTCCATTAACGGCTCAGTTGGAATACAGGTCCCTGTAGGTAATTCAGTATATACATCTACAAGACTTTAACATAGCGCTCTGCAAGACTGATTGTGCGCTAACAGTCTAACCGTATTTATAGTGGACTAAACACAAAAGATGCAGGAAGAGATTGCAATAAATGGCCAGAGAAACTGGCAGAAACTATAGACATCGTTTGGTTTTTGGGTTGGTCAGAAAGGTAAATATACAGGTGCCGGATAGAATCCCGACAACCAGGCTCCCGAATGCAAACATCCCGATTGCCAACTCCCGACAGAACAAGTGCCTGAGATACCAAGTTCTCGACACAGACAACTCCCCGATGGCCAAATTTCCGACATCCAATATCCTGATGGACCAAGTGCCAGATGGCCAACTTCCCGACATCCAAAATCCCAGACGGCTAGGGTTAGGGATTTAAGATTAGGGAGTTAGGGTTAGAGCATTAGGGTTAGGGAGTTTGGTTAGGGTTAAGGAGTTATGGATTTAGGGTTAGGGAGTTAGGGTTAGGATTAGGGTGTTAGAGTAAACCCTTGGTATTTTGGATGTCGGGAAGTTGACCATCAGCACTTGGTCCGTCGGGATACTGGATGTTGGGACGTTGGCCGTCGGGGAGTTGTCTGTGTCAGGGACTTGGTATATCGGGCACTTAAATTGGGAAATTGGCTGATGTTGGCATTTGGGAACCTGGTTGTCGGGATTTCGGCCCAAACCCAAATAAACATGTATGGACATTGTAATATAGTATTTTGTTGTCTGCAGGTATATACATTATAAAAATACTATGGAAATAAGGACTCTTTAGTGCTTCTTGCTCTTCAACAGACTTTCACTTTTTAAATGAGCTATGTTTGTGTTGGCTGTTTTTATATTTCACCCTGAGGGAATGAGTAAAGGCCAAGGGTTCCTTGTGAACTGCAAATGGCCCAATTCCCGGTTGAGCGGTAATGACACATAATTATTGTTATTGTCAATTATATGACACCAGCTGCTTCCATGGTGCTTTACAATAAGGCACTGTAATTACTACTGTGCTTTACAACTCACTCATTACTCCTTATGCAAGCACTATAGTCCTCAAAAAATACCGGGCAAAAAAAAATAGCTGCTGTGGGGCACTTATGTATAATTGCAACATCATAAACAATAGGAAAATATACTTATCTTCAATGTGTGAGTGAAGTAGGCAACATGATATTAGAGGTGTGCATGGCTAAAAAATATGTTTCATTTCGGAAAAACAAAATAGCTCAAAACTAAATTTGATGAACTATTGATTAATTTTGGATTGATTTGGACGCTAAAGAAATCAATAAATTATGCTTAATTTTTGTTAATCTAACAAAAATTAAGCATAATTTATTAGGCTTATAAATGAAGGTTAAAAGCTACTGTTAGAAATTATAGTTAGATTTTGCTGTCAATTCGCTGGTATTTGGGTTATTGACAGTTTAGTGAATAGACAAATTGCCCCGAAATTGTACCGTACGATGAAATTCACCGTTCGGTGCAATTCTGTGGCAAATTCAGCGCTTTGTGAATAGCCAATTAAATAAATAAAATATTACAATCTGAAGTGAACTAAAATAGGAGTGTTGTGTTGTAATGTAAAGAAATAAAATGGAACTAGTGATGACATCACACAACGTTGTACTATAAAATATTTTATTGCACAGGATCAGCAGATGTTCAAGATCTTCACCGTGGAGTGTGGAGGACTTTGGTCTAGATGACTTTCAACTCAAGACGCACTTACAAAAGTTGACTTGTTCAATTGCTTGCGTCGCTGATGATCTTCTTCACTGATTTTGCCAATATGGCTCAGATTGGAAGGAACATCTTTACAGAAAGGATAGTCTGTGCGAAGCAGACACCAGATGCAAAATGGATGATATAACACAGTCAGCCCAACTAGTGGCCGTAGTGCCAGGTGATATCGTTTTTAATTTTGTGCTACCGATGGGAGATCTGGAGAGAGAGTGGTCAAACAAGCTATAAGGTCACTAGGCAATAAAGATAAAAGGGGAAAATAAAGGAAACTCATAAATTGAGTCAACTGCAGGACCCCAACTTACAGCCGAATCACCTATTTTTCCATGTGTTGTCAATTTTTTTTAAAATAAAATAAGTGAAAGGGTAATGGACAACCCTTTCACTGGTTTCACTCCGTGAGCAAAGCCACTTGCGTTTGGACTAGTGTGATTGTCCTCCTACTTAGAGAAGCCATTGCCCCAGTGATTTTTCCAAAGTGATGCTACAGCCCTGCAGGCGCTGCTGAGGCAATTGTACGGGGGAAACAAGATTTTTTTAAAAAAAAGGGACTTAGAGTCAACTGTAGGACCCCAACCTGCTGCCAAACCATCCCCCATGTTGTGATGTATTTTTTTTAAAAATGAAAGGGCAATGGACAATCCTTTCAATGGTTTCACCCCGCGAGCAATGCAATCACTTGCATGATTGTCCTCCCAGCCATTGCCCAAGCGATTTTTCCATAATATGTGTGAATGAGCAGGTGTTGCTGATTTACTGTTACAATGGTACGTGGGAGACTGATTAAAAAAAATTTGAAATTTAGCAAAGACTTCAGGCCATATTACATAGTTGGTGCTAACTTAACCAGAGCTGTTGTAAACTTACCAGAGCCATTATAGCCTATGGAGGTTTTAAGTTTACAACAGCTCTGGATAAGTTAGCATCAACATTGTAATTATACTGCCCTTCATGTGCATTTGACGAACCCATGACTGAAAACTTTAGGAATGCTGTTCCATGTGCTAGGATGATTCCTCCTCAACTGTAATCACACAGTGAAGCTATGTTCGCCGTTTGAAACCAGTGTTGTGAATTGCCCATTATCCTTAAAAGATGCAAGGGAAAACTTGGTGGTTGGTGGCTGTAGGTTTGTTGGCTGTCCAGTTGTCCTTTCTACAAAGGTTTTTTTCGTTCAGTGTGTGCATTTGGGGGTTGAATTTTTTTGCACTTTCCTATACCCAGTGGTATTTCCAAGTACCTGTGTTGATGTAAGTGTGGCTGCACTGTAGCAGAATCAGTAGTGGAGACACACTTTTACCTGGTGTAGCTACTTGGAAACAACATGGAGTCTAGGATAACTGTAGCGTAACTATTTGTGGCCTACCTTTCTGTATTCCCTGAGATCATAGGTGCAATGAGAGGAGACTTTTCTACCAAATGGAGCAGTAGATGACAGTGGCACTGGGGCTGGTGACCTTTCGGGAGAGGAAATCATCACACACACACCGCAACTCTTGAGTACGTTGACTGGGACTCTCCTCAAAAGCAACATCCTCAAGCTCCAGCTCAGAATCGTAGTTTAGCTCCTCATGATCTAGGCAAGATGCTACAGCTGCTATGTTTGGAGTCAGAGAAATGTCCCCAATTGATATTCGCGCGATTGGCGAAACAGTAACATTTCCCACTTCCACATGACTACTGGTAGACTAACTTCTGTACTACTTGTAGTTGTCACAGCCTGCACTGGAACCTGCCTGCCGTCCCGATAGAATGCAGATGGGGTCATGACCACAGTGTTGGAAGTGACAGGAGTGGATGTGACGATACTATTGCCACTAACTACAGTACATGTAGTTCTAGGAGGTTCATCCTGCAACAGTCGGTAGTACAAGATACCGTTGACTGCTTCCTGATTTCAGATGAAGCATCATCCTCACCCTTTCTCTGATGCGTGGTGCCAAACAGATGGAATTTGGCACAGGCAGATTTCTCCTTCCCCGTCTCCGACAACGTCAAAGGGGGGACTGGACGCAAGACTACTAGTTTTAGCCCCCCTTCTACACCTAGTAGCTTTTCCCCTCTTGCTCCTGCTTGCTTTTCCCTATTTGAGGGAATATGGGGAACAACGCACGTTCTTCACTTTGCTTCTGCTTTGGGACAGTTGAAACAGAGACAGTACTTGCTGTCCTAGCAGCAGTAATGGAGGCAGTAGTCATCGTGCTGCTGGTGATGGTGGATACAGAAGTGGATGTCAACATCGACACAGTTTTAGTTGTTGACATCACACTGCGTCTTCTTCCACTGCTGCTCATGGTGATGGTAGTAGTGGTGGTGGGGATGCCTGGCATAGTAGGACCAAGTGTTTTTCTGGTAGTCCCAGAGGCTGTACAGCCACAAAACTGGACAATCCCCAAAATGTCCTCCTTAGGGATGCTTTGCCGACCTGTTATTATTCTAAACCTTTATTTGTGTTAAAGAAATAATACAAACTTTTATTATGCAAAGAAGCCTGCGACAAAAACCTGATGAAATAACAAAATAATTTATGAAATTTGGGGAATTTGAGTTTGTGTACGTGTAATGTATTAAAACTTTAATAGATGTATGTCTGGGGGCTTTGTGAAGAAGAATTGACAATTAGTTAAAATATTATATGTTATAGTTAATATAAAAGACATATTTTATTAAGTTTCAACACCAAAACAAAGCAGTACCGAAGGGAAAAATTCCTGCACTAGACAAAAGTACAAAAGCATGGTGTAAGATTTAAACAGAGACAAACGAGGGGAAGACAAACTGGAGGGAGGAGGAGTAAAAAATAAAAAAGGACAAAACAGGATAGAGGAGGGAGAGAGAAAGGAGAAAAGGAAAAAAAGGGGGGAGAAGAAGAGGGCCGGGCGAGAGCAAGTGGTCGACCCAAAAACTCAATTCACAGTGGTAAAGTAACGACACCCAGGACCTGCAGCAAATAATAAAAAAATCAAACGCCATAGTTCCGGCTCCCTCAATTTTTGTAAAGCGTCCACAGTGTGCTGCACCTTAGCAGTGGGCTCATCCATGATCATAGCATCCCTGATGTTGCACATCACCACAACAAAATTAGGGGGTTCAGGCACCCGCCACACTGCAGCAACAGCAAGAACTAGTTAGAAACAAAGGATAGTTGCTAGGATTTTGGACACCTGGGGATACGTATGCAGGGAAATAAATATGTATACGTATCTTAATAGTGCTCCTTGTGATGATTCCTCCTTTTCATCCATACACAGCAAACCATAAAAGATTAATTAAGGTGCACTATATAAGAGAGATGAGAATCATAGCGTTATACTGTAAATTAGCGGGTACATATAATCCCCTGCTACCAAATTACGCTCACAGTACCGGGTGGGTGGAGTATAGGTAACATCACTGCTCTGCGTGGAGAGAGCCTGTGGAGACATGGGTCCGATCCCGACGAGCACCTCTCCAGTAAGTGTCCTTGGGCAAGACACCTAACGGTACATACTCACCACCCAGGACATACTTGAAAACGAGAGAAATCTCAATCTATCCTTCCTGTTAAAATCCTTTCTCAAAAAAAAAATGTATGCTCATCACAAATACTCAGCTGACGTAGTTGCCGTGGTTGCGTCCCTTTAGATTTTTCATGGAACCATTTCATCACCATTGACCAATTTCCTTAAAGAAATCCTTTGTCAGGTCATCCAATCCTCAATGGGAATGATTGAGTATGACTCAAAATTGGAGTAAAGATATTATCTAATAAAAAGCAATAAGACAATGTCAAAATAAAAAAAAAATTTTGGTAAAGAATGGGTCTCTTAATCTGACGCGTTTCGTCATGATGGAGTTTTTCAAGGATAGTGACCCCATTCTCCTTAAGCGTCTTATACCCTACATTCAATTACTTAATGAGTTTAGCACCTTCCCCCCAGAATCCCCTGCTCCAGCTTTCTTCCTGCTTCCTGTATGCATGTGCAACTCCGTTCGTGCTCGTTTCGTAATTTCCAATCACTTTCCGATACGTCATTTCCATTCGTACGCGATTCATCATTTCCGCTCGTGTAATTCGACCAATCCTTTTTCCTTTTGTTTTCGTTTTCAGAATGTCTTTCCGTTCCCGTGATCGATCCGATTGTTTTCATTTTTGGAAATGTCTTTCATTATGTATCACATCCATCTTGATCACACATCTCAGCCAATCTACTTTTAATTCAGAGGGAGAAAAGTAGTTAGTTATCATTCTACCTATTCATCATTCCTAATATAGTTTTAACTTACAGTTTTAATTTTTATGAACAGTTACGTGACCGTCAGAAGACATATATGTATAAATATGTACAAATACAAATGGTGGACATGTACACCATTTGCATATGTACATACTTCTACATACATGTCACAGGACAGAATACAAACTGGCAGTGACAACACACATTGTTTTGCATGGGCACTGCACAGCAACAGGAAAAAAGAGATTTTTTTAAAAAAAAATAATCAACTGGAGATTTTTTTAACCCCTGGAGCTGGGTGAAGCTGGCAGAAGAGATCAGTGTCAACACCAGACAGCAAGGGAACGCACCCAACAATGGCAGTGGAGATCACTTTGCTTTATGTCTCTCTGCTCAAACTACACTAGCCAAAGCGTCGGAAAACTGTTATGCCAATGGTATTTAAATTTGTACCGCCCCCCTTGGTGATGGCATGACCCTCCTAACTTTCATTGGACAACTCTGTCACACAATAAAAATGACTGGCTGTAAAGCAAGTCGATCAAGGGTTAAGACATGATCTGAAGTCAAATGCAGAACAGTGATTGGCCAAGGACTGTTAACATTTCAAACCAAAGAATGCAATGATTGGTTCAGGCTTCTGTCAATCTCTCCACCGGTGTGAAATGTCTTAACGAAATGAATTTGTGATAACAAATTGATCCAAATTGATTCATTATGTACAGTTTAGTTTCGGATGAAATCAATTTGTTATTTCGGAAATACTTCAGAAATATAAATAGGCAGAATTTCGGAGGAATTGCTATTAATTGAGAAATGCACACCTCTACATTGATATGTTAGCTTCTCTTCCCATTACCAGAAGGATACTGAGAGACTATTTTACCTCAGTTGTAAACGCGGATCGAATGGTCAGCGCCCAAACTTGTACCTCCACCAGTATCCCAATGCCAAACCAGATTATCAGAAGTTTCCCCAAACCAGTATGCCAACAAACGTGAAAATATGTATCTGGTAGCGCGATGTTAGACTGTTTAAAGAATATAGCCATCACCAAGATCTCTCGCGAAACGGCCGATCATATCTAGCAAGGAATGGAGGAATATCGGAAGTACCCTGTGAGACGCATGGAACGCATATATCATCTGAGCGCATGTGCAAAATGGTGGCACATACCGGGGACTTGGTGATGTGCGATAGAGGCATGGAACGCACGCCGATCGACGATTTGGACATGTGGGGACAATTATATCTCTAATAAGGGAATTATATATACTGGTACCTAATAATACTCTGTAAACCAACTGAAGAAGCCGCATCACGCGGTGAAACGCGTCCTGGCTATCTGGCTAAGCCAGATTTATTATATTTTGCTTATTTTATGTTTTGATTAAATATTTTTTACAATTTGGTCCCAATGTCCTGGAATTCGCTGGGGTTTTCGTGGATTTGACCTACGAAACAAATCCACAGGCACTACCACCTAGAGTTTCGCTAAGCTCCACCAAATGTGAGTTGATACTCTATTTAAATAATCCTGTGTATTGATTGGTGGACCTGCACAAGGGAGTTCCTTTGTCTCTATGCTTTCTCCTATATTTTGACGTTAAGAGGAGCTATCGATTGTGAAAGGTGTGGGTTACCTTCAGAATAATAAAAAGAAAAAGAACCCAGATGTGTCCACCCACACAGAGCCAGTGATAGGGCTCTTCATTTGTGAGTGGAATTGCTAAATAGCACAATATTAATACTTGAATTAGTACACTCTGCACTATCATATGTATTTTTTTGCTTCTTTGTATATAAAGTCCATGTGGATGATGCAAATTATGAGAACCACCTGAATCCCGAGAGCGACTAAAATCGCTCTACCAGATACGTATTTTCATATTTTACCTTAGTGTCCTTGGAATATTCATGTTTCCTTGAAGACAGTTATGAGATATCACATCAATCATGTGCAACAATCAATGGAGTCCTATAGACTCCCTCACCTATAAGTATGCAGCAGATATATTAGGGCTTACTCCTATGGGAAATGTATTAATTACAAACTGAGAACAATTACAATCAGTCAATTATAACCCTAGGCATCCTCGCAATAGACTTAACGGAGCTGAAAAAAAAGCACACAATCAATATGGCACTGACCTACAATAATTGGTGCCATTTTCAAATTATGCAGGCTGCAAGCAGTACAAGCCACAATCGGTGTAAATATAGCACCTATTGCATTTGTGCAGGATACCTCAAGTGTGCCCCAAGTGTGGGGCATCCTACACTGACTTCTGACACTACCTCTGGCATCCAATCACTGAAGCAGCATGTGCCTTCAATAAAATCTCTCTGCCCTGCTGTCGAGGCTATGGGCATCCTCAATGCTATGCGTACACTGAAGATCACCAATCATGGAGATCAGGGACCAAATTTTGTAACCCTCCCCCAGTAGCTGATTGGTGACTGTGGGAGTCAATTGCACTGCATCCATGTGTGAAATGGGATCAATTATCAGCGCCTTCACTCTCTTAACCATTAGGAGAAGGTTTAGGTTTAGGATTAAAACTAAGGATTACGGTTACGGTCAGGATTAGGTATAGGGTTGGAAGAATTTAAACTAATATAGTAATACCTTGGATTGCGAGCATATATCAAGTCAAAATTTATAAAAACTTGTCGCTCTTCTTGAAAAACGCTCTCAAACCAAGTTACTCTCAATTCAAGGTTTTACTGTATTAGGTACAGAAAGCGTTTCCCATTCTGTGAAAGGAGCACTTTGAGTGTCTATTTTTGCAGTAGTTTCATAGCGAAACTGGGTATTTTAATATATACTACACAATTAAAATTAGGTGACTTTCCATTCACTGTTGAAGAAGAGATGAAATTATTAGGAAGTTTGCAACTCACCTGGAATAGTAGAGGAACTGTTAGCTTTAAAAAGGTGGGTGTTATACTTAACAACTCACTTGTTAATGCTAGTGGTTCATCTGGAATAGGGCTCCAGATGAATGAAGCACAATATTTTACCTACTCATTTGTCATACAGCCAGTTTACCTTTGTAATATACAGAAAGTCTCTGACAGCTCATGATTCATCAAGAATATAGATAGAAAAAAAAAGAAACAGAAGCTTCCAGGACACACATGATATAAAAATAGTCCATGTCTATATTTTATGTGCCTATATCTGTTTGGAGAGCATATTTTCCTCATCTTCACACGTTTAATTATTTCTAGTGGCATTAGTAGGTATTCTTTATGACTCAATATTTCCTTCTTCTGATGCCTCATATTTGGCCTGGAGCATCCGATTAGACCAAGGATGAATGAACATTTCCAAATTGCTTTGCGGAGCTCTCGGAGTGACTGTGACTCAGAGTCTATGTATTTTTTAGCCTTCTATATTTATGCCTGTCTGCACCATTCCCAACCAAGCAGCCATTTGCAAGTAGGAGGAATCTCTAATTTGTGTTGCACAGATCCCAAAAAGACAATTAACATAATGTGCTAGTTCTGCCATGATTCTATTTGGACCAAGCAAAACTGAGAAAGTGCTTTATTTCAAGACGTAACGCTAAACAACACAGCGTAACTAATTCATAACACTTTCCCTGCATTTAAAGCATTAACTTCACAGAATATTAAATGATTTTATGGACCTTCTTAAAATCTATCATTTTATTGCTGACAAGGTGGAAAGCCTGCCCAGAGGGCAGTCTATTGTGGATATACTGCCCCAGCTCATGGATATACTGCCCCAGCTCGTGGATATATGCCCCAGCTCGTGAATATATGCCCCAGCTCGTGAATATATGCCCCAGCTCGTGGATATATGCCCCAGCTCGTGGATATACTGCCCCAGCATGTGGATATACTGCCCCAGCACATGGATATATGCCCCAGCACGTGGATATACTGCCCCAGCACGTGGATATATGCCCCAGCACATGGATATACTGCCCCAGCTCGTGGATATACTGCCCCAGCTCGTGGATACTGCCCCAGCACGTGGATATACTGCCCCAGCTCATGGATATTGCCCCAGCACGTGGATACTGCCCCAGCTCGTGGATATTGCCCCAGCACGTGGATACTGCCCCAGCTCGTGGATACTGCCCCAGCTCGTGGATATTGCCCCAGCACGTGGATACTGCCCCAGCTCGTGGATACTGCCCCAGCTCGTGGATACTGCCCCAGCACATGGATACTGCCCCAGCTCGTGGATACTGCCCCAGCTCGTGGATACTGCCCCAGCACGTGGATACTGCCCCAGCTCATGGATATTTGGCCCCCACCTCTCATGGATATATGCCCCAGCTCATGGATATTTGGCCCCCACCTCTCATGGATATATGCCCCAGCTCATGGATATTTGCCCCCCACCTCTCGGATATTTGCCCCCCACCTCTCATGGCTATATGCCCCCCAGCTCAGACCCCAGACCAGACATGGGGCGACTGTTTGAATGCTCTATAGGCATTCGGACAGCCGCCCCATGAGCTCCTCATACTTACCTTCCCGAGCGGCGAAGTGAAAGTTTCCCCGCTTCCGGTCGTTGAAGGACCCAAGCCGCGGTCACGTGACCGCGGCTTGGGTCCTTCAAAGAGCGGAAGCGAGGGAACTTTCCCTTCGCCACTCGGGGATGGATGCGCGAGGCAGCCGGGTAGAGGCTGCGAGCGCAGCCTCTACCCGGCTGCCGCGCGCATCCAACCCCGAGCGGCGGAGAGAACTTTCCCTTCGCCGCTCGGGGGTTGGATGCGCGCGGCAGCCGGGTAGAGGCTGCGAGCGCAGCCTCTACCTGGTTGCTGTGTGCATTTTGTAACCGCCGCGGCGAGCGCACAGCCGGCTCGTGCCGCGGCGGTTGCATGCGCGCGCAACCAACCGCCGCTGGTTGCGCGCGCATGCGCAGAGTAAGGCTTGGCGACGGACACGCCAAGCCTTACTCAATTATATTATAGATATATGTGTACAGGTATAAGATAAACCCTTTACAAAAATAATATATTTTAAATAATACACAGGAGACATCCTAAATCGAATTAAAGCCAGAAATTATGATTATTGCTTAAATTTCACTGATAAGAACTATTTTTCTTTCTCAAGTCCTCAAAACGCTCAGCTTAGCAAACATCCCTAAACGACCTGAGATCCACATATGATCATCTCTCTTCTCATGCAAAATGCTATTCAAATTACCTTCATAATAGGCAGTGTTATTCAGAATTAAAGTGAAGTTTAGGACCGTGACATATGTTTTGCACATATTGCAACTGCTGTAGATGAATGACAGCAAATAGAAAATATATCACAACCACACTCTAAGTCACATAAATGCAAACTCAAAGGGAGAGAAAGGATGTGGATGATACCCAAGATCAAAGCACAACAGATGTACAAAATATGCTGAAATCTGTTACGTGGGAGGATTAGAAAAAGAAAAGTAGATGGATGCTGTTCATTCAGATTTAATGAAGGTTGTAGGCAGGGACAGCATTAAAGAACTAAGAAAAAAGACTATTTTGGATGCATTTATAGGGTCAATAATGCCTTAGTGGAATCTGCTTTTGAATAAAATGAAATTCTTGAAAGAAGTTCAAATATGTATTTATATATAGCTTGCCCGCTCTGCTTTTAAAGTCAGCACTTCAGACAGAGCTAATAATGGGAAAGAGCATAAGATAGAGAAGAAAAACTGTTGCATATGAATAATAATGTAAAACCCACTAATAAAGTCTGCCTGAAATCATGTATTAAATTCTAAAATTCAAATTATGGTCACTGAACTAGATAAAGGGATGTGTTGCTGGAGAAAACAAAGCGAACATGATGTGAACTTCTTTAAATGTAACAAATTTATATGTTCTACACTTAATATAGTGTCATTGGCCTAGATTCACTAAGCATTTAAAGTGGAATGAGGATCGAGGCGAGAGTCCTTGCGAGGAAAATCACTGCTGTTAAAACCTGAAAGTCTTGTGAGATCTATGGTAGCATGGTATCTCCACGAGGTTATAAAAATAAGAACAGGTGGTGTAAGTGGACCTACAGTATACTCTGGTGAATATGGAGTCATAGGCAAAAAATAAAAATTTAATTTTCCTAGTGCTTCTGAAACACAAATCAATATTGCATGGAAAAAATGTATTAAACACATTAAATATGTTTCCAAACACAAAAAAATTGTGAACAGCAGAAAAATAAGAAAATACAAAAAACAGGTGACATCACTAACCCCAAAGTGCCAGGCAAAAACCGCGAGGCTATATGCTAAGCTATTCAAGTGCAGATTTTAGTGAATATTGGCACTGGTCCAATTCCCACTGTATGAAAACGGATGAATGTCTATGGGAGGTTTACGTTGAGCCCATCGATAGACTAACAAAGACAGCAATACTGCGTTTGCAGTCAAAAACAAGACATCCAGGACAAGATCAATATGTCCAAGACCGAGCTCCTTCTAATTCCCCCCTCTAACTCTACTCCAATTTCTGACTTCTCTATAATTGTTGATGGTATCACTATCCTTTCTTCTGCCCAAGTCCGCTGCCTCGGAGTGACTCTTGACTCCAGTCTTTCCTTCAGCCCCTACTTTCAATCACTCTCCTTATCTTGCAGCAATCACCTCCGCAATATTGCCAAAATCTGTCCATTTCTGACTGCCAACACCACCAAGAAACGTATCCACTTGCTTGTTATCTCCTGACTGGACTACTGCAACAACCTCCTGACTGGCCTTCCTATCTCTGGTCTCTCCCCCCCGCAGTCCATCCTAAACACATCAGCCCAGCTTATCCATCTCACCCGTTGCTCTGTCTGTGCCACTCCTCTCCGTGAATCCCTACACTGGCTCCCCATCCACAGCAGAATCAAATTCAAACTACTCACTCTGACCTACAAAACCCTCACTAACACCGCCCCTCACTACCTGTCCACATTAATCACCAAATACACCCCAGCCCGCTCACTAAGATCCAACAATAACCTACGCCTGGCATCCTCCACCATTACCTCTTCACATGCCAGACAACTGCAGTACTTTTCTCGTGCGGTGCCGACCCTATGGAACGCGTTTCCTCGCAATATTAGACTGTCCCCAAATCTGGCTTCATTTAAACGATCCCTAAAGACCCTTCTGTTTAGGGAAGCCTACCACCTGACTCCGTAACAAGACATCCGACAGACCTAAAAATGGAAACACAGGTTTCTTGAACAAGCTATGTACAACGCATGTTATTTTTCATCACACTAAATCTATTCATTCACTATCTGTTCAGTCAAAAATAATGACATTAAGTCAATGCTTATTCTATCCATAAATTCACCCAATTCACAATGGCCTTCTGTGAAACTAGATACAGGATGCTACAAAATACCCTTATAGAAACTTGACAATAATAATAATAAAAAAAATCTCAGTGCAATTGCCTGGTGGGTAACTAATGCTATCAATTACAAGATGATTTTGCAGAAACCGTCTTCCAACCTTGTCCATGCATATCTGGTTCTATAGCTGTATGGGATTGCAGGACATTAAGGTATCAACCCCACTGTTCTAGAGCCACTGGAGCAACAGAGCCAACGCCCTGAATATGCTCAGCGATGCATCTTACCTGTGACCTAGACTCTCATTTCTGTTGCCTCTATTCTGTGACATCCTCAGTCCCTGGGGCTCCCCGGCAGCGCTGTCCTCGCTGCTCGCTGGCCAAGCGCCGAATGATATGCCTTCCCGGAGCAATCACTTGAGGCAGGGTGCGGCATGATGATGCGGAGCCGCCAGGTTTAAAAGATAGTTTGACGCATTCTTTTGTTGCCGATGTGGAGTTTCTTCCCCAGCGCTTACTGTGTATTTGATGCCACTTACTGACCCAGCTCTGTATGAGAATCACGCTTCTGTTACTGACTCAGCTTTGTATAAGAACCACGCTCTTGTTACTGACTCCACTTTGTATGAGAACCACGCTCCGGTCACTGACTCCGCTTTCTATGAGAGCCACACTCCGGTTTCTGGCCCGGCTTTGTGTGAGAGCCACGATCCTGGTACTGACCTGGTTGTGTATGAGGACCATTCTGTATGCTCTATTAACACTTGATTTATTTGTTAACATCGAGTCCCTGAAGATAGTAAGAATCACCGACCATTGAACGATTGGAGTGGTAGACAGGGCTCTGTGTACAGGGACCGATATCTGGTTGTCAGGGGGATCCATGACACATTCTGAATCATTGACCCAGTTTGGACCTGGTGTATTGGAAAAGTAGGATGTTCATGTGACTTTAAGGGTTCTCTGTTGATACAGTGGGGTCCTGCCATGGCCTCTACTTTAAGTCTCAAGACTTCTTAGAAACATAGAAACATAGAAACATAGAAAAATGTCGGCAGATAAGAACCTTTCGTCCCATCTAGTCTGCCCAAATACATGGATACTTTACCTGGATTTATCTTTTGTTTAGGATAGCCTTATGCCTATCCCATGCTTGCTTAGTAAGCCAAATCATGTATAGATACACAAGAACAAAGCCATATAAATATATTGAGGTTCTGCAAGTTCACTGCAGCTGAGAGCCATGAAAGCATCTAGACATAATGCCATAGTGTCTTCTAAGTAGCAGAGTAGAAGGGCTGCCGGCCAAACATCTCTGGGTCCCCCTTGTAAAATGGGGCCCCTAAAGGACAAAGTTACTCCCTGTTGACTGCCCTGCTTTCTGGTACCCTGTTTTCTTTTTCGCTGTGTTGTTTTAAACACTTAAGTTCTTAAGGTTGCTGTAATGACATTCACATTTTTCTGAAGATTCCCAAATGCCAAGCGGCATCTAAAATTCATGGTTTGAAGGCTTGGTTTTTAATTCATGTGGTGAGTCGACCCCTATGTTTTCTGCTTTCGTAAGAGACCACTTTGTGATTTTTCACAAGGTGTTTTCTGTTTATAAACCCAAGTCAAATTTAATGAGCACAATCTTTTCTTGAGAACATGACCTTTACTTTTAAAAGCATTTGGTATCATGTATACATGGATTATTGACAATCCATGACCCCACTTTATTTCCATAAAAAAAACACCTTTCTGGCTTTCACAAATGTAATCACTGACCTCGTGCACTAGGCGCTGATAATTCAAGCTCAGCCTGCAAAAGTCTTTTAGCTTAAAATGACATTTCAGAGAAACACTTTCTGCAGATTGATGATTTTTATTCAGATAACGTTTAAGGATACATTTTTAAACAATAGCAAAAACTGCACAGAAGCTAAAGAAACCCACTAAGAATTCTCAAAAACTATATTTCTTAATTCTAAAAACAAGTCAAGCCTTTACAAATCCTATCTGATATTATGTCTTTAAATATCCGCAATAGCTACCTATGGCACAAGACTACAGCTGATGGATTATAAGGCATACAAAAACCAATGAAAAATTTGAAGCAGATGCTTTTTTTTGTTTTTTAAGAGAAACCCCTTATAGTTTGGCTCTACCATCTTCCAAGCTAGAAAATAACTCTCCCATATGTTTCTACAAGAAAAATATACAGCAAGCAGGCTTCCTTTTAATGGGAATGAAAATATATAAAGGGCAATGACGATAAGTGCATGGAACTAAATGATTTCTTCAACTCATGCCACGTAACCTGTTTGCACAAACGTGAAAGGTTGTGTAATAATTTTATACATCAGACTTTGCAACTAGAGATGTGAGTTTTGTTTTGTACCGAATTAAAATTCAGACGAAATTTACCCGATTCGAATTTCGGAAGCATTCCGAAGCACGAAATTGGATCTGCCCAACCTTACAAATCGGTCTGAAATTACGAATTGCGGTAGCAACGAAAAAGACTAAACGAAAATGATCAGAAAGGAAAAAAAGCATAACATCAATGCAATGCAAAACAAAGCAATGGGTTAATGGCAGCTCACAAGGCACAGTTTATATCCCAGCAATGGGTTAATGGCAGCTCACAAGGCACAGCTTGTATCCCAGTCAGGGGTTAATGGGCATCTCACAAGGCACAGGTTATATTCCAGCAATGGGTTAATGGGCAGCTCACAGGGCACAGTAAAAGGGCATTGCAAAAATATAAAAATAAATAAGATATAAGGGACCCTTTCCTTGCTGCTGAAACCTGTTCAGCACCATGGAGAGCAACTGCACGTGGCTCCAGAGTCCCTTATCTTTTTTACATATTTTTTTTGTTTTTAATCACTATAAAATAAAAAAAGTAGGTTATTTAAAACAAAATACAAATGATCCGAAAAGGAAATAACCCATGAAAATGAAAAACAAAGTGATCCGAAAAATGAAAACGGCCATCCTAAGGCTAGGGTCAGACGAGTGTGATTTCTACGGACTGTACGTGCGTGCAGTACGGACATCGTCAGTACGGATGACGCAGTAGTGGTCACACAGTCCGTTTTTTCACTGAAGTTATTTTTACGACAGATGTAGGAGGGAAAAATAAATTACAATGAAAAAACATTCTGTCCGTCAAAAATGCTGGACGTATAAATGCAGTCCGTCTGACCATGCTCCATCACTCACACACAAAGCTATGCAGACGTTGTGGACGTGGCGCACTCCGCACGTCCGTTCTAGCAGTATTACGTTCTTGCCTAACCTGCGTCCGTTTGCAGCGTCCGTCATGCGTCCGCAGTTCAGTGCGGACGTACTTCGTGTGTCAGGCTCCAATGGACTTTCTTTCATGCTATCACGGACGTACTTTTAGGCGCAATCACGGACGTGAACACTACGCTCGTCTGACAGCAGCCTTAAATTCGACTGAAATTCAAAAACGAAACAAAAAAAAAACAGCATGCAATGCCAGATTTCCTGTCACGTACAAAAATAGAGATTTGTTTATGTGATGGACATAAACATAAAAATAATTGTATCTTTTCATAAATGTATATTGGTAAAGCCACTTTATCTGTATTATCTCTATTGTTTAGGGCACCACTATTTAAGGCATTTTGGAGTTAGAGTAACTGAAGAGATGGGAATCACAGCTAATAAAGGGAGTGGAAGATTTTAATTATGAAAATAAACTAAGAAAGGCTATAACTCCGTTGTTCAAATACATACAAGGTCAATATAAACATCTCTGGTCACCTGTTCATTAACAGCGCCTCATATAGAACTTTAAGGGGCACTCTACTCATCCTGACCACTTTATAGTTTTAAAGTGACCAGGTTGTGAGGAGTGCCCCCTCCAATTGCTCCAATCTGGCAGAATCTCTGGGTGAAATGGAGGATTTTTGAATATCTCAGCTGCTGGTCACTAGTGACATCAGCATGAGGAGAACGTGCCAATGTCACCCTCTCTGAGACCAGTCTCTGTAGCAAGTGGTCTCAGAGAGACAGCTGACAGACCAGATCTGCACATGCGCGCAGCTCCTATCCATCATTCTGTGCAGGTGCTACAGAACTTGCATAGGTAAAGTGTGCAATTCCCATAGCGATGTGCTATTTGCAGTTTGCGTAGAAAAGCTTCAGGGACTTTCGGGTCCTGGACTCTCCAGCCAAATAGAAGGAGCTACGCATGGCTAGGGACAAAAGGTTAGTAAATTCACCTAAAAAGAAAGAAAATAGAAAATAATTGGGCAGAGGCTGATAGCAGCATCTGCCCAATTATTTAAAGACAAAAAGGGAACTTTCTTTTTTAATAGAGTATCCTTTCCAATAGGAATGGAGGAAATTTCACCAACAACAAACGTAAGGTTCAAAATTAAATTTTATGACTAAAATGTTATATTATCCGTCTTAACTGATGTCTTTAACAAGTAAAAGGGTAGGATCCTTTCCTGATAAAGTATGGTATAAACAGATCTAAGAATTAAAATCTGTATCCTCATCTTTGGCATCTACCAGTTCATTCAGGATGGTTTCTTTGAGGCTAGGGACAGATGAGCGCATTTTCTGCGGCCACCGTCAAAATGTACGTCGATGCGTGCGCACGCATTTTTTCACGGAATACGCTTGAGTGGTCGGACGATGCTCAATTCTGGACGTATTCCATGACGGTGGGGTGAAAAAAGAGTAAAAATCAGATGAATCTAATCACTTGAGAAATGAAATAATAAGGGCAAGGGTTATAAAAAGCCATTTTGGGGATGGTGGCGTTTTTGAAAGATGGATCCTGCACACGTCTTTGTGTTTGGTGTGATGGGGTACCTGTACCTAAAGAGGAAGAGAAAGCGGCGAACCTGGGTTCATGAAATCAACGCTGCCAGACCCACGCATGGACACTTTGTGACGCTGTACAGGCCACTGCGAGAGAGGGACCCCGTGAAGTTCTTCAACTACATGCGGATGTCCATCGCCTCCTTTGATGAACTGTTGTCGCGGGTACGGGAGCCACTGACCAAGAGGGACACCAACATGCGGCCCGCCATACCACCGGAGGAGATGATAGTCATCACTTTGAGGTACGTACTGTCACACACCTGTATACATGACATCGCTGCCAGTCACCAGACATGAGTGCATCATATCTGTAGTCACATGCCCACTGTTACATGCACACACACACACACACGGGCATCACATCACACGTACATAATCATAAATGACTCCGACAACAATGTTGAAAAATAATACTATAATATGAAAAGAAACTGTAATATATTATGGACATATATTACAACTCGTAAACTGAAGGTCAGTATATATACAAAATCAAAACAATAACACATAATAACAAAATAATAAAACATATTTAGCTCATGTATCAAAGTTGCTGATACCGCAGAGCATCTGGGTCATGAGGGCCGGTGGTGTGGCTACAGCTGGACCCCGACTCCGTGTGTGGCCTGGCTCCAGGGGGCATGGCTGGGTGGGTGGACAGCACCTCACTGGAGACGGAAGATCCACTGGCGGATTGTGGCACAGCATGGTAGGCGGCTGCGTGATGGGGACGTGAAAGGATGTCCTCCAATATTGCCAGAGATCTGTGGCGATACTCCATTTTCTCTGCCTCGCTCATCTTGTTCAGGAGGAGCGTACATGCATTGGAGAAAGACATGTCCACGGAGTCCGCAAGCATGCAGCGTTGGTGTGCATGGGTGGTCTGTGCCTCCATGAAGGTGAGCATGGCCTGCTCGAGGTCTGCAGCTTGTGCCCTTCTCTTCTGGCCAGGTCTGGTGCTGACCGTTGTCGCGGTACCTGCCACCTGTGGTGTCGCCAAATCCTCCTCCATCTGCGACTCAGCACCACCCTGGTTCTCTCTCCTCCTGGCAGCTGGCATAATCTCCTGGCACCATTTGTTGTGCCTGGGTGCCGGAGGTCGATGGCTGGTCCATGCTGCTGACACTCCTGCGCGGCTCCTGGGTCCTGCGGAGGAACGATAGCTGCTCTGCATATATGTAGCCACGGACCTTTTTCGCACCAGCTCCAGAGCGCGCAGCCATGGCCTGCTTCTTCTGGACGCGCATGTAGTTGTCGCGTACTGTGCGCCATTTGTTCATCGCCTCTTGTGCTGCAAAACATGATGAGAGTGACATTAGCTTGTGTTCATGGTATGTGATCATATTCAAACATTTTTGTTTTGTCTTCTAGGTATCTCGCTAGTGGGTGCAGTTTGAAGGATCTGCATTATAGCTTCCGCGTTGGCAGATCAACAGCTGGTGAGATCGTCCGCAAGGTGTGCCAAACAATATGGGAGACCATGAAGGGCGAATGTTTGCCAAGACCGACACATACGGCATGTCTGGAAATTGCAGCAGGATTCTGGGAGAGAGCCAACTTTCCAAACTGCCTGGGAGCCGTGGATGGCAAACATGTCCGCATAGTGAAGCCACCGCACAGTGGCTCACTGTATCAGAATTATAAACATTACTTTTCTATTGGCCTACTGGCGGTGTCAGATGCCAACTATAGTTTCGTGTATGTGGATGTCGGTTCATACGGCAAGGACTCTGACTCCACACTGTTCAGGAACTCCACACTGTGGAATGAAATTGAGAGTGGGACCCTGAACATCCCCAGAGCCGCACCATTGCCTGGCAGTGACGTGACAGTCCCCTATGCCTTCGTGGGTGACGAAGCATTCGGACTATCCACACACCTCCTAAGGCCCTACTCAGGGACACACCTGACTGTGAAGAAGCGGGTGTTTAATTATAGGCTGTCGCGGGCGAGACGGTATGTGGAGTGTACCTTTGGCATACTGACCAACAAGTGGAGGATTCTACATAGACCGCTGGATGTCAATGTGGACTTCTGTGTGGACATAGTGAAATGCTGTTGCATTCTACATAACTATGTGCGGGCCAGGGATGGTTTTAATTTTGACGATACCCTCACAGTTGTCGGTCTTGAGGATGATGTGAACTATGACATCATAGCTGTGAATAGATACAGCAACAGGTATCGCGATGCTCTATCTAATTATTTCATCAGTGATGCAGGTGAGGTGCCCTGGCAGCTGGGGAGCATTTGAGTTTCACATCAATGATTTCATTTGTTTGTTTATTATTATTATTGTGATTTACATTTATGGGATTATGAATTAAATAATATTATACTCACTCTGTATGTGCTGCTCCTTCTCGGACCACGTATCGTACTCCGGGTACACCTGACGGGACACCTCGACCCATGCGCTCGCCTTCTTCCCCTTGTCCTTATAACGCTCGCAGGCCGTATCCCAGATCCCTGGATGCTCCCCCACAGCGCTGATGAGCCTCTCGACGTCCATCTCTGGTCCAGACATCATTCACAGTCGCAGGTACTCACCAACGCAATTCTAGGGAAATCTGGCTGTTCGAACGTTATGTAGGCCGCACACTAGCAGCGTCTGACGTCTCCTAATCACGCACACACGCTGCCATGCGGCCGCCGCGCACTCTGTACGTCAGTAGCAGCGGTTTCACGTTCTGAGAAAAATGCGTTCATTTGCTGGTTGCGTGGTGTCGGCGCACTTTCGTACGCACGTACTTCGTATATTGGCCGTCATTGGCCGTTATGTGCTGCTACTGCCGCCGTGATTTAGTGCGTCTGCACGCGCGTTCCGACTGCCCCACTCTGACCCTAGCCTGAGATTCACCAGATGCAGGTGATCCAAGATCTCTGTCTCTCCATGTTTGTAGTTCTTTTTGTGTCTCTCGAAAAACAAACAGGGTTTTTCAGAGAGCACCAATATGTCGTTGACATTTCAGTGCTCTCCTGTTCAATGCACTTCGGTGACTTCAATTTGCTGACCCTGCGGTGAATTCAGCATTCATCGAAGGGTCCCCGAAGTCCAGTGAATCGACCCGCTGAACGAGTTGAAAATCTGCCGGAAAACCACCAAATTGATCTGAAAAACTGCTGCCAATCTGCCAAACAGACCGCCGACCAGCCACCAAACAAGCCGACGCATGGGGTGGAAAAAAATGAGTAAAACTGCAACTTTTAAAAGTCGTTTTCAAAAAAACTACTGCATGAAAATGACTGAAAATAATATATAAGGTCCTAGGAATAATGATAAAAGGTCTATCACAGAAAAACCCCTGCCATTAAAGAAAAAAAATTGGTAAAGTTTTGAAGAAAAAAATCCCCAAAAATGCCTAAAATAATCCTAAGTGATAAATACATAAAGAGACTTTTTGCTGCAAATGAAAAGAATAAACGGTTGAATAAATATTTCAAAAAGCCGGGACATTTTTAACATTGAAACCTATGGGAGTCACCTGATTAAACCTGTCTAACGAAACCACTGAAAATCAAGGCATTACTCTGACATTTCAGTGCAGTTCGGTGTTCTCTGAATAGATTAACCATTACTTCTCTGTGGAGATTTCACTGCCATCAAAGATCACCATATTTCACTGGCGATTCGCCAATCTTTGGTGAATAGCCAGGTTTTTAAATAGCCGAATAGCCTCGAAATTGCACCGTACGATGAAATTCATGTCATAAAGCAGGGGTGTGGAACTTTTTTTTTGCCGGAGGCCGTTTATAACATCTTTCGAGGGCCATACACAATTGCAAAATTTATATTTAATGCTATATTTACACACACCCTCACCTTTTAATTCATTCCATCCTCACCCTCCCCATTTAATTAATTTCACCCTCTCTACATTTAATTAATATCACCCCCTCCCCATTTAATTGATTTTACCCCCCCCACTTCCCCTTTAATTCATTTCATCCCCCTTTAATTTAAACACCCCCTCATGGCGCATTCACTTGACCTCGGCGCCAGCAAGTAGTAGAATGAGGGGGCAGGGATTATCCTCACATCCGTCACTCACTGAAGCACACCGGATCCTTCTTTACACCACACCCGGAAGATGAGGGGTGCAGTGTGAAGGAAGATCTGGCGCAGCAGTGAGTGAGAGAGTCAGGTAAGAAGGCCACGAGAGAGATAATTTAAACACCTCCCTGCTGTGGAATTTGCACCCCCCCTGCTGTGGCGCCCTAAGGCCCTGTTCACACCTAGACATTTTAAAGCACGTTCCTGCACACTTTAAAACGCATGATGGGGAAATCCCATGCCTTCCTATGGGATCCGTTTACACCTAAGCGTTTTAATGCGTGCAGGAATGCGCTTTAACATGTCCGACGCACAAAGAAGTACGGGAGCTGCTTTGGTGCGTATAGCAGCGCGTTCGCGGCCATAGACATAGCGCTTTTTCATATGCGCGACCGCGCGGAAAAAAAACGCGTGTATTGCGCACGTTTGAAAAACGTCTAGGTGCGAACCCAGCCTAAAGGCCTGAGCAAGCGATTACATGGGCCTTATACAGGCCACAGGCCGGACGTTTCTCACTCCTGTCATAATGGATACCCTGGGCAGCAGCAGGAGATGTCTACATGGCAATAAAGCTGGTGTCCCTTCCAGTTCAATCCATAGGTTCACAGAACAAAATGCAGAGAAAGACAAGCACCAAACTGTACAAGAGTTACCCCTGAATTGTCACTGGCAGACAATGGGTTTATAGGGTATTTTTCTCTAGACTATCAGAGGTCAACATTATTTACAGTGATATTTTTGTACTGTTTAGCTGTACTTTAACTTTATTTTATTTACTTCCAATTGCATCATCTGTTGGACTCTTTGAAAATATTTCTCAATAATGCTATTTTTTAGCTTTGTGATGAATTTTTACGCTCTGCCAGTTGATCCAAATCCACATCCTCCGTTAGATCACCAACACACAAAAGGGGCTATTCAATCAGCGACAAACTTGCCACCGAATTGCACCAAATGGTGAATTTCATCAAATGGTCTAATTTCGTGGCAGTTCGTCTATCCACTAAGCTGTCAATTCGTCAAATATTGATGAATTGTCAGCGAAATACAGAACAGTTCACCCCAGATCAGCGACCTTCGATGGGAACAAAATTGTCCCATAGAGAAGTAATGGTTAATCTATTCAGAGACCACCGAACTACACTGAAGTGTCAGTGTAATGCCCTGATTTATCGGTGATTCAGATCCACAGGTTAAAACAGGCGAATCCCATAAGATTCAATGAAACAAAATGTTATTGTTTTCATTTTTTTTATTCAACCACTTAGGCTAGGGTCAGACGAACGCATTTTTCGCGTCATCCGTGAAAAAGTGCGTTCGAACGAATGGACGGATTTTTCCACGGAATACGCGATAGCGGTCATACGATGCGCATTTTCGTCCGTGATTTTGTACGAATCATCAATAAAACACTTTCTGTGTCTGGACGTTATGTAGGCCGGACATTAGCAGCGCTTGACGTCTCCTAATCACACACACACGTCGCTAGTTTCACGTTCTCGAAAAAATGCGTTCGTTTGCCGCTTGCGTTGCCCGGCTTAACTTTTGTGCGGCCGTACTTCGTATATTGGCCGTCATTTGCTGCTACTACAGCCGTGATAAAGTGCGGCTGCACGCGCGTTCGCACTGCGTTCGTCTGACCCCAGCCTTATTGCTTAAATTTTCAGCAAACTGTCTTTTTATTTATTTATTTTTTGGAACATCTTTTTGTATTTTTTAGACTAAATTTTTGATTCCCGATTTAAAAAAAAAAAAAGGCGGGTTTTATTCTGTAAATTTGATTTTTATAGATTGATTTTTATGGCATTTGGTGTGCATTTTTCTTAATCTTTCGTGGTGCATTATAGTGACTTTGAAGGCAATTTGGGAAAGATCTATTGAGTAGAGGTAACATTGGAAAAAAGACGAGACAGAGGAGATATGATAGAAACATTTAAATACGTAAAGGGAATCCACAAGGTAGAGGAAGGGAGTATATTTAAAAGGAAACAAAATAGCAAAACAAGAGGACATAGTCTTAGATTAGAGGGGCAAAGGTTTAAAAGTAACATCAGGAAGCATTATTTTACTGAGAGGGTGGTGGATACATGGAACAGCCTTCCAGTTGAAGTGGTAGAGGCTAAAACAGTGATTGAATTTAAGCAAGCATGGGATAGGCATAAGGCTATCCTAAACAAAAGATAAATCCAGGTTAAGTATCCATGTAATTGGGCAGACTAGATGGGCCGAAAGGTTCTTATCTGCCAACATTTTCTATGTTTCTATGTAACATCACTGCTCTATGACCGTGGAGACATAGGTTTGAATCCTGGCAAGAGCACCTCTCCAGTAAGTGTACTTGGGCATGACACCTAACGGTACATACTCGCAACCCAGGACATACTTGAAAACGAGAGATATCTCAATGCATCCTTCCTGGTAAAATACGTTCTCAAAAAAAGTGCACCCATAAGATTGTGGACTAATAACCCTTGAGCAGTGCAATATTATTTTGTTCAATTAGAATGGTTTTGTTTTTTTATACAATCGAGTTATTAAGACTTACTTTTAAACCACTATAGTGACCCCATAAAAAACTTACTGAAACTCCACACCATCATAAAAAAATAAATCAGAAATTCACATTGCAACCCAGAATATTCACATATATATAACTGTAAGCTCCTATGAGCAGGGCCCTCTACACCTCTTGTTCCAATCTTATGTCTGTTTATATGTATTTCGTTCCATTTGGTTATTGTAAAGCGCTGCGGAAACTTTTGGCGCTATATAAATGATGACGATAATAATAATAATATATATGACTAAGTAGAGGGAGGCACCTCCCTAGTACCTCCCTCTACCTGGTTCTGTCCAGATCCTTTTTTTGGGAGATTGCACTGGGGCGCACATATTGTTTCTGTTAGGCTGGGTTCACACCTCAGCGTTTTTCAAACGTATGCGATCGTGCATTTTTTTTAAGCGCGTATCGCGCATACAAAAAAACTTGCGAACGTGCATTGCAGCGCGTTCGCGGCTATGTCTATGGCCGTGAACGCGCTGCTATACGCCCCAAAGAAACTCTCGTACTTCTTTGGGAGTTGGATGTTTTACAGCGCATTCCTGCGCGCTGTAAAATGTCCAGGTGTGAACCAGCCCCGTAGGAAATCCTGGGATTTCTGAGGTTGAGCGTTTTACAGCGCTCAGGAAAACGCTTTAAAAGGCTGCGGTGTGAACAGGGCCTAAGAAGTTCTGGCTTACAGAACTCCATCAGGACGCAAGTGCCCGGCTCTTTCCCAATTTGATAGAAATGTATATATATTACTCTTTGTATTATTTTTAGTGTGTGCAGACACCTTGTTCACAATACCTATTTTTTCTACTTTTGTTTCCTCTTTTGTCAGTTTATTTTTGTATTTTCGTTACTCGTTTTTTTCTGTTGTTATATAGATGGATATAAATCAAGATATCAAACAGAATGAGATGCACTTGAGCTCCTGCATTGGAAATACAATTATAGTAACTGAACTCCTTCACTCCCAAAATCAAGATAACTCAGATCTTTAAGGACAACATCACATGCCTGATATGGTGTTATCTCAATCTGCAGCTGCACAGGAAAAAACAAATTAACTTAGTTTGCTGCAAACACACTTTGTTTGCATTTGTACTTTGGAAAATGCCTGTAAAGTTAAGGCCCCAAGCACATGATGCCCATGGTGCTAAATAGACTTGTGCACCGATTTTTTTTTCGGTTCGATTCGGTTCGGTTCGTTTGGATTTTGTGAATTTTTGTTTTTGGCTCGTTTCGACCGATTTCCGTTTCGGTTCGGTTTATTTTCAGTTCGTTTTTCGTATCGACTTTTTTTTCGTGATTTCGGAAAATTTAGTGTTTTTCGGAACGTCTGTTCTCCTCGTTTCAAAGTGTCTATTCGTTTTGACGTAAACTAATGTTTTTTCGGATCCGATATTTCTGTCGATACGATAATTCTGTCGATACGATAATTCTGCCATTGAGATTTCTCATGTTTTACAAGAAGGATACATTGAGATTTCTCTGGTTTCCCGGGAAGGATACATTGAGATTTCTCTGGTTTCCCGGGAAGGATACATTGAGATTTTTCTGGTTTTACAAGAAGGATACATTGATATTTCTCATGTTTTACAAGAAGGATACATTGAGATTTCTCTGGTTATACAAGAAGGATACATTGAGATTTCTAGGTTTCCCGGGAAGGATACATTGAGATTTCTCTGATTTTACAAGAAGGATACATTGAGATTTTTTATGTTTTACAAGAAGGATACATTGAGATTTCTCATGTTTTACAAGAAGGATACATTGAGATTTCTCTGGTTTCCCGGGAAGGATACATTGAGATTTCTCTGGTTTCCCGGGAAGGATACATGGAGATTTCTCTGGTTTCCCGGGAAGGATACATTGAGATTTTTCTGGTTTCCCGGGAAGGATACATTGTGATTTCTCTGGTTTCCCGGGAAGGATACATTGAAATTTCTCTGGTTTTACAAGAAGGATACATTGAGATTTCTCATGTTTTACAAGAAGGATACATTGAGATTTCTCTGGTTTTACAGGAAGGATACATTGAGATTTCTCTGGTTTTACAAGAAGGATACATTGATATTTCTCATGTTTTACAAGAAGGATACATTGAGATTTCTCATGTTTTACAAGAAGGATACATTGAGATTTCTCTGGTTA
Organism: Leptobrachium leishanense; assembly: GCA_009667805.1. NCBI lineage: Eukaryota > Metazoa > Chordata > Amphibia > Anura > Megophryidae > Leptobrachium > Leptobrachium leishanense. The sequence continues at coordinate 126,530,849 of CM019066.1, forward strand.
TACAAGAAGGATACATTGAGATTTCTCTGGTTTTCCAGGAAGGATACATTGAGATTTCTCTGGTTTTACAAGAAGGATACATTGAGATTTCTCATGTTTTACAAGAAGGATACATTTAGATTTCTCTGGTTTTCCAGGAAGGATACATTGAGATTTCTATGGTTTTCCAGGAAGGATACATTGAGATTTCTCTGGTTTTACAAGAAGGATACATTGAGATTTCTCATGTGTTACAAGCAGGATACATTTAGATTTCTCTGGTTTCCCAGGAAGGATACATTGAGATTTCTCTGGTTTTCCAGGAAGGATACATTGAGATTTCTCTGGTTATACAAGAAGGATACATTGAGATTTCTCTGGTTTTCCAGGAAGGATACATTGAGATTTCTCTTGTTTTCCAGGAAGGATACATTGAGATGGGAATGATACAAAATTACACAATCAGCGATATAACCGAAAAATACATTGTCCGAAATTACTGAAATGGAACCGAAATCAGGAATGGAGCCGAAATCACGAATGGAACGAAAATGATTTTTGATTTTACACATTTCTAGTCCATTTGAAAATTCCGAAAAGTTTTCGTTTCGGTTCAGAAATTTGTTCGGATCTGCCGTTTTCGGATCCGAAAATTTTTGGAAAAATTGGCCGAATCCGAATGCACGAATCGGGAAATTTCGTGAAAATTCCGAAGTTCCGAAACCCGAAACGCGCATCCCTAGTGCTAAAATATTTTAAAACCAACTGCGGCTTGTCTCCCACTGAGGCTAGGGTCAGACGAATGCATTTTTAACGTGCGTTTAGCCGCACGAAATCACGGCCGTGCTAGCAGCAAATGACGTCCAATGCCGGGGAACACACGAAGAACGGCCGCACGAAAGTTCGTCCGCGCAACGCAAGTGGCAAACGTACGCATTTTTTCTAGAACGTCAAACCGCTACTACTGATGTACAGAGTGCGCTGCGTCCGCATAGCGGCGTGTGTGTGTGATTAGGAGACGTCAGACGCTGCTAATGTCCGGCTAACATAACGTCCAGACACAAAAAGTGTTTAATTGATGATCCGTATAAAATCACGGACGAAAGGGCGCATCGTATGACCGCTATCGCGTATTCCGGGAATAAATACGTACGTTCGTTCGAACGCACTTTTTCACGGACAACGTGAAAAATGCGTTCGTCTGACCCTAGCCTGACAGCTCTCCAGCTGCTCCTGTGCAAAGTCCAAAACTGTAGTAACTCCATTTGGCCAGCAGATGCAACAAATGACTACCAAATAGCTTATTACAGAAAGAAGTACATTGGAAATATTCCCAAACATTTCTTACTGTACCATTTATTAAAAACGATTTTCCAAAATACCTCTGGTTCCAGACAGTGGTTGTTTGGAAAATCATGTTGTAGGGAGGGACGAATAGTATTGTGATTTTCTACCTCCTTTATGTTTAATTAGGATGATTTTTTTAATATAGCACACATAATTAAAATCACAACGTTTTTTGGTTTTAGATTTATTTACACTAGCATGCATTTAATCACTTACAGTAAATCGCCTTGGACAATTTGATCAATAGATTAACTTTTTGGTTCTCTGTTTTATTAATTCTTATGTATTCTATTTACTATATATAGTTCATAATCATCAAGTCTTTGTAATGCACTTTAATTTCATAAAATCCCCACTGGCATGGCTGAGAAGGGTCAAAGATTTGAGATATCTTTGCCAAGAAAACAGCAATTCTTTAACCACAATGTTAGCCCTTTTACTAAGTGATTTACCATAAAACGGTGGAATTATTCAGTAAAAAAAAATCTTTGGGAATTATCCCAATGTATTTCTTTCTGTAGTAGCCCTATTTGACAACTTCTGGACAAAAAAGCACTATTGCACCTGGGGCTCTGGTAATCCTAGCTGTTCAAACGGTTTCATTAGATGTGTTGCCTGAGGTGCTAAAACCTTTTGGGCACATTCTGCAAAGGAATTTCATTTGAAAAAATCTTATTCTATTGCATTGCTTCAGAATTACACCAAATTGAAGATACTTATTATTGGGGCATGAACAGGTTCGTTGAAGATCAAGCATACTCAATCTTAGTTTTGATGCAGTCATGTTTTGTAAAAATATGCATATTTAAAAATGACTTTGATAAAATATATGAATAAATATAATTAAGGTAAGACTTTTATTAAATGGTTATGTGTGCTAAACTTAAAAGATTCTCATGGAGAATTCTAATACTAGATCTCTTTTGCACTTTCTTCATGTCAAAAATCCTGATGCTTTTTTGTTCTCTGTCTGGGGATATCTGCTCAATAGTAATATAGAAATGAGAATGAAATGTCAAGTATATATATATATAGTGTGTATGTATCTATATATCATCGAGGATGTTGGAAAATTTAAATAATAACTTCACATTTTTATGACATGCAAAATATGTAAAAATGAATTTTAGTCATACAAGGAAATGTTGCAACAAAATAATTGTTGGAAAAAAAGAATCAAATGAAGACAAAGATTCATGTATTAATTCATTTTAGGCACAGCTATGGAGTTTTATTTTTATGTAAAACATTTTGCTATAGCAACAAGCCAATTATTTAACTTTCAAGATAGCAGAATTCCCCTGATACAGACCTTGCCTCCCACACGAAAACATTAGGGCTTAGATTCACTAAGCTTCGTTATGCTCCTCAATGTAATATTAACCGAAGCGTCATGTTATTGGTAATGCAGCACTTACACTGTGAAATTGTAACATTTAACATAAAAACATAAAAAGTCATCATTAAAATGTCAGTTGGCAAAGGAATAAGGCATGTCTGAACATTTTAAAATCTATTATATATCCTTAATTAAAGAGTAACTATAAGCATCTTAGTACGAGGCAATATTACGTAGGGTCAAGGATAATGAGATTCTTTTCATTATATATTCAAATGTTATAGTCACAATGCAATCTGAAGATCTGTACTGGGTATTGTAAAGTACCTTTCATTAAACCATTTATATTCATTGCCTGTTAGCATCACAAACCAAACGAATGTTTTCAAATCTTTCAGAACTTACTAAGGAAGCCTTTCAATTAGTAATGCTTAGAACCTGTGAAAGCCAGTGGAGCCTCATTTGTATGGGGCAGTGCCCCAACAGTAATAGCTGCAAATAATAATGATGCTATAACTAAATTGGTTAAACACATTGCACCCCAAAAGAGAATACAGTATGCAGAATGAAGTAATAAGCATTTGTTTAAAGTTTGTCATTATTGACAAGCCCATAACTATATTGTCAATAGCTCTGTTGCTGCTGCCTTATCCTCCTACCAGCAGATGGCGATCGTTGTGTTTCTCAGCCACAGGGACTGTGATTTGTGCCATGTGCATGTCTCAGTGGTTTATTAGTTATGAGACAGCCATTGAATGCAGAGGAAGAGAATCAGCAAGTCCAGAGTAAAAACCTGAGTTATTTCTCTGTTTCTGGTAGGCAGAAAAGCATCCAAGGATGTCAGTTAATGGGAAATGATATGAGAGACTGTTGTTTATATTCAGTGGGATCCACCTGGATAAACAGGTTGTATAATGGATCTACTGCAGCCACATGTCACTAACACTGCTGAAGTATGAAGCAGGCTGAGGCTGGTAGAGCTATAGAGGCATTATGTCAAAGAATCCAGTAGCCAGAATCTGTTTAAAATATGTTTACTGTATATAATAAATGTCCTGGACAAACTCCCACAGGGATTTAAAGTGACAGAGGCTGTTGTCCAGAGGTTATATTAATATGCTGGATAGATTTGTTTAGTTCCAAAAGTGTTTGTACCCATTTATTTATTAAAGACAGAAATGTATTATTATTTTAGATAAGAATATTATGTATAGTTAGTGTTTTATTTAGTTCTGAGACAGCCATTGAATGCAGAGGAAGAGAATCAGCAAGTCCAGAGTAAAAACCTGAGTTATTTCTCTGTTTCAGAATGAAAAATCAAAAATAAATGTGTTATATTAGAACAAGCTCTGTCTCTTGATTCCACAAATGCAACATACACAAATTTTGACAAACTGACAGCAATTACGGTGCCTGTTCGAAGGCAGTGAAAGTCCCCATAAAGAAGTAATGGTTAATCTGTTCAGAGAACACCGAACAGCAGAGAAATGTCCTGATGTCCAGTGTTTCATTTGTCAGGTTTATTTAGGCAAACGAACACCATAAGTTTCAATGTTAAAAATATTCCTGTTTTTATCCAATATCTAATAAACCGTTTATTCCTTTAATCCATAGTAAAAAAAATCTCTTTACTTATTGATTTTATTTTTTTAGTATCTTTTTTCTAAAAAAATCCATTTTCTTTTTTTCAATAGCAATTTTTCCTTTTTTTTCTGTAACATACCTTTTTATTATCATTTATAGGACCTTATATGTTAATTCCAGACATTTTCGTTCAGTAGTAGTAGCTCTGTGAATATCCTCTTTGTGGTTTTTTTTTTGCCACCCCCTGGAAAGTGCCAGCCTAGGCCTTGCCTACCCAGGACATACTTGAAAAATTAGAGAATTTCAATGTATTCTTCCTGGTAAAATATTTTTGTGTATTTAATTTTTTTTTATTTAGGGTGTTACCCTAGGGGGTGGTGTCACTCGGTGCGGGCCGCACCCCCGCCCCCTAGCGACGCCCCTGTTAGCAACACTCATAGAGAAATGAGCATATTCTAAGCAGGGAAGCAGATGGGGAGATCGAGAGAATCATAAAAGGAGAAAGGTTTGTGGCTCAAAGATAAACAGAACAGTTGACAAAGCATTGGTAACTCTGCTATTCTGATCTCCCTCCTGACCCCCGCACCCATCTAGTTCCTAGGGATGCCCTATTTCATTCTGTACCTGTTGGTGGTATACTGACTTGTCTCCTTAGTGTATTGTAGAATTGTCTTTTCTCTACCCATTGTACCTTCTTCTACAGCACTGTGGAATGTGTTGGTGCGTAACTCCTTGCCGCCAGGTGGGTAGTGCCTGGCGGCGGGGTGTTAACACCGGTGGGGCGTACTTGTACTAGCACGCCCCACTGGCTGGCTGCTGCAATTGGACACACCTCCAGTCCACCTATACAGCTGATACACCGAGTGCATCGTTGGCTCCAGGGGGACAGCCTGCGTTCAGGCTGTCCCGGGGCAGCCAAATCACACGCCTTGCGACAACTAGTGGCCAGGAGCACAGAGGCCCATTGAAGCTAATGGGTTGTCCTATGCCACCCTGCGGCTTCAAGGACCAACCGCCGCAAGGACGGCATAGTACGCCCCACGACGGGAAAGGGTTAATAAATAATAACAATAGTGTGCAGTTCTCATATAAAAGCAAGTTGGCATTTGACAGCACCTAAGAGAAGGCAGATACCAAGAGCTTTAGAGGAATCTGAATGGCTGTGGGCCTGGCAGGAGAAGCACTGACATTATAATTCAGAGGTGGACAAATTCTACTGGCTGGGTAACAGCAAAGATGGTAAAACAGCATCAGGAAGTCCAAACAACTGGTCCCTTACAACAACTGGGATAACTTCATTGATTTTTCCTGAAGTGTAGATCTGAAAAAACACATTATACAGTCTAACATATAAGAGGAAGAAAAGTGTACTTAATGTGATTTAGTCACTACAAAATGTGTCATTGCCACATCCGTCAATACAATACGTAAGGCCTATATGTTGAACATTGTGGCGACAATCTGCATGCATAAACAGCACAAATAGATGATGTTAATGCAAACTCAGTACTTAACAAAACGTTAAACAAAGTGCAGCTCCAAGGCAGCGTCCACAAAAAATATAAACACATGGGTTTCATAACAGAAGGTAAACCATTCATTTGGGTTAGAGTAATATGAGTTGCTCTACCACGATTGGCAGGAAAACCCAAAGAAAGTGAGTGTGGTATTATAAAACCTTTATCTTGGGCACAGATAATATAAAACCCTAATACTTTCAGTCTATGATGTAGGGTGCTCTGATAAACCAACCAACAGCACATATAGAAAGGCCGTACCCATAGGGCAGGTGTCCTTGTACTCTGTCCTTATCATGAGTAAACTAATGTGAAACTAGTACTTTCTCTGTTTCAAGACATAGGAGATCACGCTATGCATTTCACTCATGTCAGAGGTCACCCCAAGGAATGGGCGAAATGCTTAGCATAAATACCCACAACACGCAGATTGTACGTTCTGGTGCTATTCAGCAGAAAGACACCAAAGAACTAAGCTGCAGCCTGACTTAGGTAAGGACTCAATGACAAATGGCAGCAGAAATCAAGCTTCACATTTTTACTGCATTTTTAATTAACAAGCATTTTCTAGGTTAATTAATATATTCAGGCCTTAATTGATGACTTGTACGCATGCTTCAACACATGTGTTTTTAACCCCTTTCACAGACATTTCACTCTTATGTGTGGAGTTCAATTTGACAGTTTTTTTGCTCAACATGTTTAGGCCCCGTTCACACTGTGCGATTTATCGTGCGCAGTAAAATCCACGCGACATTGCGCTGTGTAGCTTCTCCAATGCATTTCAATGGAGCTGTTCACATTTTGCCGCGAGATGTCGCGCGTCGCGGTAGCATGTTGCTGGTACATGTCCCTTTTTTTGCGATTTGCTATCTGCAATTTTGCGATTTGCATTGGTGGTGCTTTGCAAAAATAGCACAAAACCGCAACGTCGCGCAATATTATCGCACTATGTCGCGAATATGAAAATCGCATGACTTTCAAATCGCACAGTGTGAACGGGGCCTTAAACACGATTTGAAGTCATGTTTTATTATAGAATCCAGACAAATTATACATACATTTTTTTCAACAGACTCGGCAAATTCTAAATATATCATATATTATGTGTATATGTCATGTCCCACCAGAATGCTATAACAAATCATGTCAAAAAATTGTTAAGGCCTATTCAGATTTCAATTATTTGTAGCGTGTAAAAAAAACCTTTGCATATTTATATTTTATGGGTTACCGTGCTTAAAATATATGAAGAAAAAAAAAATGGTCACTTTATTTTTCCCAAAATTTACAGTTTTAACCAAAACTGAAAAAACTAAGGGCAAGATCATAGAGTTTGTGCTAAACCTTTGTAGTTATATATTCTATGGGGTATTCTTGCTAAAAAAAAATTGAAATGAGAACCTGTTACTGCATTTTTCTGAGAAAAATTTAGATTTTAGCCAAAACTGAAAAAAACTTAAATTTCTGGTTTTGTTTTGGAGGATTGTGTTTTATGAATAATATGTCTATATATAAAATACTGACCTTGCTCCCAGCATGGAAAACGAGAAGGTGAGTAATGGCAGTGGTATTGCTCTTTTTCCATACGTCGAGCGGCAGTACCCATGGGTTCATCTTCATTCCCAATTGTAGACAGGTTACCAAGCCTAAAAAACAAAAGGACCCCCCCTAGACGCAGGTGAACCCCTCCTTCACCTGTGACTCCTCCCCTGTTGCCTATAAGAAGACCTGAGCCCAGCACCTCCCAGTCATTCCTTCCTGTCCTCTGGACAGGGTTACCTGGGAGGCGGCTGAGGGGGAATCTGTTGGTTCCGGGGGTGGCAGCGTTGTTTTCTCCCTTGTTCTGTCTGGGCCCGGCCTGGGCCTCCCTAGCCGGGTACCGGGTGGTGCTTCAGTGGTGGCTCGGGTCGGCCGGCTCCTGCGCTTCGTTGGCTGCGCAGTCCGGAGTGTCTGCGACTGGGAGTTGCTTCTTGATGACGCGGTTTCCGGGGTTCTCCGGCGCATGCGCCGGAGGGCGGGTGCCTTCTTCCCGCGTGGTGGTTAAACTCTGGCGCCATTTCTCCGCAGTCACTTTCCTGGTGAGCCGCAGGTCAGCGTTGCTGTTCCACCGGCACCTGTGTCTCCTCCTCTCGCCCCAGATTGGCTTGGTTCAGGTTGGTGTGTGTGTGTCTGCTCGGCAGCTTGTTCCCGTCACTAATGTCCTGCTTGCTTGTAGGATGTCGGCCCCGGAGGCGCTGCCTGATCAGGGGAAGGGGAAGGCCTCCTCGAAGTCGAAGCACCTGGTCTGCTCTTCCTGTGCCCAGCCCTTGCCCGACGGCTATAAGAAGAAGCTTTGCTCCTTGTGTACCAAGGATGCGGGAGAGGGGGCGAAGAGGTCTGAAGTGACTGCCTTTGTGTCCTGGCTTCAGACTTCTCTGCAGCAAACGTTTACGGCCATGCAGGCTGCTGCTGCTCAGCCTCCCCTCATTACTGACGTTCCGGGTCCCTCCGGGTTGTCTTTTTCTGGTACGAGAAAACGCCGGCGTGCGGAGTATGAGGACATGGAGTCTGAGGAAGAGCTCCTTAATCCTGAGTTTTCGGACGTCTCCTCTGATGAGGATGAGACTTTGGCTGTTTTTGATGAAGACAGTGTCCGTCCATTGATCAAGGAGGTCGTCTCTGTGATGGGGGCTCCGGATGCTCAGGCTGGGGCCCTTAAGGCAAAGGGGTTTCCTTTTCACCCTTTGTTGAAGCAAGTTATGTCTAAGGAATGGTCTGTGCCTGACCGGCGTCCTTTCGTCTCCAAGCGGTTCCGATATATGTTTCCCCTTGCCTTGTCTCCCGCTGAGGACTTTGGGGTGTTGCCGAAGGTGGATGTGCCCGTGGCACAGCTTCATCACAGGTCTGCTATTCCTTCTGGTGACTTGTCCACCTTGAAAGACCCAATGGACAAGAGGATTGAGACTGCCTTGCGGCGTAACTATGCTGCCCTGGCTTCCCAGGCTAGGGCCCTGGTGGTGGCGTCTTCCGTTTCCCGGGCACAACGGCTCTGGTTGCAGGAGCTGGAGGGTGCCTTGTCTGGTCTCTCCCCTGAGTTGCGTCACCTGTTCCTCCTCGCTCAATCTGCTTCGGATTTTTTGTGTGATGCTGCGATTGAGTCCCTGAAGCTGGCCTCCCGGGCCTTGGGCCTCAATATGGTGGGCCATCGTTGCGGTCTGGCTCCGGTCCTGGTCGGCTGACACTGCTTCAGAAAAATTCGTTGTGTGGCCTGTCCTTCGAGCCGGGTATGCTGTTTGGATCGGCTCTGCAGGACTTGCTGCAACAGCTTGCTGATGTTAAGAAGGCTCTTCCGCAGGATCGGCCTAGGGATGCTTGGCATCGTCGGGGGTCCTCCGGGCGTGGGTCCTTTCGCCCCTACAATAGGCGTTTCCGCCCCTTCCGTCAGCGTATGCCTGAGCAGCGTCCACAGGCTCCGGGGTTTCGTAAGTTCAGAAAGTTCTGACTCCGGTGTCCCAGTTGGTGGTCATCTTCTTCACTTTGCGGCTGCGTGGCAGGAGACGACTTCGGATGCCTGGGTTTTGGAGACTGTTCGATGTGGCTACGTTATTCAGTTTGTGTCTTCTCCTCGTAATGCCTTCCTTCTCTCCTCTCAGCGTTCCACTTACTCCGGGGTTCAGTTGTTCTCGGAGGTCCTGGGGTTGCTGGAGAAACGGGTGATCGAACCAGTGCCTTCGTAGGACTGCTTCCAAGGTACTTACTCTCGTCTTTTTCTAGTGGGGAAACCGGATGGTTCCTTCCGCTCCCTCCTGGACCTTAAGTCTGTGAATCAATTTGTGCGTAAGGAACGGTTCCGGATGGATACCATTGGCTCTGCCTCTCGGATTCTGCGGCCTGGCGATTTTATGGTCACCTTGGATCTGCAGGATGCTTATCTCCATGTCCCGGTTGCCCAGGTGAGCCGGCAATTCCTCAGGTTTGCGGTTCAGTCTGGGGGCAGGGTGTTTCATTTTCAGTTTCGGGCCCTTCCCTTTGGGTTGTCCTCCGCTCCCAGGGTTTTTTCGAAGATTTTGATCGTTATTACTGCTTTTCTCCGTCATGAGGGCCTGTACATTGTCCCTTATCTGGACGATTGGCTTCTTAAGGCCGCTACTGTACCGCTCCTCGAGGCTCATTTGGCACGCACGATCGAGGTTCTATCCTGGCACGGGTGGCTGGTGAACTGGAAGAAGTCGCGCCTAGTGCCGGTGCAGAGGATTGTCTTTCTGGGGTTCGTGTTGGATACATCTCTCATGGCTGTTTTTCTTTCAGATTCCAACAAGGAAAAGCTTCGAGGTCACGTTCATGCTCTTCTACTTGCTCCTTGGGGCTCCGTCCGGGAGCTGTTGGGGGTTCTCGGTCATTTGACGGCTGCTATCCCTGCGGTGCCGTGGGCGCGTGCACACGCCAGAGGTCTGCAAGGTGATATCCTTTCCCAGTGGGATGGGGACCTGTCCCGCCTGGACCGTTCAATCTGCGTCTCGGGGTCCACGAGGGCTCAGTTGCTGTGGTGGCTCCGCTCTCCGTTCCTTGGCACGGGCGTTCCTATGACGGTTCCAGAGTGGCTCACGGTGACGACGGATGCATCGATTTCCGGATGGGGCACTCATTGTTGGGACGTCCAGGCCCACGGGGTTTGGGATCCTTGGACTGGCTCTCTGTCCTCCAACGCCAGGGAGCTTCTGGCCTGGTTTCCTTGTTGTCGCATGACGTTAACCTGTCGACTCGGCGTATCTATGATTGGGTTTGGCGCACGTTTCTCTCCTGGTGTCGGGTGCGTGGTCTTGACCCAATCTCTATCTCCGTTCCTGATCTGCTGCGCTTCCTGGAGAGTGGGTTCCGCAAGGGGTTGCGGCCTGGAACCCTCAGGGTCCAGGTGGCTGCCATATCTTCAGTCACTTTGAGGGAATTGGCCTTACATCCTTTGGTGCGGAAGTTTTTTCGGGCGGTGTCCTCTCTGCGCCCCTTTGTCAGGGATCTGGTTCCGCCTTGGGATTTGAACTTGGTCCTGGATGCACTTTGTGGTGCTCCCTTTGAGCCCCTGGCTTCCTCCTCCTTGCGGGACTTGACTCTAAAGGCGGTGTTTCTCACGGCTATCACCTCTGCCAGGAGGGTCGGGGAGCTTCAGGCTCTCACTTGTCTCCCCCCCTACACGGTTTTCCATGCCAGCAAGGTGGTGTTGCGTCCGTTGCCTGGTTTCCGTCCTAAGGTTGCCTCTCCCAGGAACCTTAATCAGGAAATCGTTCTCCTGTCTTTCTGTGACGCACCGGGCTCCTCCTCCTCTTCTTCTCTGGGAAAATGGTGCACCCTGGATGTGGTGTGAGTCTTGCGAGTGTATCTGGAGCGTACCAGCTCCTGGCGTCGCTCGAATCACCTTTTTGTTCTTTTTCACGGTGCCTCTAAGGGTGTGGGTGCTTCCCGTTCTTCCATTGCTCGGTGGGTTCGTCAGGCTATAGCCTTGACTTATTCGGCTGGTGGTAAGGTTTCTCCCATAGGGGTGACGGCGCACTCCACTAGATCTGTGTCGGCTTCCTGGGCTTTGCATGTGGCTGCTACGGCTGAACAGGTGTGCAAGGCGGCCACTTGGTCCTCTCTTCACACCTTCACGCGTCATTACCGTCTGGATGTTCTTGTCTCTGCCGAGGCGTCTTTTGGACGTAAGGTTCTGCAGGCAGTGGTACCGTCTTGATCCCTCCCTCTGATGGGGGCTTTTTAGGTCTCATGGGTACTGCAGCTCGACGTATGGAAAAACGGTATTCTTACCGTAAATATTCTTTTCCATAGTCGTAGCGGCAGTACCTCTTCCCTCCCTCTGCTTTTTGCTGTGTTGGTTTTGATTAAAGTGGTGTGTACTTACTATTTTGGTTCTGGCTTGTCATTGACTGGGGGGTTCTGGGCTCAGGTCTTCTTATAGGCAACAGGGAGGAGTCACAGGTGAAGGAGGGGTTCACCTGGGTCTAGGGGGGGTCCTTTTGTTTTTTAGGCTTGGTAACCTGTCTACAATTGGGAATGAAGATGAACCCATGGGTACTGCCGCTACAACTATGGAAAAGAATATTTACGGTAAGAAATACCGTTTTTTATGTGATAAATGGACAATGCCATCGCTTTGGAACAAAATTAATATAAAATAAATAAAATTGTTTGTTTTTTTATTTTTAAATTCTACATGGTCATGTTAGGTATCATTGGAAACGTCAGACACTGACATGTCCAATGAGGCCTAACTTGACTCTGTAGGGTGTAAAGAATGGAGATTCATGGGACCAACGTTCCCTCGCTGCAGTGGCTTCTGTTTTAGGTGAACCAATGTATAATAATTCTTTAAGCCATCACCTCCAATTTGGTCCCATCATTGGAAATGAGAAGGTGAGTTAGTGCAGCAGAATTGTCTGCTTTTATAAGTATATGCACATAATGCCACTGCCTTAGAACACAACAAAACAAGTGAGTATGTTTTTTTTTTAATTTTTCTATTTTTACAAGATAAAATATCGTATTTGGTATTGTTGGAAAGGCCAGACTCTGTCCTGTTCAATGATATCTCACTCGACCTTGTGCAATGTAAAGATTAGAGGGTTCCAAAGGACCCTCTGCACTCCTTGGTTTAGGTGTTTGATGCAGCAATGTGTAATAACGCATTATGCCACTTGCTGGCGACATGGGAAAGGAGATGGTGAGTTATTGCAGCATCACTGTTCACTTTGTAATTGAAAAGTGAACTATAGTGATGAATTAGAATAAAAAAGTAACATAAAAGGAAATTGTTATTTTTTATTTTTGCATACAACTTGGTCATTTCTGGTATCACTGGAAAGTCAGTGACCCTGCAGTTGTTACAGTTCTGGAGATACAGGGGACCTTCGCAGGGAATTTGCTGCCTGGCAGGGGGGAGGTCCCATTTCATCAACGGGCCCCCATGCGTGATAATGTCAGTGGGTGGGGGGGTCCCACATGCAGGCTGACATCCAAGATGTCAGCCGTTAGAGAAGTTGATCAGCATCGAGCCATGGAACTTCGATGACATGCTGGAGACATCCTCCGCATGCTAGCATGAAAACGGAGGACATCTCCAGTATGTCGTCCACAGCCAAGGAGTTAACATAAAAGAAGTTTGCAAAGCCCTTTTGTTTTCAGTAGGTTTTCAATATTTTTTTTAGAAAAACACTTGTTTATTCCTCTGCGAAACAACTCTTGCAAAAAAATAAATAAAATATTTTTGAATCCCTATAAAATTGTTTTTATTGTTTAGTGTGATCGCAAAACTGATAAAATATTTAGCTTACCTAGTTTTATTACTGGCTACAAGAAATAGAGATAGACATTTTGAATGTTATTTAGCATGTTGGGAATAATACAAGAATTATATTAAAACAGGGAAGAAAAAAGCCACTACATGCAGGTACATGACATGTAAATAACGCAACACTAAGGCTAAGGTCAAACAAACGCATTTTTCGCATCGTCAGTAAAAAAGTGCGTCCGAACGCATTGACGTACTTTTTCATGGAATTCGCGAAAACTGTCATACGATGCGCATTTTCATGCGTGATTTTTTACGGATTGTCAATAAAACACTTTTTGCGTCTGGACGTTATGTAGGCTGGACATTAGCAGCATCTGACATCTCCTAATCACGCACACACGCCGCTAGTGGACACAGCGCACTCTGTAAATCAGTACTAGCGGTTCTGTGTTCTCGAAAAAATGTGTTCGTTTGCCGCTTGCATTGCGCAGCCGCACTTTCGTGCGGCCGTACTTTGTATATTGGCCATCATTATTATTATTATTATTATTCTTTATTTATAAAGCGCCAGCATATTCCGCAGCGCTGTACAATAGGCACAGTATCGACAGGCTTACAATACAATACATTGAACAACATTTGACAAACAGTACAGGAGGAGATGAGGGCCCTATTCCCGTAGGAACTCACAATCTAGGAGGGTTGGGGTTGGAAACAGGAGGAGAGGACTGCAAGGTGAGAGTGATTGATGGTTGCGTCAGTGAGTTGGGTGGTAGGCTTCCCTAAATAGGAACGTTTTAAGGGAGCGTTTGAAGGAAGAGAAGTTAGGGGAAACTCTGACAGTACGAGGGAGAGCGTTCCAGAGAGTGGGGGCTGCGCGTGAGAAATCCTGCAGTCTATCATGGGAAGAGGTGATGCGGGGAGAAGCTAGGCGCAGGTCACTGTTTGACCTTAGGGAGCGGGCTGGGGTGTATTTGGTGATTAGTGAGGACAGGTAGTGGGGCGCTGAGTTAGTGAGGGTTTGTAGGTAAGGATAAGGATTTTGAACTTAATTCTGTAGTGGATGGGGAGCCAGTGAGGGGACTCACAGAGGGGAGCGGCAGAGACAGAGCGGCGGGTGAGGTGAATTAGCCTGGCGGAGGTGTTCAGGATGGATTGTAGGGGGGAGAGGCGGGACAGAGGGAGGCCAGATAAGAGATTATTGCAATAGTCGAGTCGGGAGATTACCAGGGCGTGTATGAGTTGTTTTGTGGTGACAGCGGTAAGAAATGGCCGAATTCTGGAAATATTATGCAGTTGATATCGGCAGGAGGAGGAAAGAGACTTGATGTGGGGGATGAAGGAAAGAGCAGAGTCAAGTGTAACTCCAAGACAGCGAACTTGGTTTGATGGGGAGATGGTGATACCCTCCACCGTGATAGAGAAGTCAGGAGGTGGGGAGGCATTGGAGGGAGGAATAAGTAGGAGCTCAGTCTTTGACAGTAGGAGCTCAGTTTTTGACAGGTGCCCGTCATTTGCTGCTACTGCGGCCGTGATTAAGTATTGCCTAAGTGCACGTTAAAAATGCGTTAGTCTGACCCCAGCAAAAGATACACTACATGGACAAAAGTATTTTGACACCCAACCGTTAATTTGACAGGTGTTCTCTGAATAACCCCTAAATAGGAGCTGCAATGGAGAAACTGTAAACCATATAATTAGGGCGTGGTGGTGCTAGCCTAAAAGAATGGTCAGCTCTAAAAATGTAATAAACAAAATTGGGGGAAACTGCACTCAAACATTAACCTGTATTTTAATATAAAGATGCTAGTGAAATCAATATATCTATGTACTGTACATATAGATTTTTAACCGCAAGCTATTAATACTTGACCATTATAAATAAAGTATAATAATTGGTCAGATTCAAATAATGTCTTATAATTGGTCACTTTTTTACATGTACCATGTTTTTCATTGCTATTTTCAATGCCATCTTCATTGCAATCAACTAGTTCTGCATGTATTATGTGGCTTTTTTTTAAAAAAAGAACACTGACTTAAAGTAATTTGTTGCTTTCATGTTTTTTGCTTTCATATTGTAGAGATTTTCTTAGAAACGGATAACATAATTTGCTACAATACACTATTTTATTCTTTGTGTACTTTTTTCTTAACTGAATGCTTTATTTCTCTATTTGTACTTTGTAAAGCAATTTTGGTGCATTTATAACTACTGAACACTTAGCTCCGAATGTAAGCAAGCAATTATAAAGCTTCCCATTTGAGACAGCTTAGAGTTCCTGAAATTATTTGGCCAAATCATTAATATTTGTCCTATAAATAAAACAACATTCTATGCTGGTTGCGTAGAAGCAATTCTATATCAATTTTTCATTTATACGCTGTGCTAGGCATTATGTAAAACAATATCACTGGATCAATCTCCACAGTGCTTTCAAAAGCTATAGAAAATGTGTTTACTCTCAAGCAGTAAATTTAGAAGAATTCTAATTTTCTTAGCCATTGCCCAAATAATTAGCACTCTCTTAAAAATCTGTAATGAAATAGTTTGTAAACAGAGCATGGGCGCTAAACAGGTACATTTTCCAGAGTTTACCAGGTCATTTTGAACTTTACCACGGTTCATGTTATAAATAAATAAATGGACCCTATTCCAAGGCATCGACTCAGATTATCAAGCGAGCCATTAAGTATAACAGACCCACTCATAAATATTAGGATACATTGCCTCTTTTTCCAGTGTACGTGCAGCTTATGTTTTGGATGAACAGTGTATAACGGTGCCTTGTGTCATCTCCTTCACACTTGCTCGCAGTGTTTTTAAGTTTTACTTTGTCTACTTTGTAAGTAAAAGTAAACAATGCCCTTGCCTTAACCTCCCTGACGGTATTCCCGAGTGTGGCTCGGGGTTAACTTTTCAAACCGAAAGCCGTATCCCCGAGCCACACTCGGGCTGTATACTTACATGTCCTGCGCTCCCTCACTGATCCCGCAGTTACCTCCAGCCACTCGCAAAGTCACTCTGCCTGGTTCTCTTCTCGCGAGGAGTGAACCAGGAAGTGTGACATTGCGATCGGCTGCAGTGCGACTGCGGGGACAGCAAGGGAGCGCAGGACATGTAAGTGTTGGCCCGAGTGTGGCTCGAGGATACCGTTTTCAGTATTGAAAGTTAACCCCCGAGCCACACATATTCCGCTAGGGGGCCAAAATAAATAGGACCGATTCTGGCATCTAAAATATGTCAGAATCGGACCACCAGGGAGGATAAACCAAAAAACAAATGGAACTTTTGTATTTTTTTTTCTTTTACAAAATACTTTGTCGTATTTGATATCACTGGAAAAGCCAGATTCTGGCCTTTCCAATTACACCTCACTTGACCAAGTGGGGTGTACCAAAGTGAAGATACATGGGTGTCTACTGGTGTAATGGTAATTGTGATGTCATGAAGCTTCTGACCTCTGGAGTCTCCCATGGATTGGCCAGATAATATGTCTGTAGCAAGGGGGTTTAAAAATAAAAAATATCAGCTCTGAGACTCTGGTGTTAAGTTATTTTGTAAATTCAAAATCAATTATCACAATATTAATACAATTTTAAAATCAGTCTATATTAACCCCTTCACTGCTGAGCCATTTCACCTCTGTGTGCTGAGCTAATTTTTACCGGTTTTGCTCATCATGTTTAAACACACTTTGAAGTCATGTTTCTTTATACGACCCAGACAAATTTATATATAATTTTTTTATGGCAGACTCGGCAGATTCATAATATATCGTTATTATATGTATACGACATGCCCTGCCAGAATGCTATAACAAATAATTTTAAAAAAAAAAGTGATTTTCCAATCATCTACAGCATGCAAAACTATTTTTTTTCACATTTTATCATCCAAGCCTTTGCGATTATGTATTCTATGAGGTACACTTGTTAAAAAAATTAGAACTGGGAGCCTGTTACTTTATTTTGCTGAGAAATTGCACGATTTTAGCTAACCCCCCCAAAAAATCATTAGTGCAGCATCATTGATCACATTATATTTGAAATGAGAACAATAATCTCAATGTATCCTTCCTGGTAAAATCCTTTATAAATAAATAGTGCTGCATTAATAATAAAGATTTTTGTTTTTATTATTTATTTTATTTTTTAACTTTGTACCTGGTCATGTTTGGTATCATTGGAAAGACCATGCTCTGGCCTTTCCAATGATACCAAATTTTAATCCCAAACTGCCACCGATTAGTAGATACGAGGGTCCATTGTAGCCCCTATCTCCACCATAGGTGACAACTAGGGGTTAACTCACAAACTGATGTCATTACGTCCATGTTCGATGAGCGAGGGGAGATCCCAGAGGCTTGGCTGACATCCAAGATGTCAGCCAACTTCGGGAGGTGACCGCAATCCGGCACTGATTGGCACCGAATTGCAATCCAGGCAATAAAGGGTTAAAGACAGACACCACTGGGAAGGGCAGACTGTGCCCTTTCCAGTGGGTCTGCCTTTATTTGCTGGCACTAACTGATGGGGAGAGAGGGGTCTGAAGGGTCCAAAATAACGGCATATTGCTGGCTGCTAAGTGAGGACACGTTCAGCACATTATCCGCATGCTGAGTGTGTTCGAGACGAAGTGCTGAGTGTGTTCTCCGCAGCCAAGTGGTTAATCCTGGTCACACGGTGCATAGGATGGCAAAATTTGCCTCCTTCTTTCTCCACTTGCTAATAGTTCCCAGAGTCCTTCCTCTGACTCTGCTTTTGCATACTCACACTCTTTTGAAGTCCAGAAGAGGATACCAGTGGTGGTGTGTGACACTGCTTCCATCATCTATTGGTGGCTACCAAATAGTATGAGTTGAGATGCTAACATAGTGGCTTGCTCGTAATTGAGCCATTAATAGGCAGCCAGTTAAGTTTAACAATTTGCATCTCAGTTTTCCACTTGTCTCCTTACTACTGGCTCATTTGGAATAGGGCCCACTGCCTGGCTAAAAGAACAGATTACTTGTGCACAGGGGTCAAGTCCTGGGAAAAAAAGTGAGGGAACTCACCCACGAATTCCACAACCCCCATTACCTTAAGAAAATATATATATATATATCACGAGTATAGCCGGACGAGCCGGTGATACCATTTTTATTGGGTTAACTTTACATTTAAAAGACAAGCTTTCAAGAGTGTAAACTGGAAACTATACTGATCAGTGAAAGGTATCACTACGTACAGGTATACTCGTGATTGTGGCAACTGGACTATCGCATTTTATATATAATATATATATATCCAGGCACAGGCCCCCCAGAATAATATACACAGCACTGTGCCCCAGAATAATATACACAGCACTGAGCCCCCAGAATAACATACACAGCACTGAGCCCCCAGAATAACATACACAGCGCTGAGCCCCCAGAATAACATACACAGCGCTGAGCCCCCAGAATAATATACACAGCGCTGAGCCCCCAGAATAACATACACAGCGCTGAGCCCCCAGAATAATATACACAGCGCTGAGCCCCCAGAATAACATACACAGCGCTGAGCCCCCAGAATAATATACACAGCGCTGAGCCTCCAGAATAATATACACAGCACTGAGCCTCCATAATAATATACACAGCGCTGAGCCCCCAGAATAACATACACAGCACTGAGCCCCCAGAATAATATACACAGCGCTGAGCCCATAGAATAACATACACAACACTGAGCCCCCAGAATAATATACACAGCGCTGAGTCCCCAGAATAACATACACAGCGCTGAGCCCCCAGAATAATATACACAGCACTGAGCCCCCAGAATAATATACACAGCACTGAGCCTCCAGGATAATATACACAGCACTGAGCCCCAACAATAACATAATAACATGCACAGCACAGAGCCCCCATAATAATATACACAGCACTGAACCCCAAGAATAATATACACAGCACTGAACCCCAAGAATAATATGCACAGCACTGGTTATATGGATATATTTTCCCCAGTTCACATGGATATAATTGCCCCAGCTCTCATGGATATAATTGCCCCAGCTCTCATGGATAATGCCCCCAGGTCTCATGGATAATGCCCCCAGGTCTCATGGATAATGCCCCCAGGTCTCATGGATATTACCCCCAGGTCTCATGGATAATTGCCCCTGGTCTCATGGATAATACCCCCAGCTCTCATGGATAATGCCCCCAGCTCTCATGGATAATGCCCCAACTCTCATGGATAATGCCCCCAGGTCTCATGGATACTACCCCCTGGTCTCATGGATACTGCCCCCTGGTCTCATGGATACTGCCCCCAGGTCTCATGGATATTACCCCCTGGTCTCATGGATATTACCCCCTGGTCTCATGGATATTGCCCCCAGGTCTCATGGATAATTGCCCCAGGTCTCATGGATAATTGCCCCAGGTCTCATGGATAATGCCCCCAGCTCTCATGGATAATGCCCCAACTCTCATGGATAATGCCCCCAGGTCTCATGGATACTGCCCCCAGGTCTCATGGATATTGCCCCCAGGTCTCATGGATATTACCCCTTGGTCTCATGCATATTACCCCCTGGTCTCATGGATACTGCCCCCAGGTCTCATGGATATTGCCCCCAGGTCTCATGGATATTGCCCCCAGGTCTCATGGATATTACCCCTTGGTCTCATGCATATTACCCCCTGGTCTCATGGATATTGCCCCCTGGTCTCATGGATACTGCCCCTGGCCTCATGGATAGTGCCCCTGGTCTCATGGATACTGCCCCTGGTCTCATGGATACTGCCCCTGGTCTCATGGATACTGCCCCCTGGTCTCATGGATACTGCCCCCTGGTCTCATGGATAGTGCCCCTGGTCTCATGGATACTGCCCCTGGTCTCATGGATACTGCCCCTGGTCTCATGGATACTGCCCCCTGGTCACATGGATAGTGCCCTTGGTCTCATGGATAGTGCCCCTGTTCTCATGGATACTGCCCCTGGTCTCATGGATACTGCCCCCTGGTCTCATGGATAGTGCCCCCTGGTCTCATGGATAGTGCCCCTGGTCTCATGGATACTGCCCCTGGTCACATGGATACTGCCCCTGGTCTCATGGATACTGCCCCTGGTCACATGGATACTGCCCCTGGTCTCATGGATAGTGCCCCTGGTCTCATGGATACTGCCCCCAGCCCAGCTCACCTCTGCTGCCGCACATTGCCGGCGGCCACGTGTTTCCTGCTTCAGCGGCCGCTGACAGGAAGTGCAGCCGCTCGCCTGGGATCTATGAAACAGCCAGGCGAGCGGCTCCACTTCCGGTCACCGGCCGTTATAATAGGAAGCACGCGGCCGCCGGCAATGTGCGGCGGCCGCCTGCTAAAGCGTTCGGGCTCGGGCCACAGCGGGAACGCTGCGTTCCCGCAGCGTTTCCGCTGTGGGAGAAGTGCAGGAACGCCGTTCCCGCGCGTTCCCGCTCGACTCGAGCCCTGCTTGTGCAGCTATACACAACTCATTTATACTCTACAAATATTGAATATACAATTCATTGATTGAGGTGTGCTAACCAACTTCTGAGTTCTTTTTTTAGAGTAACGTTGTTTCTAAAGTGTCTGAAACCAGTGGCATTTACACTACATGTGTTTGTGTTAACTAACCATACATTCTTCAGGTCCTATTCCACCTGAATGTCTTGTAGTGAGTTGCTAAAGGACAAACGCAGTGCAAGCCATTATCCACTAACAGCTCTTTATTACCGTCTCTGTTGCAAGTGAGCCGCTATATTAGCAGTTTGACTCGTAATTTCAAATTACAAAACCTCTAATAGCTATTGTCACAGATGCTATGTGCATCACTGGTAGAATCTCCTGGCCAGTACAATCTCACAATGCTGATGGAAATCCCCAGTGTCCCAGTGCGAGATTGGTCAAAATATATATGTTCATCCTTTTGCTCCATGCATTTTCTAAGTTAGTGTACCAGGCTCTTTGGATTTTTTTCAGTATATTGGGATGAACCTCAGTTCTTTCATTCTCAACCTAAAAAATATCAGGTATTGAATTGCAAATTCCAGTGTGATAAGACCAGATAACCATAATATCCACACTGCTGGCCTCCCCAATGCCCACATTGCTCCTTTGTAATCTGTAATGAATGCAGCTGCCAAGCTTATTTTTCCTCACCCGTTGCTCCCACGAATACCTCGCACCCTCTACCTGTCCCTCCATTGGCTTCCTGTACACTTCCGGACTTCCGGATACCGTTTAAAATACGAATGGTCACGATCAAATTGCTCATGAACTCAACCCGTCCTTAAACGTGTTTGTTACTCCACAAGCACGTCCGGCCTAGACAACTCCAGTATGTACGAGACCTCCACCTGTCGAAACCCGCACTGCCAACCTCTGGTTTCCAAGACTTCTCAAGGGCAGCTCCGGTCCTGTGGAATGACTTACCTCGCCCAATAAACCCTCCCCTAATCTTCAGGCCTTCAAAAAAATCCTTCAAAACACATCTCTTCAGATTAGCGTATCAATTTACTGACGCAACTCATCCCTCTTCTCACCTACTCACACATCATGATAGATGCCACTTCCTTGGCCATCACCATTCCTGAACCACTGGCGCTAGTGATCCTGATAACCAATAAAAATACTCTTGTCTTCCTCCTCCCCAATCCCTCTATATTTTAAGTTCCTATGAGCAGGGCCCTCTACACCTTGTGTCCATCCTATGTTTGTTTGTGTCTTGATCCCTTTGGTTATTGTAAACTTCTGCGGGAACTGATGGCGCTATATAAATGATGATAATAATAACCATCGGTTTTCTCCTCAAAGTCCTTTGAAGAGAAAACATCTACAAAGGCCAGTGACAAACTCCAGTTGTTAAATGCTAAAGCAATGTCACTGTTTTGAGAGTTTCGAATGCTGTGACACTTAGGCTAAGGTCAGACGAAAGCATTTTTAACGTGCGTTTAACCGCACTAAATCACGGCCGTGCTAGCAGCAAATGCCGTCCAATGCCGGGTAACATACGAAGAACGTCCGCACGAAAGTTCGTCCGCGCAACGCAAGTGGCAAACGAACGCATTTTTTCTAGAACGTCAAACCGCTACTACTGACGTACAGAGTGCGCTGCGTCCGCATAGCAGCGTGTTTGCATGATTGGGAGATGTCAGACGCTGCTAATGTCCGGCTAACATAACGTCCAGACACAAAAAGTGTTTTATTGATGATCCGTACAAAATCACGGACGAAAATGCGCATCGTATGACTGCTATCGCGTATTCCGTGAAAAAATGCGTCCATTCATTCGAACGCACTTTTTCACAGACAACGCGAAAGATGCGTTAGTCTGACCCTAGTCTTAAGGTCAAGGTAACCAAATAAAGTTAAATTCACATAAGAATAAACTTCACCAAAGCGGATTGCTTTGATCCAGGCAGAGGATCTACCTCTTTGTCCATATGATAACTCTTAAAATCTCTTCTATTTAAATTTGCATGGGGAGCTTTTGAAAAGTGCACAAATAGTGTTTAATTATTCTGGATCTGCCACGAGTGAAGGACATTTCACAACTGTGATATTATTAGTAGGGATGCACCGATACCACTTTTTTAAGACCGAGTACGAGTACAGATACTTTTGTTCAAGTACTCACCGATACCAAGTACTGATACTTTTATTTTATGTCACGTGACGCTTTCCAATAAGAACAGACCTCATATAAAGCCCCCAGGTCTCATAGATATGCCCCCCAGCTCATGGATTTGCCCCCCAGCTCATGGATAATGCCCCCCAGCTCATGGATACTGCCCCCGCTCATGGATTTGCCCCCCAGCTCATGGATATGCCCCCCAGCTCATGGATTTGCCCCCCAGCTCATGGATTTGCCCCCCAGCTCATGGATATGCCCCCCAGCTCATGGATTTGCCCCCCAGCT
The DNA here is from genome assembly GCA_009667805.1 of Leptobrachium leishanense. Classification (NCBI taxonomy): domain Eukaryota; kingdom Metazoa; phylum Chordata; class Amphibia; order Anura; family Megophryidae; genus Leptobrachium; species Leptobrachium leishanense. Next base: position 126,553,801 of record CM019066.1, read on the forward strand.
CATGGATTTGCCCCCCAGCTCATGGATTTGCCCCCCAGCTCATGGATATTGCCCCCAGCTCATGGATATTGCCCCCCAGCTCATGGATATTGCCCCCCAGCTCCTGGATCTGCCCCAGCTCCTGGATTTTCCCCCCAGCTCATGGATATTGCCCCCCAGCTCATGGATAATGCCCCAGCTCATGGATATTGCCCCCCAGCTCATGGATATTGCCCCAGCTCATGGATTTGCCCCCCAGCTCGTGGATATTGCCCCCCCAGCTCGTGGATAATGCCCCCCAGCTCGTGGATAATGCCCCCCAGCTCGTGGATTTGCCCCCCTCCCCCTCCGCCCATACTTACCTCCCTTTAGCGATGCCAGGAAAGTCTTCGCGCGTGCGCGCGCTCCTTGGAAGGTCCCCAGCCGCGACCACGTGGGACCATGTGATCGCGGCTGGGGTCCTTCCAACGAGTGCACGCGCGGAAACTTTCCCGGCATCGATCAGGAAGGTAAGTATGAGCGGAGAGCAGCTGCAGGGCCTGTCTGAATACTCTATCGGCATTCGGACAGGCCCTGCAGCTGCTCTCCTCACTTTATTTATACTTACCTTCCTGAGCGATGCCGGGAAAGTTTCCGCGCGTGCGCTCGTTGGAAGGCCTCCAGCCGCGATCACATGGTCCCACGTGGTCGCGGCTGGGGGCCTTCCAAGGAGCGCGCGCGCGCGAAGACTTTCCCGGCGTCGCTCAGGAAGGTAAGTATTAAAAAATGCAGAGAGCAGCTGCAGGGCCTGTCCGAATGCCGATAGAGCATTCGGACAGCCGCCCCAGCCCCTCGGATGCCGGCAAGCTGGCTCAATGCCAGCTTCCGGTATCAAAAAAAAATATCGGGGGTACTGCACGAGTACCAAGTCTTCCTGCAGTACCCGGTATCGGCACCGATATCGATACTAGTATCGGTATCGGTGCAACCCTAATTATTAGTATTTTTTATTAACCAAGACAATAGTCCAAAATTCAACATTCTTGAAGGTGTTAAATTTAACAAATGGTTTGGGACCATAGCTTTGTATTCAGGTAGCTGTAACTGTGAACAGCTGTCATGTCATACTTGAATTTCCTCAGGATCTCATTACTTTAGTTATCCTTCTCCAAGATGTTTTTCACTTCTTTAATACTACTTGCCAGAATAAATGCAATAACAGGCATTTTTATTAAGGATTTACAGTGGATTTTCTATGCTATTGAATGATGTTAATACCTTTAACATTTGTTGGCAGTAACTTTGGTGCTGGGGTTAGGTTATTTCAATTTTTGTAAGAAAGTTTTTTTTTTAATATACTGTAATTTTATTTGGGTATTTCAAAACATGAAAACCAATGAAAGGATTGGGTGCAGAAAGGAAAAGGAGCAATATTAGTCTATTGAAAGGTCTTTTTATATTAATACAGCACTGAATAGATATGTTTGTTCTGCAATTATTCTGAAAAAAAGCTTTGGATTTTGCCAAATAAAATTAAAATAAGTAAATGAAATGTATCTTTATTTTGCTTTGGCAGTGAAAAGATGCTGTTATTATGGCAGAGGGGGTCACAAACCACAGACACACCAACTGATGAAGCCACTTAAGGCGAAACGCGTATTGGTCTACTGGTAATTAATTTTTTATACTTTAACTATTCGCTTTAATAAAACCACCATGTTTTTATGCTATTTGAGTCCTGGCTGATTTACATCGACCAAAGAGGTGGTTGAGGCTGATAGGTGATCCGGTGCACCTAGGTAATATCACTGGCTGCCTTCAAATCTGGCGTCTGAGTTCTGAGACACCAGTAAACGTGAGTAGCATAAATTATAGTACACTTGCACTTTTATTTCAAACTGTGCTGCGCCATATATGATTTCTGCTTTTAAGGGCTAAAGAAGACCCCAGAAACCAGCACAGATCCTGCAAATATACCACCACCAGAGCATCGGCAGCGCCAACTCTGCCACATTTTCTCTCGATTGTAGAACGGAATAGAGCACCAGATGTTTTATAGATATATAAACAAATACACTGTCATTAAAACAGAATATAATGTTAAAATGTTTTATTCATCTGGTGTTGAACTTTATTCAAAATCCAGGTATGATAGGATGCACTCCCTACGACAGTGTCCTGGGCTACTTGAAAATACCAAAATGAATTATGAAAACATGTCAAACATGCATAACAAATAAAATTATCAATATGAGCATGCACAATATTAAAATAAGAGACCACCAAATGAAGCAGCAATTTCTGAAATAATACAAGAATCTCAGAAGCAAAATGAAGAATTGTGGAGAGATATTCTGCATAGAAACCTTTGTTATAGATGCCGAGCATGCTGAGCATTTGTTATAATTCAGAGCATGTAGCATTGTTACGTCAGCAGCACCTGATAACAAGTGATTTTATGTCGATACTCTAATTAATAAATGATTATACTGCTCTTACATAGCATCTCTTTAGTCTCAACCACATTTGAGAGGTCTTATAATAGAAATAACCTCTTAACGCTTAGATGATATGGCTATTTTTATTGAATTAATTCTTGAACAGTCGTAATCATCTTTGCTAGATGTAACGTGGAGTTTTATTAAATCTAGTACTTTAAAAATGGATTATCGTTAACTTTGCGAGATGCAACTGAAAGCCAGGTGAAGGTGGATGGGTTTGTGTTCACTTAAAAAAAAAGACAATCTTTATGAAAATAAAATCCTCAAGAAAATAAAGATATGCATTTGCGTATCATTTAACAAGTGCTTCCTGAACCTGTTCTCAGCACTACCAGGTCAGGTTTTAAGGATTACTATGGGAAATGCAGACTTAATGCTGCAATCACTCAGTAGAAAATCATATCACCTGTGCTGTGCTTCAGATATTCAACATCCTTGTCCTGTTTGTGGGTCCAGAGGAGGGATTTAGAAAATATTGATTCAAATCCTTACTAGGTTCTGTTTTTGACTTTTACTCAAAAAAGCAAGATGATAAACTAAGACCATCTTTTGTTGTCCTGTTTGGGCTTGCCTCTTCTTTTTGTATTTAATTATGAAATTATGGTATTCATATCATGCACCACATAAAAATGAAGAACACCTCTTCAAGGCAGGTCAGATCACATGAAATGTGATAAATGTTAAGCAACAAAGGAATAAAATAAAACATATGTGTGTACAAGTGCATATACTGTATTCTGTTCATGTGTCTTGGGTAAGATTTAAAGCACATATCAAGCAAGTAGAGTCAAATAAACAATACAAAAATTAATCACCGGCTGGATGGAATAGAGATAACATCAATGCTCTATAACCGTGGAGACCGAGGTTCGATCCCCACCAGAGCACCACCTCTCCAGTAAGTGTCCTTGAGCAAGACACCTAATGGTACATACTTGCATGCCACACAAAATCGGCTGTGAAGTCCTGTGGTAACGTCTCTACCCTTCGACTGTAGAGAAGCAAGTCAAAATCCCATTCAGCACATCCCTCCAATACAACTGTGGAAAAGCAAGTCTCGACTTTACGAAAAGCGAGTTCAACATGACCACCAGGTCGCTGCTCTACAATCATGGAAAGACGACCCAATCCCACTCAGAAGATGCCACCAGTGAGTGTCCTTGATCAAGACAGCTAACAATATAGATGCACCTACCTCACAAAATACATATACATCTCATAGATTGTAAGCTCCCTTGGGGACAGGTCCCCTTGAATCAGGCCGTATCATCCATTTGTGGTATTCTAATGTATCAACTCCTTGTACACTGATCTTGTAAAGCGTTGCAGAATTTGTGGCACTATATAAATAAAAGGATAATAATCACAATAGCCATTCCATTCTCACAATCTCAAAAGGTTTGATTATCTGAGCCATTCAGACGGACTTGAGGAGGATCCAAGCTCTCAAACCAAAAGTACTAGATAATAATGCATATGGAGTAATATAATAGTTCCATTACATAGTTAGGGTTCCTACAAAAAGCTGGCATTAAAAATTTAGAACCATTTTAGCAAAGTAACAGTAAAGTTTTCCTGTACATAGATCAAGGGAAGGATGCATGATGTCAGAGGACAAAACTTGTCTCTCAAAACATAAAGAAACATAAAGCCATAGTGTACATAGTCAATCTAAAAAAATAAAAAAGCAAGAAAAATGATTCCAATGACCCACTCTCAAAACTAGAGCCTAAACTTGGCCCTCAGGAAATATCGCAGCTGGGTTTTTCTTGGCCAATCTCACCACTCCCATTGGGTAGCAATAACTACGCTTTAATGCTTCAGAATGTAGTTCTCACACGTTAAGGTATAAAGATGGAAATACATGTATGGGATGGTATTGCATGTTGTTGCTATTGCTGTGGAGGGGTGATATCTAAAAGAAGTTTGGAGACTAATACTGATTTCTATATAGACTGGATATAAACAAATTCTTTGATTGCAAAACCTGGAGCCTTCCAGTTTTCAGACCTCGGATTAACATCAGCCCATTGTGCACGTGTTCTATTTTGAAATATGTGTTCCATGGTGTGTTTCGTTTTGGGCATTAAATCCATCATTAATTATTGAATTAATATGCAATAATTAAAGCCCTAAGTTGCAACAATAACATTTATATCTTGTGGGTAATATGGTCGAATATATATAAGAAAAGCACACAGAAACCGGTGCAATATGAATGACAATTTACTTGGCAATCTATATTCACAGTTTATATCATTTGCTTTACAGTAACTACAGAAAAACTAACATATACACACAGTCATGGCACAGTACATTAAACTAAACAACAATACTTAAACAATACAGCAATGAAATGAAAGCATGCTTACTACGCCCCAAGCTGGGGGCTGCAGAAAACTTCACATGGTGGTCAGTCTCAGGTATCAAGCTAAAGAGAGCTTTAACTCTTGGTGGAAGTCCCTTTTATTCCCAATGGGAGTAATCAATAAACAAACCTGTCTACCAATAGGAAAAAACCTCTCTAAAGTAGGCTGGCTTAATGACATCACAGCTAGGCACAAAGGGCAAACAGCCCACACACTGCCCCTAGTGGTCCTTTTTTGGTATGTCAATCAGTTAATATTAACCCTTTCGCTGCTGAGGCTTTTCCCGCCTCTGTGCTGAGGTCATTTTTACCGGTTTTGCTCATCATGTTTAAACGTGTTTTGAATGATTATTTTAGTATATGACCTAGACATTTTATATATCGTTCTTTCCGTCAGACTCGGCAGAATCATAATATGTCATTATTATATGTATACGTCATGACCTGTCTGTATATTATAACAAAAAAAGCAATAAAATATGAATTTTTAATAATTTACAACGTGTAAAGTGTTTTTTTTTCACATTTTAAGATGCGAGCAATTGCGGTTATATTTTGTATGGGGTGTGCTTGTTAAAAAAAATAGAAATGGAGTCTCGTTACATTTTTTTTTGGGAAAATTACGCAATTTTTAACAAACGCACCGCATACAAAAATCGTTAGTGCAGCATCATTGTTCACATTATAATTGAAATGGGAACAATATTGCTGCATTAACAAACCGAAAAAAAACTTGTTTATTTTTTTTTTATAATTTTTTTAAAATATTGTTTTAGTTTTATTTTTAATTTTTATTTTTTTAAAAAAACTTTTTTCACAGTCGTGTTTGATATCGTTGCAACGGCCATGCTCTGGCCGATCCAACAGTACCAAACTTTAACCCCTAGCTGCCACGGATTGGGAGATAGGGGGTTCATTGGAACCCCCTATCTCCACCATTGGTGGCAGCTAGGGTTTAACTCCAGGACTGGCGTCATCGTGCTATTAAATTAAACCACATATGTTCCTACATCACGGGGTGAAGACCGTAGCCACTACCCTTTCTTTTAGGGACTAATGGGGTCATTGTCTACCTGTTGCCTTCACCCCCCAATTAAATTTTATAGAGGAGCGACACACAGCTTCCCTCTTCCGGCTCTTTTAAAGGTTATGGTCCAATATGTTTGCACAGCTATGGGCATGTCTTCCATCGTTACCTTTTTCCAGACATGTATTAATTCCCTCCCTTTTTAAACAGAGTTTGCATCACTACTCTAAAGGGAGAACACAAATGCAATAATTATTTTAGGGCTCTATTCACTAAAAGCATTCACTTCCCTTGTTGACTTCACAACATAGTTAGCTTAGGCATCAATCACTATGTTATCTAAATCCACTCGCAAGCACAGCTTCCTCCCCCATCTTTAGCTGCAAAAGATAGTCTCCATTTACCAAGGTTAATGCTAGCAAGGTACACATTATATCTCATTATCTCTTAACATCCTCTGTTAAAAGCCACCTTTTTTTAATCTCAAAAGTCACTATATCATGTATATACACATATGCACAATAACATGCATATTTTTAACTATTTAATTTAACTTTGCATTTTCTTCCTGCAAAAAGAAAGAAAATTAATTAATCACAAATCCTTAAAAGGAATGAGTCTAGCTAAATACAAAAACCTATTCCATTGTAATCAAGACAAGAAAACCCAGAAAACCAGAAAAAACTGTTTCTGCAATGAACTGTAAAAAAGTCTTTTCATATGCAAATAAAGCTAGGCCTTCAGCAAACATTCGGACAGCATGTGGTCTATCTACCACATGGTCAGTGGCAAACACAAAATGTTTTTTCATTTAAAACATTGCTAATCAAAGAATACAAAAACGTATCTTTATAATCTGCACTAAAAAATCATATAACTACTTTTCTGCATCACGTCAATTCAGCAATTAGTTATATATTTACATAGGCAGAAATGGAAAAACCTATGCACATTGCATCATCCATTCATTCAATCCTATGCAGACACACGTTACTGTAATATTTACAGAAAAACAAATCAAATCACATTTGTGTCTTTCTTAAAATATCCAAGCATATCCCATCCTCGTCGCCAATTGTTTCGTTTTGGGCATTAAATCCATCATTAATTATTGAATTAATATGCAATAATTAAAGCCCTAAGTTGCAACAATAACATTTATATCTTGTGGGTAATATGGTCGAATATATATAAGAAAAACCACACAGAAAGCGGTGCAATATGAATGACAATTTACTTGGCAATCTATATTCACAGTTTATATCATTTGCTTTACAGTAACTACAGAAAACTAACATATACACACAGTCATGGCACAGTACATTAAACTAAACAACAATACTTAAACAATACAGCAATGAAATGAAAGCATGCTTACTACGCCCCAAGCTGGGGGCTGCAGAAAACTTCACATGGTGGTCAGTCTCAGGTATCAAGCTAAAGAGAGCTTTAACTCTTGGTGGAAGTCCCTTTTATTCCCAATGGGAGTAATCAATAAACAAACCTGTCTACCAATAGGAAAAAACCTCTCTAAAGTAGGCTGGCTTAATGACATCACAGCTAGGCACAAAGGGCAAACAGCCTACACACTGCCCCTAGTGGTCCTTCTTTTGTATGTCAATCAGTTAATATTAAAATATGATAGTTTATGGCAGAAATCATCCATGATCATTACAATGGTGGAGGACAAATTTTGGAATAGTAAGCCTCATTTGAATCCAAGATGCATGCTGAATACTGCGCGTGTAGGTCTTATGATGTGCATTTGTGCTTCACAATGGAATATGGGCTTCCGGGTTCGAAACCTTCACCAGAACAGGGAATCATGTGGGCAACACGAGATGTTTGGTTTTATTGCTGAATGGAAAAGCGGTGGGTCACACCGATGCACTAGTTATTGATGTCATCGGGTGGGGGGCAAGGATGTTAGAAGACCCACAAAAAAACACGGAAGCTGTTTTATCTTAACATATTATTTTGGAACTTGGGTTTTCGGACTTTGGATGATGCCGAATATATTTTATATGTGCACAGTAAAAATATTTGTTTTAAATCGATCCGCTAAGTTACCACAATTCGTATTTTGGATTGATTTGTATTTTGGGAGATTAGTAGAAGATGTGTTTTGGTTTGATTCATATTTAATTTGTTATTTCAAATGTGAAATTGATTAATTTAATAACTTAGATTAGTGTAAAAAAAAAAGAAGACACATATTTCCCCTGTCCTTGGTGCTGAAATGTATTTCAGCACCAAGGACAGCGGCATTGGTACTACAAAAAACAGGGCTCAGGCGTCTCATTTTAAACTTGGTGGGCACATCATCATGTGCCATCAGTGACTGCAATCAGCGGTTACTTCACACAGCAGCTGGCCAGCAAGCAGCAAGAAAGATGCTACCGGACCCCCAGGACGGCATGGGACTTGACAGATTCGCCTGTTTAAAGCTGTCGAAAATCAGGGCATTTCACTGACATTTCGGTGCTGTTTGGCGCTCACTGAATAGATTAGCCATTACTTATTTATGAGGAATTTCACTGCCGCCGAATCGCACTGAACGGCACCATGGCGCTGTACAACAGATTCAGCAACACGGCCAATGGACAGGTACTAGGTGCCGAGTCTAAGTGAAACAGAATAACGAATTGATCCATAAAACACAAAACCAACTTGTTTTATACCGTTACGTTTTCGTTCCGAATCAATTAGTTTTTGTTCTGTTTTTGGACCATTTCGCATGGAACCATTTTGCATTTTGGAAGCAATTCTGAAACATGAATCAGTAAATTTCACCTGATTTTTAATTCGGACCGAAATGAAACGCAAATCTCTTATATTTTATACCGGGTGAATACAGCGAAACACGTTGGATTGGTTACTATATGCTTTGTATTATTTTCATTAAGTGTATTAAACTTTTGTGCTTTTATCCAAGACTGAATTGTAATTGAATCAAAGGAAGTGCTTTTCAGAAGTTGCGCTTCACTTGGTACATATGAATTTTAGCCCCTGTACGGCTTTTACATTGTGAGTGCATTAGCATGATACATAAAAGTCCGCTTAATACCAGTGGGAATGCACATTTGTTTTTGTTTCTTCTTTAATCTTCAAATATTTCCATCTGTGGGTAGATACATGCCAAAGCATTAAAGATACTTACCGATATCCAATGGGAGGCTGGCCAAGAAGAAAAATTTTATCTTGCTTTTTTTGTAACATTGATTGTGTACACTATGATTTTATGCGAAGTCTGTTTCATTTGAGAGACAAGCTTTGTGATTTCCCAGACTCCGATTAACAGGCGTAGACCATATATTTTGCCAAGTGTGGGCTCTATTACATTCTTCACGCAAAAATACACGGTAAACGCGTGAATTTTTGCGTTAAACGTTAACGCGCGTAAATTAACACTGGTATTACAATCCTCGCGCATTATTTCCTCCGTCAAAAAATAACACGTGTAAAAAAGATGCGCAAAAACGTGCGCGCAGTAACGTTGCATGCAGAAACCGGTGTGCAGTCTGTTTTTCACGCGATTCAGCCAATCAGAATTAAGAAACACAATTATCTCACGTCACGTTTTTGCGCTTGCCAAAGTCAATCTGAGCATGTATGCTGCAGCAATAATAAAAACACGCACAACTTCACAATTTTATTGTTTGGGTATGCGTAGAATGTGTAACTATACTTTGCAGTATTTTTTTTTCGGGCTAGTGTATTTGGGATCGGCCAGGACGTTCAGATTTGCCATTAACACCAGGTTTTAGAAGTCGTTAAAATTATGCACGCAAACGCTGTGCGTTAAATTTTGTGCATAGATTGTAATACCATCCGCGTACCAGTGCACAAACGAATTTGCGCTCACAATGTTAAGTATAGGACGCGCGCAGTACAGTACACTCGCGCAGCATTTGCGCAGGTTTACCCACGGTAGACGATTACGTGCATTTGTTGCGCTGACATTGTAATACGACGTTCAGCGCAGAGGGTTTTGCCCCTCGCGCTAATGCATTTTTGCACACGCGCAAACGTTTGCGTGAAGATTGTAATAGGGCCCTATGTCTTTATCAGACGTTGGTTCGGAGATGGATCAACACAAAATTTTTCAAACTGATCTCATTTCGAGCCTCTCATTTCCCCTTCCTTTCTGCAAACCATGGATGACAAACAAGTTAACCACCAAGGTGGAATAATTTTCACCACTATAAACCTTCTAGAGTGGACCTATGGATAGGCAAACATTTTTCTTCAGAATTCTTTAGAATCCCAAATTTTGGATTCCAAAATAATCAGAATCAGCTAAAAAGGAGTATTGGAAACGTCTGATTTATGCAATATCGCACGAATTAGGAATATTGGGGTGGCTGATAAAGTCATCCATTTCCGATATTTGAAAGCACAATGTATTAAATGCAAAAAATTTAAATAAAGCTGACTCGAGCATGGCTCAGAAATGACACACAGAAAGCAGCATAGGCACAGAAATGAAGCATAAAATGATGCCCAAGCTAATAAACAAGGAACAGTATGATGCGAGGATGGCTCAGAAATGATGCATAGGCTCAGAAATGACACACAGAGTCACGCATAGACTCGGAAATGTTCATTTCTTTCAATTACTTTTCATATTTTAAATTAATCCAAATACATCCAATTATATTTGCTTCTGGCTAATTATAATCTGATCAATTTGGATCAATTTAACCCCTTAGTGACCGGGCGGTTTTACACAAATCCGTCTTTTAGTGACCGCTGCTGTTTTTACGTTTCTGCGCTGTTAGTGTTTAGGTCAAATTTTCCTCTTACTCGTTTATTCAACCCACACATATTATACACCCTATTTCCCGCCATTAAATGGACTTTCTAGAAATACCATTATTTCCATCATATCGAATAATTTACTATAAAAAAAAATATGAAATATGAGGAAAAAAATGGTAAAAACACACTTTTTTGTAATTTAATCCCCAAAATCTACAACCACCCAAAATGACCCCGGCTAAATAGGTTCAAAATTTTGTCCCGAGACTAGAAATACCGAATTTTTACATGCGTTTGCTTTTTAACCCCTTCACTGCTGAGACAGTTCACCTATGTGCGCTGCGCTCATTCTGACCATTTTGTGCTAATTATTTTTAGATGACAGCCTAGGTCCTATTTAATTAAACCCCCCCCAGACAAAAAAAACTTTAAAAAAAAAAACATTTTTTTATTTTATTTAATTTTTTTATTATTTTTTTTATTTAATTTTTTTTTTAATTTTTTTTTAAAACCAAACCTGGTCATGTTTGGTATCATTTGAAAGGCCATAATCTGACCAAATATGACCATCTAGCTGCCATGGATCGGGAGATAAAGGGATCCTTAGGATCCCCTTATCTCTACATATGGTGAGGTTGTCAGTGGGTGGGGGGGACCTGGAGGCTTGGCTGACATCCAAGATCCAAGAAGTTTGAATCGCGTTTTGGCGCCAATTAGCGCCGCAACGTGATCCGGCGGCGAAACGGTTAATGCCATACACCGCTGGAAAGGGGAGGCTCTCCCCTCTCCAGCGGTGCAAACAGCATCTCCCTAGCTTCAATAGTTGGGGAGATAGAGGGCTAGATAGAAGGAGCCCCCCCTCCCCTCCATTGAAATGCATGGGGACGCCTGCTGATGACGTCACCACGCAGCGTGGCGATGTCATCAGCCTCGCCTGCCCATGTAAATCACATGGGCAGGCTTCCTCCCTGCCAGATCGCCGTGGGATCTGGCGAGGGAGGTGAGTATCGGGCGGGAGGGGGATTAGGCGCCGCTGACGTTCCCTGTACGTCCGCGGGTCTAAGGGAGACCCGAGGACAAGACGTACAGGGTACGTCAGCGGCCCTTAAGGGGTTAAGGCCCTATTCCATTCTTCGCCCAATGTCGTTCGCGCAGCGCAAATTTTTTTGCGCTCATCCTCCGGCGTTATTACGGGAAAATTAACGGTGGTATTCCGATCCGAACGTATTTTCTCATCCGTCCAAAAATAACGTTCGTAAAAACGACGCACAAAACGAAGAGTAATACGCGGGCAGTAACGTAGCGCACGTAAATCTGTGTGCGGACTGTTTTTTTTTCGCCGGATTCAGCCAATCAGAATTAAGAACCTTAATTGACTCACTAAAGTTTTTGTGCCTGTCAAAGTAAATCTGAGTATACATGCTGCAGCAATAAAAAAAACACGCACAAATTCACAATTTTATTGTTTGGGTATGTGTAGAATGTGTAGCTATACTGTGCTGTATTTTTTTTTTCGTGCTGTGTTTTTTGTTTTGGCCAGAACGTTCCGATTTGCAGTTACCACCAGGCTTTTCAAAGACGTTAAAATTATGCGCGCAAATGTCGTTCGTAAAAAGATGCGCAGCGATTGTAATACCATCCGCGTACCAGCACACGAACGAATTTGCGCTCACAATGTTAAGTATAGGACGCGCACAGTTCATCACGCTCGCACAGGTAAATCCGTGTTAAACAATAACGCACATCGTTTGCGGGAATGTTGTAATACGACGTTCAGCGCAAAGGGTTTTGCACGCAAAACCAAATGCGCGAAGAATGTAATAGGGGCCTAATTGTTTTAATAAGAAGAGCAGTTCAGTTCGGATCATGTCTGTTCTAGATCTAGAGCATGCCCCGAATTATTCTTTGTTTGGGAGTTACCATTTACACCATTATCATTTTGTAGTGAACATGTTAAGTGATTATCTAATTTTCTTTAAACTGAACAAAATGTACTTACATTACTTTAGATTTTCAATGTCCATGACCCCACATGTACTCTTTATTCTGGTAACTGTAAATGATTGCTCTGAAAACAGATGGTGTTTTCTAATGATAAATATTAATTAATAAAATTATATTATAAGCGCTTTAGATAAAGATAATACCTTCCATCAGAATGGCGATGCTAATTATTGTTGATAGATTAATGTGACTAATTTAATAAAACTCTTAATTTCTCACTTCCTCTTTAGCAAGCCAACATACTGTGGTTCAGCTGTTTTTTTCCAACTTAAAAACTCTGTCTAGTTTGTGAATATTACACAAAAACAACCATTGACAGTGGAACTAAAACAAAATAATAATAAATTAATACAAAAAGATCATTGTTTACTCTTGAGAAAGCACACAATATATTTTTTCCCAAAATAGTCATTATAAATTTTTTATACATAAATAAGTCTGCTCATACCATTAGGTACGGTGACATAAAATTCTAATCATTGTCAAATAATGGTGGGTCCAAAAAATATTTAGTATGCATATTAGTTTATAATATTCTAATTTAGCAAGGTCCAAATTGCAATTGGAGAAGAAATCTAGATTAAAATAAACATAAACCATGGTTCGCATTACATAGCTTTTTATTAGCGGATACCAAATAATGTCCTCAAAAGACATTCCATTTGATTAGGCATCAATTTTTCAGCTTTCAATACGAGGGTTCACAATCCATAACACATGCAAAAAACCTCATTGCAACGCTACTGCAAAGAAGCACACACACATTGGAACAAATGGACATTTGACAGTATGTTTATAAATAGGGATGAGCCGAACACCCCCGAGTTCGGTTCGCATTCGAACTCGAACTTTTCAAAAGTTCGAATTCTAACACGAACTCAATACAAGTCAATGGGACTCAAAGTTCAATTTTTAGAGTGCCCTCCAAGACGGCATATATGCTAGATATTTGCCATAAAAGGTGTATGGGGGTCCTGGTAGTGCCCTGGGGGACAGGAAACAAGGACAAAAAGTAAAAAAAAAAGTTTTTAAAGGGATAAGAGTTTCCCATGAAATAAGGGTTAAAAATAAAAACAAAAAATTCCTTCAAATATCGTGCCTAGGAGGTCCCCATAACCTGCCCGTGAAGTGGCGGATTTGTAGGATGTATAGAAACATTTAAAAACAATGTCCGGGTCCGGGTAGTGCCCTGGGGGACAGGAAACAAGGACAAAAAGTTTAAAAAAAAGACTTTTTAACCCTTTCACTGCTGACGACGTGTGGGACACGTCCTCAGTTACTCCCGCTGTATACTGCAGAGGACGTGTACCACATGTCCTCAGCTTTGCGGGACCCCCGGCGGAGACACTCACCTCTCTGTCCAGGATCCCGCAGCGTTCTGACTACAGCATCCTCAGACGCTGAAGTCAAGCTCCTCCCGACGTAAATTATGTCATTTCCAGGTGACCCCCGGCAATGCCGGGAGATCGCCTGGAAGGGAGGGGGGGATCCGTTCGGATCCCTCTCCCTCCCGATCAGGAGGTGCCACAAAAAAAAGCCAGGCACCGCTTAAAAGGGGAGAGTCTCCCCTTTTAAGCAGTGCCTGGCTTTAAGGCTAAGGTCAGACTAACACAGTATTAACGTGCGTTTAGCCGCACTAAATCACGGCCGCGCTAGCAGCAAATTACGTCCAATGCCGGGCAGCATACGAAGAACGGCCGCACAAAAGTGCGGCCGCGCAACGCAAGTGGCATACGAACGCATTTTTCCGAGAACATCAAACCGCTAGTACTGACGTACAGAGTGCGCTGCGTCCGCTAGCGGCATGTGTGTGTGATTAGGAGATGTCAGACGCTGCTAATGTCCGGCCAACATCATGTCCAGACGCAAAAAGTGTTTTATTGATAACCGTACAAAATCACTGTCATAGAGCTCAGAGAGAGAGGATCCTGTTTTAAAGCATACAGCCGCGCCTGGTGTCTTTATTACAAACTACGCTGCACTCCACACTCACCCTCAGAAGGCAGAGAGCGGCCTTCTGGAGATTCCTAACGGCTCCAGGGCAGAGGAACAGAAGCAGGCAGGTCAAGCCGCTCGAGGCGCTGAGGACAGCGCTCCCAGTAGCCGGGCTGACCGCAACGAAGGGGTGTCTGGAGAGTCAGGACAGACGGAAGGGAACTCAACTTTCGAATGATACCCAACAAGACCAGGTATAAAGTAAAAAAATGAAAATAAAAAAACATGTATTTTTTTAGTGTGTTATTTTTATTAATGCAGCAATATTGTTCACATTTCAATTATAATGTGAACAATGATGCTGCACTAATGATTTTTTTCTATGGTGTGAGTTTGCTAAAAATCACATAATTCCCCCCAAAAAATTTAATAAGTCCCCATTTCTAATTTTTTTCCAAGCGCACCCCATAGAAAATATAACCGCAAATGTTCATGTGACAAAAGGTGAAAAAAAACACTTTACACGCTGCAGATGATTAAAAATTCAAGTTTTATTTAATTTTTTGTTATATATACAGGCAGAACATGACGTATACATATAAAAATGATATATTATGAATCTGCTGAGTCTGCGGAAAGAACGATATATAATATGTCTGGGTCATATAATAAAATGTGGCTTCAAATCGCGTTTAAACATGATGAGTAAAAGCGGTAAAAATTAGCTGAGCACACAGCGGTGAAATGCCTCAGCAGTGAAAGGGTTAAAGGAACAGTGAGTTTTCCATAAAATGTTAAGAATAAAAACGAAAAATTCCTTCAAATATCGTGCCTAGGAGGTCCCCATAACCTGCCTGTGAAGTGGCGGATTTGTAGGATATATGGAAACATCGCCATCACAGACCCACACACGACACCTGGCACTCCCAGTCTGCATACAATGTATCAAAATCATGAGACCGGACTAATTAGAAGCACATGTTATTTCCAAACACTGATTAAACACCTGTTATTTACGCCGTTTGAGAGCACAGGTCATTTAGAGGTGAGAATCTTTGCACCTAGACATTTAGACATTAGTTTTTAATTCAATATCTAATAAACCGTTGCTTATAATATTCTGCAGTAAAGAGTCTCTTTATTTCTAGATTTTTTTGTATTTTTTAAGCATTTCTTATACTTTTCTCAAAAAAAAAATTCCAACTCGAACCGAACACGCCAAAAGTTCGACGTTCGCGAACTTGCAAACGGCCAAATCGAACTCCGAACTGATCGAACCGAACAGCTCATCCCTATTTATAAATAGCTAAATATGCAATATATAAAGTTTTATGGATCGCTTACAAATACACACCCTAGCTACTACGATCGAACTGAGGTGTGGTAACCCGGTTTTGGGATCCAAAGAAAAGTTCTGCAGGGGACTCCGTTATAAATTGAATGCATGAAAAGAGGTTCCTACAAATCCCCAGAGAGGACAGAGCAGCAGGAGGGATCTCTGTCTACAGAAACTATAATAAACTATAATAAATATAAGGGGGTATTAGGAGATGGCTACAGGGGCCACTATGCTGCACCATGAGACCTCTGCTTTTCTGTGTATCTATTTCTGTGTTTATTTATCAACTTTTAAGACCATATATGCCTGTGTGTTTTTGAGTATTTTTGCAAGCATATACTTGTGTGTGTTTGTGTGCCATAAATGTTAGTGGATGTGGGACGGGGTCATCCCTGAAGGGACCCAATGCTGATATACTGAGCCTTAAAATATCCAGGCTCTGATCCACGTGAGTGGCCATTAGTCCATGTTTTAGGCACATTAGACCATATTGAGTTTTCATATTGTGCAATTGTGTTCTTTTTTTCTATTGGGTATTACATATATCCAAGAGTACATGAATCGTGTGATGTACCATAAAACAAGCATCGTGTGATATACCATGTGGGTAATATCTTCCAGTGTGTACACGTTTTGAGGTGTTAGTGTTTGTACTCCTTATCCATTTATGATGTGTGTTCTATAGAAATTTGCACACCTTTTCTATGGGATGTATACCTGCGCGTTCCTTTTTTCCTGTGTTCATATTACTTTTGCTAGCTTTCTGTCATCTGCAAACACTGACACCTGACTTTCAATGCCTATGTCACGGTCATTTATAAATAAGTTGAATAGAATTGGTCTTATAACAGACTGCTGATGGTCAATATTTACCACTGGTGTCCACCTTGAAAATTTACCATTTATGACCACCATCTGTACTCTATCTGTTAGCCAGTTTTCTATCCAGGAACAAGAATTTTCATCTAGACCAATTTTTCTTAATGTATATGGTAATTGCTTGTGCGGAACGGTATCAAAAGCTTCGGCAAAATCACATCCACTGTGACCCCCTGATCTAGACTTCTACTTATGTCTTCGTAGAAAGCAATTAGGTTAGTCTGACATGATCTGTGTGTCATAAGACCATGCTGATTATTTCTAATTACATTATAACTCCCAATGAATTCCTGAATATTATCCCTTGGTAACCCCACAAATAATTTCCCAGCCACAGATGTTAAGCTCACAGGTCTAGAATTCCCAGACAGACATTTTGACCCTTTTTTGAATATAGGAACCACATCAGCTTTACTCCAATCCTCTGGTACGATTCCTCAAAGAAAAGAATCTTGAAACATTAAAAACAGAGGTTTATATATTTCAGCACATAGCTCCCACAGTACTTGAGGGTGAATGCCATCCGGCCCTGGGGCTTTGTTCACATTCACTTTGTTTAGTTGCTGCAACACCTTTTCCAGAGTCAACCTATCACATTTTATTTGTAAGATTTTATCAATGATTTGCATGTCTCCTGTTATAGTTTTCTCTTTGATAAATACTGAATAAAAACAATCATTCAAAATGTCTGCCTTATCTTGATCTTCAGTTTATAAAACCAGTGACTCAGTTTTTAGTGAACCTACACTTTCACTTTTGGGTTCCTTAGAATTTATGTACTTAAAGAATCTTTTGGGGTTGGTCTTGCTCTATTTGGCTCTCTTTTCATTTTCTAGTTTAGCCCATCTAGTCACTTTTTTACATGCTTTATTGGCTGTCTTATATGCCTTATAGGAAGCCTCACATTTGAAAGCTTTAAATGCCTTCTTTTTATTTTTCACTTCCTTGGTTATCTTCCTGATGCGCAGCATCGGTTTCAGTCTGTTTCGTTTATATTTATTATCCAGTGGAATATATTGGGACGTGTACTTTTCTAGTGTTAGTTTGAAAATATTCCACTTATCCTCTGTGGTTTTCCCATTTAAAGAGTTTCTGCCAGTCAATGAGATTGAGAGCTTGCCTTATTTTAATGAAGTTTGCCTTTTTAAAAATTAAGGGCTAAATTCCAATCTTCGTGCAAAAACGCTTGCGCAACGTGTGAATTTTTGCACCAAGCGTTAAACTTTTGCGCGCACAAATCATCGCTGGAATTACAATCCTCGCGCGTATTTTCATCTGGCTATCAATAACGCGTGCAAACAGGATGCGCCTAATTGCTTGCGAATTACCGTTGCATGCACAAATCATTGTGCGCAATCAGAATTAAGAACCACAATTATCTCACGTTAAGTTTTTGCACCTGCCAAAGTCAATCTGAGCATATACAGTATGCTGCAGCAATAATACATGCACACAACTTCTCCATTTTATTGGTTTGGTAAAAGTAGAATGTGTAACTATACTTTGCTGCATTTTTTTATTGGCTGGTGTATTTGGGTTTGGCCAGGTTGTTCAGATTTGCCATTAACACCAGCTTTTAGGAGTCGCTAAAATTATGCGCGCAAAGGCTATGCGGTAATTACCGTGGATAGATTGTAATACCATCCGCATACCAGCGCACATACGCATTTGCGCTCACAATGTTAAGTATAGGACGCGTGACGTACAGTAAGCTCACGCAGTGTTCGCACAGGTTCACCCGCGCTAGACTATTACGCGCATTTGTTTGGCGCAAAGGGTTTTACCCCTCGTGTTAATGTTTTCTTGCGCCGGCGCAAACATTTCCACGAAGATTGTAATTTAGCCCTAAATGTTATAGCATGTCTCATGACTGCTTTTTTTGAGTTTATTGCAAAAGTCGCCTTATTGTGGTCACTGTTTCCCAACTGCTCCCTTACTTGTATATTTGAGAAAAGATTCACATTGTTTGCTGTAACCAGATCCAGACAGGTATCCTTTCTAGTTGGTGCGTCTACCATTTATGACATGAAGGTATCATTTAACAGGTTCAGAAACTGGATTCCCTTCGC
Organism: Leptobrachium leishanense; assembly: GCA_009667805.1. Classification (NCBI taxonomy): domain Eukaryota; kingdom Metazoa; phylum Chordata; class Amphibia; order Anura; family Megophryidae; genus Leptobrachium; species Leptobrachium leishanense. Next base: position 126,572,642 of record CM019066.1, read on the forward strand.
TGAATTACTTGTCCCACTATCCCAATTAATGTCTGGGTAATTTAAATCTACAATAATTACCGTGTTACACAGATATGCAGCCTTCCTGATTTTCTCTAACAGCTGTTCTTCCTCATCATTATCCCCATTAGGTGGTTTATAGCATATGTCAACCAATAGTTGAAGTCCCAGTTTATTCCCCAAACAGATATTTACCCATAAAACTTTCAAATTTCCCTCATTGCATGCCAGATGTGTGATATTAGTCTTTAAATCATGATTGACATACAAACATACCCCTCCCCCTTATGTTTTCTATCCCTCCTAAACAATGTGTAAGCATGTAAACTACGGCCCAGTTATTCGTTTCATCCCACCACATTCCTGTTATCTCATCGACTTGATCAAACTAATTCTAAACTACGTCTTACACATCTGGATGGTATTCATATTGGGCAGTTCACTTGGATAAATGCAAAGGATTAAGAAGTCATAAAACTTTATAGCTGAGCTGGAAGAATAATTTTTTCAGTTCTGATTTGTAGTAATATTTGCACATATTTTGTACGTTCTCCACAGTTTCTAGTTAACTAGTTTTTTGTTTTGACAAGTTCTTTGTGTTAATGTTATATAAGGATTTGATCCTACTTAGCTTTTCAAAAATACAAGCAATGCAAAACACATTTTTGTAAAGCATTTATCAATATTAATGACAATTGTGTATAGCTATTGACCATTGTTTTTCCAATGTAATATAAAAAAAAGAGTTGAGTGGGATAATAACTTTTTCACTGAAATGACCTTTGAACTTTTGATTCTGTTTCGCTAAATGATTCTCATAATAGGCTATAAACAATATGTGCAAATCAAACAAACTGCAAGGCAAGGACCTCGCATGAAGCGCTTAGAAATGTTCCCTTTTTATAAATCACAGAATGAGAAGCGGGATGACATGGTATCTCGGCAACAACTTGACAACAGATGTAAAATGCTTCCTTAGAGAATAGAAAACACATCATTTGTCTCCAGCATAGGTGTTTAACATTCTAAGCCACTCTTAACATAAATTAATTTTCTGTTACACAAGCAGTATGTTATATTTGGATTATGCATTTCTTGATACAGTTTCTCGTGTGCATTTTTCCTTCACCAATTTAAATATATTAGCAGAATATTATAATTTCCTATATCAACGATTTTTAGCAAACTTACCATCTTGGGGATATTATTGCTGTGCAGACCTCTACTGCCATTCTCATTACTCCTAGAAATAACTGAATTTTATCATATGTACACATTCTATTTCTGGGTACCACCCTTTCTGTAATGGATTAACAGAAGGACAGCAGTAACAAAATAAGACATGCTATTAAAAACCGGAGTGTCCATACCTAAGAATGAAACCCATCATAATTTTCAATATATTTGAGGAAAGAAGAGAAAAGGGAAGAAAAGAAAGAGGAGATGAAGAGGGAAATATGAGAAAATGGAGGGAAAGAAAAAAGAGGGAAGGAAAGAATAGAAGATTAGAAAAGGGAATGGAAGAAGGGAAGGAAGGACTTAATGAAAAGGGACGGAAAGAAATAAGAAACAGGAAAGAAAGAAGGGAGAAGGAAATAAGGGAAGGAAAAGAAGGAAGTGAAAGGGAACTACAGAATGAAGGGAAAAAGGAAGGAAGGTCTTTTTGAGCTGAAAGGCTTAATGCAATTGTAGAACTCTCTAAGTACAGGACTTTCTTATTTGTTAGCGGATAACTGGCTTCAACACAGATTTTCACCCAGGAGAAAGAGACAACCTTGCTCCCCTTTTCTCTAATTAGTAGTATCTGCACTGAATATAGAGCAGATATCTTAAACCATATCTTTGACTACGTGTACAGATTTTTGATAGGGTCTATAATCAATGCAGATTTTTTTGCAATTTATTTTAACATGTGGAAAAAAGTGCTAGAAAATAATTCAAGCAAATCTTTTTTTCTGTTCTTTTTATTCATTGCAGTTATGTTAAAATACTTTTATTCTCCCAGACAAAAATAAACTATTGACTGTGACAGTTCCATGAATTCCATCCGTTTTATATCCCAAGATTGTTTTACATAGAAACATAGAAAAATTTCGGCAGATAAGAACCTTTCGGCCCATCTAGTCTGCCCAATAAACATGACAATAATTTGCTCTCTGTCCCAAGTGTGACCACCTACCCTTACCAATAACTCCCGGCTCATGACAAACTCATGTTCCTGCTGCAAGGCTGAGTACTTTGGTAATGTTTTTGTGTTACTGACTCCTACAGAAACTCACAAAAAGACTTAAATAAGAGATATTCTTTTATATGTAATGTACTCCTGCTCATCCTGTTGTCTGTTACCTGTGCTGTTGTTCTGTGCTGCCACCGGTAAACCTGCCTAAAGGGCTAGACAATCCACATAAAGGGCCCACCTGAACCCGGGTGCCCCTGTGACAATGACATTGTGCTGGGTCCAAGGATGAAATGCTGCCGACTCCTCAAACTATGTCTACCAAAACACACCCATGCTTGTCACAGAGCTCCAAAGCAATAAAACTCGTAGTACTGTGTGGGGTATATAAGCATATCACAGAGGTCCACAGCAATAATGCTCACTGAAATGTGCAGTGTGTATTACAGAGCTGCACAGCAATAAAGCTCACTGTAATGTGCGGTGTGTGGATGTGAGTAGTATTGCTGTGGAATATGTATGAGTGTATCACACAGCTCCACAGCAATAAAACACTTTCATACTGCAGTCTCACACTGCACACACAAATATCCATACTGTACACACTCAGACAGGACATACACTGGCAACACTGACACTAACCCTGCACACACAACACCCGCAAGTGTATCGCATCCTCCTGACACTGCTCACACTGACACTGCAACTACAAGTGTATCACACACCTTCATTGCACACACAACACTCACAATGCACTTAAGTGTATCCCACCTGCCACTGCACAATCACACAACACCCCCTTACCCATCGACGCCTCCTCCTGTAGCCCTGCTCACTTCTCTTCCTCCAGTGCGTTGACAGGTAGTGCAGGAGGATGGGGAGGAGTCAGGGAGCCAGGCTGTCTGCCGTGGAGCCAGATGCTTTGCGGTCTGTGCCTTATGGAAGCTTAGACCGCATTGCTGCATGGACGGGCCTGACCTGGAATGTGAATGCTGGCTATATGCACCCTTGCTAGGCTGCCACCTGTGAAGCGCCCCCTCCCACTTCTTAGCATGCTACTGATCTCTTCCATAGGGAATTCCCTGTGAGGCCTGGAAGTCCCATTTCTGACAGCATCACGCCCATGCACAATGACACTGGGTGGGGCGGTAGGTCAAGCAGGTAGGGTTGACAGTCAAGATGTCAGCCCCCTGAAGGAGAAGTCTGTATCCACGGAACTTCGACAATGGGATGATGATGTCCTCTGTATGCTAGTGGAGGAGCATTTGCCTTGCCAATAAAGTTTTGAGAGTTTAACTCAGCTTCTAGATCTGAAAAGCTAGTTATACTCTTGAAAAGCTGGCACTGAAATGTAACGTTAGTTCAATAAAACCGGTATCACTACGTACTGCTATACTCTGGTGATTTTGGCATCTGGACTAACACGGATTATACAACCCACACACAGGCATACGACATAATGATTGCTAAAACTAATACACAAATTTCTAGAGTGACAATACAAATTAAGGTGAAATGTAAAATTACCGTATAGTACTTGTATAGTTCTAGTTTCACATTATATTGGATCAGCTTCAGGTTTTTGAAAATCAATGACTGAATTCTTAGTAAAAAAAAGTATTACTCTGCAAAATAGAATAAAGTAATTAGGAATCAATGTTTCATTTACAAGTGTAGAGGATTCGACTCAAAATAGATTAAATAGAACCTCCTAGGATTACTAACTCATCACTTGTGCATTAGTGCAGGAGAAATTGCGTTAAATTCAACGTGAATTAAAATTTGTTTGAATAGTTGATTTGCATTGGGAATACAACTAAAATAAATGGTAAAAAATTACCAGAATTATTTTGATTATGTAGAGAAAAAAAACTTAAGAATTTAAAGATCCCCTAGAAACATTTGACAAACTGAATGTTACTGTCATCTAGTAAAAAAAAAGCCTTTCTCAAAAAATAATAATAATAAAAAAATACATATATATATATATATATATATTTGTAACAAACCTGAAAGGAGCACACCAATATATTGAACAACTTAAACAGTAGCTCACATTTAAAAGGTTAAGTATATTTTAAAGTATCCATTAACTCTTAACCCTTTCAACATCAACAACTTTTAACCAAATAATTTTCACAAATGTATAACCTTAAGCTCTGTTTTAAAATTATGAGAATTCAGTTCACAATAAATGGATATAGATTGCATATATGACACACACAATACATCTATATAGCTAGAATTTTTATTACAGGTTGGACATTTGGAATTCTGAAATCAATAAGAGTCAGAAAACTTAAATTTTTGGAGTCTTTCAGATTTGAGTTTTACTCACTCGCTAATGCTCTGATCAGGTCCTCATTCAATTCGACACTCATCCAACAGCTGGAGCCCCATGAAGAACGCCTGGGACACTCTGGCAGCATGAGTGTGTGAAATGCTGCAAGTAAGACTGTAATGTATCCAGTTAAGAAATAATTCATTCTTAAATGACTAGAAGAACTTTCTGCCAGTATTGTTACTGTACTGATTTAGTAGATTACTTTTACTATTGGTGTGATATATATATATACACACACAGAGGAAACTCAAAAAATTAGAATATCGTGCAAAAGTTCATTTATTTCAGTAATGCAACTTAAAAGGTGAAACTAATATATGAGATAGTTCAAGCCGTGATTTGTCATAATTGTGATGATTATGGCTTACAGCTCATGAAAACCCCAAATCCACTATCTCAGAAAATTTGAATATTGTGAAAGGTGCAATATTCTAGGCTCAAAGTGTCGCACTCTAATCAGCTAATTAAGCCACAACACCTCCAAAGGGTTCCTGAGCCTTTAAATGGTCTCTTAGTCTGGTTCAGTAGGAATCACAATCATGGGAAAGACTGCTGACCTGACAGTTGTGCAGAAATCCATCATTGACACCCTCCATAAGGAGGGAAAGCCTCAAAAGGTAATTGCAAAAGAAGTTGGATGTACCCAAAGTGCTGTATCAAAGCACATTAATAGGGATGTGCACCGATTTTTTTTGTCAATTTGTTTCGTTTCAGATCATTTCGGACGATTTTCGTTTCGGCTCGTTTTTTCGTATCGACTATTTTTTCGAGATATCGGAAATTTTCGGTCTTTTCGTATCGTCTGTTCTCTTCATTTCAAAGTGTCTATTCGCTTTGACTTGAACTAATGGTATTTCGGATGCTCCGATATTTCAGTCGATACGTTAATTCTGCCGATTCTATCTTTTTTTATGAAAAATCCTTTTTTTCTTATGAATATGCATTGCACAACTTTATTTAATCGTATTAAAATGGTATGAAAGGAACAAAAATGAACAAAACGATTTAAAAAATGCAAAAACACTACCCCAAATGGTCTGACTTTAAAAATGAAAATTTAAAAACCAGTACAAAAGGTTTTAAAATGGAAAAAAGCTGAACAAAATTATTTGAAACGCAGGGCAGCACCTCTACACTATAATTAATGTAGCATATGAATCTGCACACTGCTGGGCAGCACTTCTCTCCTCTGCAGTATAATTAATGCAGCATTGTTTTTTAATAAAAAATTATTTGCGTTTTTAACTTTTTATTAAATATCTCTTAAAACATTTTTAGTTTCATCTACAGCAATTTGCCATTTTTTTAAATTAATTTTTTAGGATTTTTTGGGCATTTTTCAGGAATTTTTTGTGTTAATCTTTAGGTTTCCTAACTATTTTTAAATGTAATAACGAGGTCTGTTTTTATCTTTGCTGAAATAGTCTGAGGAAATGTTTCACTATCGGTGACGGTCCAAGGTTCAGCACCCTGGACAGTAGTCGAAGGTGAAACACTTCATCTATTTTTTTCTCACATCGGGACCTTGGATAAAGTCTGCCATTATCCACATCAGCCGTCTATTTTCTACAGATCAGGACCTTGGATAGTAACAACTTGAAGTCCAGTGTGAAGTTTCCACAGTCTGTGTTGATTTGGGGAGCCATGTCATCTGCTGGTGTTGGTCCACTGTGCTTCATTAAGTCCAGGGTCAACGCAGCAGTCTACCAGGAGATTTTGGAGCACTTCATGCTTCCTTCCGCAGACAAGATTTATGGGGATGGTGACTTCATTTTCCAGCAGGACTTGGCACCTGCCCACACTGCCAAAAGCACCAAAACCTGGTTCAATGACTATGAGATTACTGTGCTTGATTGGCCAGCAAACTCACCTGACCTGAACCCCATAGAGAATCTATGGGGCATTGCCAAGAGAAAGATGAGAGACATGAGACCGCTATTGAAGAATCCTGGTCTTCCATAACACCTCAGCAGTGCCACAGGCTGATAGCTTCCATGCCACGTTGCATTGAGGCAGTAATTGCTGTAAAAGGGGCCCAAACCAAGTACTGAGTACATATGCATGCTTATACTTTTCAGAGGTCCGATATTGTTCTATGTACAATCCTTGTTTTATGGATTGCATGTAATATTCTAATTTTCTGAGATTGTGGATTTGGGGTTTTCATGAGCTGTAAGCCATAATCATCACAATTATGACAACTCACGGCTTGAACTATCTCATATATTAGTTTCACCTTTTAAGTTGCATTACTAAAATAAATGAACTTTTTCACGATATTCAAATTTTTCGAGTTTTACCTGTATATATATATTATTATATCTTTCAATACTGAAGGTTTTGTTAGATATAACAGACCTGATATTTTTTGGTTAGATTGTGTCTTGTTTTTATTTTTAATAGTCTATAGTGGATTACTATTCCAAACTGAATAATTTTAATAATAATTCCCACCAACAATATTACAGCCAAAAAAATCCTGCATTCGTGGAAGATATTACATCATGCGTAAATAGCTAGTGTTGCTGATTAGATACAAATGAAAGCTCAGGGACAAAGGTCATGGACGAAAACATTACTCTGGAGCAGACTACAGTATACGTGATCACACTAAGGTAATTGAGAAAAGTTTTCAGAATTTGTTGATACACAAAAATGTGATCTCTGTGGTAATGTTTCTGTCATCTATGACCTTTGCTGAACTATTATTGATTCAAAGAAGGAACTACCGTATTTGACAATATATCAACATTACCTTTTTGGATAAATGCATAAACTATAGAGGAGATTGAAGAATGTACATTGTATATAAACATTTGATATTGTCTTTGTAGTAAAAAGGTAAAATATCTTAAGCATTATTTCTATGTTGCATTAAAATTATGCTCAGAATTAATATAAATTAGATGGAAATGGGAGCTCCTACTTATGCTAAAATAAAATATTGACACGGAAATAAGGATTATTCAGAAAAATAAGGGCTCTAAATCATTCGAGCTGCTAAGAAAAGAGAGAGGCTATAAGTATCATGCTCCCCACTTGTTAATTCTAATGACTTCCATGGTATTCTACACAACGGCTTTTATCCTTTTTAAAGAATGCCCTAATTCTGAGGCAGCCAGAGAATAATGTGTAAATCCAAATTTATTTGTTATTCTCACATCTACTGGTAATAAAATTATAAAAAATATTGTCTATAAAAGGCTGGTATTTACAAAAAGAAAACTAAAAAAATCTATACTTCCCACTGGGTAGTAGAAGCCTTGTTCTGCTGGTTTCTGTCACTGAAATCCAATCAGCAAGCATAACAAACACGGTCTCATTCAGAATAAGAGTGACAGCCTCCTTTAACCTCAGTGATATCTAAAGGTAAATTGAAATCTATAGATGATCAATGCTGACTCTTGAAATTGGTCCTTGGGGCCTCTGGAGATATTTGAAAAGCTTGCAAGTATTCTCCTATTTACAAGGTATGAGAAAAGCCCAATTGTTTAGATTATGTATCAAAGGTCGCAGGACATGATACTAATGGTACAAAAGAACCACAAGGGGTTGAATGGTCAGTTGGTGGAGACTATATGTAAGCATTGTATGCAACATAAACTTGCTAAAAGGATTAAAGCAAATATTGATTGTAAAAGGACAATCGGTTCAGTAACACTAGCAAATTTCAGGATTCAACAAGTATTCAAACTTTAATAATGCGTCAAGACATGAAAAAACTAGCCTTCGACACCTTTAACAAATCTTCCTTTTCACAGAATCAAGCTACGAAGTTGCTAAGATGTACCAAAAAAATAATCTACGAAAGAACATCTAACTGAAAGAGCACATAGGATAGGAACCTTTTCCATCACAACATTATAAACAGTTATGTGTACAATGAGTTCATTTGGAGATTATATTTTGTGAGATTTCATTGAAACGGGGTGGGCATTGCGTTGCATTGCATTAGATTTGAAAAATAAACTTTTGACATTGGCATCTCAATTTGACAAACTCACAGTTTAGCCCTTTCACGGCTTAACCTATTCACTCCTGTATGCTGAAATCATTTTGATAATTTTTTTCCTCATCATGTTTAAATATGATTTGTCCTTGGTCCTCTGCTCTTCTCTATCTACACCTCCTCCCTGGGCAAAATCATTAACAGCTTTGGATTTAATTACCACCTCTATGCTGGTGATACTCCGGTCTACCTCTCTACCCCTGTCCTTTCCAAAGCCAGCGACTGTTATCTGGCATTTCCTCCTAGTTGGCCACTCACGACCTAAAGATTAACCACTTCAATGCGGAGGACGCGCTGAGCGCGTCCTCCGCATTACCGCTGCTGTGCTGAGGACGCGCTGAGCGTGTCCTCCCATTGGGGTCAGCGTTCGGCCGGGTTCCGGCCGATCGCTGGCCCCCCCGGTGCGGGCTGACATCCTCGATGTCAGCCCGGCATCCGGAACCGCAGCCGCTGGAATTAGGTGTCATCGCGGCAGCGCGATGACACCTCATTCAGGCGCCCCCCCCCGCATGTGCGGAGGAGGCGCCTGAAAGGGAGGGAGGGAGGTCCTTTGGACCTCTCTCCTTCCCGATCGGCGGCGTTGCGGGGGTTAACCCAGGCACCATTTGGAAGGGCACAGCCTGCCCTTCCAAATGGTGCCTGGCATTAACCCCTGGGGAGCTGGATCGCGAATCGGCGCTGAAAAGCGCCGGTTCGCGTTCCTTTCCCGGAGCTGGCCGACATCTTGGATGTCGGCCAAGCCTCCGGGAACTCCCCCTGAGGACTGGCGTCATCGTGCGTAGCACGATGACGCCAGTCCTAGAGTTAACCCCTAACTGCCACCAACGGTGGAGATAGGGAGTTCCAATGAACTCCCTATCTCCCGATCCGTGGCAGCTAGGGGTTAATGTTTGGTATGGTATAAAAAAATAAATAAAGCTTACAATCTAAAGGACAGGGGTAAGTGAAACAGAAGGGGAGCTGGGGAGTGTGGATCTGGTGGCTAGAGAGAAAATAGCAAGCTACAGGTTGATTAGAGCAAAGTGGGAGCAGGTGGAGGGGAATGAATGAGTTTGGACCTAGGACTGGGTGGGAGGTAGGATGGGGCTGGTGGGTGGCACTGCAGAGTGCAGAGTCTGGAGTGGTGCTGGCTCTGTGTGATTGCGCTGTAGGGAGGAAAAGGCAGAGCTTTTAGGAGAGGATCTGAATGCAAGCAGGTTATGAGATGCGAGGGAGAGAGGAAGTGCAGGAGGTGGGGGGTGGGGAGGCATGGTGGTATAACAGAAGTTTTTAGTATTATCAAACCTATCAAAAATGGAGGGAAGGCATAAAAGGGAAAAGTAATCAGCCTGGGAATAGTACATAAAAGGCTGAAGAGTATGAAAACAGGATTGAAGCAGAGTGGCTTGAATGACGTCATGGTCGGTAGCAGGATACCTTGGAAGTCCTTAAGGGTGCAGAGTCTGGAGTGGGGCTGGCTGTGTGTGATTGCGCTGTAGGGAGGAAAAGGCAGAGCTTTTAGGAGAGGATCTGAATGCAAGCAGGTTATGAGATGCGAGGGAGAGAGGAAGTGGAGGGGGTGGGGAGGCATGGTGGTATAACAGAAGTTTTTAGTATTATCAAAGCCTATCAAAAATGGAGGGAAGGCATAAAAGGGAAAAGTAATCAGCCTGGGAATAGTACATAAAAGGCTGAAGAGTATGAAAACAGGATTGAAGCAGTGTGGCTTGAATGACGTCATGGTCGGTAGCAGGATAACTTGGAAGTCCTTAAGGGTGCAGAGTCTATAGTGGTGCTGGCTGTGTGTGATTGCGCTGTAGGGAGGAAAAGGCAGAGCTTTTAGGAGAGGATCTGAATGCCAGCAGGTTATGAGATGCGAGGGAGAGAGGAAGTGGAGGGGGTGGGGAGGCATGGTGGTATAACAGAAGTTTTTAGTATTTTCAAACTGGCTGGCTGTGTGTGATTGCGCTTGGAAGTCCTTAAGGGTGCAGAGTCTGGAGTGGTGCTGCCCCCTGGTGGTGAAGGGCCTCCTTGTCTGTATTCCCCTGTGGTTGTGTTTGGCCGTGCTGTCTGGGGCTGTTCTGGGGTTCTGATGTGATCTCCTGGTCTGGGGTCACATGGCCCAATCACACAGACCCACTCCCTATAAATATCCCAGCAGCACAGAGCCTCATTGACGGTTTGTGGAGTTAATGGTGGTTGTGTCCTGTTGGTTCCCAGTGTTGCTACAAAGCATTCTTGTCCTAGTGATTTCTGGTTTTGACCTCGGCTGTGTTTCCTGATGATCCTTTTCTGCTCACTCCTGGTACTCTGTATGCTGATCTGTTGCCAACCTCTGCTTGTATGACCATTCTTGAATGTTTCATGTTTCATGTACCTTGTCTGTCTTAGTTTACTATATATTCAGAGGCCGCTTATAAGTAGAGATGAGCCGAACACCCCCGTGTTCGGTTCGCATTCGAACTCTAACAATTTCAAAAGTTCATGCGAACACGATCCGAACTCAATGCAAGTCAATGGGACTCAAACGTTCGATTTTTAGAGTGTCCTCCAAGATCGCATATGTGCAAGATATTTGCCATAAAAGGTGTATGTGGGTCCGGGTAGTGCCCTGGGGGACAGGAAACAAGGAAAAAAAGTAAAAAAACGAAAGTCTTTAAAGGAACAGTGATTTTTCCATGAAATAAAAGTTAAGAATAAAAACAAAAAATTCCTTCAAATATCATGCCTAGGAGGTACCCATAACCTGCCCGTGAAGTGGCAGATTTGTAGGATGTATAGAAACATTTAAAAAGAAAAAAATGACATTTCAAATGATGGTAAATGGTTTCCTTTAATCTATTCATAAACAATTGCTTGGGGCGGCAGTCTGTATGAAAAGAGGAGACGTTTTAGGACACACAGAACAAGTTTAGTGATTTTTTGGCTAAATTATGGTGAAATTTATGCAGGCTTTGGATAAAAGTAACAACAGGTGCATTAAAATTGGACCTTTGGTGGCAGCTAGTGCCTTCACACCGTAACCCCTCTGAGGTATTGTGGAAGAGTGCAGGGGTGGACTCTGCATTCAAATATAAAATGATTGGAATCTGGTACAAGCGTCAGTGGCAGTGCACCCAAATATTACTGCGCTATAGTGTATGTCAGGATGGAAGCGCACCAGCAGTAACAAGCAACGGAATATACCAGACAGGGGCACAGAGCGAGAGTAGTTGTTATAACAAAACCGGGTCAACAACGTTTAGGCACTAGTACTGCGCTACTGTATATGGTGAGAATTGGCGCACACCAGTAGCAACAGGAGGCATACAGAACAGGCAGGGAGTACACAGAGAGAATAGTCAAATGGCAGGCAAAGCCGGCAACAGATCGGGTCCTCTGAACAAGCAGGGTCAGTAACAAGTATACAAACTGATTCGGTAAACTAGTGAGGCGGGAATGAAACTCCACCTCAAGGCAAGGTGTACAGCGCGCACTCCTGATTTAAAGGTCCCGGTGGCTCTGTGTCATCACGCCGCGCCCTGCCCCCTGATCACTCACAGCTGAGCCGGGTGCCGCCAGAGCTCCTGGCATTCGGCCAGCTGGTGGCACCATGCGTCCGGAGCTCCCCCGATCGCCACCCGGGGCCCTGGATGTCACAATATTAAAATCCAAACGCAAACGGGTTAAGTAACCAAATTTGTAAGAAGAATAATTAATGCAGCATATGATTCTGCACATTGCCGCGTAGCACCTCTACAGTATAATAATGCAGCATATGAATCCTCACACTGCCGGGCAGCACCTCTACAGTATAATAATGCAGCATATGAATCCTCACACTCCCGTGCAGCACCTTTACAGTATAATAATGCAGCATATGAATGCTCACACTGCCAGGCAGCACCTTTACAGTATAATAATGCAGCATATGAATCCTCACACTGCTGGGCAGCACCTCTACAGTATAATAATGCAACATATGAATCCTCACACTGCCAGGCAGCACCTTTACAGTATAATAATGTAGCATATAAATCCTCACACTGCCGGACAGCACCTCTACAGTATAATAATGCAGCATATGAATCCTCACACTGCCGGGCAGCACCTTTACAGTATAATAATGCAGCATATGAATCCTCACACTGCCGGGCAGCACCTTTACAGTATAATAATGCAGCATATGAATCCTCACACTGCCGGGCAGCACCTTTACAGTCTGATGCTAGCTTTAACGAGAAGATATGCCGGGGAAGCCGGCTGAGCATTTTGCATCGCTAACTAAAGAGACTGGAGTATTGCTTGTTGTGTTAAGCTCGAGTAGCTACGAAATTATGAGTTGCAGTCGCTGGGGACGGTTGGTTAACCGAGCAAGTGGCGGATTGTCGTCCGCGTAGTCATTATCTGGGTCTAGGATAGACGGATAGTGGGTTGCTTAGGCCTGCCTCTTTCGCTGCGACGCGAGTAGTGTTTAGGGGAACTGGTGGCAGCGTAACTAATAGAATAAGAAAGTGGGCACAGGGATTGTGGGAAACGTAGTCACTACCCAATTCAAGAGCAGATTGGTACTGCGTTGCAATCCTGGGACCACTTTATTGCACTGTACATGCCTGTTGCGAGAGAAAGTGTGCGGGGACGGATAGGTAACCCGGCGTCTTTCACAGCAGCGCTTGACAGGTGGCTGCACTTGTTTGTGGATCCAGGAATCAGGTGAGTATTAGAAAGAAAAAAAAGTTTTATTTTATGTTCCAGGGGACATTTAAAGATGTCCTCGGATTTTATTTTTTTTAAACATGTGTCGCCTTACCTTAGCCTGGTGGTCAGTGGGGGCTCCCTGGATCCGGGTTGTGGGGTGTGGTCTGCCGTGGCTCCCTCCCTGCTCCACCTCTCTGCCACATGCACACGGCCGGCCAGCCCGCACAGTCACAGCTCTGTCATCCTGCGGCCGCATGCTCCTCAAGTGGTCCTTGGGAAGCCCCGGCAGGCTGCCCTCTACAGAGCCTGATTAGAGGGCCTCGTCTGCCTGATGTTTTATCCCATAGGCTTCAATGTTAAAAATATTCCCGTTTTAATTCAATATCTAATAAGCCATTGCTTATAATATTCTGCAGTAAAGAGTCTCTTTATTTTTAGATTTTTTATGCTTTTTTTTTCGAACTTTTGTCGAACGTCCCAAAAAGTTCAATGTTCGAGAACTTTCGAACGGCCAATGTTCGAATCAAACTCATGTTCGGATCGAACCGCCAGCCCATCCCTACTTATAAGGACCTCTTTGGTATAGTCTGTTTGTTTGCCTTGATACTCTTGTCACTTTGTCTCTGTTTCCTGCATAGTCCTGAAGTGCAGTTCAGTTCAGTTCCTGTTTCACCAAGTCTGTCAGTTTGTTGACTGTCCTGCAGTCTGCACAATTCATCTACTGTCATACATTGTTTGTGTTTCTGAGCATGTCCTGGGTTATCTGTCGGTCTTGAAACCTTCCGAGCTTAGTGGCAATTAAGTCCTGCTTTTGTGCTCCTTAGTTTTGGAGAAACAAGTCTGTTTTATTGATCTGTCCATTGTCCCGTCTGTAGCTCACCTGCCTTAATGGCTACACTCCATGTTCCAAGCCACCATGATGGCCCAAGAGGGGGCCAACCGTTACAGGTTCCTCCCTCTAATGCCTCCCCACCTCCTGGCTTTTCTATCATGGTCGATGGTATCACTATCTTCCCATCAAGCCAGGTTCGCTGTCTCGTAGGCACACTTGACTCTGGATAAAGGTTGCCAAAGTCCTGAAGACCATGTTTTGACAGCGGATATGTGGAAAATCAAACAGGATCATTTCTACCCATCTTTTTATTCCACTCCTCGAAAAAATAAAACAACTTGTACCACCTGACATTCAGTTTCAAGAAAATTAATTTCATTCAAAAACCCCATATAATTCTGCACCAGGCGGCAGATTTTGGGGGAGCAGCGTACTTTTGCCGCCGAGCCCCTGCACTATTTTTCACAGCGCCGCTGCACCGGCCTCTTGGGGGCCTGCGCAGTGGCTGTTCTATGTCGAGCTTCCGGACTAACTCCCTGTCTGGGCGCCGCCTGCTGGCATTACCAGACCATTGCATGCTGGGAGATGTAGTTCTAGCCTGGTTTACTGCATATTGCAGAGAACCAGTTTAGACTACATCTCCTGGCATGCAATGCCACCAGGCGGTGCTCAGATAGTGTTAACCTGGAAGTTCGGTGCAGAATTTCAGAGATGGGGGAACAGCGCCTGTGAAGGGAGAGAAGCAGGCGCTGGGCAGCAAATGGAGGCCAGAGGGAGGGAGGAGTCAGGTACAAGTCTCTCCCCCATCCATTCGTCACGCCCATCTCCCCTCTGTCTCCCCATCCCACCTGCGCACATGTGCAAGCGCATAGATGGATGTGTGGAGCTCTGGGATATGCTCATACACACGACACATTACTGTGAATTTTAATGCTGTGGAGCTCTGTGATATGCTCATACACACCGCACATTACTGTGATTTTTATTGCTGGGGAGTTCTGTGATACGCTCATACACACCGCACATTACTGTATCACAGAACTCCCCAGCAATAAAAATCACAGTAATGTGCGGTGTGTATGAGCATATCACAGAGCTCCACAGCATTAAAACTCAGTAATTTGCGGTGTGTATGAGCGTATCACAGAGCTCCACAGCAATACTCACGCTGATACACACCACACATTACTGTGAGATGTAATGCTATGGAGCTCTGGTCTGGATATTCTTTTACATGCCACATGTTTTTTTTTATTTGGGGGGGGGGCATTTCATTCGTCGCTCCAGGCAGCACAGTGGCTTGGGCCGGCCCTGCTTAGAAGTATGTTGCAAGTGGATGTTATTTCCAGTACACAGAATTGCTACATTACAAAGCTTCCACAAATAAAAGTTTGATAAATGTTTCCCGTTTGTGTTCATAGTTTGTGAAATAACAGCACATCTTGTGTAGCACAGCAGCATTTTACATCAGGGCTCGACAAATCTCAGGTGACTAGGAATTTTGTGCTGGTGCATTGGTGTTAGGCCTTGACTGGCCTTCTGGAAAAGCAGGTAAAAATATATATAAAAATAAATAAACACACACCATTGGGCCACAATAGTAATGGGCTCAAGCCTGCAGGGTATATCACAAGATGTCCTATGGGAGGACATCCAAGTGCCGACCTCATGGTGTGCCATCATAGGTTGGTGGGGAGGTCAAAGATCTCCCTCACTGGTCCATTTGCAATTCTGAGCAGCAATGGGGAGGAGCCAGGGTCTAGCCATAGCAGACCTTTGTACCCCAAGTGGGAATATCTGCTAAAGTCAGTTTTCTCCACTGAACCCCTCATCAGACACAATTCCAAAGCTTGATGTATGGTAATGCAGCTTCAACCAAGAAGCAATCAAGACATGGCCAAGGCTGGCAATATGATGGTCTTTTATTGGGTTGAGTATATTAATCAAACACATATTATCAAACCTGTCACCACAGTTCCCAGGAGAAAATTCCATCAACAATTAACTCACAGGATAAGATCGTCACTTTCCAGAAGAAAATAGTACAGCAAATTCCGATTTGACAGTATCTGGATAATAGCTCATTGCAGAGATAGATTAGAATATAAATCTAACAGAAAATACAAATGATAGCTGGTGCAGCAAACCTATACAATAGAATAAAGTCTGCCATAAATGTAAACTGGTGCAAACAGATTGCATCTGTATATGTGCATAGATCCCAGCATTTACATTCAAACACTACATGCGAATACACTGCAGTATTACAACGCCCAAAATATATACACTGTCCTGCATTCAAACACTCTACAAACAACTATGCCACTGCATGGAAGTGGCAAAAGTATATATTAAACCCAACTTAGGTCAGACCATGTCAACCCAACAAATAGACTCCTATGTACACACTCCATACAAAAACACAACTATTGCCCACAACAAAAACACTGCAAGTATGGCCTGTATACTTATTTATATGTAGAAAAAAAAAACACAAGAAGTTACAAGCTGTATTTTCAGCAAATTTTAATAACTGGTGTACAATATAAAGTAAAATAAATTTAGTAGTACATTTAAAAATATAACAAGAAAAATATTTTAGAAATATATAACTGTACATAGAACATGGAAGATATGAAACCTGTGCTGGGTGACAACATACATATCTTATTCCACTGTCATATCTGCAGCACAGTAATCAAAATCTCGAAAAAAACTTAATAACTGTTTCTGGAAATGTATTTTATTTTCTTAACACCACAAGCCGATATGGGCCGTCTATTTGCCGGGCCTAAGTAGCCATGGATCCACCACGTGAATATATTATACGCAGCTTTCTGTAGTGCTCTGCAAGAAAGAAACATGGTTACTGTTATAGTACTCATAAGTGCATTAACATTTAGTTTTGCAGTGGCAAGTGTAGTTAGTACTAGCCTGTTTGGAAGATGTGCAAATAACCAAAGACAAATCGCACATTGAAAAAAACAGAAATAAACATAATTCACACAAATGTAGACAATTATGCTTGCACACCTAAACATACATATACAAACTAACCACATAGATAATGAGGTTAATCTAATTACACATATAACTATGCATTTACATGTGATACACCAACACGAAAGGCCATATACATACTTAGGGTGGACCTACATTAACAAATGTGTGAGTGCTAACATGCCTGCGTTGGAAATTATAAAGCAGACAGCTAGTGGGTGCTGAAACTGGAATAATGAAACAAAAAAGGTTAAAAAAAAATCCAAACATGGTTTGGGATTTTGAAAATGTTGCCATTGCATTTCCCAAGTAATTGGTGTCAATACATTTCCCAACTCTGTTTCAAAGCAACTATACTGTAGGTTTCTAGTATAACATACCTGTTGGGATATTCCCTAGATCCACGTCTGTCTTGTCCACTATATAAAAAAGACAGAACGTACATGTTTGCTGAGACACTTCTCTTCAAACTTCCCTTCTTGGGAAATGCAACGGAAACTGGCATCAAACTTCCCTATAATTTGGTCCACTTCTTGACATCATACATTCTCTATCTCTGTTCGTAATGAGGTGCAATGTCCGCATTTACACCAGTCTGAGTTCCCTAGCCGAACAGACACCACTTGCTTGTTCTCAACTGCTGGACGGACCGGATCAAAATAAAATGCATGTTTGCATCCCAAGATGCAGAGATTTTTAGACGTTCTTCCACATACGTAACAGTTAATAAATATACAAGTTATAATATGTAATCAATTCCGTCTGTGTGAGTGCTGGTATGTATGTGACAGTCTGACTGTAAATGATGTTCTCTGTGTGGGACTCCATTTGAGCTGGCACTGAGAGACTAGGGTTAGGGCTTTGACTGAGTCTTGAATAAGGGCTTTTTATAACAGTTTGCAGCCACTGGCTGATATGCACATATTCTCAGCAGGACAGATTGGAGCTGGTGGACTTGACCACCCTTACACCAATATGGTTTGGAATGAGGGATGGCAATGAGGGTTTGCAGCTAGGGATTGTGATGGAGGTTTGCAGTGAGGGTTTGCAATGAGGGATTGCAATGGGGTTTTGCCGTGAGGGTTTCAATGAGGGATTGCAGTGGGGTTTGTATGTGATGTTTAAGGATAAATAAAAAAAAACACTAACGATTTCGATCTATCTAAAGCGTTTTTTTTTTAATATACACAAAATACATGATCATGTTGGACATCATTGGACTCTAGCATTGGACATCAGACTCTGGCCTTTCCAACGATACTTCAACCAGCATTGTAGGTTGTATGGATTATCAGATAGAGGGCTCCAAACATTCCCTGTTTTTCCCCGAGAGGGGGAATCCTCATTCGTGGCGCATATGCGTAATTACTCTCGAGGCAGGGCATAGTCCCACCATGGCTGAAATTTAGGGACCTGCGAACCTTCAATATGAGACACATTAGATAACTTTTCAAAATCGATCGCTTTCTAAATCAGAAGCTCCAGTATCGGACTCAGAGTCCGATTCCAGAGCTTGTCCGGCCACAATCCCATCCCCGGTGGTGCAGCGTGCCTCCCAGACGCACAGCATGTGGTTGGGAATGGCAGCTGCTAGGTGCCGCCCCCTCCAGCAAGGCTGGTCTGAGAGATGTCACATGATGCACAGAGGAGGCCGATGATGGGCATGGTCGAAGCTGCAGAGTTGTTTTGCTGGGACAGAGGAGCAAGCAGCAGTCAGGCCTGAGCCAAGTTGGTGATGGTGAGTATAACTATCCTTTTGCAGCTGGTGAAGGTGATGGAATGGATCATTTATCACCACCAGAAGAAGATGAGATGTGGCCAGCCTGCTGTGTGGGGGGGGGGTGGAATGAGAGCGACTGGGGTGGGGGGGCTTAGAATTGGCCATATTAAATTATATGGGGGCATGCTCTGTGTGGGGAGATAATAAATTATATGTAACATCAAATAGACAGTCAATGGAGCGCCAGTACAGAAATGGAAATACAAAAATTCACTTCACATGTCCTTCAATAAATCTTTTCAATCTTCTTGGAAATTCTTGAATTGGGTATCTCTACAAAAGAGAAAATGTAATCGTGCAATACGCAGATACACCGTGAATAGGAGGTGAGGGGGTGATGGTCCTACTCACATATTACTGAGCCTATCCTAGGCTCTAGGATGGATCTCAATTATGGGTCTTCAAAGATGTTTCAGGTGCCCATATACCCCCAATGTGATGGTGGTCTTCGACAACTTCTATAATAGTTCACGGGAAGAAAAAACAGTGCACTCCCCTAGTGCAATATCGTTATATTATAATGACAATAGGTCCATTTAAATATTGCACTCACATGTAGATGAGCCGCATTGGCTCCAAGACCTCGCGTAGGAATTTATAAGAAAATTCTGAAAAAAACTTCTTTAAAATCACATGTCAGGAAGCAGCAGTGATGTATAAAATAAATTTATTAATACATAAATAAAATTAGATATTACCAGAACGCGTTTCGCTCCTCAGAGCTTCTTCAGCTGGTATCACTAGTCTTGTATCTGCTGCTTCCTTATATACTGTTAAAATCCCACATCTTTCAGTTAAAATCAATTAAAAGAAAATTAAGAACAATTGGAAACATTTGGGGCCAATAATTAGTTAATATGTATCACTCCTGTGCATCAACGCTGTCCTCCAGCTTGAACCGCAATTTTAATTAGCCATATACCATTAGAAAACATAAAACGCCGCTTTGTGTTTAAATCTCTGATAGTCTCCAACTGCGCATGCGCATGTCCTAGCGCATGCACAAAGCCGATATTATATTGGGTAACATTAGCTATGAGCACAATTATTTATTTATAAGAGATTTTATCCTGTTGTTAATTACGATGATATTTACATGTGTAATTGTTTAGAGATGTACTTACATCTTGTATAATTTACTGTTATTTGTTGCCTACAGAGCGATAATATAATAGGTCATAAGATAGGATACAACCAAGTGTGACTTATCCTCTCATAAGAGCCACACTATCTATGGTGTTTTCTATTTTTGAAATAGTTATCTCTCTATTTATTAGGGCTGCACGAAAACAATAGTTTGTATACATAGGAAATCGCCTTTGGGATGTCCGCATGCGCTATTGGAGATCGGGATTCTATAGTTCTGGCGGCCCCTGTGCTGTTGAGTGGAATCACTCTCAGGGTTATTCAGAGAGCGTGAAAAGCAGGAGAATGACTGGAGAATAACTGGAGAATGAAAAATTCTAGGTCAAAATAGCCGATTTGGAAAGGCTATTCCTGAGATGAAAGGGAGAATTTTTCTGGTTTGGCTATTTTGACCTAGTATTTTACATTCTCCAGACATTCTCCAGTCATTCTCCTGCTTTTCACGCTCTCTGAATAACCCTGTCTGTGTGCCTCTACACTACTTTCCTGGGTGTTGTTCTCCCCTGCGCTTGGTGTGGGGGGATCACACTGGGTCTGTAGTGTAGATGTTTATTATTATCGCCCTGACATCGGCTTTGTGCATGCGCTAGGACATGCGCATGCGCAGTTGGAGACTATCAGAGATTTAAACACAAAGCGGCGTTTTATGTTTTCTAATGGTATATGGCTAATTAAAATTGCGGTTCAAGCTGGAGGACAGCGTTGATGCACAGGAGTGATACATATTAACTAATTATTGGCCCCAAATGTTTCCAATTGTTCTTAATTTTCTTTTAATTGATTTTAACTGAAAGATGTGGGATTTTAACAGTATATAAGGAAGCAGCAGATACAAGACTAGTGATACCAGCTGAAGAAGCTCTGAGGAGCGAAACGCGTTCTGGTAATATCTAATTTTATTTATGTATTAATAAATTTATTTTATACATCACTGCTGCTTCCTGACATGTGATTTTAAAGAAGTTTTTTTCAGAATTTTCTTATAAATTCCTACGCGAGGTCTTGGAGCCAATGCGGCTCATCTACATGTGAGTGCAATATTTAAATGGACCTATTGTCATTATAATATAACGATATTGCACTAGGGGAGTGCACTGTTTTTTCTTCCCGTGAACTATTATAGAAGTTGTTGAAGACCACCATCACATTGGGGGTATATGGGCACCTGAAACATCTTTGAAGACCTATAATTGAGATCCATCCTAGAGCCTAGGATAGGCTCAGTAATATGTGAGTAGGACCATCACCCCCTCACCTCCTATTCACGGTGTATCTACGTATTGCACGATTACATTTTCTCTTTTGTAGAGATACCCAATTCAAGAATTTCCAAGAAGATTGAAAAGATTTATTGAAGGACATGTGAAGTGAATTTTTGTATTTCCAGTTCTGTACTGGCGCTCCATTGACTGTCTATTATATGTTCCCAGGTTTTTAGGGGAACCTCCATATTCATTGTGTAGCGTATACAATCATTCACTCATCCTGAGAGCGCTTCACTGTTTTTTCTTTTCTGTTATATGTAACATCAGCTGAACCTGCATACACAAACCTATCCAGGCTGCATCCTACAGGAAAGCGGCACTCAACGATTCGATACGATTCAATATGAATTCGAACCTTAACAGCCGAATAGATTCAAGCAAAAATTTGTGATTCGCAGGGCCCTACTGAAATTGGCCAAGAGATGGTAACAGACAGGCAGGAGTTTAGGAAAGAATTGCCCGAGACCTCAGATTAAATCGGCTGTGAGGGAGTGTGATCACTAGCTCCTTCACAGCTGTCCCTGGTAGAGAGAGTGATATGGCAGCATGATCGGCCAGCGAGGTGGAGGAGGGAGGGGGATTGCTGCAGGGCAGAAGAGTTCTTACTTAGTCAAAAGGTAGAACGAACTATGAGACAAACCATTTCACCTGTACACACCGCCCGCCCCCTGCTCTAACACCTCCCACACACTGTATTGATTGGAGCCAGTCACCGACCAACAGATCTCAATATAAAGTAACCAGCAAGTGAGGTAAAGAAACTGGGGGGGGCAGTTTACAAGCCACAAGATCACTAAATGGATGCGCCCACTGACACCTATAAATTAAAATATCTTCTTAACTAAACACACAAGAGGAAAGCGAAACAAAGCATAAGATATCAAGAAATAAAATTCTTTTTTTTGGTGGTACTGTCCCTTTAAACAAAATCCTGTACCAAGGAGGATGCAATTATAAAAAAAAATTTAGGCAAGGAAGAGATGAGGTTTATTCATCAATTCCTCACTCTTCAACCTCATGACTTCAAATCGTGACACTTCCTGGAATGATACTGTTTGTTGTTGTTTTTAAAAAAAATAAAAAAACACAGATTTTCCATTATATAAGAGAGCCTTCTTTCTCGACTGAGAACCTGACGGTTGGAATACAGGTATATAGTTAGCCGATAATGGAATTAAGACTTGTGTACTGAACGTAGCTTGTTCTCTTGTACCTGGAATATATTTATATAAAAATCATTATCATGCTTTTAGCTTACTTCCTTAAGAAGCAACAAACCACACATTATATTGAGGTATGGGTAGTGTCATTTCATTTAACATCTATCATATGAATTTTCATTGAGTCTTTAGGGACATCTTTATTGTCGAATTTGTTATGTATATATGTTTTTTTTCTCATTTTATTATTATTTTTTTATTTATTTTTTTACATGCACACATACACTCTACATTGAACATCTATTTTTATTATTGTTACTTTGATTCCATATTCTTGCGATTCTTTTACTTAGATATGTTTTTAATTAAAAAGTTTTTCCTCTTTTTATAACAAGAATAGACTTTCCCATCTTAGGCAGTATTACAATGTTGGTGCTAACTTAACCAGAGCTGTTGTAAACTTAAAACCTCCATAGACTATAATGGCTCTGGTAAGTTTACAACAGCTCTGGTTAAGGCTAGGGTCAAACGAAAGCATTTTTACACGCGAACGTAAAAAAGTGCGTCCAAACGAATTGACGTATTTTTTCACGGAGTGCGCGAAAACGGTCATACGATGCGCATTTTTCGTGCGTGATTTTTTCGGATCGTCAATTAAACTCTTTTTGCGTCTGGACGTTATGTAGGCTGGACATTAGCAGTGTCTGACATCTCCTAATCATGCACACACGCCGCTATGCCGCAGCTGCGCACTCTGTACGTCAGTACTAGCGGTTCGGCGTTCTCGAAAAAATGCGTTCGTTTTCCACTTGCGTTGCGCGGCCGGACTTTCGTGCGACCGTACTTCGTATATTGGCCATCATTGCCCGTCATCTGCTGCTAGTGCGGCCGTAATTATGTGCACCAGAACGCACGTTAAAAGTGCGCTGGTCTGACCCCAGCCTAAGTTAGCACCAAGTATGTAATATGGCCCTTATTGTATTAATATATATATATATTATTATTTATGCATTATATTTTAAAATATGAAGGGCAGTTTCAGTTTTATATGCAACTAAGGAAACATGCAGACCTGCAATATTGTTATTTATATGTCCCTCTTTCTCATAAGAAAATACTAAAGTCACTTTCTACAATAAATGATTATTTTATTGATGTTACAAGATAATGCAAAGTTTTTAATTCACATATGGATACCTCCTAAGCCCCTGGCAGTGACGGAGAAAAATGAAAATGAGGAAAAAAGAAAAAAAAATTGGAATGAAAGACAGAAGTATACAATTGAGATGTCTGAGCGGCCATCTTAATTTAAAATTTTTTTTTGAGAAAGGATTTTACCAGGAAGGATACATTTAGATTTCTCTCCTTTTCAAGTATGTCCTGGGTGGCAACACGTGGGAGCCATCTTGGAAAGAGGAAAACTTACAGGGTTATTCAAAGAAAATAAAAAAGTCATGGCACGTTCGGTGACTTCAATTCGGTGCAATTTGGCAATCCCATATCGGCGACCCTGCGGTGTATTCAGCAAGCACCACAGGGCCGTCATAGTGCAGGGAAAAACCGCCGCAAACCCGACGAACACTCACCGCAAAACCCGGCGAACACACACCAAAACCCGCAAAAATATCTGGATTAACCCCACAAACACGCTGGAGAAACCTGACTACCCGCCGATCACAGCGCAGAGCAGCTGCTGGAAAAACCCGACACCGCAGACGAATGGAGTGAACGAAAAGAAAAAAAAGTACGCTTGAATGTTTGAAAAGTGAAACGCTGTTTACAAAGAAAATACAGAACAAAAATGTCTGGAATTTACATATAAGATCCAATGAATGATAATAAAAAGGGCTGTTACAAAAAAAAGAAAAAAATATTTAAAAAAAAACCAAAAGAAAAATGTTCGCAAAAAATCCCAAAAAATGCCTAAAAGATTCTAATAAAATCTATACATAAAGAGACTTTTTACTGCAGAATATTATAATCAATGGTTTATTAGATATTGGATTAAAACCGGAATATTTTTAACATTGAAGCCTATGGGATTCGCCTGAATAAACCTGTCGAATGAAACAACCGAACAGCAGGGCAATTGGGCAACTTTTCACTGCTGGTTTGTGTTCTCTGAATAGATGAAGCATTGCTTCTCTATGGGGGATTTCACTGCCCTCGAACAGGCACTGTATGTGCAGGCAATTCGCCAAGATTTGGCGAACTGCCTCCTCTCTGAATAGCCGAATGGCCAGGAGAGGTAACCGTACGCTGAATTTCACTGTTCGGTTACCTTTCGGCCACAATTCGGATCTCTTTGAATAACCATGTGAGTTTATTTACCACAAAGGGGGTTACCTAATAGACTGAGGAAGCTGGTCCAACACCGGCAAAACGCGTATCTATGACCCAGAAGCCTACAGTCATGGCCGAAATTGTTGGCACCCCAGACATTTTTCCAGAAAATCAAGTATTTCTCACAGAAAAGTATTGCAGTAACACATGTTTTGCTATACACATGTTTATTCCCTTTGTGTGTATTGGAAAAAAACAAAAAAAGGGAGAAAAAAAAGCAAATTGGACATAATGTCACACAAAACTCCAAAAATGGGCTGGACAAAATTATTGGCACCCTTAACTTAATATTTGGTTGCACACCCTTTGGAAAAAATAACTGAAATCAGTCGCTTCCTATAACCATCAATAAGCTTCTTACACCTCTCACCCGGAATTTTGGACCACTCTTCCTTTGCAAACTGCTCCAGGTCTCTCTTATTGGAAGGGTGCCTTTTCCCAACAGCAATTTTAAGATCTCTCCACATGTGTTCAATGGGATTTAGATCTGGACTCATTGCTGGCCACTTCAGAACTCTCCAGCACTTTGTTGCCATCCACTTTTGGGTGCTTTTTGATGTATGTTTGGGGTCATTGTCCTGCTGGAAGACCCAAGATCTCGGACGCAAACCCAGCTTTCTGACACTGGGCTCTACAGTGTGACCCAAAATCCTTTGGTAATCCTCAGATTTCATGATGCCTTGGACACATTCAAGGCACCCAGTGCCAGAGGCAGCAAAACAACGCCAAAACATCATTGAACCTCCACTATATTTCACGGTAGGTACTGTGTTTTTTTCTTTGTAGGCATCATTCCGTTTTCGGTAAACCGTAGAATGATGTGCTTTACCAAAAAGCTCTATCTTGGTCTCATCTGTCCACAAGATGTTTTCCCAGAAGGATTTTGGCTTAGTCAAGTTCATTTTGGAAAACTGTAGACTTGCTTTTTTATGTCTCTGTGTCAGCAGTGGGGTCCTCTTGGGTCTCCTGCCATAGCATTTCATTTAAATGTCGACGGATAGTTCGCACTGACACTGATGCTCCCTGAGCCTGCAGGACAGCTTGAATTTCTTTGGAACTTGTTTGGGGCTGCTTATCCACCATCCGGACTATCCTGCGTTGCAACCTTTAATCAATTTTTCTCTTCCATCCACCCACAGAGAGATTAGCTACAGTGCCATGGGTTGCAAACTTCTTGATAATGTTGCGCACTGTGGACAAAGGCAAATCTAGATCTCTGGAGATGGACTTGTAACCTTGAGATTGTTGATATTTTTCCATAATTTTGGTTCTCAAGTCCTCAGACAGTTCTCTTCTCCTCTTTCTGTTGTCCATGCTTAGTGTGGCACACACAGACACACAATGCAAAGACTAACAGGGTTATTCAAAGAGCTCCGAATTGCTTGAAAAAGGTAACTGAATGCTGAAAATCAGCGTTCGGTTACCTTTCCTGGCCATTCGGCTATCCAGAGAGCAGGCAATTCGCCAAATCCTAGCAAACTGCCTGAACATACGGTGCCTGTTCGGTGCCTGTTCGAGGGCAGTGAAATCCCCATGAAAAAGCACTGCTTCGGCTATTCAGAGAACACAAACCAGCAGTAAAAGGTTCCCCTAATGCCCTGCCATTCGGTGGTTTAATTCGGCAAGTTTATTCAGGAGAATCCCATAGGCTTCAATGTTAAAAATATTCCCGTTTTAATTCAATATCTAATAAACCGTTCATTATAAAATTCTGCAGTAAAGAGTCTCTTTATTTATAGATTTTTCCGGATATTTTAAGCATTTTTCTGAATTTTTTTTGTTTTTAAAAGTCCGATTTTTTTTTTTTTTTTTTAAGATTACTTATTTTTTCTGTAACAGCTTTTTTTATTATCATTCCCTGGACCTCATATGTAAATTTCAGACTTTCGCTGAATAGTTTCTTTGCAAACAGCGGTTCATTTTCAAACATTCACACAAACTGTTTTGCTAATTTATTCACTGCCTCGTCTGCGGTCTCGGCTGCTTCGCTGCGTATGATCGACTCCTGCTCGGGTTTTTCGACGGGTTAATCCAGATGTTTTTGGGGGTTTTCGGCTTGCATTCGGTGGGTTTTGTGGTTAGTTTTCGTTGGGTTTGCGATAGCTTTTCCCTGCAATTCGGGGACCCTGTGGTGCTTGCTGAATGCACCGCAGGGTCACCGAAATGGGATCGGCAAAAGGAACTGAATTGAAGAGAACGAAAAGTCACCGAATGTGCGGTGACTTTTCGAATCTCTTTGAATTACCCTGTAAGTGAACTTCTCTCCTTTTTATCTGCTTTCAGATGTGATTTTTATATTGCCCACACCTGTTACTTGCCCCAGGTGAGTTTACAGGAGCATCACATGCTTGAAACAATCTTATTTATCCACAATTTTGAAAGGGTGCCAATAATTTTGTCCAGTCCATTTTTGGAGTTTTGTGTGACATTATGTCCAATTTGCTTTTTTTCCTCCCTTTTTTTGTTTTGTTCCAATACACACAAAGGGAATAAACATGTGTATAGAAAAACATGTGTTACTGCAATACTTTTCTGTGTGAAATACTTGATTTTCTGGAAAAATGTCTGGGGTGCAAAGAATTTGGCCATGACTGTATGTACAGGAAAGTATGTATTCTATTTGGTTTTATGTTTATTCTTTTGTTTAAATAAATACACTTCACATTTATCTCGTGGCTCCATATGCACCCCGTAACCATTCTGTGGCTCCACATATACCCTGCACCTGGCCCAGTTTTGGGACCAGGTAGCGAACGAAGGTAGTGAGTGTGACAGCACCTTTATGGTTGTCAAAGACAGAATATACTAGAGCCAGGTTTACAGGCTCTAAGCCAGGTGAGCATAATCCCTGTTTATGCTGCCCTATACTATAAGCACGTACTACACCATGAGGCTTTTTCTGGTCCCGTCCCCTTGAGGAGACTTGAATACTTCTTGAATGGCAGTGGATGGGTTTACTCCCAATTCTGACACAATATGCAGTGCATAGAGCCATCTGGAGGCTCTTCCATCCAGGAGTGGGATACCCATTACTGTTTAATATATATTCTACATTATTTCTATCAGGGTTATTCAAAGAGCGTGAAAAGCAGGAGAATGACTGGAGAATGACTGGAGAATGAAAAATTCTAGGTCAAAATAGCTAAACCAGAAAAATTCTCCCTTTCATCTCACTTTCCAAATCGGCTATTTTGACCTAGAATTTTTCATTCTCCAGACATTCTCCTGCTTTTCACGCTCTCTGAATAACCCTATATATGTTTGATACATCGTTTCTCCAGGCCGTTCTCTACTTATTTTTTAGATTGGTTTGAACATTAAAACTATTGTATGTTTTTTTCTCTTTCTGAGACTTACATTTATTTATAATTTTTTATTCTTTTTCTGAGACCTGTTATCCACTGGATTTGAAGAATATCGAGAAGTAACGGAACCGTCCACACATTTTCTATAATTATTTATTTTAAATTTATATTTCCATTTTTAATATACTTCATTTTCTACTATAAACCGCACACCAACTTTGCACATGATATTTAGGATTATCGCTGCACTTATACATGTTTTTTTCTGCATGCTGTACAGGGTTTTGTAAACACCACATTAAATAACACAATATTCATATTTATGGTTATCTATTTTATGGTGTTCCCCAGGTTTTTCAAGCATGTCCGTTGAATGGTATTTGAGCTCGAGATTTCAGTTTCTTTGTCCTTATGTATGTAGCACTTTTTTTCTTCTCTAATAGACTTGCTCTAATGCTTCTTTTTCCGTTATCTCATTTTTGGGATAGTCCACCTGAGGTTTGCCTTTCACATTTTTGAATTTGTACGACTGTGTCCTTATTCATGTTTGCAAATAATTCACACACACACACAGACAATTGGAAATTACTCTTATGCTTCAAACACTGCCGTATGCTATGTTTACATCCTTGAAGTAATAGAAATTCCACCACCTCTTTAATAATTTTTATTATATGAATACCATGTATCTGTAAGGTGACGCTGTAACATCATATGTACAGTTTGACAGGGCCAGACTTCAGAATGGTCATGATTTGGTTAGCATTTTATATTTTGGAAAAAAACACAAGTGTACTCACGGTAATGTGGAGATGTATGTCAAGGGATTATTCCAGCAGGTCATTGTCAATCAGGATCTAGATGGTTAAATACACATTAGTAACACAACCATGGGTTCACATCACAAATAATCACAATAAAGATCTGCTTTTATTCTATGCAATAATGGCAGAACCTATGTGGACGTGCATGGCTAAATGATCCCTTGCACATGTCTCATCATTGATTAGCCTGATGGGGTATCTAATGGCTCTTATATGTGACACATGTTGAAAGCATTATTGTATCTATGTCATACATACAAAGCACTCAGCTGGAGTTTGTCAATCAGCTCACAGACACCTGACATCAATATGTGCATTTAAATCTTGATGGTGGTTATAACAGAAACGCTCAGGGTTCTGTCCAAAATACCTGGACCAGAACCAGCTTTTTATTCGTCCCAGAACCACACCAGGAGACTCCACTTCCTGGACTACCAGACTCGTAGCCTTGACACTGTGGAGAGATTCCACAGTGAAGTCAAGTACCCCCAAACACGGCCAGAGAGACTTGATCTTTGGTAAAAGCAGGAATGAACGGCTTTATTTTTCAAATAGTATTTTAAAACAGATTGCACAACAGGGACATGCAGTCAGGGGAGGCAGGGGAGGCAGGGGAGGCAGACTCACCTCTCCACGCTCCCTCGCTGTGCTTCTGTCCTTCGTTTTTTTTCCCCCTGCACTTTCAGTTTGCACTTTCAGAAAAACCAAGGATTAATAACCAATCAATGAATATACGTCTTAACAAATATATAGCACGTTATCCCAAGTTCTTTTGAGGCTATGTAGATATTTTTAGACACAATAAAATCATTAAAGATGATATGAGACTGTGTAACGGTAAAAAATTCAAATAAAAATGTATTCACACCGTCAAGTTTCATACAATCATATGTTATCAACTGATCAGCAAGACACAATTTTAAAAGTAATTATAGATAGTGATTAGTAGCAATACTGCGACACGCAATAATCTACTGGGCAAACAGTTTAGGTTTATAGACCGCACCCCACATATGCACAAATCAGTTCTTAAACACCAAGTTCTATTCTACCCACTTAAACCTCTCCCATTATAAAACAATCCTCAACCTGGCTAAAAACACTCAGTTACTGGGGCATCACCTGCAGCACAATTTAGTATTGTGAGGGCCAATTTACTAAATGCAACTTCCTTCAGGGAGATACATAACACACTCGATAGGTACACTGGTGTATTTTGGCCTAGGCCAACAAGGCCTAGGGCGGCACTCTCCAGGGGGCGGCGGCCCGCCGGGTGGCCCCACCCCTAAAAGAAAAAAATTTTTTTTTTTTTTTTTTACTTTTGCAAACTATTTTACCAGGAAGGAAACATTGAGATGTCACTAATTTTCAAGTATGTCCTGGGTAGGCAACGCCTAGGCTTTCACTTTCCAGGGGGCAACAAAAAACTTCACCACTAATTGGGTTACTCACAGAGCACCGAAATGACGCCAACATTTTGGTGTTCTGTAGTTCCCTGCACTTCGGGAATAAAATTTCCCCACCCTGCAGTGAATTCACCATTCACCGCAGGGTCCCCAAAGTGCATGGAGTCGGCCGCTGTATGCTGCCACCACAAACCCATGGCCTGCTGTTTTCAAAAGAACTACTGAACGAAAATGTCTGGAATTTACATATAAGATCCTATGATTGATAATAAAAAGTTCTGTTACAGAAAAAGAAGAAGCGATATTAAAAAAAGGGGGGGATTTTGCCAAAAAAATTCTGAAATTACTAAATGGTACTAAAAAAAATAATCAATAAATAAAGACTTTTTACTGCAGATTAAAATAATAAGTGGTTTATTAGATATTGCATAAAAACGGGAATATTTTTAACATTGAAACCTATGGGGTTCGCCTGAATACCTGAACCTGCTGATTGAAACCACCGAACATCAGGGTATTTCACTGACATTTCTCTGCTGTTTGGTGTTCTCTGAATATATTAACCATTACTTCTCTATGGGGATTTGCACTGCCTTCAAACAGCACCGTACTTGCTGGCAGTTCGCCAAACTTGTGTGTGAGCATATAACCAGAGCAGTGGTGTACTTAGAGGAGTGGCAGAGGGCGGGCCGCCCCAGGTACCAGTGATTATTGGGGTGTCATAAGGGGTACTAGGAGGTGCCACTGTCACTGTGTGTCAGCCTTGAGCTGTGTTCTCAAACAACGAGCAGCGGAGCATGGCGTTTGCATACGGAATAAAATCGAATAGAATAAAAATCCCCCTCTCCTCCCTCCATAGCTCCTCCCCTGCCCCGCAGCAGCTCTAGGAGGGGGATGTGATTTGTGTCCAGAGAGAGAAGATGACAGTAAACGGCAGGTAAAGGGGGGGTATCAGCAGAATATGAAGCCCTGTCTGCTTACTGCTGTTTAAAGTGGACCTTTCCTTAACCAGCACTGCAGTGATAGAAATTTGTCATTGAGCTGCCTGGCTCCTGGTGAGGCTGCGTGCGTGCAGGTCACACTCGGTCCGGCCAGTCAGGTGGTACTGAGTCTCAGTACCACCTGACTGGCTGAACCACGTGACACGCACGCACCTGCCCACCCTTTCGTTAACATGGACTGTCACTCTATTCTGGACTGAACACCCACCAGGAAGGGAATCAAAGCCACGGTGCACCCTCTGGCAGTGGCACCCCACTGCTGACAAGATGGCTCCACGCACAGGCACAGCCGCGATCCTAACGTGGCCTGGAGGGACCTCCTGCTGAGTCTGTACACAGTCCCTGCTGACTCTGCACACAGCCCTACTGCGGACGAAGGCCGGTAAATGTAGAATAAATAATTGCTGTGTGCTCATATACACTCGGTTTTCTGGGAGTTTTATTGCAGTGGATTCTGATGCACTCATACACACCACACATTGCATTGCTGGGAGTTTTATTGCTGTGGATTCTGATACGCTGACACACACCACACATTGCATTGCTGGGAGTTTTATTGCTGTGGATTCTGATATGCAGACCCGCACATTGCATTACTGGGAGTTTTATTGCTGTGGATTCTAATACACTCATACACACTGCACATTGCATTGCTGGAATTTTTATTGCTGTGGATTCTGATACGCTGTCACACACCAAACATTGCATTGCTGGGAGTTTTATTGCTGTGGATTCTGTGATACACACTGCATAGTACTGTGAGTTTTATTGCCCTGGAGCTCTGGGATACACTCATACACAATGCACATTACTGTGAGTTTTATTGCTTTGCAGTTCTGTGATATGCTCATACACAGTGCACGTTTCTGTGGATTTTATTGTTCAACCAATTAGAGCGGCTGTGATCCAGTATACTTAACATGCGTGGCTGTTCTTTGTAAAAATGCTTGAATTTAAACATTTCATAATTTTATTTATCTCAATAGATACATTTGAAATGGTATACAAAATATACAAGTAGGCACTTGGTATCCACTTTTAATATAAAGAGAGGAAAAGGCGGAGCTCTAAGAGGAAAAGGTGGAGCTTAAAGAGGTAGGGTGGGGATTAACCAGGAAGAGGTGTGGCCTTGACAGGAAGGGGTGCCTCAAATTTAAATTAGGGGGTGCACGAGTTTAGTCAGGCCTAGGGCAGCACAAAACCTAAATACACCACTGGATAGGTAGACTATCTCTTCCACAGATTAATCACAGCATCAATACTCGGCTTACAATATCATTCAATGCAGTTACTCTGTAACACATATGATGGACCAAGCAAGATAACCTGTATATTTAATCACTTGCAATCTAGACTCAGGAATTTATTCAGCATGAGTTAACAATAACTTCCTATTGACTTAGCATACATTCAATAGCGCGGTTTCAATGGGTGGAATCGGGTTACGTTGGTTATTCTAATGGAGCTGATGGCAACTTGATATATAAAAGCTATTTCTCAGTTCCAGCTTATCTAACTACAGGGAAAATAATTATCTTTAGATGTCCAAATACAGCATTCTTGGAATATAAATAAATTCAATAAATAAGGAGGAGCAACATGGCCGCCCGTAATAGTTTTTCTTAGCGTTCCTCTGCAGTAGGAACGAAAAGGCGAACTATTCTACAGTTGAGGCATCAACAGTCAAATAATTCATTTATATTGCTTTAATAGGTGATGGACATATAAAGCAGTGACAATGCAATTAGGAAATAGATATCAAGTTAAAATTATTAAATTATACTTTACCAACTGGTAGTGAAGATAGAGTGGTGTAAGAGGATTCGGGTGGGGTCTGGTCTTTGTGGAGTCATGGGGTGGCCCTGATGGTATCTGGCCCTTTCTTCCCTTTTTCTTCTTCTCCCTTTTTATAGCTGTCTCCCACCCAGTTTAGCTCTAGCCCATCTAAATTTAGTCATCAATATCTGGCCTCATTTGATTGGCTGATATATATATTGATTAATACACAAAAGTCTGAATGTCAGGCGCCACCTAGTAGTTTCTTATGAGACTGTCTTCCCAATGGATTTCACTGAATATGGTGATAGTGAGTGGGATAGGGATTGTGGTGGTGAAACAGTTCAGTATGTTATTGTGGACCTATGCAGAAGTCCAGGGTGGGCTAGATAAACAGCTCGTCTCCACTAACTAGAGGAAATATCCCAATTCCTCAAAGAGAAGCATATGAAAAAAAACAGTGTGGTGGGACAGGCGCTTCTTCCAGCCAGTGGGGGTGTTCTTTAACCCTTTTGCTGCTGAGGCTTTTCACACCTTTGTGCTGAGGTCATTTTTACCGCTTTCGCTCAATATGTTTAACCATGTTTTGAAGCCTTATTTTGATATATGACCCAGACATATTATATATCGTTCTTTCCGGCAGACTTTGCAGATTCATAATATGTCATTATTATATGTATACGTCATGTCCTGTCTGTATATTATAACAAAAAATGTAATAAAATTAGAATTTTCAATAATTTATTATGTGTAAAGTGTTTTTTTTCACATTTTAACATGCGAGCATTTGCGGTTATATTTTCTATGGGGTGCGCTTGTTAAAAAAATTAGAAATGGGGACTCGTTACATTTTTGTTGGGGGAAAATGTCACTATTTTTAACAAACGCACCGCATACAAAAATCGTTAGTGCAGCATACAAAACAAACATTAACAAAACAAAAACAAAAAAAAAACTTGTTTATTTTTTTTTTTAATTTTTTTTTGTAAAAAAAGATTTCATGGTCATGTTTGGTATCATTGGAAAGACCATGCTCTGACCGATGCAACAATATCAAACATTAACCCCTAGCTGCCACGGATCGGGAGATAGGGGGTTCATTGGAACCCCCTATCTCCACCATTGCTGGCAGCTAGGGGTTAACTCCAGGACTGGCGTCATCGTGCTGTGCTATATACGATGACGCCAGTACTCAGGGGGGTTCCCGGAGGCTTGGCCGACATCCAAGATGTCGGCCAGCTCCGGGAGAGGATCACGATCCGGCGCTTTTCAGCGTCGAATCGTGATCCGGCTCCCCAGGGGTTAATGACAGCCACCGTTTGGAAGGGCAGGCTGTGCCCTTCCAAACGGTGCCTGGATTAACCCTATGCACCCCGGCGATCGGGAGGGAGAGAGGTCCGAAGGACCTCACCCCCTCCCTTTCAGGCGCCTCCTCCGCACACGCGGGGGGGCGCACCTGAATTAGGTGTCATCGCGGTGCCGTGATGACATCTAATGGCCCCGCCGGGGTCCCCGAGTGCTGGGCTGATATCGAGGATGTTAACCTGCACCGGGGGCACAGCGATCGGCCGGAATCCAGCTGATCGCTGGCCGCAAAGGGAGGACGTGCTCAACGCGTCCTCTGCATGGAACAGCACGTCCTCCGCATGGAACAGCAGTGAAAGGGTTAAGATGTTCCCTCTATTTAGATGGGGTCCAGCCCTCAAATAAAACAGAAACAAATATATTGCACAGTATGTCAGGTAGATATATGAATAAACCCCTGTAGGGAGAATTGACTCACATTTTTCAGTGTTTCAAGATCAGACACTAGATGTAACAGCAACCGGCAGCTTTAGGAATGCCAGATTCCCCTTACAGTACTCCAGCGCCTTCTTTCCGCTCCTCAGCAGCAATCCAGGATTGTAGCAGTAAAAGTGAAGATCAGCACGCAGGGGATGTAAGATTAATTAATTTATTAACCCCTTCGCTGCTATGGACACGCTCAGCGCGTCCACCCGCAGGTAACGTTCCTTGCGGTGGACGCGCTGAGCATGTCCTCCCTTTGGGTCCAGCAATCGGTCGGGTTCCGGCCGATCGCTGGGCCCCCCGGTGCGGGCTGACATCCTCGATGTCAGCCCAGCACCCGGAACTGCCGCCGGCCTAATTAGGTGTCATCGTGGCGGCGTGATGACACCTAATTCAGGCACCCCCCGCATGTGCGGAGGAGGCGCCTGAAAGGGAGGGGGGGAAGTCCTTCGGACCTCTCTCCCGTCCGATCGCTGGTGTTGCAGGGGTTAATACAGGCACTGTTTGAAAGGGCACAGCCTGCCCTTCCTAACGGTACTTGGAATTAACCCCATGGGGGCTGGATCACGAATCGGCGCCGAAAAGCACTGGTTCGTGATCCTTTCCCAGAGCTGGCCGACATTTTGGATGTCGGCCAAGCTTCCGGGAATGCCCCCTGAGGACTGGTGTCATCGTGCATAGCACGATGACGCCAGACTTGGAGTTAACCCCTAACTGCCACCAATGGTGGAGATAGGGGGTTCCAATGAACCCCCTATCTCCCGATCCGTGGCAGTTAGGGGTTAAAGTTTGATATTGTTGGATCGGCCAGAGCATGGCCGTTCCAACAATACCAAACTTGACTATGAAAAAAGTTTAAAAAAAAAAATGTAAAATAAAAACAAAAAATATTTAAAAAAAAATAAACAATTCTTTTTTCTATTTTTTGGTTCGTTAATGCAGCAATATTGTTCCCATTTCAACTATAATGTGAACAATGATGCTGCACTAACGATTTGTGTATGCGGTGCGTTTGTTAAAAATCGCGTAATTTTCCCCCAAATTTTTTTAACTAGACCCCATCTCTAAATTTTTTAACAAGCGCACCCCATACAAAATATAACCGCAATTGCTCGCATGTTAAAATGTGAAAATTACACGTTGTAAATTATTGAAAATTCATATTTTATTGCATTTTTTGTTATAATATACAGACAGGTCATGACGTATACATATAATAACGACATATTATGAATCTGCCGAGTCTGACGGAAAGAACGATATATAATATGTCTGGGTCATATACTAAAATAAGCCTTCAAAACACGTTTAAACATGATGAGCAAAATCGGTAAAAATGAGCTCAGCACAGAGGCGGGAAAAGCCTCAGCAGCGAAAGGGTTAAGGTAAAAGATATAATTAAATAAGTTAGAAAGGGGTGCCGCCGTGGTAGAATACAAAGTGTCCACACGCCTCCATGGACACGACAGAACAAGAAAAGCAAAAAGTATTCCAGGCGCACCTAAGCAGTAACTTAGTATATTACTCCAAATGCATTTTGTATAGCAGTTATTTTGGGAAAGAAGTATAAACGTGTAGAGAAAGCACTCTGAAATAGAATAAAAGTAATACTTATATTTCAAGTTGTTATGAATTCTTATTCTTTCTTTTCGGTGTTGGATTCTTCCAGTTGAATACAGGATAGTTGCATGAATTCCTGGATAGCGAGGAGATATTCCTAGTGCATACGATACTCGGAGCAGGAAAAAGAAAAACTTTTTTTTTTTTTATAAATATGCAGCAGAGCAGGTTTCTAGTAGTATAAACTAATTTATTTCAATAAAAAACAAGCCATATGGCAAGGCAATAAAAATGCATAAAAGCATAAAAAATAGTGAACAATCTTAGGTAAGGATCACTAAGAACACGTTTTCGCCTACCGGCTTCCTCAGTAAGTGTCCTTAACAATAGGGTAGTCTCTGATAGAAAAAAGTCAAATTTGACTTCTTTCCCAAAATAGCTGCTATACAAAATGCATTTGGAATAATATAGTAAGTTGCTGCTTAGGTGCGCCTGGAATACTTTTTGCTTTTCTTGTATGTATATTTGTTATTCTGTCCCACCCATTTTAGAGCGTTACAGAACTTGTTAGCATTTTAGAAATACTTGTAACTGTAACTAACTGAAATATCTGTGAATATCCCAATGTATTTCTTACTGTAATAACCTATTTGGAAAGCAGATATTGCCATCTACTGTCCAAGTGGAGTGACTGCTGTTAGAGCTGCAGCTCGTGGTTGGCTGCTGAAAGTCCGATATGGACATTTTAATTATTTTTACAGTTTTAGCTCTTTGGGCATTATGTTCATAGAGCTAAAACTTTGGGGGTACCTTCTGCAGCCCAAAAGAAAATGAAATTATTTTACAGGAAATTAGTTTCATTTGCTTTTGTCCTGCACAGCAGTAGATCAAGATAACTCAATAATATTGAGCAACTGATGGTGCCTTTGAAGACCCAAGTTATCTCGATAGTGAAGGGGTTAATATCAGATAATGCCTTTAAACTGGGGAAAAAATATATATTTTTTTATTTTTATTTTTACACATTACATGGTCATGATTGACTTTGTTGGAAAGGCCAAACTCTGCCCTTACCAATGACATCTCAACTATCCTTGTGGGTTGTATAAAATTGATATCCAGGGGTTCAAAAGGACTTGCGCCTCTCCTCGCAATGGTGCATATAGGTTTTCAAAGAAGTAATACATAATAACGCATTGCACCATGACCTTCACGCTTGCTGGCGATGTGGGAAATGAAAAGGTGAGTTATTACAGCAATATTTTTCCTTTTTTTTCACTGAGAAGGGAATAACAGTATCCCAAAGTAGCCTGCATTTCCACACAGGTGATGTTATTTCACTTAGAAATCCCCAAAAAATACTCCAAAAAGCTGGTGTTAAATTATTTTGCAAATGGAAAATCATATAACACTCTCTAAACACCCCATTAAATCCCATACTCACCTCTCATCCCGCAGTGAAAAGGGCGACTCGACCCACTCCTTTTTCTCGCCAAGAGCAGAGTGAGACTGTGAACAAATAGTTCACTCTATAGAGCTCACTCTATGGTTCTGCAAGAGCGAGCTCGCGCAGAGCTCACGACTGGGAACTGCAAAGCTCCATGCAAATATTCCTGCTTAGGCTGGGCTCAGATGAGCATTTTGAAGAGCGGAAGGAACGTCTGTGTGAGTGGACGTTCCTTCCACTTCCACTCGACACCCATCTGACGCCCGTCTGGTCACATCGCTGATAGTGAGGTCAGCGCTGCAAGGCTCAATCCTCCTATGGAGGATTGCGCTTTGCAGCTCCGTCATAGCGCTTTGACAGAGAGGCCTGCTGCACGGATGCAGCACGGAAACCACGTCAGTACGGCGCACCTAGTGTGCTCGTCTGACACTGGCCTTAACGTCTCTATTTTACAATCAACTGCACCAGAATCGGGCCCAAAGTCTATGGAGTTGTTAAGTTTACAACAGCTCTGGTTAAGTTTACATCAACCTTAGACAATGGCCCCTCGTTATCAGCTAAACACAAAAAAGTCAAGATGTATGAAATATTGTTCTTTATATTCTTTGTAGTAATAGTAATAATTATTATTAGGCCAATGTAGTACATTTTTTTTCATCAAGTACATTTTCTAACATGCTACAATGACACTTTTTATTAGCAAACCAGATAATAATAAGGTTGGCCAGAGACACTATGTCATTGTTGACCTGCAGATAGCTGGCAGGTTGGTATGACAGACCATAAATGTGCAGGAGAAGAGAAGAATAGTTGACTGACACACAATCAGGTTTTCAGAGAAGCCAAAGCCAGTGGAATGTTTGCCATTAGAATGATTACATTTGCTTAGGAAAACCAATTACTTTGTTGTTTGCAAATTAAAGCAAGGAGACAAAGCCTCACAATGTGTTGATGTGAAAGCAGAGCAGAACATTGTAATGTCAAACAGAAGTGTATAATACAAAAAAAGATCAGCATGAATGTTAAGTAAAAAAAATAAAAATATAACAAGAAATGGGAAAGTTTGACAGCTGAGACTTATATGAAACAAAAAAATAAATACAATAAAAGAAAAACACAATAGTATCACTTTGTATTCATCTGCTGTCTTATGCTCCTAGCCCAGGATTTTGTTCCATATTGTTATTAATTGTATATTCTGTTGATGAATCATATACTGTATGGGTAAATGCATCTTAAATGTAACACTATGAATAATTATATAAAAATGTGGAACATCTGCAGTGCGCACAGAGGGCAACATGCAGATAAATTTCACTTCAGAAGAAAACAAAAGAGTTTTCTATCAGTTCAATATGTCATTGTGATAACACGCCATGGTTTGTTGCCATTTGGAATTTCGTCAATGGCTTCCTGAAAATTGTCATAAATCGCCATAGTTATGATACAGCAATCAATCACAATAAAAACATATTTGTTACAAGCAGTGCCATTTGCTTAAGCAAATAATGAATATTGTGCTTTACATATATCTTTGTGTAGACATCTAACAGAGGACTCCGAGCAGCTATAGCACGAAGCTCCCTTTACCTTTTTTTATGTATTGCAGGACAAATAGAAGAAATAGAGAATAATGGAAGAGTGGGAAGTATGGAAATATACTTTTGATTAATGTACGTTTTGATTATACACTTTATGTGCAGGAACATAATCTTCTGACAGGACCTTGCTGTCATGTAGCATGTCTCAGCAGACTGCCCTTGACATTAATGTCTACACTAAGCTTTACACTAATGAGAAATAGGTGATAGGAGTACCTTTACTGGAATATTTCATATATCATTATATGTTAAACCTGCGGAGAATGTTAAAGCATAATAAGATGCTAAATATAAAACGTGTAGAGGGAGGTTATTCTGAAGCAACACACTTGGTGGAAGTGGTCCTTCTGAAATTAGCACCCCACTTTTCTCAGTCTCATAAGTGAAATAAGTAACAATTTCAAAGGGTATCAAAATATTATTTATAAAAATCTTACTCTTTTGAAACTACACATATGTAATTCTATAGAAACCATAATAACTACTGTTACATATACAGTATGTTTTTTCTTAACAAATATCAAAAGGTAACCTTTAGGAGAAAGTTCTTTTTTATGTACAATATAGACAATACCCACTCAATGATTAAATGGTTTTGGACATCAAATTAAAACAAGTGATAACATTAGAAATCTACGGCCTTATTCCGTGGATTGCGCTAAAATGGGGGAGCAAACCGCGAAAACCTGCTCCTACTCTCTTCTGACTAAAGATATCAAGAGGATTATTAGATCTAACTGGCACATTTTGTAATGCAATAAAGATTAGACATGTGCAATTTGTTTTGTTCTGAATCCAAATTCAGATGAAAATCACCATTTTTGTATATCGGGAGCTTTTCTGAAAATAAAACCTGGCCGTCTGAAATTTCGATTCGATATGAAACTATGAACCGCGGTAAAAACACAAATGAAATCGATTCGAAATGGATCCGAAAAGAAAATGGAACAAAAATTATACGAAATGCTAAAAAAATAGAACGAAATCATCAAAAACGAAAAAAAAAACAATGGAACGAAATGATCTGAAATGAAGAAAAACGGAACAAAATGATCTAAAACAAAAAAATGGAACCAAATGATCTAAAACAAAAAACCATAACGAATTGATCTAAAACGAGAAAAAAAAAAAAAAACGGAACCAAATGATCCAAAAGTAATTTTAATGCAGTATATGAATCCACACACTGCTGGGAAGCACCTCTCTGCAGTATAATTATTGTGGCATATGAATCCAGTCAACACACTGCTGGGAAGCACCTCTCTGTAGTATAATTAATGCAGCATATGAATCCACACACTGCTGGGAAGCGCCTCTCTGCATTATATGCAACATATGAATCCAGTCCACACACTGCTGGAAAGAAGCACCTCTCTGCACCGCAGTATAATGAAAACCTATGATGGAAAAAATCCTATTTTCTTTAAAATAAGTTAGGAAACCTAATTTTTCACCCAAAAAATCCTGAAAAATGCCTAATAAATACTAAAAAATAAATAAACAAAATGGCTTATTGCTGCAAGGGAAAAAATTATATATATATTTTTTCAAAAACACCAGGAATTTTTTAACATTGAAACCTGTGGGATTATTTTGGTACCGGCTGGTATTTTTGTTGTAGTATATCGGCTGTATTTTTTTTTTTCTTGTGCTCTTTTAGTCACAGACGTGATTTATTTTATTCATTGAGTCCTGTATATATATATGTTTTGCAAATCTTTATTGTATAGTACACCTGGTGGGCTCATTTGGGTTACTTTTGAATAGGTGGGAATTAAAAAATAGAAAAAGTGGTTGCATTAGTGCACCGATTGAAGCAGCGCTGGATGTATTGTGCACTCTGTATCTCTCAGTATTCTGTGGCAGAGGCTGTCTCGGCAGCTTGCCCCAGAATGCAGTGATAACCGCTGTAATATTCGGTGCCACTGCGAGTATCACCTCCCTGAGTCCATGGGACTCCCTGGAGATCACGCAGTGATGCAGAGTTATCGCTGAGGGAGACTGGGAACTATTTGTTCCCAGTCTCACTCTGCACCCGGGGACAAGAAGCGGCAGATCAGGCCGCCGTTCTCGCAGTGGGATGAGAGGTGTGTATCTGATTTATTGGGGGGTAGCTGGTGCTAAATGATTTTGCGAAAGCAAGATCATTTAGCACCAGCTTTTAGGTTTATCTAAAATTTTGCCTTGTGTATCACTGCAGTAATTACTGCTAGGACTTTGTAATACCTTACTTATCTTAATGCTAATTAATGATTGCACTCCCCATGTTAAGTGTAGGATGCGCAAAGTACAGTAAGAGCATGCAATCTAGCACAATCACCGATGTACTCAGTGATTTTTTACGGGTTTAGCGTTCGGAAGGTAAAATGGGGGGCATATGTTAAAGTCACTTATCCTAGCGTTAACAGTTACTCATCGGAATGCTAATGTTATAATAGTGCCCCTAGCAGGCATGTACTGGCCATTGAGACAACTGGGAGGATCCCGGTGGGCCGATGGCTCAGTGGGCCAGCCGCCTGACTGGGTCTGCCTAGATCAGCTGGCGCCTGGGGCTCAGCTAGGCAAGCCCCAGGCTGCAGGCAGGCCTAGTCAGGTGGCAAGCCAGCCCACTGTGAGTGAGGTTCGCCTGACCTGTAGCAGCGTCGCTGCAACGGCATCTCTGGGAGGCCGGCGCAGTGACTGCACTGAGCCAAACTTCCGGACTATCTTACTGTCTGGGCACCATCTGTTGGCATCACCAGAGCATTGCATGATGGGTAATGTAGTTCTAGTCTGGGTTTCTAGCAGATTGCAGAAAACCAGTGTCAAACTACATCTTCCGGGATGGAATGCACCGGTGATGCCTGCAGGTGGCGCCTAAACAGTGAGTTAACCTGGAAGTTTGGTGCCGACTTTTAGATGGAGGGAACAGCGCGCGAAGGGAAGGAAGCAGGCACTGGGCAGCATGGAGCCCAGAGGGAGTCAGCTTTCAGAGACAGAGCCTGTTGGTAAGTATAAGGGGATCTGTGTCTGTTTCATCCGTCACTTTACTGATCTGTTTATAGGCCTCTCTCTGTATATTCATCTATCCCTCTCTCTCCCCATTCATTTCTCTTACGCCCATCTCCACCTCTCTCTCTCCCCAATCCTCATCCTGTGCCATAACACCAGTCTGTCATATTACCAGTGTGGAAACAGCAAGAAAACACCCACAACAAAAGTAGATGGAAGCAACAGTCACCCCACCTCGTAAACAAAATCAGAATCAAAGTGAACACCCTGATAAAGGATTAAACCTGATAAATTATATAACAACAGACAAAGAGAAAGCAACAAACTTCCTCAAACAGACATCACCACATCGGCTTCATCAGATTTATCTTTACTCCTGATGAAGCCGATGTGGTGATCGGCGAAACACGCGCCAGTGTTGAGTCTGTTTTTAATGTGTCTCTGAGCTTGAGTTAAGATGCAAGAAGTGTGGATTGGTGTAATTTAGCAGTTTTCTGGCTAATGGTTATTGCTATTGATTCCCATATGGCATCTATTGTGCACCCTAGCAGCTAAGTCCTCAGGACCTGTGGCCCATGCAAATGTGTATGAGCTAGTACTCCGCCAATTAAGTGTGTGGCATTACTAATTTCGGTTGCCGCTTTGAGAACTATGTCTCCCCTTTTGTATTTTTGAATGCTACGTCCAGTCTAATTCTTTGCTGTGTTTGCTCGCCTCCCCGATGGGTTGTAATTTATAGCAAAGCAAAATGTGTTAATCCAGACCATATTGTGCTACCCAAAATCAATACGTCTAATCTCAGCTCTTTTTGTGTATATGTTTTTTAGACGTCTGTTCGTTCCCACGATTATAACCAATAAAAGTTATGTTTTATTATTCAGC
Organism: Leptobrachium leishanense; assembly: GCA_009667805.1. NCBI lineage: Eukaryota > Metazoa > Chordata > Amphibia > Anura > Megophryidae > Leptobrachium > Leptobrachium leishanense. The sequence goes on from CM019066.1 coordinate 126,615,934, forward strand.
ACCTTGATGTCTGTTTGAGGAAGTTTGTTGCTTTCTCTTTGTCTGTTGTTATATTACCAGTGTGCCATAACACCAGTGTGCCATAATACCAGTGTGCCATATTACTAGTGTTCCATATTACCAGTCTGCCATAATACCAGTGGGCCATATTTCCAGTGTGCATAATACCAGTGTGCCATAAAACCAGTCTACCATATTACCAGTGTGCCATATTGCCATTCTGCCATGCATACCGGTGTGCCGTAATACCAGTCTGAGTCTGATATGTAACACCAGCCTGCCATACATTAGAAACATAGAAAAATGTCGGCAGATAAGAACCTTTCGGCCCATCTAGTCTGCCCAATTACATGGATACTTGACCTGGATTTATCTTTTGTTTAGGATAGCCTTATGCCTATCCCATGCTTGCTTAAATTCAATTACTGTTTTGACCTCTACCACTTCTACTGGAAGACTGTTCCATGTATCCACCACCCGCTCAGTAAAATAATGCTTCCTGATGTTACTTTTAAACCTTTGCCCCTCTAATCTAAGACTATGTCCTCTTGTTTTGCTATTTTGTTTCCTTTTAAATATACTCCCTTCCTCTACCTTGTGGATTCCCTTTACGTATTTAAATGTTTCTATCATATCTCCTCTGTCTCGTCTTTTTTCCAAGCCATACATGTTAAGATCATTAAGCCTTTCTTGGTAACTTTTCTCCTTCAAGCCGTACACCATTTTAGTAGTCCTTCTCTGAACTCTCTCTAAGATGTCTATATCCTTCTGGAGATACGGTCTCCAGTACTGCACACAGTACTCCAAGTGAGGTCTCACCAGTGCTCTGTACAGTGGCATGAGCACTTCCCTTTTCCTACTGTTAATACCTCTCCCTACACAACCAAGCATTCTGCTAGCATTTCCTGCTGCTCTATTACATTGACTACTTACCCTTAGATCCTCTGAAATAATGATCCCTAAATCCCTTTCCTCAGATGTTGAGGTTAGGACTGTATCAAATATTCTATATTCAGCCCTTGGGTTTTTACGTCCCAGGTGCATTATCTTGCACTTATCCACATTAAAACTCAATTGCCACAGCTCCAACCATTTTTTTAGTTTACCTAAATCATTTGTCATTTGGCTGATCCCTCCAGGAACGTCAAATAGAAACATCCACATTCCACTGCCAATTTTCCTTGCCACTAAACCACACATACAGAAAAAAATTGCCGCCCAACACTAGACTCCTCGGGTTTTGCTTGACGTAAAGGCTGGCAACCCTACCCCCACGAGACCACGAGGAGTTGGGGCTGCACTGACTCCAGTGTCCGGCACCTGCACTTGGAATCACTGAAGAGCGACGAAATGCAGGGAAACCCAAAACACAATTTAAAATAATATAAAACATAGTTTCATTTCATTAAATGCCTCAAAATACAAACAAATCCATAGCTCCAGCCCAGGGCCGGCCCAAGCCACTGTGCTGCCTGGAGCGAAGGATGAATTACTGCCCACCCACCCCCAAAAAAACATGGTGTGTATGAGCATATCACAGAGCGCAACATTTCACGGCCTACTGTCCCACACATCCACATACCGTCACACACACTTCCACATACACACTTACATACTTCCACAGTCACACACATGCAGTCACACACACATAACACAGCCGGTAACGGGGAGATTAATGACTCCGGAGGGCACAGAGTTACTGTCAATTATATTTCACAGGATGTTCCTTTAAATAGGAAGTGCCTCACTGAAGGTATGAAAGAAATTAGGAAAATGCTTGTTTTTTCACCATGATTTAATAATTCAGGGAACACTGGGGAAGGGGGGGGGGTAAAAGCCATAAAGCGGCATTAAAACATGCGGTGTCCCAGTCATTTCTGTAATTCCCCCATCAAACCCTAGCAGCTCCATACTAACCCCCCTCCCTCAGTTTAGAAAGGTAAAAATTAAATTTATTTTAGCAAAGTCACCCAGGCCTTGCCAGGCCAGGGAAATACAGATCCCCAGCTATTAACAACTAACTACTGCTCCCATAATGCTGTGCAGGCTGTAAGGGAGCTGCAGATTGTCTTCAAACTGGGCCCCGTGCAGCCCCCAATCGGCAGCTCCCTCAGGACTCTGGGATAGGGGTCTGTCCAGGCCTTCCCTTAACCAGGACAGAGGAGCTGGCAGTGCTTTATGGGGGCAGCAACATGTCCCTGTGAGGAGGGATGGGCGGGAGGGGAACCTCCATAATACACAGGAGGGGGACAGAGTCTCCTGTATGAAATCAAGCCAGGCCTACCTTCTCAGCAGCCTCATGGTTCCCCGGGATTCATTTAAAGGCGCGCGATTGCCTACGTCATCAGAGCAGTGCCGCGCAGGTCACGTGACAGGCTCTAAACACTGCGTTCCATCTCTCAGGCACACTGCACTGCAGGAGAGACCACAGCTAGGCTGCATCACTGGTAAAACTTAAGCTGATGGCCTCCATGCCTGCTGAAAGGGGTGGGCGCCGGCCTGCTGAAAGGGGCAGTCACGTGCTGGAGGGGTAGGCGCGGCTTGGTTTTCAACAGAACACTGTCCTGCAGCCGTGTCCGGGCTGGCAGCCTTTCAAAGAGCAGCAAAATGCTGCCCCTGACAAAAGTGCTGCCTGGAGCGGCTGCTCCACCCCGCTCCATGGAAGGGCCGGCCCTGCTCCAGCCCACAGAGATCTTAATCCGGTCCTGCGTTTTTGCATAATCAGAGTGGGCCACTCTCATGGACAAAGTCCAGGGCCAATTTTTTGTCCCAGTCTAGCCCTGGCCCCTAGACTGAGAAAACAAGTAACATGACCATAGCCCAGAACTAGTTAACACTGCAGTGTTCTACAGGGAAAATGCTTAACCACCCAATCATTTCACTAATTTTTTTTCCCCATTTTTGGACAGAGAAAATGCATTGCGCCTGTAGGCCTGCTGTCAAATTCCCAAATCAAGCAGTAGGGTTACAAGAAAAAACATCTAGTTAGTGAAACACAGAGCATAATAGCCATACAGGGAATTAAATATTTGTCTTTACATAGACCAAGACGTTTTTTATTTGGTTGCAGTTGAATTTATAGCAAGAAAGATCAGAGTTATGCTTCAGGGCATTTAAAGGCTGTTTGAGCTGTAGCAGAAAATGAGCATTTGTGTGTACAAACAGAAAAACATATTATACAAATGAGGTATAAATATGGAATATGACCACACAAACAATTTGTAACAAGAACTCCATAAAATATGTATATATATATTATATATATACATACTCACATTCATTTTAAAAATGTTGATATATGTATTTATTGTAGCTAAGGTGCGATTGCTCAATGTCGATGGTGTAGCAAAACTAGAATAAGTGGTGTAAGTTAGGTAAGTTATTGGTGCTTTACTTTTACTATTAATGCCACAAAGGAAGAATACAATAGCTAAAACATGGAATTTAGTGACTGGGCCCTATAGATTATTGAAATGGTCATAAGAAAGAAACCATAGGGATGTGGATTTAAGGATTAAAAAAAAAATATTAAATGCGAACTGTGTGAAAGATTATGCCCTATGGCATAAAATTACATAAACGTGCCTCTTGGTCTTTTGATTAGTTTTTGTTTATGTTGTATGGGCCAGAAGGCCAGCTGTCAGGCAGCAAATGTTTCTGATTCTAGTCTGCAATAAGTTGACTAATTATCGCAATTTGTTAGAGTTCATATGGCCATTTTCAATGTTTTTAAAGTGTTTTTCCTTCAACTGCTCCAGAAATTGAATATAAAAACTCACATCGGGGTTATAGTCACATAAATAGCCATATTTAAAAAGCGCAAATCTAGGGCAATATGCCACATATGGGAACATTGCCATGGAAACTAAAATAATGTATATGCCACTTGATCCATATTAACTTCTTCCTGACGAATGATGAATTATCCTAACATGGTTGTTCTAAGCAAAATGACCGGATTACCTCCGAAACTGAAACACTGAGAAGATTGTCTGCATTTGTTTTGCAATTTTTTTCATAAAAAATGAGAAGGTATTTTGGAATATATATCACATCAAATTGAAGATCTGTCCTTGAAATGTGATATATAATATGTGTGGTTGCAGTAAATGAGAAAAATGGAAATTATAGTTGAACACATACATATAAAAATTTCAAACCACTTGTGACCATGTTCCAAACAAGGGTGTGTCACCAAGGGCTTAAAGATTGTAAATATAGTTATGGCTTGTCTCTTTCAATAGGAATGGACAAAAGAAGGGTTTAATTGTACATTATGATTTATAAAAACATGTTAAATTGGACAGATTTGGAGCAGAGAGCGTTCCCACATTGTCCTTCTCTAGTCTTGACAATGCAGATGGACTGGGGCTCTTTGCTGATTTCAACCTTAACGTTGTGGCTCATCCTGGCAGGAGGCGGGATTAACACCATGGGGCAGCATTATAGGTGGCTGTCTCTGGTCTCCATTGATTCAGCTGGAATAGGGTCCTTAGTATTCCACCTGTTGTTCAAAAACCTGTGAGTTTCTAGCCAATAAAGATCTCTGATCGTCTAAGAATTTACTTTGAACTAACAGGGTTATTCAGAAAGCGGTGAAAAGTAGGAGAATGACTGGAGAATGGAAAATTCTAGGTCAAAATAACCGATTTGGAAAGTGAGATGAATGGGAGAATTTTTCTGGTTTGGCTATTTTGATCTAGAATTTTCCATTCTCCTGCTTTTCACCGCTCTCTGAATAACCCTATATGTAAAATAATGTATACAGTTGCAAGAAAAAGTATGTGAACCCTTTGGAATTACGTGGAGTTTTGCATGAATTGGTCATAAAATGTGCTCTGATCTTCATCTAAGTCACAACAATTTGAAAAACACAGTCTGCTTAAAGTAATACAACACAAACATTATATGTTTTCATGTGTTTATTGAACAGAACATGTAAACATTTACAGTGCAGGGAGGAAAAAGTATGTGAACTTTTGCACTTATAATAACTGGTTGACCCTCCTTTGGCAGCAATAACCTCAACCAAACGTTTCCTGTAGCTGCAGATCAGACCTGCACAACGATCTGGAGTAATTTTGGACCACTCCTCTTCACAAAACTGTTTCAGTGTAGCAATATTCTTGGGATGTCTGGTGTGAATCGCTCTCTTAAGGTCATGCCACAGCATTTCAATCGGGTTGAGGCCAGGACTCTGACAGTGCCACTTCAGAAGGCATATTTTGTTTTGTTGAAGCTATTCTTTTGTTAAATTACTTGTATGCTGGGGGGCGGAGCTAGCGCCCAACCAAGATGGCCGCGTGATCCCGAGGCTCCCGCGCACCTAGCACCAAGACCTTTGTTTTTGAGCACCCCTGAGCCGATTTTTCTTTACCTCGAGTCTCCTATAGCTCCAGCAACATGCCAGCCTCAAAACCGCTAAAAAAAACGCGGCCGCAGGACCCATCCGTAGCCCATCATTTCGTCCCGGCCAAAAGACAGGCCGAAGCCTCCCAAGATGGCGGCCACTGTGAAACGCTGTACCCGGAGGAAGAGCTACCCACTTCAGCTGACTTAGCGGTTCCGGCCTCGAGGGGAGATGTGGAGCGCCTATTTACCAAGCTGTCCCAGATGCAGACCTTTCTGGCGGGTGAGGTGGCGAAATTGGGGACAGAACTGCGGGGAGAGATTGATTCGCTGGGAGCACGCACGGCTGAACTGGAGGACCAGGCCGCAGAGATAACGCAGGCCCATAACGACTTGGCGGAGGGTACTGGGGACCTAGCCAAAAGAGTCTCCTTTTTGGAGTCCAAGATGGAGGACTTGTCTAATCGTTCCAGAAGAAATAATATAAGGTTGAGAGGTCTCCCGGAAACTATGTCACCTAAGGATCTCAATGGGACGGTGCAGGGTATACTACGCCGCCTTGCACCGGACATAACGGAGGCCCATCTGTTAATGGATCGGATTCACAGGGCCCAAAGACCCCCGAATCTTTCGTCTCTTATCCCGCGAGACGTGATATTCCGCATGCATTACTTCACGGCGAAACATCAGATCCTTCAAGCCGCACGCACCTTCCAGCTGGACTTTGAGGATAAACCCCTACAGCTGTTCCAGGATTTGGATCCCGCGACCCTTCGACGACGCAGGGCTTGGCGCCCCATTACAGAACACCTGTCTGCTCACGACATCCCATACACGTGGGGATTTCCCTTTCGCCTGCAAGTGTCGGTGGCGGGCTGGCAGGTGGCCCTCACCCCCTCCTCAGATCTTGCCGCCTTCTGGGCCGCAGTGAAGTGCCCACCTCTGGAGGATTTTGTCGCCCCCGTGCTCCCGCCATCTTCCTTCCCTCGTCTACAGCAGTGCTGGACTCGAGTTGGTACCACGAGCGGGGAAGGCTGATGCTGATTATGAGGCCTGGAGGCCCGTTTCTTCTTCTCTTCTCTCTCAAATTTTTCCCTCATTGGAGGGTTATCGCTCGGGAGTCCGGATGATAGTGGCTCACCATGTGAACCATACGGGAGGTCTGAGTGCTGTTGCTCTCCGGTTTTTTCTTTTTCTTTTGCTTTAACTGCCCTTGGCTCAGGACCATTTAATGATGTCACTGATGTTTACTTATTATTTGATCCAAAGCTTCTGGTATGCCTAATTGAGTTTCTACTGTCTTGCAGGGGCTCCCTGGGGGAGGTTCGCCCCGACAGTTCTATTCGGGACAGGTCGGGGGACCCTCCCTCCCGGAATTCCCCCCCTATCGGTTATAATGTCATATCCAGGTATTGCTAGTGTTTCTCAACTTCGGTCGGGTGTGGGGGTGTGGGGGACTGGGGTTCGGGGAGTTTTTGGTCTCCTTGTCCTCCCCTCCAAGGTCGGCCTGGCACTCCATAAGTCCAGGCGCTTTTTGTGTTATGTCGTGTTTTTGTCTTACGTTGTTGGTGGGTCTTCGTTTCTCGAGCGTGCCACCCGCTCCTATGCTTTTTTCTTTTCTTTTCTGTCTTTCCTCATCTCTCTTTCTCCACCTCCTCTCTTGCCCCTGACTCCAGTTTCCCTCTCTTGCCCTCAGACAGAAATAGGGGGGGCATCTTTGGTGCCTCACTCCCTTTTCACCTCCCTCTTGTTGACTCTGTATGGGGGATAGAGGCCTAAAGATTTTGTCCCTTAATGTTAAGGGATTAAACACACCCCAAAAGAGGCGTCTGTTGTTGAGGGAGCTTAAACGATCCGCGTGTCATATAGCGATGATTGAGGAGACCCATAGGGTAGCTTCCACCACCCTAACCTTATTTAACATTTATGCTCCTAATGGTTATGACCCTGACTTCTGGACAGAAATATCTTCTTTACTGACAACTAGAGCTGACGGTTGAGTTATCTTTGGCGGGGATTTTAATGCCGCCCCCCAGCCCTCTTTGGACAGAAAGGCATCGGGGGACTCCTCGGGGACGCCTTCGGGATACCCCCAGGATGCTTCCCTGGAGTCCTTTATGCTTGACCATTCCCTGGTGGATGCATGGCGCCTCCATCACCCGGGTGATAGGGACTTCACCTTTTTTTCCAACCCCCACCGCTCTTACTCCCGAATAGACCTTTTCCTGGTGTCCCTGTCGACGATGCCTTTAATTCCGACCTCAAGCATAGGGGATATCACGTGGTCGGACCACGCTCCGATCTCCATGACGTTATCCATACCGTCCTACAAACCGGTGTGGTCGTGGCGTCTGAATTCCTCTTTGCTACACAAACCTGAACATATCATAGAACTGCGGCAACAGCTTAGCGAATATTTTCTGGAAAATGACTCACCCACCCTTTCCCCCACCACCCTGTGGCTGGCCCATAAAACGGTGATACGAGGCCATCTCATACAATTAGGTAGTAGACTCAAAAAACAAAAGCTAGCTTCCCTGGTTTCTTTGACCAAGGACCTGTCTAAATGGGAGGCTCTGAACAAACTTTCACCCTCAGACGTCTTGACCGCCCAGATTAAAACGATCAGGACCGCAATACGTCACCTACTCGGGGAGGACGCAGACCGCTCATTGGCCTGGTCCAAGAGGACCTATTTTGAATTTGCCAACAAATCTCACACCCTTTTAGCGTCTAAACTTCGCAATAAAACTAGGTCCAAACACATAACGGGAGCCAGAGATGGGGAGGGAGTCCTGCACACGTCCCCAGCTACAGTTAACAAATTGTTTACCTCATACTTCCGGACATTATACAACCATTCCCCGACCCACATTTCTGACTCTATCCCATTGGGCCAATCGATTGACCGTTTCCTGTTGAAGGCTTCTCTCCCCCGGCTATCCCCCGCACAGAGACAGACGCTTAGACACCCTCCATCTGAGGAGGAGATAGCTGAGGTCATTAAGGCATTCAAACCTCACAAAGCCCCTGTCCCGGATGGGTTCTCTGCCTTTTATTATAAAACATTTGCACAAACTTTGTCTCCGCATTTACACAAATTTTATCTGTCTCTGTGGGAGGGTGCCCCGGCCCCAGCAGATTTTCTCCGCTCAGACATTATTTTAATTCCAAAGGAGGGAAAGGACCCGTCTTATCCACAAAATAATAGGCCTATTTCCCTTTTGAATGTTGATTATAAAATATTCACAAAAATACTTGCAAATAGACTGAACTCCTTCTTAGCTTCTATAATACACCCGGATCAGGTAGGGTTTGTCCCGGGCAGACATGCATTTGCTAATACCAGACGTGCTGTGGTGTTGATGGAGCGTATGACTGGCACCCGACTGCCTTCTCTTCTCATCTCTCTGGATGCAGAGAGGGCGTTTGACCGACTAGAATGGCCTTTTTTGTTTCGACTTTTGACCACGTGGGGCTTCCCGATGTCCTTTCTCTCGGTCCTCCGATCTCTATATAATTCCCCTACCTCTGCTGTCATTACCCCAGGTACTGTTCCCACAAGTTTCTCTGTCGGAAATGGGACTCGACAGGGATGCCCTTTGTCTCCGCTCCTTTTTGCCCTATCTCTCGAACCCCTTTTATCGGCCATTCGTCACTCCCCCCATATTACAGGAGTGACAGTAGGAAGGGAGGAATACAAGGTATCAGCGTACGCCGATGAAGTCTTGCTCACTCTTAGCCATCCCTCCTCCTCCATTCCTCACCTGCTCTCCCTCATGCGCGACTTTTCAGCAGTCTCGGGTTATAAGGTTAACCTAGAAAAGTCAGTTGCTATGCCTTTTTCCTTGTCGGACTCGATCTGTCGGGAGATTGAGCGGTCTTCAGGTTTCCGTCTTACTCGCTCCTCTTTGAAATACCTGGGAGTGTGGCTTACACCTGATGTGAATGGATTGCACTCCCTAAACTATGAGGCAATGTTTAAACTTCTGGGTGAGGATCTGGAGAGGTGGGGGAGAGAGGGGGTCTCCTGGATTGGCAGGATCAATTGTATAAAGATGAACCTGCTTCCGAGATTACTATATCTATTTCAAGCCCTGCCGGTCTGGGTGTGCCCCCGATCTCTCCGACAGCTGCAGTCCCAAATTGAAGGTTTTGTGTGGGCGGGGGGCAGGAAAAGGGTTTCTAAATATGTCCTATACCGTCCTAAAGAGCAGGGGGTCTGGGCCTTCCACACTTGTATAAATATTTCCAAGCGGCTCAGGTTGCTCAGTTTGTGATGTTTCATCTGCCCCAACAATCCCAACGTTGGGCCGATTTGGAATCTGACCTATTTGCACCAGACCTCGCGCAATTTTATTTTTGGCTACCCAAGGAGTTCCGCCCGTTATTGCGGTCCACCTGTACAGCGACTCTGACCTCACTGAAGGTATGGGACTCCGTCCGGGACAAATTCCACCTCTGCTCTTGTTACTCGCCTCTAATGCCATATTTACGCAACAGAGCTTTTGTTCCGGGATTGTCCCCCTCCGCTTTTGCAGCTTTTGAAAATATCGACCTGCAGAGGGTTAAGCATTTCAGATCTTCAGGAGATGACTGGTTCTCTTTCTCGGACCTACAATCGAAGGGTGACCTTCGGACCTTTGACCATTTCAGATTCTTACAGATACGGGACTTTTTATCTCAACATAACATTTCACAAGCAGCGAGTCAGAAATTAACGTTTTTTGAATCCATGTGTGATTCCGGAAGGGCTCCGAAGGCTCTAATTTCCACCTTATATAATCATTTTTCGTGCGAGGATGTCTCATGGCTGACCCCTGGATTCATTGCCCGTTGGGAGGCGGATATCGGGGAGGAGTTGGAGGGGGAGGAGTGGCAAGATATGTGGGAAAATGTTGCAAAAGTGTCTATATGTGTTACGCTGAAAGAACAGGCATATAAAACGATGTACCGATGGTATACCACCCCGGTCTTGCTCTCGCATCTGCAGCCGGGTACCCCTGATGTTTGTTGGAGGGGCTGTGGGGCTCGGGGTACCTTGTTTCACATGTGGTGGCTGTGCCCGAAGGTGCGTTCTTTCTGGGACCGGATTGGTGACTTATTAGAGGAGGTGTTTCAACAACCTTTCCCACTTGATCCTTGGGCCTTCCTGCTCCATAGGTCTCCGGCATCCCTTCGGGGGCCGGATTGCAAACTCTTTCACAGGATAGTGTTGGGTGCTAGGAGAGCTCTCGCTAAGCACTGGCGAGATGGGGATGTGCCTTCCGTTGAGGTGGTCCGGGCTTATATAGCCGAGGCGCATCACATGGATAAACTGTCCGCGGTGATCCACAACTCGCTTCCCTCGTTTTACAAAACCTGGAGTCGTTGGGAAGAAACTAATTAAAACCTGATTAATACCTGAGGGGGGTTAGATGCGTGAGGTTTCCCCTTTCTATTTTTCTCTGTCCTTTTCTTTCCTTTTCTTTTCTCTCTTTTGTCTTACGTGGTTTAATGTCTGTCCTGTCTTTGTCGGCTGCGTGGCATGCCAAGCGCTGGGCATAAGGGCTTATCTGCTACATGTCATCCGAACTCGACTATTATGCTTAATTATTTCTACCTTGATTCTGTAAGTTGAGCTAAGTCATGTTTTATTCGGCTTGCCCTCTCTGCCCTGCGAGGCGATGTCACAGGTGGCTGTTTACCTGTTTTCTGTGTTTAAATCTTTTTCAAAATAAAGAATTATTAAAAAAAATTACTTGTATGCTTTGGGTCATTGTCCTGTTGCATCACTCATCCTCTGCGGAGCTTCAGTTGGCGGACAGATGGTCTTACGTTTTCCTGCAAAATGTCTTGATAAATTCTGGAATTCATTTTTCCATCAATGACAACAATCTGTCCAGGCCCTGAGGCAGCAAAGCAGCCCCAAACCATGATGCTCCCTCCGCCATGTTTTACAGTGGGGATGAGGTTTTGATGTTGGTGTGCTGTGCCTTTTTTTCTCCACACATACAGGGTTATTCAGAGAGTGGTGAAAAGCAGGAGAATGACTGGAGAATGAAAAATTCTAGGTCAAAATAGCCGATTTGGAAAGTGAGATGAAAGGGAGAATTTTTCTGGTTTGGCTATTTTGACCTAGAATTTTTCATTCTCCAGTCATTCTCCTGTCATTCTCCTGCTTTTCACGCTCTCTGAATAACCCTGATAGTGTTGTGTGTTTTTTCCAAACAACTCAATTTTGGTTTCATCTGTCCACAGAATATTTTGCCAGTAGTGCTGTGGAACATCCAGGTGCTCTTTTGCAAACTTCAAACGTGCCGCAATATTCGTTTTGGACAGCAATGGCTTCCTCCGTGGTGTCCTCCCATGTACTCCATTCTTGTTTAATGTTTTTCTTATTGTAGATGTGTCAACAAAAATGTTAGCATGTGCCAGAGATTTCTGTAAGTCATTAGCTGACACTCTAGGATTCTTCTTTACCTCATTAAGCATTCTGCGCTGTGCTCTTGCAGTCATCTTTACAGGATGACTACGCCTAGGGAGAGTAGCAACAGTGCTGAACTTTCTCCATTTGTAGACAGTCCGTCTTACCGTGGACACATGAACATCAAGGCTTTTGGAGATACTTTTGTAACCCTTTCCAGCTTCATGCAAGTCAACAATTCTTGATCGTAGGTCTTCTGAGAGCTCTTTTCTGCGAGGCATGGTTCACATCAGGCAGTGTTTCTTGAAACCAGTAAACCCAAAACTGGTGTGTGTTTTTAAAGGGCAGGACAGGTTTCAGCAACACATCCAATAATATCACACTGATTGGACTCAAGGTTGGCTCACTCCTGGCTCCAATTAGTTCTTGGAGAAGTCATTAGGCTGTGGGTTCACATACTTTTTCCACCCTGCACTGTGAATGTTTACTTGTTATGTTCAATAAACACATGAAAATATATAATGTTTGTGTTGTATTATTTTAAGCAGACTGTGTTTTTCATATTGTTGTGACTTAGATGACGATCAAAGCACATTTTATAACCAATTCATGCAAACCTCCACGTAAGCCCAAAGGGTTCACATACTTTTTCTTGCAACTGTAGTCAAAAAATGGTAATCTCTAATGAATGGGAAATATTTATTTGATCTTTAAAAACAAAAAGATTTTTCTTACTGAAAGAAAAAGAACAGGAATCCTGAATTTTTGAAATCAAAGTGAAACCATTCAACTGTCACTTTTCCACATTCCAGCCAGGCTCCCTGGTGATGAGAATGATCCAAGCCAGCTCTTCCCTATCTGGGCTAAGCCATTCTACCCTGTGCCGCTCCTGGATTCCCCTGCAACTGATCTGGCCTATGATCACATGTCCTGTCTGCTCAGTCCTGGTTCTTATACATATGTAAGCAGCACATAGGCTCCTTGCTCTTCCATGGGTCATTTCTCATGAAGGGTTTCTGTTTCCTGAGAGTCTAGTTCCTAATGGTCTTTGTTTCCTGTTTTCCTGTTACTGAGAATCTTGTCCTGGTATTTTCTGTGTATGATCTCTGCTTTTCCTGGCTACCCACTCTGTGTATGATCTTGGCTTGTATTCTGACTACGCTCTTGTTTATACCTGTTGTTATTCTGATATTTGTTTCCTTGTGTTCTGTATCCTGTTTAGTGTATCACCCAGCAGCATATTATTCATGTAGTTTAGAGCCCATTGCAAAGCCCTCATCCCAGTTCAGGGTTTCCCTGTGTTGCTGCTGGGTGTGAGTATATTGCGTTGCTGTATCTTGTTTAACCTTTGCCCTTCCTGTTCTCTTGTTTCTGTGTAATTCTTGTGCAGTTCCCTTTCCCTAGACAGAAGGCCATACAAGGACCTTATTCTAGAGTTAGGGATCCCTTTAGTGTTCTGATGTTTTCTTCTTGTTCTCCTGCTTCCTGTTTCAGTTGTTCTGTTATTTCTTGTCTAGTATCTGTGTGCTGCCGTCTGTGCCCATGCAGCAAACCTGCCTCAAGGGCTAAATATCCAGTATAAAGGGCTTACCTTGACTCACGCCGGGTGCCCCCGTGAGGTCGACACTGCATTTTCAGTCCAGAGAGGATACCAACCCTTCCACTTCGTTGATACAACTTTGTAGCACAAGAGCCACTAATTGCTGCGACAGTGTGTTAAAGTGTGCTGCAGTCTTTTATTGCACTTATATTTAAGTGATGAAATATTTGTAATATTTTTTTATTGAAAATTAAAGAAGGTTAATAGTTGGTAGCAATGATCACAAATGTAGTGATCAGGAAAATGTGAAACTGCAGAGATTGAATGGTATGAGGCAGAAGCACAATGGAGATGAGTGGCACGCAACTGAGAACCACCAAAAGTGTCATTGCTCAGTTTATGAATTCTTTAATCTGGCACTGTAAAGTAATTTTGTATGACAAGAGGAAGATGATGAAAGGCATAGATAAACACTTGCTATTTTGTGAAATTACTAACCCAAGGCACAGGTCCATCAAAAAGCGATTAGTACAGAGTGTGCTGGTGAATGAATTAAAGGGAGATGAGCGTCTGTGTCTGGGATGAATGTGGGAGGCCATACGGTTATCATGATTACAAGTGTTTCAATGAGGATCTGTTCTATGAATGACAGTAAGAGAGAGCATCAAAACTGGGTTGTCGTTCACAGGTGTGTAAATTAACTTTGATTCAGAATTACTGCTGAAATTCTTAATTAGCGTCTTCAATAAATAAGGCCCTCAGCAATTTCTCTGGATAGCGTGGGTTAATCGCAGGTGTTTGTCATTAGCGCGTGGGTGTCTAGAAAATAACTGCTATCAAGTAACTCACCTTTACTAGCACGAGGATGACCTTCCAAAAGTGGAATATTTCATGTTACTTAAGCTGAGAAGAGCGGCATGTGTGTTACTATAAGTGGTATAAATTGCTGAAAATGTCTTGCGATCCATATAAAGACACCAAAGTACCACTACAATTAGCCAAAGTCTCCATAGGATATGAAAAACACAAGTCCTAGAACCAACTATTCATAAATCACTGCCACTGCTCTTGAATCCAAGTTACTAATAATTAATACAGTCTGCTGGTAATATCAACCAGGAAAGGTCATTTTGTAGCCTTATCCACTTAGGTTTATCCCTCTCCTTGCACACTGAAGGAAAAAAGTCAGACAGTTTTGACTCACTTTGAATTATTGGTAAATACTCAGGATTCCGTTCTTCTAATTTATTTTGGCTTTGCAGACGGATATTTGTTCATTTCAATTCTGGAATTGATTCCTAAACATTTCGTTAGCTGTAATGTTCAATTTGTGAATAATTTGTCTCAGTTTGAATTAGGATTAATGTATTACTTCTGAGTTCCATTCTAAGCATGTGATTGTTAGTATATTTAAAGGGCCAAATTACCAAGATATTCTAAAAATATATATAAGAAAATAATATTAGTGAGAAACATGGTGTACAGCTGAGCCACTCTCATACCCAAATTCACAGCATACACATAAACCAAACCAAGAACCAGCACAGATGAAATGAACAAATGCACTTGTCAAAATAGTTCTTGGCATATACTAAATTTTGATTCTGATGAAATGCTTAAACAATTAAAGAAGAGTCACAAAAAAGTTTCTACCCAACCCAACGTGGGAAGTATCACTTCCCAGACTTGTAGACTGATCCATGAGGGACATTCACCAATTATCTCTAGTTTTTCCACTTCAGGCTTATTGCTCCTCCCTGCATTGGATGGGGTAGATACTTTTTTGCTCCTCTATATTTGTTTATGGATTTAATCAGAAGCAACATTTTAAAGGGTTATTCAAAGAGCGCCAAGTTTTCCAACGATTGCACTGAATGGTGAATTCCCCGTTCGGTGCAATTTCGGGTAATTTGTCTATTCAGAAAATACTGATGAAATGTCAGCGAAATACAGTGCATTTCGCTGCAGATTGACGCAATACGGCAATGTCTGGCAGCAGTGAAATTGTCCCATAGAGAAGTAATAGTTAATCTATTCAGAGAACGGCAAACTGTACTAAAATGTCAGTGAAATGCCCTGATTTTCAGTAATTCAGTTCAACAGGTTTAAACAGGCGAATCCCATAGGTTTCAATGTAAAAAGAAAGTATTGTTTTTACTTTATTTTTATTCAACCAATTCTTCTTCTCAGTTTCAGCAAAAAGCTTTTTTATTTATTTATTTTTAGAAATTTTGGGGTATTTTGTTAGGCAAAATTTTTATTCCCAATATTTTAAAGGCATTTTTTCAAATTCTGTACCAGATCTTTTTATTATATTTTATAGGACCTTTTTTGTTATTTCCACACATATGCATGCATTTTATTGTTTTAAACGCCTTTCAAAGAATAGCAGAGTTCTGTTTTTTTTCTGCAGTTCGGTGGCCTGATAGGCGGTTGGTAGTTGGCGGCGGCTTTCGGCGGTCTCTGGCAGCTCCCCTTTTGAACTACTCAAGGAACCCCGCGGTGAATCATGAATTCAAAGCAGGGGCAGCAATCTGGAATCGCCAAAGCACACTGAAGTGCGTCGAACGAGAAAACACCGAAATTTCACTTAAATTTTGGTGCTTTCTGAATAACCCTTTTAGTGAACCTGCCAAGAGCTCTATTTTTAAAAGTGCATTTGTTCAGTTCGCCAATGGTGGCTACTGGTTTGGTGATATAAATATACTAAGAACAGAGATCACTTACACCTGAGAGATTTTAAAACCACCTAAGGCAGTGGTCTTCAACCCTGGCCCTCAATTGCCCCTAACAGTCCAGATTTTAAGGATTACCTTGGGGAAATGCAGACCCAATCCTACAATCACTGAGCAGCAAATCATATCACCTGTCCTGTGCTTAAGATATCTGGCAAACCTGGCCTTTTAGGGGGACTTGAGGACCAGGTTTGGAAACCACTGATCTAAGGGAACAATGATGGAGATTGCCACAAATTATCATAAGACATTTAACCAGTTGTGTGTGAACATTGCGCTGAGTGAGTCCTCCACTTTCCCTCTAGGATAGAGAGGATGCACTCGGCTCATTGTCAAAGTCACGCCTCCTTTGGCAGCGACTGACATCTTGAGGAATCTCCCTCTTGTCACTGACATTATCACGCATGGGCATGATGACATAAGAGAAAAGACCCCCCCCAGGCACCTGGCAGGGGATTCCCTATAAAAGAGATACAGGGGTCATATGGACCCTTGTATCTCTGGAACCATGAAATATAGAAGGTCATATGAAAAATCATTGGAGAGGCCAGAGTCTGGCCAGGGTTGACCAGGGCTTATGTAGAAAATTAAGTAATAAATGAAATAAAAAAATAATCTTTTTTTCTAACGCAACATGATTGTTCACTTTTCAGTTACAAAGTGAACAATAATGCTGCACTAACTCACCTTAACATTTCCCATGCTGCCTACAAGTGTGCAAGTGATGACACAATGCATTATTGCCCATTGTTTCATCAAAAACCTAAATCTCCTTACTCTGCGAGGATCACTGGGGGTGCTTTGAAATCCTTCATCTCGGATTTTTACACCACACTGGGTCAAGTGAGGCGTCATTGGAAAGGTCAGTGTTTGGCCTTTCTAACGATGCCATATATTACCATGTGATGTGTAAAAGTAAAAAAAAAAAGAAAAGTGGTAAAAAAGAAAGTAATGCAAAATTTACTTTTTCCCTCCAATCCTTGCTAAGGAAGGGACACTTTGTGCTTTTACTTATAAAGCAAACAATGCCACTGCTCTAACTCACCTTCTCATTTCCAATGATAGGAGCAAATGAGGAGGTGATGGTGCAATGCGTTATTATGCTTTGGTTCATCCGCAGGGTTTCTCAACTCCAGTCCTCGGGACCCACTACAGGTCAGATTTTGCAGATCACCTTGGGGAAATGCAGCTGAGTCCTGCAATCATGAGCAGCTAATTATATCACCTGTGCTGTGCTTCAGCTATCCCACAAACCTGGCCTGTTAGTGGGTCCTGAGGACTGGAGTTGAGAAACACTGATCTAAAACACAAGTTGTTGCACCACTGCTAGCGGAGAAGGAGTACTTTGTAATGCTGTATCTCCATTATTTATTCCTCACAAGGTCAAGTTAGGTGTCATTGGACAGGTCAGAGTCTGGCCTTTCTTATGATACAAACATGATCATGTAAAAAAAAAAGAAAAAAAAAAAGGATTTAGTTTTAGAGCAATGGCATAGTCCTTATGTCACGTATAAAATACCACTGCCGTTAATCACCTTCTCATTTTCCACCCCAGGAGCATGTTCAGTGTTTTATACATAGTCATAGTATTCACAAGATGCAATGCGCCAAAATTGTGTTTTTTCAGTTATGGCTAAAATTGTGTATTTTGTTAGAAAAATGCAGTATCAGGTTCCCATTTCTATTTATTTTTTTTGACAAGAGTAACCCATAGAATATATAACCACAAAGCTTTGGATAATAAAATGATAATAAAACAATTGAAATCTGAATGGAAATTTTCATTTTATTGACATTTTTTATTAAAATATTCTGTCGTGACATGTGGCAATTTGATTACACATAATGATGTCATGATTTGAATCCCCTGAGTCTACTGAAAAAAAGATATATAATTTGTCTGGGTCGTACAATAACACATGACATCAAAACACATTTCAATATGATGAGCACAAAACGGTCAAAATGTGTTTAGCACACAGGGGTGAAAAGGCTCAGCTGAGAAGGGGTTAAGCCTGCCACAACATAAATGTATTGCTTCCCAGCAGGTGCTAATGGCTTCTCTTACAAGATTAAGCCATTTATTTGGTACTTACATCTCCTGGGGCTGTCTCCAACACAAGGTTAAATGGGACATGTCAGAAGGGCCCTTCTCCTCTCCGGTACTCTCCTGACCACATATACCGCCCGCCACCATCCCCGACCAGGGTGAATATGTGAACCTCCACAACTCAACTCTGAAAAGGTTGACGGGCTGGCTGGCAGGATATGTGGATATCCTGCCAGCCAGCCCATCGACCTCTTTCCAGAGTGGGAGAGTGGAGGTTCACATACTCACCCTGGTTAGGGATGGTGTCTGGCAGGATATGTGGTCCGGAGAGTACCGGAGAGGATAAGGGCCCTTCTGCCGTGTCTCTTCACTTCCCAGAGTGAATATGGGAGGAGGAGGGCCCTTCTGCCTGGAAGGTGTGAGCAGTTCCCGCCCCGTGGTTGGAGGACTGTGTTTGTAAGCTAGGGGGGCAGGTGTTATGTGTGCGTTTGCAACGGCTATGTTGTGTGCACGCTAAGGGTTTAAGCGTCCGCTTGCTGTAATAGGTTTTTCCCTCAATTTAGCACCTCGAGCGCAGGTATTAAAAAAAGGTTTTCTGCATGACACAGGCGTGGCTCTGTATCTTTTTAATTTCTGTCTTGAAAATTATTTACTTTGATCAATATTCAGCAGATTACAACTTCCAGTTTATGAAAAGTTAAGACGAGGGCAAACATATATACTTCCATTCAAAAATTTTGAGAGTTAGTTCCTGTGTAAAGGTTTTATGGGACAGAGAGCCAATGATATTAAAAATCCTATTTTTCCCTCAGAGCAGTATTGCATAATCCAGTACAATAAGAGATGTCTGGCAAAGAGTTCAAGGAGCTGTTCATTGCCTACCAATAACAGATCAATAAGCAAGATACTGTATTCAGTTATACTGTGCATTGGGGATTCATAGACAAAAAAGTAAAAAACATAAATTTGTAGTAATAATTTTAACTTTGGCAGATTATATTATTGCTTTGACTCAAACAATGTACATAAACCTAGTTTTTACTGATCTGCGGATGATTTCTCATTTCACATGCTTGCCAGATTCTAAGGTGAATTGTGGTTTATTCTCATTTTTAAGAAAATAATCTATTTTATAACTCAGTTGAGGAGCTGAAATTAAACTTACAGTGTGACTGCGGAGAAAAACCTTTTTCTTTCCGTTAGGGGAAATTTGTCTTCTTCAGAGCCAGGAATTGAAACTCCTAAGTGCGGAAAGACATTAAACTTCTTAGTGCAGTTGTAAGATTTCCCATACATGTTCTAGTTTATTGATTTTGCCAATTTTATGTCTGTTTGCAAACTATACATGATAAATTGTATATTTTTTTAAACACAGCCTCAACTCCATAGCCAGTGAACAAGACAACTCTAAATGTTATTTAAGTCTAAGTGCTTTGTTAAACTTTTGAGATTATATTCAAATACATACTTACAAACAGTGCACCTTCTTAATTATTTTTGTTCATTCTCCGAAAAAATAATCATGTCAGACATTTTCAAAATATGACTCATTACTTAATGGAGATATGTTAAAAGTTGTTTTGTATTTTTCATACCCGAATTTTGTAAAGAAAACAATGTCAAGGAGCATGGATATTGCTTCTCATGACCGTAGTCTTATCCTTGACCTCTGCCTGCAAGATACGGTAAGGTACCTCTTGACATTCTGACATTGTTTTAAGGAAAAATCTCTGTTTTTCATAGCGGGTTTCTCAGTGAAATCATTTTATTATCTTGGCCATGGAGTATGTGTATGAATATTCTTACCTTTTCAAATGTTTATGGTGTGAGAAATGCATTTTTACCATCAGACTGTGTTGAGCCCCAGGAAAGCCAAACCATAATGATAAAACATTAAAAAGATTATTTATTATTCTTATTATTATAACATCTAAAGATTCTAGCACTTGAACTACAATTCAAAACTATGCATGATATTGTGCTCTCCCTGTGGTAAAGGGACACTACAAGTACTATAGCCACCTCTTCTCCCATCAGATTTTATGAAGCTTAGCTTATTGTGCCTATTTCCCTGCACAAAAGTGAAATAAGTAGGGTGCACCGATATCATTTCTTTTAAGACCGAGTACAAGTACCGATATTTTTTTCATTTACTCATTGATACTGATTACAGATACTTTTATTTCATGTCATGTGACAATTTTCCAGTAAATGCCGTAAATTGAACTGGCTTTCAGCAAAATCTTATCGAAGTATTGCAAGGTATGGCCAAACACCCCATTCACCCACTGCACAAGCATAGCTGCCATATCTTTTGGGTGACAGAGTGCCCTACTTGAGAAGCTGGTGTCCTATACAGTCAGATTACAGGCAGTTTAAATAAAAATAGCCGGCATTACCCTGATTTATTTTAAAGTGGGGAAATGGTAGCTCATGGTACTAAGACTTCAGGGACATGGTTTGGAACCCAAAGCAAACAAAATTGGTTTGCAACAAATTTATTTAATTTGCTTTGTCCTGCTCAGCTGCAGATCGAGCTAACTCGATATCAGACACCAGATGGGCCTTTGAAGACCTGAATTATTGTGATCTCTAAAGTGAAGTGGTTAACACCTGGGTTTAAGGGTCAGTACATACATACATACAGTATATATATATATATATATATATAGTTTATCCAAATACCTTTGTAGGACAATTAACACTTCCTATACAAAATATAGAATGTGTTACCCTACAGTAACCTGCACCAAGTCACTTGACTGGAAGAGCAGGGCAGCCGGTATGAGTAACAAGTGTGGCATTTGTACTTAAAGGATCAATCAATAAACATAGCAACTCGATTGAGCCTTCAGGTATAAATGCCCCACTCACTACTCATACTGGCTGCCCTTCTATTCCTGTCTCGTGACTTGGTGCAGATTTCTGTAGGTTAACACTTTCTATATTTTGTATAGGAAGTTGTCTTGTCCCCACTCTGCGTACTCCCGGAGTCTATGCAGAGCTTAACAGGTAGCTAAACTTTTCCTACGAGTCAAATAAATGAGGCTGGTTTGCAGTCTTTATGTTTATTAACTCGTTGTAGGAACACAACTGCATGCACATGCGTGATGCGTAAGTGTGTGTTGTTGAGCGAAAGAAAGGTAAAACTGTTGAAAAGCGGAACAGTGTAAAAATACAGAGTATACACAGACTTATATAGCAGTAACACATAACATTACAAACAGGGTGTGTCAATATAAAACACTAGGCCATGCTGCAACCATATGAAAAGCAGGTGGCTGCAATGTAAGAGGAAACTAATACACAGTACATATTGCGTTTCTAAAGCTGGTAGGGACTGTGGGATAGCTAGGGGAACGTTACGCTGAAGTCCTTACCGACCATGCTTCTCAGAGGAGAGAGATGGTTGCCAGGTGTGTCTTTCAGCTCCTGTGGTAAGGAAATTAGGTTCTTCTTCCCACAATCCCTTGCTAGAGGAAGGAAACATGTGACTAGCCAGCCTATAGGATTCTAGGAAGGCTGGCTGAATATCAGGGTGCTATAAAAATAAACTGCCACTAGATGGCACTCTAACACAACATTTCTATGTAAACCTTGAATCTATCTGCCCTAAGGCAGCACAGAAGTGTTAATTGAAGGCTCAATCGTTAAACATAGCAACTTGATTGAAATAGGGCCCTTGGTCGATTAAGCCCAAAAAAAAAAATATTTACTTGCTTGAGGAAACAATATAATTCCCTTACATTTGTTGTTTCTTTTACTTCCTCTCTGATCTAAAGCTAATGGAAGACACCCATGTGCTTAATAAATGTTAAAAGACCATTAAAGAAAACCATGAAAATGTTCCAATATCTCTGGCTGTAATATTTCTAACATAATTAAATAGAACTGTTGAAAACACATTTGTGCCTCTCTTTCAACATACTTTATAGAGGCTTGAAAATTATACCACACAAGAAAACTGCAATACCTTTCAATTCTGTGTGTTACAGCTTCCCTTGTGAAAAGTGACCTTTAGGTTTCTTTGAAACTGTCCATCTTAAATGTTTTTGTTTGGACAAACCGATTCAGAGGCATTATATTGTAAGCTGGCTGAAATTCTCTTGTGGGTTTCTAGCCTGTGAATAATGTGCAGTATTAGTTATTTAAGAAAATGACTGCATTTTCTAAGGCTCTACATGACAGATCCTTTTCAATACCCATTGACGATGATATTTTTCTTTTTTTTCCATTCTTTTATATTCATATTGCTCTTGTTGGGATTTTTTTGAGAAAATTATGCGTACGCTCTGTAGCTTATTAAATTATATGTTTTGTAGAATTTAGGTTTTGAGAAGAAACATTAGTTTGTATAGGCGAAGGATAAATAGATGTACCCATCTACTGAATCTTTTTTTGTGCAGAATTTACTGGACATAGCATGCTCTGTGAAAAAGCATGTCTTGTACTCTGTTTCACTAAAAGGAAGGCATTAGGTTAAATATAAAATTGTTTCAATTAAATTATATACAATAGAGTACACAGTAAAACCAGTGAAGGCGTCTTCTCAGTAAGGAAAATAAGGAAAATAAGTTAAAATGATCTCTCTAGAGACTTTGCATTTGGTAGGTAGCTTTGAAAAGGGTTGGTGTGTTTTTGGAATTAAAGTTTCTATCTTGTGGAACATGCTGAAAAGTTTCTATCTTGTGGAACATGATGTGTGAAATATCCTTCAAGGACGACACTTCTGCTCCTATGAAAGAGGGCAGACTGACACCTGCAGTGCCCAGCACAATCTATGTAAGCCGTGGAGGACAGAGAGGTAAGCGTAGGCAGAGCAGCTATGAAATTGTGCTAATGAATACAAGACTTACTAGAAGTCATTATGTAATTTGGCTGCTGACCCTGCTACCACCCCGACCCTAGATCTCATTAAGGAATATTTGAGTGAGGTACCCTCTACCCTTTCCTCTAACCAAAAATAACATCTAATGTCTCATTTCACTGTGGATGAGGTACTTGGTGCCATTAAATCATGCACCAAGACCAGATGTCTTTACAAATGTCTATTGTCACAAATATAGTCACTTCCTCCTTCCCCATCTAAGAAGTGACTTCAGCTTCACTAAATTCCCTGGTAAAATTCCCCTCTGCGATGCTTGCAGGTATTTTTGTTACGCTGTCTAAACCAGGTTAACACCGCACCATTTACTCAAAATTTAGATCCATTTCATTGTTAGATGTAGATACTAATCTATATGCCATGCTTTTGGCATCTTGCTTGGCTTCAATGCTTCCCCTTTTGATATCAGAAGAACAAAGGAGATTTGTACTAAACATACAAGTGGGTGATAACACGAAGAAGTTCATTGACCTCTTTGATTGGCACATATGACTAAACAACTTTGCCTACTTTTAGCCAATGAAAATGCCTTCTATAGACTATATTGAGGTTATATGGTAGCCAATTTGAAGTCTAATGACTTTTTCACCGTGTTTATCACTATCATTTTAGACCTTTATCTTAAAGTCTCTCACTGTCTTTTCAATTATGGTTTTCTTTCTGACTTGCTTTGTATTAACTGAATGGGCTACCTGGGGTAATGGCACCTACCAGGGGTATCTTCCCTGACAACTTATCTACAAGCCTTACCTATTAATGTCACAAATGATTGTATTCTTCACCTTCAGCATCCACACTCCTTTTATTGGGTTGAAAACTCTTTTAAATACCTGGAAGTATACCTAAATTTTTGCTGAGCTAATTTGTCTAATGAATATTATGTGCCCCTGCTTAATGAGTTCCACTCTTTAATGCACCTTTTGTGTAAATTGAACATGGCATGGATGGGCAGCCGGAACATAGTTAAAATTATGATTCTGCACAATTTTATATATATTTTTTTCTCATCTCCATCCCTTCCATATTACTCCACAAATTACAACAAACTGCCAATGCCCACATCTGGTAATTAAAGACACCTTACGTATCTGCCTCACTTAAATGGTCCCCAGATCCCGGGGGGTCTGGTCATACTGCATCGTTCCTAACATTATAGAGCTTTAATTGTATCTCAAATACTTACTGCCTTTAGTATTGCATGTCCTCTGACATTGGACAATTATTTTGTTGCAATATTTTGGATACAAAACCTATTATGTTAAATAGGGATGCACCGATACCAATACTGGGAATTTTTACGAGTACATTGGCTTGTGCAAATGGCCCTGTTACTCATACAAATGCTAGAAGCCAACAATGGGCTGGCTTATTATTATTATTATACATTATTTATATAGTGCCAGCATATTCCGCAGCGCTGAACAATGGGCACAATATAGACAGGGTTACAATACACTGAGATTGAACAACATTTGATAAACCAGTACAGGAGGAAACGAGGGCCCTATTCCCTTACTTACTTACTGAGCAGTAAGTGAGGGTTGGGGCCGCTGCCAGAATGCTCTAATAGCATCCTGCTAGGTTTTCTTGCTGGCTGTATTCTAGTGAGTGGCCGCTGGCATGTGCCAGCCAAATGCAACTCTGAGTTGTGGCTGTTCTCTCGCAAGATCTTACACAAAGCCTTGTTGAACTCGAGGGTGTGCTAAAACTCTGGGAGTCCACTTTGATTTGCACATGCCAGCAGCTGCTCGCTGGAACAAGGCCAGCCGGGAGACCTGCAGAATGTTACTAGAGCGTTCTGCCAGCCCAATACAAATTTGTATGTGTGTGTTACAGGGGGGTTGTTATTGTGGTGGAGTGGTGTGATACACTGCACATTACTGTGAGATTATTGCTATGGAACTTTTAGAAAAATCTTAATTATTCAATGGAAAGCTCTCACATCACATTAAATTAAAGTATTTATAATCGATACTGGCGAGTACCTGAAAAACAAGTATCGGTACTTGTAAGTAGTCTTAAAAAAAATTGTATTGATGCATGATTACCATTTCCTTACACCCATCCATTTGCTTTTTAACTACCACTAAACTTTCCCTTTCAGTATGGACTTCTTGGTGTAATCAACTTCTTTTCCCAGTTACAAGTTCCAATATCTCAGCCCAGCCGTTATCCAAACTCTTCCTTTCTTTTCCTCCGACCTTCCTGTCCTCACCTGGGTACAGACTGACATTTCACATGTATATCAGGTTCTCAATCCCACATCCATGTAATTGTTGGGAAATTATCCTGTACTCTGTGGTGAGAAACAGAATTAGACTTGACCTTCCCTGAGTATACCTGACTGAGGATGATCTCGGATGTGCATTGCTTCATCAGGAGAATTAATTTTAGAGAACCCTAACGTAAAATAATTTTACAGTGGTGTTTGACACCCTCCAGTTTTCCTTCCTTTAAGGTCACCATCCCATCCACTTGCTGGCAGTCTAATGAAGTTAATATCTTCCATTTATTCTAGTTTTCATCTGCTTCTGGAAAATCCTTCAAATTGTTATTTTACCGTAACTACCTCTCACCCCAAACATGAAGCTGCTAAATGGTCTTCCTACTACTGTCAATATCTTTCAGAGATTATTTATTTCTCATGCACTTGGAGCTTCGAAATTAACCATTGTCAGACACTGGTTCTCTGTGGATTGGCTTCTCCATGCACACATTATCACTGGTATTTGGTATGATATTTGTCTATAAGAAGAAATGACCCATCGAATACAGTGTTCAATTGGTAAATTTCAATAAAGAACAAAAGATGAGAAAGCGCTAATCCACTCCAATACACATAGTACATACACTCGGTTCAAGTATATTAAATTGAATGGGTGTGTGAACTACACGGTCACCATATGTGAAAAAAACGTATCCGTCACCCTCACACAAATATGTAGATGGTTATTACCAAGAGGATTATTCCTAAATGGCACAGCTTTCACGGGAAGGTACATGCAAAACAAAAAGTGCAAAAATACAATGGTACAGTATTGCAGAAAAAATAATTAATCACGCAGCATGTATTGATAGGTGTTCCACTCACATGGTTTAGAGTCTGGATATCAAGGCTCAATATTCCAGCAGAGGGTCCTTTTTGGGATGACCCCGTCCTGTATAATACACGATCAGCAAGTGGTCATGCAAAGAGATCTAGATATGTACAGATCATAGCGCAACCCCACAATGATAATATGTATATATTGATTATCTTCTCAGCGCCCCTGTTGTTTTTATTTTAATTGGTAAATTTCTGTCTATTTGACAGTTCTCTAGTAGGCATCTAGCTTAATTTATATCTATATCCTGTCCTTCCTTGGGACATTGTTCTCTGAATAACCCTGTATATAAGGATGAGTGCAAAGAGATCCGAATTGCTTGAAAAAGGTAACCGAACGCTGAAAATCATCGTTCGGTTCCCTTTCTTGGCCATTCGGCTATCCAGAGAGCAGGCAATTCGCCAAATCCTGGCGAATTGCCTGAACATACGGTGCCTGTTCGGTGCCTGTTCGAGGGCAGTGAAAACCCCATGAAAAAGCACTGCTGCGGCTATTCAGAGAACACAAACCAGCAGTGAAAGGTTCCCAAAATGGCCTGCCATTCGGTGGTTTAATTCGGCAAATTTATTCAGGAGAATCCCATAGGCTTCAATGTTAAAAATATTCCTGTTTTAATTCAATATCTAATAAACCGTTCATTATAAAATTCTGCAGTAAAGAGTCTCTTTATTTATAGGTTTTTTTAGGATATTTTAAGCATTTTTCAGAATTTTTTTATTTAATAAAAGTCCGAATTTTTTTAAGTTTACTTATTTTTTCTATAACAGACCTCTTTATTATCATTCCCTGGACCTCTTATGTAAATTTCAGACATTTTCGCTCAGTAGTTTCTTTGCAAACAGCGTTTCACTTTTCAATCATTCATGCAAACTGTTTTCCTAATTTATTCACTTCACTCTGTCTGCGGTCTCGGCTTTCTCGGCTTTTTCCGGCGGCTTCGCTGCGTGTGATCGGCTCCTGCTTGGCTCGGTTCCTTCCGTGGTTTTTGGCGTGTTAATTCAGATGTTTTTGAGGGTTTTCGGCGTGTATTCGCTGGGTTTTGCGGTTAGTTTTCGTCGGGTTTGCGGCAGCTTTTCCCTGCAATTCGGGGACCCTGTGCTGTTTGCTGAATACACCGCAGGGCCACCGAAATGGGATCGGCAAAAGGAACCAAATTGAAGAGAACGAAAAGTCACCGAACGTGCGGTGACTTTTCGAATCTCTTTGAATAACCCTGATAGTTTATCTCCTCCCGCTTTTGCTCTTTGTATTTCTTTGATATTACTTGCTACAATACTCTAGTTTTACAATTTTTCAAGTGAGGTTAACTGGTTAATTAATTTTTAACAAGAAAAATGTAGAAAACAGCAGTAGGTTGGACTCTTATATAGGAAAGTACAGGTGAAAACTGAAAAGAGTTGAGTTTTGCCATTTATTAAAACTAGAATATTTAATAAATGAAAGTGGATGTTTGTTCTTTGACGTAGATATAATTGACTATTCTCATTTATAATTAAAAAATGTTATGGATTTAATAAAGGTCCATGAAGAACCCTTGATTAGGACAATGCAAGGTTTTATTTGGATTTAGTCTTGATTCATAAGTGTACTTTCCCATCAGAATGCCATTCAGAACTTAATGCTCCGTTATTAGCGCTAAAAACAAAAATAGAATGATTTCAAAAGCAATTATCATATTTGTTTTGAGAATGAGTCATGGTGCACAAGGCTGAAATAATATCAGGAGTTGTGTCTTTGCCCACAATATTCTGTTCAGAACTCAAAGTAAAAACCAGACATGCAACTAAACACCAAGCTGTGAAGTTTGCTTATTTCAAATATAAAATATATTCAAACAGAATACTCTGCACACCATAAGAGCTTCAGCATCCCTGCTGTACACATTTTCAAAACTATGTAGTTTTCTTAAAAAAAAAAAAGAGGTGATTGTGATTCCAACCAGAAGCCTGCTGATCACAGACACAGGTAATTACATCTCCTGCCTCCCATAGTATCAGGAGCCTGGAGGCTACAGGATCTAGAGGCAATCCAGGAGAGCAATCCATCTCGTATGTACATACTATGAGGTTATTTTTCTAGCTCTCGTAATGTAAAACTTCAAGTACGTGTGTTTGTAAGTTTGTATCTTATTTATTGATCCACGAGATTGTTAGTATTGTGATATTCTCCATGGTTCTGTGGGAATCAATAATTTATAGAAGAAAACACAAAAATATGCATGCTGATGGGCAATGTGTAAAGCAGTGTTTCCCAAACCTAGCCTCAGGACCCTCCGCTTCGTCAGGATTGCCAGATATCTGAAGCACAGCACAGGTGATATGATTTGCTGCTCAGTGATTGCAGAATTCAGTCTGCATTTCCCCAAGGTGATCTGCAAAATCTGGCCTGGTTGAGGGTTGCAAGGAGAGGTTTGGGAAACACTGGTGTAAAGGATCCTGTCTTCCAAGTAATTCCACATGTAACACCTTAACATCCGTTATGCCAATGCAGTTATTGCAATACTATTATATAATAACTTCAACCACGTTATACTGTTTTTCAAAAGTTTAATAACAGTAAAAAAAGGCTATTTGTACTATATTACTATACTTGATTAATATCTCATGCAGTTGTGACTATTAATTTCAAGTAAAATGGATAGAATTGTAAATTTACAAACAAACAAAACATGCTGCACTCCAGTATGTAAAATCTATCCTCTACTGGTACAGAGCCATACAGGATGGAACTTTTTTTCTATTTACATTCAAACAATTCTAATCCTTTTGTTATATAAATACATCGATAACAAAACACAAACTTTAATAAATATGCAACAATGAAGAGAGACAGTATAATAAATGAGAAAAATATTTTCATATTAGTTTACACTTAGGGGTTATTCAAACATTGCTGTTTTTTTTTTTCACTAAAAAAATTCCAAACAGCCACAGGAGCAGCTTTTCCGGGGAAGCTTTTCTTGTCATACAGTGGATTTTTCTTTCAATTATTGAATAACCCCCTAAAGTAAATAAATATTAATTTGGGACTTTAGAGACTCCATATCAGTCATGTGCAGTGCAACTAAAGGCATAATAAAGAATAATTTTATTTCTAGGATTTATTATTAAAATGAGGTATTGTAGGTGTACGCTTCACATTTTACATCATTCTTGTTTTGAAAAATTCTCATTTAATTATCACTTTCATTATTATATAATGCGTCATTTGGCAAAATACTCAAGGTAAATCAGTTCATTTGAAATTGTGTTTGTGATTTCTGGCAGCAAAGTCATTATGTTTCCACTTTTGGCTGTGATTTTTAGTGCATAGCACACTGGAATATCATGTCTTTTTATAGCGTTATAACGCATGGTATATTCTATCACATATTTTAAAGGGCTTAGAGGCATCATTTGTCTGTAATATTTCAGGTTAAAGGGAGCCTATAAGCACTATAAAACATTTACTCCCTACAGGGATTTGTAAAAATCTGGCCAAGGTAAGAAACTACACATTATAACAAATTTGAACAAATTTTGTACAACACGTGCATACAAGGAAAGTACACACAGCACAACACTCAATATTTGCTTTCTGCAGCCACAGAAGCAGCTGTGGCCGACATAATAGACAGTTATTTCTATTCTGGACCAGTTTATCAGTAAGCTAAATGTAAAACAAAGTAAGGGCAGCTGTACCGCTACTACCAGCTTACTCAGCAGTAAAAATCATCCTCTATAATACATGTGTAGCGCTGTTTAAAACTCTGTTGCTGCATGGATGGGTGAGAGGCCTTCCAGGACACAGTCAAACTATAACGGAGGACGCTGCAGTATTGCTTAAATCTACAGGGCCCCAACGTGACTAGTCAAAGATTTACCAAATCCTTTCACTGGCCAGTTGAAATATAGTACCCGGGTACCGGAGCTCACACACACACACCTTTTTGGGACATAACCTGCACGGGACTCACACTCCAGAAATGAAGGGGTTAAACCTTTATTTTACCGCTGCACGTTTCTCGCATTACGAAATCCTGTTTTCTATACACTGTGTTTACATTATATATGCCGCTTTATTGAGACCAGTAAAGTATATAATTTATAAAATCCACAACAGTGCTGGTGTATATTTATTCCCTAGTGCGAAGAGACTAACCCGAGGTTAAATTCAGCGGCTCCTCCGGGAATGAGCGCTACACATGTATGTTAACGCGCCGCCACGAGTATCATCTCTTGGAGTTCATACAACTCCATGGAGGGTTGTGCTTCTGGGCCTCGCTCTTGCAAGATCGTGCAGGTCTGCGGAGTGATTCGCAGAGAGAGACTGGGGACTATTTGTCCCTAGTCTCACTCTGCTCATGGTGGATCGAGCCACCCTTCAAGCCGCGGGATGAGAGGTGAGTATCTGATTGAGGTGGGTGGGTGAGTTCAGCTGGTGATAACGGATTCCACAGAAGTGGAATCCGTTAGCACCAGCTTAGCGCTGTGGCTACCATTTTCATTGCTGTACCGAGTCAATAATTTGTGTTAGGACTTAGTGTTACCACCTAACTACTCTTTGTACTACCCATGTTAAGTATAGGGAGCACAAAGTACATTAAGCTTGCAGTATAACCCGCTATTACTGATGCCCTAACGGGGCGTGATCTGGGCAGCATGCATTACCTCATTTAACCTAGCAGTAAGTATGTGAGCACTAGCGCTAACGTTAAGGAGGAGATACGGCCCTTTTTTGGCTGATACAGTGTGAATTCCTTGCAAGATTGTCACTTGGCAGTGTAAGGGCAAGGGCATTGGCGTCAGTGCTAGACTAGAACACTGAAACAGAAAGATGTTGAAATAAATGTATATATAGAAAATAATTCTATGTTAAAATGTATTTACACATTACCGACGTAGTTAAAAGAAGATAAAAAATGCAGCTCGTTTTTTTTTTTTTTTTTTAAAAACATTTTGTTGGTTTGTTTTTAATCACCAATGCATTAAATATAAAAGTAGGATTTTAAAAGTATTATCTCTACAGCCTTAAACTATTTGGCAATGCAGGAAACTGCAGTATTAGCTGTTTTATAGAAGACAAACCATTTGTGATTTAAAATTAATGCAGACTTTATTTCTTCTGTTAAAATTATGCTAATGTTGCATGGATTTATGTTTTTTGTAATGATATCACATCATTGATTACTGCTTCACTGAAATGAAAGCAGCATATAACTGAATGAGTTATATTTTGTTTTTCTTGATTACCACAATTTAAATGTATTACCAAAGGCACATATCTTTATCACTGCCCAGTTACACATAATAACACTACAGAAATTGAATCTTTTCTTGTTTGTTCATAATCTTGTTGCTTACTTGAACATTGTTGTATTTTTTATGCTACTAAAATATCATTATGATGACATCTGGAGGTTGTTGTAAATGATGTTCCGGGAACTTAATTATTCAGATGAATTTCTTGGTCTCATCCTGAAATACCTTCAGACGAAATCATTCTGAAACTTGAGGGTCTGACGCCTCTTTATGTATGTGTTACGATTAAAGCCCGAAGTGCTGTTAATATTAAGATTACCTGGATATGCCTGACATTACCCAAAACCGGTGGGTAAAGCTGCAAAAATATAAAAATTCTGACTTTACCCGGGTAATTTTAGGACTAACCATCCACCCTTGGGTAACAGTCTGGAAAAGCTGAAAAATCCACACTTTACCCGGATGATCTTCAGACTATCCAACCCCATTTGGTTAAAATCTAATTATGTTATCGTTCAGATAAAAGTGTTAAGATTTACCTGGGCAATCTGAGGACTATCCACAGCTTCACTTGGGTAATCTGTAGAGCATCCAACCCCCCTTGGGTTAAAGTGAATTTTATTATTATTTATGGATATTATCAACGAAAATGGCAAAAGACACACATTAAAATTTATTTATTTATTTATTTATAAAGGATTTTACCAGGAAGGATACATTGAGATTTCTCTCATTTTCAAGTATGTCCTGGGGGATATAATGAATATACAGAGTAACAGGATATGTTTCTTATATGAATGTTAAAGAGTTACATGATCTTTATTATGTGTCATACCGTATGTGCTATATATCATTTATAAAACATAATAACCATTAGGTTACTCTTTATATAATATCTTTATCTTCATAAATAAATTTTCAGGCAATTAACGCACAGAGTAATATGACGGTTATTTAGTGTGATAACAGTTTGCAGCTTTACCCGGGTAATCCTTGGAATTCAGTCAACTGTAACCTGCTGAGAACCCAAGAAAAGCGGAGTACCCAGAGGCATTTGGATACTTTGCAGTTTACCCGGATAAAGTCTGATGTTTCATTGCACATCACACTTTATTCAACAACACTAGGGTAATGTCTGTTTTAGCTGGGTAAAACAAAGCAGAAAACCAGAGAACCCAGAGGCCTTTGGATGCTTTGCAGATTACCTGGATAAAGTCCAAAATTTAATTTCACATTGGACTTTTGCTAACGGCGCTTGGGTAATGTCAGGATTACCTGGTTAATCCTAAAATTAACCACAGTTCGGACTTTAACCGTAACAAATACAAACAGGACATGTACATGTCATTCACTGTATATTTAAACCCCAGTATAATTTAGGTTTATGCAAAATGGTCTTATTCTTTTTAAGGACAAAAATATTTAAAGAATTGAAAGTTAAGTAAGCAATACGGAATTGTTTGTAAGGAAATGAATTATGCATAAATGAACAAATTAGCAAATACTGCATCTAAATAAGAATAAAGAAGTGAAAGGAGTTTGGGATATATAATTACTAAATGAATGTGCAATATATCTTTAAAGGATAAAGATATATTGTCATGTGTACTAATAATGTACTGGTTTATACACAGCAATTATTTTTAAACATGAATTATGAAAGAAAAACTGTATATAACAGAACTCGCAAAAGACAGTCAGTGTTCTAAAGATGAAGAATTTCTTTAGGGAGACGGCAGTGTCTATTCAATGTAAGCAGCTGTATACAATCATAACATGTGCTTGCTTGTCTATTAGGCTTGTGCACCGATTTTTTTTTCGGTTCCATTCGGTTCGATTTGTTCGGATGTTTAAAATTTTCGATTCGGCTCGTTTCGACCGATTTCTGTTTCGATTCGGTTCGGTTCGGCTCGTTTTTGTGTACATTTTTTTTTCGGAATATCGACCATTTTTCGTGTTTTCGGGTCACTTTTTAAAAAACGCTAAACTGACCCAAATGCCACAAGAAACAAGTGATACGCATTTACAAATACAAAATTTACAGAATCAGCGATATAACCGATAATAGTTAAATATACGATTTCCAGAATTACCGAAATGGAACCGAAATCACGAATGGAACCGAAATCATGAATAGAGCAAAAATAAATTTCGATTTGACACATTTCAAGTCCATTCGAAAAATTCGAAATTTTTTCGTTTCGGCTCGGAAAACTTTTCGGATCTATCGGTTTTCGGGTCCGACCCGATTCGGAAATTCGGCCGAATCCGAAGACACGAATCGGGAAATTTTGTGAAAATTCCGAAATACCGAAACCCGAAACGCACATCCCTATTGTCTATGTCAGGGTCATTCCTCAGAAACTATTGCATTCTCAGTCTGGTTCTCAATGAAGATTGCCATGAGAATTCTCAGATCTTGGTTACTCGCTCCGCAATACTTTGTTCATGGATCTGTTACTCCTGTACTTAACCTGCAGCTGGTGGGAAAGAGTAAACTAAGGTAATAGCATGAAATCAAGTATTTTGGCCACCAATATCACCCAGTTCTATCTTGTTCTGTCATAAGAAGCATTTAAACATATAGAAAAGGGGAACCCATCCTGGGTGCCCTGAAGAGAGGGTTTTCCATCACCGATGGTTAGGGGGGTAAACCTAGGCAGGTTTTTGGACTCAAGATTTGCTAAAAAATAACTTTTATTTAAAACATATAAAATAATTCAGACCAGAAGCATTTGGTCCACATTGTTTTAATTGTTTGTATTTAAGACCGAATGTTTGACACCTGTCAAGGTGTTTCTTGTGTACAAGCTTTTAAAAATCACACATAAATTTGAAATTCGTAATGTTTATTTTACTGTGACAAAAAATGTATAAAACTAAAAATACTGATGGTACAGCCTGGTTCTAAAGTCATATTTGAGTAAGGACTATCAGTTAGATAGTTATTCGGTGTTTATACACTCTTCAGCCATAACATTAAGAACACTGACAGGTGAGGTGAATAACATTGACTATATAGTTTGTCGGGTATATTACAGAAAGGAAAAATTAAAATGGATGTCTGTAGCCATTTTGTTTTTAAAGACAGTTTTTTTTCTTTCAATTTTCTCTAGGTTTAGAAATGAACGAGATTTTTTTTTACAGAGTTCATTCCTGGGTGAAGTCTTTTATATATTTTTTTAGAAGTGCCAGACATGAAGGAACCTAGAATGTTTTTGTGTGATAATGCTAGAGTTAAGTGCTAAGACATGTCATAATTAAATTTATTGGTCTGTCTTAAGTTTTTAAAACAAAAGATATTTTGTCTTTTGGGTATAGGAATAAGCGTTAATATTTCTGTAATATAGATTTATATTCACAAAATATATGTTTATAATCAAGGTATATTTTATTATATTTACAGTAGGAAATATATACTCCAATAAATATTGTAGAAAGTATATAATTGGTAAATAATAAAAATTACTAAAGAATAGATTCTGTTGAGTTAACCAGAAAAGAATTTAGCTGATAGTAAGTAATTTCAAAAGGGAGTAGGGATATAAATTAGATATGGCAGGTAGAGACATAATGTCTATACATTGGGAGAAGAGAAGGTCTTTGTGTAGATTGCCCTTTTGACCCGAAATAAGAATATTAAAAAGAAATGGTGGAATTAATTAAGAAGTGCAATACTGCCCTCTAGAGGATAGTAAATATTAGATTTGATGTATTAATAATATTGCCAGTGACGTCAAATTTACTATAATTGAAGTGGCAGTGTTGGTTGCAAATCAGTCGGAGATTCCAGCATTCAGACTCACACCGCAATGCCTTCAGACGTCCAGTACACGTGACCCTCTGAGAGTCCAAGATTCCAACACTCAGACTCACACCACGATGCAGGCAGATCCCAAGACATGAGGCAATCAAGATTCTCACCAAATCTCTGACTCTCACCAAATTTCTAACTCACATGCATTGATTATCTGATATCGATAATCTTCACATATTCCAAAACAAAGCATCACATAGAAAATTCCAAGACTTATGACTTATTAAAATCCAAATTGGACAGGTAATGTATGAAATTAAGGAATTAATGTAATTATATATATTTGTAGATATTCTTGCAACGTAGACTGAGACTTCTCAGATACTGGCTAACTCCAAAAATTCTAAGTATTTCTATTCTGCAGATAGAAATATGAAGAAGTGAACATAAGGATTTATTCCTAAAAGAAATGTTGTAAGATTGATACCAATATATATTGAATTTGGAAATTACTGTGATTAAAATTAATAAGCAAGGAATTATATAACTACAAAATAAAAAGCAAAAGATTAGAATTTTAATTCTCGAGATTAGGGGAGGATTCACTAAATAAGTTTTTATTACTTATCATTAAATTAGCTCATCTTTTGTTGATCCATGTAGCATAGAGATATATATATATATATCTATAAGAGCTGGCTGGTTAAACATTGTTTGCTGGGAAATGCATGTTGTATTAAGCAGAAATGTTTATTAACCATTTGTGTATTAGTTACTAACTGATAAGGTAAATGATATTAATCATATATGCAGTTACTAACCGGAGATACATATATTGTGAAGCTAGTTTTTATATGCTGATGGATTGTGGTTTATAAATTTTTGTTTATGATATGAGATTTGAAACTTTGTTGTATACGTAATAAATATATATATATTTTTATCCGATTATTGATTATTGTATTTTTCAAAGCAAAACACAGACAATTAAAAGAATTTAGGAGAATTTCTAGGAAATATAAACGATTGATATTTGTGTCTCGTGTAGATTTCTTATGAAATAATAATCCCTGATATATTGGAGGCTTGGCTGATAAATCCAATATATAACGTGTTGTATTCACGTGCAGAGATTATATCCGACAAGTTACCATGGCACCTGTTAAGAGGTGGGATATATTAGGCAGCAAGTGAGCAATCGGTTCTTGGATTTCATTGGCTATATTACAAAGTTGGTGCTAACTTAACCAGAGCTGTTGTAAACTTAACAACTCCATTGACTGTAATGGCTCTGGTAAATTTACAACAGCTCTGGCTAAGTTAGCACCAACTTCGTAATACTGCCCCATGTGTTGGAAACACGAAAAATAGGCAAACGAAAATATTTGTGTGACTTTTACAAGGACCAAATACTGATGGTTAGAGAACTGCTTCAGGCCATCTCCAAAGTGGCAAATCTTGTGAGGTGATCCTGGTATGCATTGGTAAGTACCTACAAAAGAGGTGCAGGGAAGGACAACCAGTTATCTTGCATCAGTGACTTGGGCGCCCAAGGCTCATTGATGCACAGTGGGAGCAAAGCCTATCCCATATGGTTCACAGAAGAGTTACTGTAGCTCAAACAAAAGGACAACTTGAAAGACCTTGATAGAACGATATCAGACCACACTTGACTCATACTACCTACCTAGAGATTGTTGCAGACAATGTACACTCCTTCATGGCAAGGGTGTTCTTTGATGGCAAATAATGACCTCTTTCAGCTGGATAATGCACCTGCCAAATTACAAACATTGGTCAGAAATGGCTTGAGGAACATGACCAAGATTTCAAGTTGTTGGTGGAAGAACAAATCAGATCCATGGAGACCTCGCCTCGCAACTTGAAAGACATAAAGTATCTGCTAATGTCTTGGTGCCAGATACCACAGGACACATTCAAAGGCCTTGTCGAGTCCATGCCTCGATACATCACAGCTGTTTTGGCAGCACAAGAGGGGACCTATATAATATTAAACAGGTGGTTTTAATGCTGTTGCTGGTCATTGCATGTGTGAGCATATTCTGCAGCACTTTACATTTGGGAAATACAAATATGAAACATAACAGTAATGAGGAACAGAGAACCCTGCCTGGGATAACTGTCCAAAATCAGATCATGAAATGACATATCAAACAGTCAACCAGGGATTATGGATGCTTGCTAATTGGAAATCAAAATGGCTTAGCACAAAAGCCATGTTTTAGGGGAAAGGGAAGCTCTTATTCTGTATATACTCACGTTTGGCCATTATTTAGCTTAAAATACTATAATTTGACACGTTGCTAAAAGAGTCTAACATCTCTGCAAAATGGTTATCTAGTATGAACTGGATTGTCAATGACTGCGTTACATACAGCCCCTTGCCTACAATTATTTAGAGAAAATCACAGTTGTGACAATTCATTTTGTGTGTTTCTTGACCAAAAGGAAAATGAGAAAGTAATGACGATAAATGGTTCTCCTACACAATTCTTCAGACCAGCAGATTAGTATATTAAAAGCAATGTTCGCTAAATAATATTGGTGTCCATCACTGTGATTCTAAGAATGTTATAAAGGCTTCAATGCTTAAGAGATTATATCATATTTCGCTGGTTTGAACTTTCAGGTTTCTTAGTAGTTTTATTTTTTATTGTGAACTTAGAAATGTATTTTTAATGGCGTATTTGCTTTTATTCTGTTAACTGTGATTCAGAAAGACTAATAAGTTCAGTGGCCACAGTTATTGTTTTAACAAATGCATTTTTGTTACAGAAAATTATATTATATATTTAAATAACCACATGCTGGTTTAGGCTAGGGTCAAACGAAAGCATTTTTACACGCGAACGTAAAAAAGTGCGTCCGAACGGATGTATTTTTTCATGGAATACGCGAAAACGATCATACGATGCGCATGTTCGTGCGTGATGTTTTACGAATCCAAACCAGGAAACTTTTTGCGTCTGGACGTTATGTTGGCCGGACACGAGCAAGGTCTGACGTCTCCAAATCACACACACACACCGCTATGCGGACGCAGCGCACTCTGTACGTCCGTACTAGAGGTTCTGCGTTCTCGAAAAAATGCGTTCATTTTCCACTTGCGTTGCGCGGCCGGACTTTCGTGCGACCGTACTTCGTATATTGGCCGTCATTTGCTGCTAGTGCGGCCGTAATTATGTGCGCCAGAACGCACGTTAAAAGTGCGCTGGTCTGACCCCAGCCTTATAGATACAACGTTATGGAAAACATTTTATAGAGGTATTTTAAAAGTGTAAATGATGACAAAAATTATATCTTTATATATAAAAGGAAAATCCTGACTGACTGACTCATCAACGCCCAGGTGAAACCTTTTAATCTAGGAATGAGAAATTTTGAAGGTGCATCGTTTTTATGAAGTAGTCACCCACTAAGGAAGAATTTGTGGAAATTAATTTTAAACAGGATACCTATCTCAAAAACTGAAGATGTTACAAGTGTGAAAATTGGTATTTATAATCTTCTTGAAAAAAAAACAAACTCGTGTTTCATCATTTTCGAAAAATCCAAGTAGGGGCTGTGAAAAAAAAGGGGGAGGGGGTGAATATTTTAAACAGATTACCTATATCTCAAAAACTAAAGATGTTACAGACGTGAAAATTTGTATTTTGATTATTCTGGAAAAATAAAAAAAACATTTTACCATTTTCCGAAAATCTGGTTAAGGGGATGAAAAAGGGGGGTGAATACTTTTATTAGTATACCTATATTTCAAAAACCAAAGATGTTACAGGTGTGAAAATTGGTATTTACAATCTTTGTGAAAAATAAAAAAACTGTTTTACCATTTTTTTCAAAAAATCCAGTTCATACACTGGATCAGCAGATCAGAGGGATGCTGTTACTTCACACAGAATGGAGTCCCTTTGCAGCGCCTCTCACAGCCAGGGCTCTCACACTCCCTCACTGCTCCAGCATGTCTGTTTTCCTCGCACAGCCAGGATTCGCACACTTTCTCACTGCTCCAGCATGTTTGCTTCCCTCTCACTGCCAGGCCTCACACACACACTTAAAGCTCCAGCATGAGAGAACATGTGATATTATTGTGGAACCTCAAGCCACCTAAGCTCCGTAATGGCACCAGATTGCAAGTAAAAGTGCTCCACAGAAATGTGATTGAGGCTACGGTGCTAAACGTTTCTGTCTGGGGGGGGGGTCGGTGTTCATACCACGAATGCCTCTTATACCTTCAGAATATCCATTTCAATTCAAAAGACTTAATTTCACCCTAAAGGTTTGTTTTGCAATGACAATCTTTGAAGGTAGCAGGGAATGACCGAAGGGAAGACTGCTTCTCAAACGGGCAGTTTTACATTGCCTTTCCCAGAGTGAGATCACCTAACTCTCTGCAGATCCGAGCACCTGAAAGAAGAGCCACTAAAGTAGCTTACAAAGAAGTACTCTGTCTCTGTTTTTTTTTTCTTTGTTCCAGATACCAAAAGACAAAATAGATTTTTTTTGTCTGTCCACTTGCTGTCCCCTGGAGACCCTTTGTGCCCTTCTGTCCTCTAGAGTCCTTTGTACTTTGCTACCCTCTGGAAAGCCATCTGCCTTGTTATTATGAATACCCTCTGCATTGAGTAAATGTTTTGTTTTCTTTTATTGTTCTTACTTTTTTTATTTTCATAATTATTATGTTATTACCACCTGGATGGCGTAGAGGTAACATCACTGCTCTATAACCGTAGAGACCCAGGTTCGAATCCCAGTCAGAACACCTCTCCAGTAAGTGTCCTTGGACAAGACACCTAATAGAACATACTTGCCTACCACGCAATGGGCCATATTACATAATTGGTGCTAACTTAACCAGAGCTGTTGTAAACTTAAAACCTCCATAGGCTATAATGGCTCTGGTAAGTTTACAACAGCTCTGGTTAAGTTAGCACCAACTATGTAATATGGGCCAATATCGGTTGTGGAATCCAATGGCAACATCTCTACCCTTCAACCATTGAGAAGCAAGCCAAAATACCATTCACCACATCCCTACAATCATAGGCGTGCGCAGCCTATTGCATTAGGGTGTGCACCCAAAAGCTCAAACACACATACATACATACATAAATATAATGACACACACACACACCATTACTATGTGTATGCTTCAGGGGTTAAGCGACCTTCGATACTCAGACGTTTTGAAACTACATATCCAATGAGTCTCAACTATCTTAATTAGTGGCCGAGCAACATATGAGATATAGATCCAAATGAGCTAGAGGACCAATGAACCCCGGTATACAACATGTCACGTCAAAATGCTAGATCAAAAAATTTAAATTTGGATTTCGATCACATACAGCGTGTAAATTTATTTTACCACATTTTTTCATCCAAAAGATTGTTAGTTATATATTCTACGGGCCATATTACATTCCTAACGCTAACGTTAGTGTCCATCTGAGTGAGCGTTAACGTTAGCTCTGGTGGTCCTAGCGCTGGTGCACCATATTAAAATCCAAATGCTAATCTGTTAGAAAACCCGTTACCGTTTGGAATTTTGCGCTTTTCAGCTCCCTATACTTAACATGGGGAGTGGAAAGTGTTAATCAGCATTAGCATTACAATCTACTAGCGCTGATTACCGTTCGGTTGCGGTTACTGAACACTTACTCACAACCAGGACCTGGTGATAACGGATTCCACTTCTGCAGAATCAGTCAGCACCAGCTGAAACCCCCCAAAAAAATCAGATATTCACCTCTCATTCCGCAGAAAGAACGACTGCTCCATTCGCCTCCACTGGCCGCCAGGAGCAGAGGGAGACTGGGAGAAAAAGTCCCTCAGTCTCACTCTGGGAATCACTATGTCGACCTGCCGGATCTCACAAGGACTTCAACAACGTGCCGAGTACATCCTCTACACACAAACATGAAACCAGAGGATACGCTCAGCACGTCGTCAGCAGCAAAGTGGTTAAATGTTAAAAAGGGAGTGAAATTTGAGTAGAGTGGCCCATTTAACCTCTTGCTGACTTGCACCAATACAGTCTCCTACCTGTACCTCACGATGCTGCCAAGACGCTCGCTGTAATTCTTTTTGTGGAGTGCAGGCAGCAGATATTGTGGCGATTTCTATGCACAATACAATCCTTTATGGTGCAAGACAAGGGGGCAACACCGGACTGCGACAAGGAAACAGGTGCAGAATTTTACGCAAAGCAGCCTGTTTAAAGACAGATACATGCATTTATACACACAGCCCTACGTTCACATACATAACTATATATCCTCCTCCCTACACCCTGGGGGTATGTAGCAAAAAAGCCCACATTAATGTGCAGTGTGTATGAGCATATACCAGAATCCACAGCAATAAAACTCAGCAGTATGCAGTGTATGTGTATTACAGAATCCACAGCCATAAAACTCAGCAGCATATGTGTATCACAGAATCCACAGCCATAAAACTCAGCAGTATGCAGTGTATGTGTATCACAGAATCCACAGCCATAAAGCTCTGTGTTTAAAAATATTTTGAATACACTATTAAAAAATATTTTTGATATCTAAAAATTGCCCCCTCTCCTGCACACCTTTGTTTGTTTTTTTTGTTTATTTATTTATTTATAAAGGATTTTACCAGGAAGGATACATTGAGATTTCTCTAATTTTCAAGTATGTCCTGGGGGGGTTGAATATGAATCATTGGTGGTCCAGTGGCACAGGGAGGGGGGGGGTCGAGGATGGGGAACCCGGCTGGCCGCATCCGATGGATAGCCGCCGGGACCCCTCATCTCCGCGGGCCTGGCGGCAGCCTCCGCTTCCCTGGTGGTCCCTGTGGTTCGTGGGGTGCTGCACTGCGATCTGTGCATGGCGCACAGACCGCACAGCACATCCCACACTGACACGAGCGGCCGGCGATCTCTGATGACCTGTCACCTGACCGCCGGCGCTTACTGACTGTGTCAGAGTGCTGGCGGTCAGGTGACAGGTCATCAGAGATCACCGGCCGCTCGTGTCAGTGTGGGATGTGCTGTGCGGTCTGTGCGCCATGCACAGATCGCAGTGCAGCACCCCACGAACCACAGGGACCACCAGGGAAGCGGAGGCTGCCGCCAGGCCCGTGGAGATGAGGGGTCCCGGCGGCTATCCATCGGATGCGGCCAGCTGGGACCCAGAATGTGCCGCGGGCCGGAATTAGGGTGTGCCTAGGCACACCCGGCACAACCCGTGCGCACACTGTATGTCTACAATACAACTCTGGAGAAGTCTTGACTTTACGAGAAGCGGTTTCAACCTAACCACCAGGTCGCTGCTCTACAATCATGGAACAACGACCCGATCCCACTCAGAAGACGCCACCAGCGAGTGTCCTTGGGAAAGCCACCTAACAATATGGATGTGCCTACTCATAAAATACTTGTACATCTCATAGATTGTAAATTCCCTTGGGAACAGGGTCCCCCTGAATCAGTACATCATCCATGTCTGGTATTCTAATGTATCAACTCCTTGTACACTGATCTTGTAAAGCACTGCGGAATTTGTGGTGCTATATCAATAAAGGGTAATAATAATAATAATAATTTACAAGCCTGTGTCTAGTTTTATTTCCCTGCACATTATGGTCCAGCTTTACCCCCTTTTCTGCAAATGTCCAGCAAAATGCCAGCCTCTACCCTGACAGTGATGGAGTACTTTGACTTTGTGACAGGCTTATGCAATGTATGATCATATTTTGCAACTCAAGCGTCATCATTTATTCCTCAATTAAATGTTTGAAAAATCTTAAACTATTTTAAAATGAAGTTTGCCTATTATGGTATAAAATAATTATGCATGTATCCACCAGAATTTGGTTTCCACCAGGATTTGGTCCAGGATAAGTGTCAGCATCATCTGACCTTCAATCATAATACTTTGTAAACTGAAGTATCCAAGAGAAGATAAACATGCCTCTATAGAGAAATGGAAAGGTTATGTTTATAATCTTATTATGAAGTATTATCCAGAAAGTCATCACCGGTGTTTTGTGAGAAATCAAAGGATAAGTAATGTATACAAAAATAAGAGCTTGCAATGTTGAACTTATAATTGGCAATTAAACTGTAATCAGTTTTATCATATATAATCAAACTGAGAGGTGAGCATGAAGCAAAGATTGATCATGATCATACACCGGTACATACTTCTGCACACTAAGGAAGATAAAAAGCTACAAATTAACAACGGAGACCGATCAACTAGGTACCACATGATAAAAACATAAAGCAAATATTGTGCAGAACAGTGTTTTTAAAGCAGTCATCCAGGGTTGCAAGTGTTTCACATCTTATTAGAATAATTATTTACAAAAAAAACAAAGTAATCTACATTTTAGACAATCAGGCTAGGGTCAAACGAGCGCATTTTTTTGCATCGTCCGTAAAAAAGTGCATCCGAACGCATTGACGTAGTTTTTCACGGAAGACGTGAAAGCAGTCATACGATGCGCATTTTCGTGCATGATTTTTCATGGAGCTATTGAAAACAAATGGACGTGATGTTGGCCGGACATGTGCAGTGTCTGACTGCAGTGTCTCCTAATCACGCACATACTGTATGCTGCTATGCCGACGCAACGCACTCTGTGCGTCAGTACTAGCGGTTGTACGTTCTCGAAAAATTGCGTTAGTTTGCCGCGTGCATTGCGCGGCCGAACTTTCGTGCGACCGTACTTCGTATATTGGCCATCATTGGATATCATTTGCTGCTACTACGGCCGTAATAAAGTGCGGCTGCATGCTCGTTCGCACTGCGTTTGTCTGACCCCAGCCTCATAGTCTCAGTCTAAGCTCGTATTACTTTTGCGGTAGCTTCCAATGTTTTTCATTTCTTATACAGATACGTTCCTTGAACTGCAATTTTTACTTGATCCAGTACTTCTGACCAGAATCTTTGTGCATCATACATATAAACTAGTTTTCAAACCTTTTTGCCTTCATATTAACCCCTTCAATTCCAAGAGATTTTCCAAAAGACCAATGTCAGTAGCCGGTGTTGTTTTGTGTTTAGGATATCACACAGTAGGAAATATAAAAATATTTGTGAATAGTCCCTATGTATTTCTTACTGTAATAACCTATTTGGCAGGCTATCTATTCGCCAAAATCAGTTAATGCAGCTCTGGTTTCCATGCAGGATTAGCTGGAGAGATTTCAATCCTCGGGCACATGCCCACAGTGCTAAAACGTTAGGGGCATGTTCTGGAGACCAAATACAAACAAATTAAATTTACAGTAAGCATCTTTTGCATGGCTCTTGTGGAACACCATATCAATCATACTCATTATCGGGGTACCAAGAGGTGCTTTCCAGGTTTGGTATAGTCAATCTTGCCGGTGAAAGGGTTAATAGGGAAGGTAATAGATAATTTTGGAAGTGGTGAATTTTGAGTAGTTGTTTGTAGTAGAAAAAAGCTAATGAGGTCGTTGGCGCACTTCTGTAAACTAGGGACTGTGGAAGTGTTTAGGATTGGTGCTGCTCTAGGTACTCCAAATAGTGTCCTACAACGGCATACAAAAATGTATTAAGACAAAATTAAGACAAATATTTTAGAACTATGAAGGTTATTTGTGTAACTTAAAATATGATTTAAAAGATAATAAACATGTTTTCTATACTACAAATTTGCACTATATGGGACAGACTCAATTGCAGGATGTTTTCTTGCTTTTGCGGCTCTGTTATACACTTATACAAACCTCAAATATATCAGACCTCTTAGGCTGGGGTCAGACCAGCGCACTTTTAACGTGCGTTCTGGCGCACATAATTATGGCTGCAC
The DNA here is from genome assembly GCA_009667805.1 of Leptobrachium leishanense. Taxonomy (NCBI): domain Eukaryota; kingdom Metazoa; phylum Chordata; class Amphibia; order Anura; family Megophryidae; genus Leptobrachium; species Leptobrachium leishanense. Next base: position 126,660,837 of record CM019066.1, read on the forward strand.
TAGCAGCAGATGATGGGCAATGACGGCCAATATACGAAGTACGGCCGCACAAAACTCCGGCCGTGCAACGCAAGTGGAATTTGAACGCATTTTTCTGAGAACGCTGAACTGCTAGTACTGACGTACTGAGTGCGCAGCTGCGGCATAGCGGCGTGTTTGCGTGATTAGGAGATGTCAGACACTGCTAATGTCCAGCCTACATAATGTCCAGACGCAAAAAGAGTTTTATTGACGATCCGTACAAAATCACGCCCGAAAATGCTCGTCGTCTCACCGTTTTTGCGCATTCCGTGAAAAAATACGTCAATGCGTTCGGACGCACTTTTTCACGTTCGCGGGGAAAAATGCTTTCGTCTGACCCTAGCCTAAAAGCAGGAAATTTAGGAGTAATAGACAGGTGATTTATTTAAATTCTCCTTCCAGTTACCTACCATTTCCTTCACTGAGCAAGTATTAAGAAATGCTGCTTTACCGCACACCCCAATCTAGCCTTGGTGATGTATGCAAGCATACAACCCAAATAAAATGTTTGATTTTGTGGAACAGTTTGCTAAAAGAGAATAGAAGCTATAAAGACATTAATGTAAGACTGTAAGTAGCGGCTGGATGGAGTAAAGGTAACATCACTGCTCTAAGATGCCTAATGGTATATACTTGCCTACCACACAATAAAGACTGTGGCGTCCAGAGGTAACGTCTCTACCCTTCGTTTGTGAAGAAGCAAGTCAAAATACCATTCAGCACATCTCTCAATTACAATTCTGGAGAAGTCTCGACTTTAGGAGTAGCAGTTTCAACCTAACCACCAGGTCGCTCCTCTACAAGCATGGAAAGCCGACCCAATCCCACTCAGAAGATACCACCAGCGAGTGTCCATTGACAAGATACCTAACGATATGGATGCACCAACCTTACAAAATACATCTCATAGATTGGAAGTTCCCTTGGGAACTGGGTCCCCCTGAATCAGGTCATATCATCCATTTGTGGTATTCTAAAGTATCGACTCCTTGCACAATGATCTTGTAAAGGGCTGCGGCATTTGTGGCTCTATATAAATAAAGGATAATAATAATAATAATAATGTGTTGCTGTGTCACTTACCCCCTACCTTAGGCGATCAGCCCGCTGGGAAGGTGTCACGTCTCGGCCCTGCCTCCTGCTGGTGGTGGCAGGGATTCCTGTTTGTTTTCATTTTCAGGCTGCAGGCCATCTGTTGGGCTTATTGGTCTGCGGTCACATGACCTGTTCTGCCCTATATGTAGGGCCAGGATTTCCCTTGGTCCTTGGACCAGGATAGTCTTTCTTATCCTAGTTCCTCCGTGCTGTATCACTTTGATATTCTGTGTGTGACCTCTGGCTCTTGTGTTTAGGATCTCTCTCTTGTCTAACCCCTGAAATTATGATATTCCGTGTATGACCTTTGGCTCTTGTGTTTGGATCTCTCTCTTCTGTCTATCCCCTGTACCGTGCTCATAGTTATCCGTGTATTTACTGCCTCGGTTTCTTGGTTATTCTATTTGTGTCTTGTATATAAGTTCTTATGAGTTCATGTGTTTTCAGGTTGCAGCAACTGTTCCCTGGAATCTGTATACCTGCATTCATTGTATGTCTGGCCTGCAGACCTAGCTTAGTTAGTATTTCGAGACCACCTTTCAAGGATCTCAGTTAGGGCTTAGAGATCTTTCTAGTTTCTGTAATTATCTTGGTTTATTCCCTGGAATCTGTATACGTGCATTCATTGTATGTCTGGTTTATGTTTTATACACCTTGCAAACCTAGCTTAGTTAGTATTTCGAGACCACCTTTCAAGGATCTGTCAGGGCTTAGGGATCTTTCTATTTCTGTAAATATCCTGGTTTGTTCCCTGGAATCTGTATACCTGCCCTAAAGGCTTCCCCATCCGCAGCTTAACGGCTAGCCCATCACACTATAAGGGGCTCGCCATTACAGAAGGGTGGAGGGTCAGAAAGTTTGCTATCTCACAGGGCCAGAGGGAACTATTTTGTTCCCAGTTTCCTTCTGTTAGCAGTGAGAAGAGACAAGAGATCACCTCATCCACTGCACTGTGCGACTAGAGGTGACTATTTATTTTGATGTCATTTGTTTTGTAATATTAAGAGTTTGCAAAACCAAAATCAAAATGACCCAATGCATCTCCCATAATGGATTTTCCCTGCCCAGCAGGGAAAATCCAAGTTTGTGACATCATCGCGTATACGCACAACGACTCCCGTTTCCCAGGGGCAGTCCCACAGCATGGCTGACATCCAAGATGTTAGCCCGCTGTGGCTGCAGCCCCTGCTCGGTGCCAGGTCAACACCGAGCACTGCAGGGACCCAGGACATCTGTGGAGCATCCTCCGAGCTGGGGAGGGAATCCCCATGTCGCTCCACTGATGTTCCAGCAATGCAGGGGCAGCAAGGTAGACTGATGGGGCCCCAATCCGTGACCCTCCCCCATCCAAGCAATCGAGCAGTGCCCGAGTGCCCATTGGGTCAGTTCACAGGAGACATTATGATTATTAAGCGGGGCTATAATACTTACTATAATTTGGCTAAATTGGAATAGGGCCCTTAGCGTGTGTAATGAGTGACGAGCTTTGCAAATATTGGAAAAACATGTTATTATGGATTTCCATGGTACACATTGCAAGCTTTTTCCCTTAAAATACTAACACGCTTTTTGTAGCTACGTTTGATATATTCAGCAGAAAGTTCAGAGAAAAAAGGAATAAGTTATGTTTCAGGAATGAATTAGAATACTTGTTTGCACTTCTGCTTCAAATATTACATTGCATTATGCTGTTTTAAACCTGTTTTTATTTTTTCATATAAACTGCTCATTTGTTCTATGCACTCAGCAAATAAAGACTGCGTAATTGCATAATGTAACACAAACAAAAATGACCAATTATTTAACTGGCTGATTAGTGCATCCTAAGAATTCCAGAACAACAAGCAGTGGCATAAAGTTTGCCATCAAACAGCAAAATACTATGTGCAAATTATATGTAATGTACAAATGATAGACACTCAGTTTGTCAGAAGGCAAATATCAGTCACTCAGTCTTTATGCCTCGGTGCTCATAAGTAAGTAACTCCCTTACTTATAATCCATAAGGAAAAAATAGCAGGTGCACACGGGTTTCATTTAAAGTTTCACCTTTTTTAAAATAGTATAAACAGTGTGCATATATAATTTTACCGGACAAACACTTGCGTGTGACGGTAAGGTAAGACATTCATGGAGCATCAGCTCTAAACCCTATGGAGACTGTACCGCTCTCAGTATATGCGGTGCTGACTGCTCCCCTAGTGACCTGGTGCTTCTCCTCAAAATCATCAGGATTTAGGAAGAATGGCTGGGGCTGTCCTGGGAGTGAACTGACGTCAGAAGAAAACCTTTCACTCAGCATAGCTGGACAGAATTTGGAGGGGATGTCAGGGTGACACTTGGCATCGGCCATGGTGGGACCCAAAATATGGTTAAAAAGCACAATTAGTGGAGGATACAACTGGTAAAGTAAACTGGAAGTTTATTTGAAAAACAAGCAAAAACAAGGGAGAACCAAAGAGGACCTTGTCTGCAGCTACTCCACTGCCTGCTCCTGCTTCAAGACCTAGAAACTGGAACCAGCACCTCCCTGCTAGAGCACTGCTTGGTGGTGGTGGGAGACATTCTTCAATAACAACAAGGCTAACTAAGTGCAAGAACTAGCCCAGATTGGATCAGCGCCAAATTACCTGGTAAGGTGTGTGTGTGTATATATATAATATATATATATATATATATATACTGTTTATACAGTCAGGTCCAGAAATATTGGGACATCGACACAATTCTAACATCTTTGGCTCTATACACCACCACAATGGAGCTGGAATGAAACAAACACAATGTGCTTTAACTGCAGACTGTCAGCTTTAATTTGAGGTTATGTACATCCAACTCAGGTGAACGGTGTAGGACTTACAGCAGTTTGCAGATGTGCCTCCCACTTGTTAAGGGACCAAAAGTAATGGGACAGAATAATAATCATAAATCAAACTTTCCCTTCTTAATACTTGGTTGCAAATCCTTTGCAGTCAATCACAGCCTGAAGTCTGGAACGCGTAGACATCACCAGACGCTGGGTTTCATTGCTGGTGATGCTCTGCCAGGCCTCTACTGCAACTGTCTTCAGTTCCTGCTTGTTCTTGGGGCATTTTCCCTTCAGTTTTGTCTTCAGCAAGTGAAATGCATGCTCAATGGGATTCAGGTCAGGTGATTGACTTAGCAATTGCATAACATTCCACTTCTGTCCCTTCAAAAACTCTTTGGTTGCTTTTGCAGTATGTTTTGGGTCATCGTCCATCTGCACTGTGAAGCGCCTTCCAATGAGTTCTGCAGCATCTGGCTGAATCTGAGCAGATAATATTGCCCGAAACACTTCAGAATTCATCCTGCTGCTTTTGTCAGCAGTCACATCATCAATAAATACAAGAGAACCAGTTCCATTGGCAGCCATACATGCCCACGCCATGACACTACCACCACCATGCTTCACTGATGAGGTGGTATGCTTAGGATCATGAGCAGTTCCTTTCCTTCTCCATACTCTTCTCTTCCCATCACTCTGGTACAAGTTGATCTTGGTCTCATCTGTCCATAGGATCTTGTTCCAGAACTGTGAAGGCTTTGTTAGGTGTTGTTTGGCAAACTCTAATCTGGCCTTCTTGTTTTTGAGGCTCACCAATGGTTTACATTTTATGGTGAACCCTCTGTATTCACTCTGGTGAAGTCTTCTCTTGATTGTTGACTTTGACACACATACACCTACCTCCTGGAGAGTGTTCTTGATCTGGCCAACTGTTGAAGGGTGTTTTCTTCACCAGGGAAAGAATTCTTCGGACATCCACCACAGTTGTTTTCCGTGGTCTCCCGGGTCTTTTGGTGTTGCTGAGCTCACCGGTGCATTCCTTCCTTTTGAGAATGTTCCAAACAGTTGTTTTGGCCGCGCCTGATGTTCTTGCTATCTCTCTGATGGGTTTGTTTTGTTTCTTCAGCCTAATGATGGCTTGCTTCACTGATAGTGACAGCTCTTTGGATCTCATCTTGAGAGTTGACAGCAGCAGATTCCAAATGCAAATAGCACACTTGAAATGAACTCTGGGCCTTTTATCTGCACATTGTAATTGGGGTAATGAGGGAATATTATACACCTGGCCATGGAACAGCTGAGAAGCCAATGGACCTTTGGTCCCTTAACAAGTGGGAGGCACATCTGCAAACTGCTGTAAGTCCTACACCATTCACCTGAGTTGGATGTACATACCCTCAAATTAAAGCTGACAGTCTGCAGTTAAAGCACATTGTGTTTGTTTCAATCCAACTCCATTGTGGTGGTGTATAGAGCCAAAGATGTTAGAATTGTGTCGATGTCCCAATATTTCTGGACCTGTATATATATATATATATACATATACATATACATATACAGTGGCAAGAAAAAGTATGTGAACCCTTTGGGATTACGTGGAGTTTTGCATGAGTTGGTCATAAAATGTGCTCTGATCTTCATCTAAGTCACAACAATTTGAAAAACACAGTCTGCTTAAAATAACATATAATGTTTGTGTTGTATTTTCATGTGTTTATTGAACATAACATGTAAACATTCACAGTGCAGGGTGGAAAAAGTATGTGAACCCCTAGCCTAATGACTTCTCCAAGAGCTAATTGGAGCCACGAGTGAGCCAACCTTGAGTCCAATCAGTGTGATATTATTGGATGTGTTGCTGAAAGCTGTCCTGCCCTTTAAAAACACACACCAGTTTTGGGTTTACTGGTTTCAAGAAGCACTGCCTGATGTGAACCATGCCTCACAGAAAAGAGCTCTCAGAAGACCTACGATCAAGAATTGTTGACTTGCATGACGCTGGAAAGGGTTACAAAAGTATCTCCAAAAGCCTTGATGTTCATGTGTCCACGGTAAGACAGACTGTCTACAAATGGAGAAAGTTCAGCACTGTTGCTACTCTCCCTAGGCGTGGTCGTCCTGTAAAGATGACTGCAAGAGCACAGCGCAGAATGCATAATGAGGTAAAGAAGAATCCTAGAGTGTCAGCTAAAGACTTACAGAAATCTCAGGCACATACTAACATTTTTGTTGACACATCTACAATAAGGAAAACATTAAACATGAATGGAGTACATGGGAGGACACCACGGAGGAAGCCATTGCTGTCCAAAAAGAATATTGCAGCACGTTTGAAGTTTTCAAAAGAGCACCTGGATGTTCCACAGCACTACTGGTAAAATATTCTGTGGACAGATTAAACCAAAATTTAGTTGTTTGGAAAAAACACACAACACTATGTGTGGAGAAAAAAAGGCACAGCACACCAACATCAAAACCTCATCCCCACTGTAAAACATGGCGGAGGGAGCATCAAGGTTTGGGGCTGCTTTGCTGCCTCAGGGCCTGGACGGATTGTTGTCATTGATGGAAAAATGAATTCCAGAGTTTATCAAGACATTTTGCAGGAAAACGTAAGACCATCTGTCTGCCAACTGAAGCTCCGCAGAGGATGGGTGATGCAACAGGACTATGACCCAAAGTATACAAGTAATTCAACAAAAGAATGGCTTCAACAAAACAAAATAAGCCTTCTGGAGTGGCCCAGTCAGAGTCCTGACCTCAAACCGATTGAAATGCTGTGGCATGACCTTAAGAGAGCGATTCACACCAGACATCCCAAGAATATTGCTACACTGAAACAGTTTTGTGAAGAGGAGTGGTCCAAAATTACTCCAGATCGTTGTGCAGGTCTGATCTGCAGCTACAGGAAACATTTGGTTGAGGTTATTGCTGCCAAAGGAGGTTCAACCAGTTATTAAGTCCAAAGGTTCACATACTTTTTCCACCCTGCACTGTGAATGTTTACATGTTCTGTTCAATAAACACATGAAAACATATAATGTTTGTGTTGTATTATTTTAAGCAGACTGTGTTTTTCAAATTGTTGTGACTTAGATGGAGATCAGAGCACATTTTATGACCAATTCATGTAAAACTCCACGTAATCCCAAAGGGTTCACATACTTTTTCTTGCCACTGTATATACATAAATTGCCATTTTGGATTTGCAATAATGAGTAGAGATACAGACTATACTTTTATTTTTTTGAGAGAGTATTTTATTTGGAAGGATAAATTGACATTCCTCTCGTTTTCAAGTATATCCTGGTTGGCGAGTATGTACCGTTTGGTGTCTTGTCCAAGGACACTGACTATAAACCCCTCTTTGGTGTTGGAATTTTGTACTTTTTAAAAATCTATAGCAGTGCAAAGTCAAATTATTCATAAAACACAATGTGCATAGAACACAAGAGAAAAATGTCGGTTTTTCAATTTTGGTTAAAATGACTTAATGCAGTAACATATTCTTCTCTTTAAAAAAATATGGTTTTTGAAGCCAGGAAGAAAGAGCATCTTGGAATTACTTATTTTGCTCAATCTATTTAGTATAGGATGTGTAATACAAAGTAATGACCAAATCAAACCAGAGTTGCTGGTTACCACCCAACTTTGAGTACCAAGGAAGCGATTACTATTCACTGAAATAATTAATCACAAACACTAGTCGCACATTGAGAATAGAAACTTTTTACTCAATTAACCCCTTATCACTGTTGTAGGCAGGTAGGCCTGAACACTATGCCACCCCACAGACCTCTGGCAACTCTTATGAATCACCTCCCTTCCCTGTGGCCGATCGTCATCATTGGCTGCAGCAGGAGTGCCTGAACTCAAGCAGCCCCTTTCCCCCGCAGCCAATGACATTGCTCAGCCGCAGGGATTAGAGATGGGCCATAGGAGTTAGCAGAGAGTCATGGGGCGTGCTATGCTGCCCTGTAGCCTTCGGGCCAACTTGCCACTGGGATGACTTCACGCTGCCGAGCGTGCTAAATACACAAAGTAGTGTTTGTAAAACATGAGAGGTTATATTTGGCTATTTTAAAAACAGCTACCGATGCCAAAACTACTGTTTATTAACCTCTTAACAACCAAAGTCGAGTTATTTTATTTTGTATTGTAATACATTTAAAAGCACTTATTAGTATGTCAAAAGCCAATTTTCACACCTTTTTAAAACCAGATTAGTGCGCCACCCTGGAGAAACGAATTCCACTGTCTTATCTCTATCCAGGCACCCTGTAGACATAAAGAACAAGCTGTAGATGACAGCCCCAAACCTCTCTGTAACAAAAGGTTCAAACACATTACTGTTGCAGTACAACAGCCAGGGAGAGGGCAAAGAACATGAAGAACTCTGGGGTCACTCACTGCTGTACAGGGATAAGATTCAGGGCTTATAATGAGTGAGAATCCCTGTACAGTACAGATACAAGGTGTTACTGTAGTTACGTATACAGTCATGGCACATACAGATAATATTTTTATTATAAGCAGGTCTCCAGACCTAAACCCTATTGAGCATATGTGGGTCATCCTCAAATGGAAGGTGGAGGAGCGCAAGGTCTCTAACATCCACCAGCTCCATGTTGTCTTCATGGAGGAGTGGAAGACGACTCCAGTGGCAATCTGTGATGCTCTGGTGAACTCCATGTCCAAGAGGATTAAGGTAGTGCCGGAAAATAATGGTGGCCACACAAAATATTGACACTTAGGGGTGTACTCACTTTTGTTGCCAGCGGTTTAGACATTAATGGCTGTGTGTTGAGTTATTTTGAGGGGACAGCAAATTTACAATGTTATACAAGCTGTGCACTCACTACTTTACATTGTAGCAAAGTGTCATTTCTTCAGTGCTGGCACATGAAAAGATGTAATAAAATATTTACAAAAATGTGAGGGGTGTACTCGCTTCTGTGAGATATTGTCAGGGTTATTCAAAGAAAGGTGAAACTCTGGAGTACTTTTGGAGAAGTGAAAATTCTAGGTCAAAATAGTCAATTTGGAAAGTGAAATAAAGTATTTTTCTGGTTTTGCTATTTTGACCAAGAATTTTCACTTCTCCAAAAGTTCTCCAGAGTTTCACCTTCTCTGAAAAACCCTGTGTATGTCCTTTTGTCTTATTTATGTTTATCACAGTTACAGTATTTGACACAAAGGCCATTTCTGCCTGTTGTTAGGTGATAATTCAGTTCCAGTGTGACATTGTGCAAGTTAAGCAACACCACCTTGAGTTCAGAATCATTCATTCCAATAACATTTCTGTAATGGATAAACGAATACATGAAAAATGAGCAAATATACATTAATTACATTTTTTAACACTCTCAAAACAATTTCTGTGAAAATTTCTATTTTACTCTGTTTAGGCTAGGGTCAAACGAACGCATTATTCGCAGCGACCGTCAAAAAGTGCGTCCAACGCATTGACGTATTTTTTCACGGAATGCGCGAAAACGGTCATACGATGCGCATTTTCGTGCGTGATTTGTTACGGATCTAAACCAGGAAACTTTGGGTGTCTGGACGTTATGTTGGCCGGACATGAGCATCGTCTGACGTCTCCTAATCACGCACACACGCCGCTATGTGGCGCAGCGCACTCTGTACGTTAGTACTAGCGGTTCTGCGTTCTCTAAAAAAAATGCGTTCGTTTGCTGCTTGCGTTGCGCGGCCGTACTTCGTATATTGGTCGTCATTGCCCGGCATTTGCTGCTACTGCGGCCGTGATTAAGTGTGCCTAAACGCACGTTAAAAATGCGGTAGTCTGACCCCAGCCTTAATTGTTAACATTACATCCCGTGTTTCAAATTAAAGTTATGATAAAACAATTTTCAACAAAAGTCACGTGGTAGTGAAGGGGTTAATAAAAGTATCAACACAGGTATAGTTAGTGATTTCTGGGCCAAAATCTGTGTGGTTGCGTTATAAAATAAGCATTGATAGATGCATTCTTTGCCGATGTATACATACTGTAAATGTTTTCATTCTTTGATTTTGATTTTATTAGGGAAACACGAATTTCCAAACATTAGTGTCAGTTACTTGCATGATTGACAGATCTCTGAAGATATAGTTAGTTATATTTTCTGTTAACCAGTCTTTAACATTTCTTTCCAAATAATCATCTTGCCGTTTTCATAAAGGAGAAAAGAACAGACATTGGAGTTAACACTTTATTGCAAGGTAAAAATGTCATTATTATATCAATAAAGCATGTACGGGTGAATTTTCTTTGACATGCTCTGTTTTAATGTGTCAACATAACACAACAATGAAGAGTAAGAAGGCTTAGGGAAGGGTTATTATACTTTCTATTACACATAGAAATGCTTTAAAAAAATATAAATGTTGACATTTTAGATAAAATAATATTTCTATGGTGTGTGTTATTACACTTTGCTATGAAAATAAACAATTTTAACCAAGTTTTTAAAAAAGTTAAATTGTCTCTTGGATTTTAGCACATTGCATTTCATAAATAAAATGAATACGTAGAAAATTTGAGAATGTAAATATTTACCATTTTTAAAAAGCACATATCCTTTTTTACCAAGAGACAGCTTTATAAGTTTTGAATGTTCTGTTTTATACATTATAGCTCTATTTAAAAAAATGTTAATTACAAGTAAAAAAAAATAACCTGGCTGCAGAACACAGAAAAATATTTAAATATACAAAGTGTGCCCTAATGACCAACTTAACACTAAAATGGGGATGCTAATGGAGAAAACCTGCACCTGCAGGTTTCCCTTAAGCATGCCCATTTTAGCGTGAGATTTTGGGGCAGGTGTTAATTCAGCACCTTGCCCCGGAACCATGAGCTACCCACAGTGATGCTCATGGTAGTGCTTCCGTGCTGCCGCTAGTATCACCTCTTGGAGTCCATAAGACTCCGTGGAGGGTGTCATTGCCGGGCCGCGAGCCTTGAGCGACCTTGCTGAGATCGGGCAGCGCCGTGTAGTGATCGCGGAGGGAGACTGGGGATTTGTCCCCAGTCTCACTCTTCACCCAGCGGCAGGTCGCAGCCGATCGGGCCACCTTTCTCGCTACAGGCTGAGAGTTGAGTAGCTGATTTATTGGGGGGTTTAAGCTGATATTAATTGATACTTCAAAAACGGAATCAGCACCAAGTTTTGGGTACCGCTAAAAAAAATCAGTTAACACATTGATGCGGTAATTAGCATTAGGACTTTGTAATTGTAACTTATCTTACACTATTTACTGATTGCGCTCCCCATGTTTAGTATAGGGTGAGCAAAGTACAGTAAGCTTTCGCAAGATCACCGAAGTGCTAACAGATTATTTGCCGGTTTAGCGTTAAGAAGGTAATCACGGTGGCATACGTTAAAGTCACTTATCCTGACGTTAACACTTACATATGCAAAAGTTACAGTTAGTGTTTAATTGAATGGCCAGTATGGCAAGAAAATTTTCCATGTCAAGGCAAACATCTCAAGGTGGGTCTAAACCTAATGTCATTACAGAGGTTACAGAAGAGCCCTTTCAACTATCAATTTTATATATTTTTAGTGTGTATTTACATTTGGATTAGGAGAGGTTTTGGTTTTTTCTTTTGTTGCTTTTTTTTGTTGTTTGTCCCCCCAGCCCTGTGGTGAGCCTCACAAAATTGAAGCTGGTGAACTTGACGGTTTTGGTAACCGGCAATATTTTTTTTTCTTTATGTAAATTGAATATTGTGTATGTTGCCAAAAAGGTTTTGGGCACATTGGAAGGCATTTTGGGACTTTTTACAAGTTTATTTTTGACATACAAAGGTTTGTGCAGGCGGGGGTTCTTTGCAGCAACTCACACAATATGTACAAGATAAAAGTAAACAATAGTGGAATAAGGTGCAATTGCTAGACAAGTCAATTGTCCAAGAAGAGTTTACATCCAACAAGATATTCATCGTGTTGGACTGTAACCAAACAAAAAAGTTCAAAAATATAATAAAAGTGCTGGGTGCACAAACAATACTTTTCAAAGCTCCACAGCAGAAATCCAACCAAAACACAGTCAGGGTCCAGTGTAGTTATAGTGCTACTCTCACTATAATGACTCCCAGGGGCTTCAAAGCCATCTTGTAGTTGGATCCACATCGATCTCTGTGAGGAATGCCAGAAGCAGAAAGTCTATAGGGATTATTCAATAAGAGCCAAACTTGCCACCAAATTTCACCGCACAGCGCAATTTTGTGGCAGTTCGGCTATTCAGAAAGCTGGCAAATCACCAAATTTTGGCAAATTGCCAGCGAAATACGATGCAATTCAGTGACCATCGGCGGCAGTAAAATTGTCCCATTGGGATGTAATAGTTAATCTATTCAGAGAATGTTGAACGGTACCGAGGAGTTGTCGAATAGTGATGGACTGAACGTTGCCGGGTTCGGTTTGCATTCGAACATCGGAAAAAGTTTGAACGCGAACTCGAACACAATGTGAACACAATGCAAGTCAATGGGGCTCAAAAGTTTGAAAATGAAGGTCCCCTCCAAGAGGGCATATAGGCAAGATATTGGCCATAAAAGGTGTATGGGGGTCCGGGTACAGCCCTGGGGGACAGGAAACAATGAAAAAAAAGTAAATTTTTTTTAACCCTTTCACTGCTGAGTGCTGAGCCATTTCACCGCTGTGCACTGAGCTCATTTTTACCGGTTTTGCTCATGTTTAAACGCGATTTGAAGCCATGGGAAATGTTTGATCAACAAGGAGTGGTAAATATTTGACCAACAAGGGGCCACATTACATTCTTGTTGCTAACGGTAGCGCTCACTTGCGTGAGCACTAACGTTAGCTGCGGTATCTACCGCATATTACAATCCAAACGCAAATGGGTGAAGTAACCCGTTTGCGTTTGGTACCTTCTGCTTTTCAGCGCGAGGTTACTGTACTTTGTGCTCCCTATACTTAACATGGGGAGCGCAAAATGTTAATCACCGTTAGGATTTCAAAGTCCTGACGCTAATTAACGTCTGGCTGTGGTTATCAAAAAGCTAACCACAGCCTGGACATGGTGTTAACGGATTCCGCTTCTGCTGGGAAATGTTTGAGCAACAATGAGTGGGAAATGTTTATGAATCCCATAGGCTTCAATGTTAAAAATATTCCAGTTTTAATTCAATATCTAATAAACCGTTTATTATTATATTCTGCAGTAAAAAGTCTCTTTATTTTTAGAATTTTTTTTAGTATCTTTTAACCTCCCTGGCGGTCTAATTTTTTCAAAATTTTGTGTCTAAAAGCGTATCATTTTTTTTTTAAAGGAAACGTGTTTTTGTACATAGTTAGCCTGTAATAATTAGGAATCACGCACTGAAATCCATGCAATCAAGAGTTCTTACTGGTAAAATCCTTTATAAATTAATTAATTAATTAATTTAAAAAAAATAGTAAATACACGGAGTCCGATAAAGTTTGAAACACGAAATAATAATTTATTATCCCAAAAATAATTATCCAAAATAATGCAAATAAATGATATTCAATAAAATACAACAAAAAACACTGAAATCTGTCTGAGAACAAGGGTGAGATGATGTATGGTCTATTTCTTATCCTGTACTGCCACCTAGTGGCCGTTCATAAACATTTCCTTTTGTATTCAGTGAGTTTTGTGAATGAAATTTGCTGCGGTCCAGCCCCTCTGCATCATGTGACTCGCAGGGAGCCATCCAGGAAGCAGCTCGCTGCGATCACATTGCGGACAGCGAGGGAGCCAGGAGGAGGTGAGTAAACATCCAGCCCGAGTGTGGCTCGGGGTTACCGTTCGCAGTAGCGAAATTTAACCCCGAGTCACACTCGGGAATACCGCCAGGGAGGTTAAGCATTTTTTTAAAAAATTTTTGAAAACTTATTTTTTCGCAAACATTGCAAAAAGTTTGAACTTCGCAAACTTTCGAACAGCTGATGTTCGAGTCGAACTTTGAACCGATTCGAACCGGCAGCCCATCCCTATTGTCGAAATGCCAAGATTTTCAGTGCTTCAGTTTGACAGGTTTTAGGCTAGGGTCAGACTAGCGCAGTTTTAACGTGCGTTTAGCCGCACGAAATCACGGCCGTACTAGCAGCAAATGACGTCCAATGCCGGGGAACATACGATGAACGGCCGCACGAAAGTTCGTCCGCGCAACGCAAGTGGCCAACGAACGCATTTTTTCGAGAACGTCAAACCGCTACTACTGACGTACAGAGTGCGCTGCGGCCGCATAGCGGCGTGTTTGCGTGATTGGGAGACGTCAGACGCTGCACACGTCCGGCCAACATAACGTCCAGACGCAAAAGGTTTTTATTGACGATCCGTACAAAATCACGGACGAAAAGGTGCATCGTATGACCGCTATTGCGTATTCCGGGAAAAAATACGTACGTTCGTTCGACCGCACTTTTTCACGGACAACGTGAAAAATGCGTTCGTCTGACCCTAGCCTTAGGCTGCTGTCAGACGAGCGTAGTGTTCACGTCCGTGATTGCGCCTAAAAGTACGTCCGTGATAGCATGAAAGAAAGTCCATTGGAGCCTGACACACGAAGTACGTCCGCACTGAACTGCGGACGCATGACGGACGCTGCAAACGGACGCAGGTTAGGCAAGAACGTAATACTACTAGAACGGACGTGCGGAGTGCGCCACGTCCACAACGTCTGCATAGCTTTGTGTGTGAGTGATGGAGCATGGTCAGACGGACTGCATTTATACGTCCAGCATTTTTGACGGACAGAATGTTTTTTCATTGTAATTTATTTTTCCCTCCTACATCTGTCAAAAATAACTTCAGTGAAAAAACGGACTGTGTGACCACTACTGCGTCATCCGTACTGACGATGTCCGTACTGCACGGACGTACAGTCTGTAGAAATCACGCTCGTCTGACCCTAGCCTAAAAGGCGTATCCCATAGGTCTCAATGAAAAAAAAAATTACCGTTTTTAGAATTTTTTTACTCAACTGTTTATTCTTCTCATTTGCAGCAATTTAGTAATTTTTCTGGATTTTTTTGGCAAAATGTTTGTTGCACATTTTTTACTATTCAAAAGGACCTTTTCTATTTTCATGCATTTGTACTGTTTTAAACGAGTTTTAAAAATTGCCTTTTTTTTATATATTCTTTATCTCTCCAGTTCAGCTTTTTTCGGTGGATCATCAGCTGCGTTTGGAAGGCTGATCGACAGATCCCGTTCTGTGCACTTTGGGGACCCTGCGATGAATGCTGAATTAGAGACACTTCCGGTCTCTAAATCCAGCCTCCATGTGTATCCACGTTCTTCCCCTGCAGCTCCAAAGTCGCTACCAGCGCGAATTTGTCAGCTATGGGAGAGACATCGGGGATCCCTCTAGCGTCCTATGGCCTGTTTCTGTGTGTGGGCGTCAACCAGCGGAATGACATGCAACCTGTTTCGCCCCACCCCTGGAGGCTTCGATTCAGCTTTTTGGGACTTTTTACATATTTATTTTTTTCACACAAAGGTTTGTGCAGGCGGGGGTTCTTTGCAGCACCTTGCAGAATCCATCCATACAAGTACCTATACTCAATGTAAAATGGGCGATATATCAGGGCTACAAAGTGCGAGCTTAAGTGCCAGTGAATTAACCCCTTCACTACCAATATCGAGATATCTCAATATGCTGACCTGCAGCCCAAAAGCAAATTAAATTCATTTTCTGCAAATTCATTTCATTTGCTTTTGGGCTGCAGAAGGTGCCCCCAAAGTTTTAGCCCTCTGGGCATATTGTCCAAAAAGCTAAAACTGTAAAATCAGCTGCTGAAAGCTCTGAAATATCTGGCTCCAGCAGCCGATGCAGGGAGAAATAGAAGAAAATAGACCAGCTGTAACTCTATTTGGCAGTAGATGGTGCCATCTACTGGCCAAATATGTTATTTACAGTAAGAAATTCAATGGGTATCAGCACAAATATTTCTTACTTTATGATTAATTAAAAATGATTTTACAAAAATAACACTGGTTTCTGACAATTTTTTGGGGAAAATCACTTGGTAGTGAAGGGGTTTATAGAACTTTTTTTTAAATTTCTTGAAATGCAATATTTAGTGAATCCAGCCCATATACTCCAATTTAAGAAAACCCAAATAATATTTGAATGCATTAGGTCATGATTAATGAGCGGCTACGTGACATAAGCCACTGAGATACATTTTAGAAGCACTTAAAAAATAAAAAGCCTTAGGAATGTAAACAACCCATATGTCTGTCAAGGCTGTCATTTTGTTAAAGCTTGTAACAGTAAGGAAATGTAATTTGCCAAGAAGCTTCTACTGCCTCTAAGCAGACTTTTCTCAATGTTCTCTATCTAAATTACACAATCTGAAGCCTGGAGGCTCATACATAATATTTCGGAACGTCTATTCAATACTCATAATTGATTCATATTTCATCACGATCTGCGATCATGTGCACAACCCAAATGATCTAACATATTAACATTTTCGGAATTGTTGGAGGTTACAATTAAACCTACCACTTGCAGGCGTTTTAATCCTGATCCTTTTTGTGTTTTTCTCAGAATGAAGATTTACTGTTAGAATTGTCGTGCAGTTTTTTGTCGTGCAGTGGACATTTTTACTACTTTTTGCAACTTTTAGGCTAGTGTCAGACAAGCATCTTTGGAGAGCGGAAGGAACGTCCGTGAGAGTGGACGTTCCTTCCACTCGACGTCCGTCTGGCCACCTCGCTGAGTGCATTCAGTACACTCAGCGCTGCAAGGCTCGATCCTCCTATGCAGCTCCGTCAACGTCCATCCTAGCGATTTGCCAGAGAGGCTTGGATAACAGACACTTGTTGCGCACGCATTTCGTCAAAACACTGCAACGGTCGCCGGTAAGCACGTTAGTACAGGCGCACATAACACGCTCTTCTGACGCCGGCCTAATTAGTTTTATACTTTATTTTAGAATAAAATAAAATATAACATTTATGAAAAACAACAAAATAGGAGGAAACACATTTTCTCTTTGGCAAGAATCCTTTGAAACTATGTAATTTACAAATAATATTGTCCCAGAAATGACTAAATGTACAAAATATTCTGTTTTCAAGAATTCAGATGTCATGACCCACACTCTAACACCCTGCCAGCCCCATTCCTGTGCTGCACATCCATGGACCAGGTGCTCAAAATCACTATGCCCTGAGGCATGTTCAGATCCTCAGCAGCTGCAAGTGCTAAGTTAACAATTTGGCACTGAACGCTTTGCTGCAGCTCAGCACTCAGCACTGCTAATTTAGCACTTGCAGCCAAGTCGAGAGGTGCTGCAGAGTAGCTGAGTGTGATGTGGGAAAGAATGGCCGCCTCCACGGAGCAAATAATCCAATAAGGAAATGTTCAGTTTGAAGTTTTGGTGTACCAAAACAGCAAATATTTATTGGAACATGGTAAACATTAACACTAAAGTGGTAATAAAATGGACAAAGTGGATTTTGCAGAAACAGCACCTTTCATTAAGCAATCCTCTGCCCTTTTGCTTCCATATTCACAACCAAAGCGTTCAGTGAGATGGCTGCAGCAAGCTGAACTGTGCAATGTAGCAACTTAGCAGCTGCTGAGGAACTGAACAGGCCTCTGGTATTCCTGTCTCAGTAAACACACTGACCACATGACTGATTAACCCTGGCTGCTTCAAAATAAAGGGACACGCCCATATGTAGCCAGTAGCTCATCATTTAAGC
Organism: Leptobrachium leishanense; assembly: GCA_009667805.1. Lineage (NCBI taxonomy): Eukaryota > Metazoa > Chordata > Amphibia > Anura > Megophryidae > Leptobrachium > Leptobrachium leishanense. Next base: position 126,678,481 of record CM019066.1, read on the forward strand.
TTATGATCTGATGAGGACAAGACCTATGTGGTATTTCTCCTGTGAATTACCATGTATCTTTCAAGATCCTCACCATCCTTGTGTTCCCGGATTCCTGTGTTTGGTCAGTGTATAAACTACATCTCCCACTATCCCCACCAGTGTCTCAAGTCCACCATTTGAGTTCTGCTCCACCCATGCCTGTATATTCCTATGTTACACCATACATTGGTCTCATATCCCCCACCCCAGTGCCAATCCAGTACCAACCCTGACTAGAGAACACTTCTCATAATAAATAAAATAATCTAGATTTATAAATCTACAACTGGACATGATTAGCTTTATATTCTAGCCAAATTCCTATTCCTCTGATACCAAAAAATGACCTGGAGTGCTTCTGAAATAATGAGTCGCACATAGGGGTGCCAGATCGGCCATGTTTTCTCGGACACACATAATTTATTCATGCTGTGGGGCACTGCATGGAAAATGCCACCCTGCAGTATGTATAATCCATATGATGCAGGCAAGAAATCAAAAGAGAATCCCAGGTGACCTGCCTTGATTTCTTTTCTGTAGCAGCTGAATTATACATTTAACAGGGCAGCACTTTTCCCTGTGCTACCCTCTGCATGAAATAGTAATGTGTGTCCAGGAAATCATGGCTGATCTGGCAACTCTAGTCACACAGCAGGAGGGAGATGTCTGTAGATTCTGCATTTTTTTTTTTTTAATTCTTTATTTAGAGAATTATAAAACAAGTCTCATGAAATCAAACAAGGTACGACCACACAGGGCCAGCAAACGTATATCAAAAAAGATAACCTTACAGTATGTAATAATATGCATAGAAATTATGGAAACAGCGTAAGTAAGGTCATATTCAAGTAGCAAAAGGTCCTCCGGCGAGAAAAAATTAAAAGAGTGGGGGGGGGGGGATTAAGAGGAAGGCTTAAGACCTCTGCATTTAAGAAAACGGTCCGCGAAACTAGATTCTGCATTTTAATATGAATAATTCACTAAAATCAAGAAATAAAATATGGATTTAAATTGGGGAAATTCCTGTGTTAAAATGAAAAACTAATATACAGGTTGAGCCCTTGTGTCCAGTATGCTAGGGACCCTGTTTTCAGAGTATTTCGAACTTCGGAATTCCAGATCACAGTTGCTCAACCTGTATGTAAATTTAAAAAAAAGATCACAAGATTGCCCCTTTTTTAAGAACTACAGTCGCTATTGTGCATTTACAAAATAAAACCTAGAAAATGTATTAAAATCAGTACCCATTATAGGAATGTATGTGTGTGTTCACTTAAATGCATTCATTATAAGTCACTACATCAGAGACATCAGAGAAAAGGGGATAGAATTCCATTAGGTCTATAGTAACTCATTTTATGTTTATGCTCTCTTGCTTTTAATATCACTGTATACTGTGCATGTACTTAGAGTATGGTTGCCAGATCGGCCATGTTTTCCTGGACACATATTACTATTTCATACAGAGGGGAGCAAAGGGAAATGTGCTGCCCTGCAACATGTAAAAAGACCGTTCACCTTGGATTTTTTAACCTGCAGCATATGGATTCTACATACTGCAGGGTGGCATTTTTCACGCGCTCGCCCATCAGTATGAGTAAATTATGTGTCTAGGAAAACATGGCCGATCTGGCAATCCTTAGAGCTGTTAGAACTCATATTGTACTTCTTTTCTTCACCCCAAAGTGTTGGATTGTTATATAGCTCTACTTTAAATGCCAGAAGCTTTGATTTCCATTCCTAACAATCATGTTACCTTTGTGCTGACATTGGACATTGTCCATATAGCTATTTATTTTAATAGAGCTCAAACAACTAAACTACGCTTTAAAATTGGCAGCTGGTCCTGGCGTACCTTGGAGCTGTAGTTTTCCATCTACAGTATAGGCCTTCTATTAAGCTGTATTCCTACACTTGCCCTCTAATCTCTTATATGAATGTACAGAGCATGATATCAACTCTAAGGCTGGGGTCAGACGAGCGTTTTGAAGAGTGAAAGGAACGTCCGTGAGTTTGGACGTTCCTTTCACTCGATGCCCGTCTGATCGCCTCAGTGAGTGCAGTTAGTATGTTCAGCGCTGCAAGGCTCGGAGGATCACGCTTTGCAGCCCTGTCAACGCGCGTCCTAGCGCTTTGATGGGGAGGTTTGCTGCACGGCCGTTGTTGCGTGCGCAATTCGTGCATGTGCAACAGCGTGTGGCCGGTCCCGGTAGGTATGTCAGTGCAGCCGCACCTAGTGTGCTCGTCTGACACCGGCCTAGAGACAACCTTAGCGATCAAATTCCACCCAGCATTGCAAGGGACTATCCCTCAAATTCACGCCACTTGAATGAAGATCGCAGACATTGTAAACAACAGGCCCATTTGTTCTACTTTGCTCACAATTCTATAAAATAGCTTTACAACCACTCATAAGTCAATACAGGAAGCATTATTTTACTGAGAGGGTGGTGGATACATGGAACAGTCTTCCAGTTGAAGTGGTAGAGGCCAAAACAGTAATTGAATTTAAGCAAGCATGGGATAGGCATAAGGCTATCCTAAACAAAAGATAAATCCAGGTAAAGTATCCATGTAATTGGGCAGACTAGATGGGCCGAAAGGTTCTTATCTGCCGACATTTTTCTATGTTTATATGTTTCTATTGTCAACCACTCTCATTTCATTCTTGGACCCATTTCTCATTCGTCAAGCACTGTATCATCGTTCTTCTGCTGTCAAACGTTTGTTAATTTGGTTTATTTTTACCTACCCATTTTACAGAGCTATGGAATTTGTTGATGCTTTATAAATCACTGTACTATATACAGAAATATTTGCATATACAAAAATAAACCCCACCATTTCCCATTTCTGATAATTTTCTCTTTAATAGTTGCTGTTCTTCTTCAGTTAATTCTTTCCTTTTTCATTACTATACCTGTTGTTTAATATTTTTCCTATATTACCAATCAATAACACTTTGACATCTCCAACTGAAGTCAGTTTTTGACTTAATATCAGTTCTGAAGGGAAACAAAGAGTGTAACTTTAAGAACAATACATTTACTGCTATGAAATGGTGCTCACATTATTACCAGTTGTAATTCATTTCTTAAGCCTTAGGAGATTGCTCTGCTATGAAATGTTATGGGAGGAAAATACTGGTTAGTGTGAATGCGCTGAAGTAGAAACGGTGTCTCTTTGGATCTATCATTATGTGTGAGTAAAAAAAGAACTAAAAGCAAAACTAGTGTCAGGATAAAATGTTGGTTTATATTTTCTGTGTCTGAGGCTCCACGTTCACTGTAAAATGGCCATAACCCTCTTATATGCACTGTCCATATCTTGCTGATTTTATTAAATTGTTTTTCTTTTCGTATCTTTCAAATTAAAGTTTGTTTAGCCACTTTCTTCCCACTTTATTACTTTTGAGAGGATTGTTTTTGTGGATTAAGTAGATGAACACTTAACCCCTTCACTACAGATATCACGATATCTCGGGCTTCAAAAGGCACGATCTAGTGCCCCGATATCGAGATATCTGTTTGCTGATATGTTGCCCAAAAGCAACTGAAATTAGTTTACTGCAAACAAATTTCGTTAGCTTTTGGGCTGCAGAAGGTGCCCTCAAAGAGCTAAAACTGTAAAATCGGCAGCTGAAAGCTTTGAAATATCAGGCTTTCAGAAGCTGTCAGCAGCCAATGCAGGGAGAAATAGAATAAAGTAGACGTGCTGTTAAAACCTCTAACACAATTTGGCAGTGGATGGTGCCATCTTCTGGCCAAATAGGTTAATTACAGTAATATGTATTACTGTATATAATTTCTTAAAAATAATTTTTCAAAACACTGGTTTCTGACTTTTTTTGGAAAATTACTTGGTAGTGAAGGGGTTAATCGACAAAATAGTCCAACTTTCTAAAGGTGTAATGAAAGATTAGAATATATTTTATACATTTATTTGGCCCAGAATTTGTAATTTTCTTGCAACTGGCCACCAAATTCACATCTTGAATGAAACATAGAAACATAGAAAAATGTCGGCAGATAAGAACCTTTCGGCCCATCTAGTCTGCCCAATTACATGGATACTTTACCTGGATTTATCTTTTGTTTAGGATAGCCTTATGCCTATCCCATGCTTGCTTAAATTCAATTACTGTTTTGGCCTCTACCACTTCAACTGGAAGACTGTTCCATGTATCCACCACCCTCTCAGTAAAATAATGCTTTCTGATGTTACTTTTAAACCTTTGCCCCTCTAATCGAAGACTATGTCCTCTTGTTTTGCTACTTTGTTTCCTTTTAAATATACTCCCTTCCTCTACCTTGTGGATTCCCTTTACTTATTTATTTAAATGTTTCTATCATATCTCCTCTGTCTCGTCTTTTTTCCAAGCTGTACATGTTAAGATCATTAAGCCTTTCCTGGTAACTTTTCTCCTTCAAGCCATACACCATTTTAGTAGCCCTTCTCTGAACTCTCTCTAAGATGTCTATATCCTTCTGGAGATACGGTCTCCAGTACTGCACACAGTACTCCAAGTGAGGTCTCACCAGTGCTCTGTACAGTGGCATGAGCACTTCCCTTTTCCTACTGCTAATACCTCTCCCTACACAACCAAGTATTCTGCTAGCATTTCCTGCTGCTCTATTACATTGACTACTTACCCTTAGATCCTCTGAAATAATAACCCCTAAATCCCAACCCTCAGATGTTGAGGTTAGGACTGTATCAAGTATTAGGTTAGGACTTCACAGGTGGAATACAAATAGTTTAAGCTATGGATCATGTGATGTGTACATAGTTTTAAATTTACAGTAGAAGATTTTCACTCATAATTCATTTCTATGACTACAAGAAAGTTATGCACAGGCACACAGGTAACTTATACATATACAAGTAACTCAATTACTTATTAGTGTTTTACAAGGAAGGGTGAATCTTGATATTCATGTTTCAATCAAGTCCTGGTGTGCTCATACAGTGGAATTGCAAACTAGAAACTGGACACACACTGTGTATATAGACTCTGTTTTTACCTTTACTTGAACAAAACCGACATAAGTCCATGGAAAGGGACACCGTTCTATCCTAGAATTCATCAGACATGACCATTGATGTTATAAATTGAAACTGTGAGCACAACTCAACAATGCAGTTTCAGAAAGAAATATCAAATAAGATTTTTTTTCCTTAATTTATAGATTTGAAGGCAGCTTCTGCAACATGTATCTTGCCTATAGGGGGTCTTGTCAACCACCTGTGTGAATCCTACGTTCAATCTAAGACTTACATTACACTCTCAATGGGAAACATTCTCCATCTATAGATCAAACAGTCATGGTAATGTTTCAGTGTCACTTATCACTAAGTCTATCAGTGCTTTGAGAGTAGATTCTTCCAGTGAAATGGCTCTAATGTATTTTAGGTGATTTATTTTCAAGTATGAAATGTACACACTGAAGAATCTAGAACATATTCCAGTGATCTGTGGTACAAACAATATCTAAAGGACAGAGGTGGTGTCAGGTATCTAACAGGGGCTCACTAAGAAAACCTGTGATCGAACTGGCTCCGGTATGGCCTGAACTCTTCATCAGCCCCTACACAGTGACAGCACCAGTTTATATTCCAGGCCAGATCTTAACTCCACCCTGATCAGCAGTAGCCACAGGTGCTGTGTGTGGTTCTTATGGGAAGCTTAGTTCAGTCCTTGCTTCTGCATTGACTAAATTGACTGAAGCCTGTTTGCCTGATTGCTGATGGCTACCTATGCCTGTACCATCCTGCTCTCTCCCACCTGCACCTACCAGCATCTCCCTCCACCCCCATCCCTCTCCTTCTCCTCCTTCGAGACACACTGCATCCGCCTGTTCTCTCCTCTGGCCCTCAGGGTGGCAGTCATCTACCGCCCACCGGGACCAACCTCCCAGTTCTTTGACCACTTTGCTACCTGGTTTTCTCACTTCCTGTCTTTTAATCTTCCATGCCTAGTTCTCGGGGACTTCAACATTCCCATTGATGATCCTTCCGCCCCTGCTGCCTCCAAACTTCTTTCACTCACGTCCTCCCTTGGACTCACACAATCCTCCCTCCTCCCTACCCACCGCGATGGTCACGCTATTGACCTTGTCTTTTCCAACCTCTGCTCCATTTCTGAGTTCAACTGTCGCCCTTTCCCCATCTCTGACCACCACCTTCTCTCTTTCAACCTATCTGGACTTCCTAAACACCCTGCTCCCCCACCCCGCACACACACTTGCAGAAATCTACATGCTGTGGACCCCCATCAATTCTCCAACCTACTTCACCACCTCCCTCATACCTCATCCTTCACCTGCCCTGATGCTGCCACTAATCACTACAACACTACACTTATCTCTGCTCTAGACACTCTTGCTCCTGTTCGACTCTGTAAGGCCCCACGCCGCCAGCTTCAGCCCTGGCACACCCTCCAGACTCGCTACCTGCAAAGATGCTCCCGCACTGCAGAGCATGCCTGGAGGAAATCCCGCTCTGAAGCTGATTTTGTTCACTTCAAGTTTATTCTCTGGTCATACACCTCTGCCCTCCACTTGGCCAAACAATCCTTCTTCTCATCTCTTATATCTACGCTGTCCTCCAACCCTAAACGGCTCTGGTCCACCTTCAACACCCTCCTCTACCCACCTGCACCTCCCCCCACAGCTGCCTTCAGCGCTCAAGACCTGGCAGACTACTTCCTCAGTAAAACTTTAACTATCAGAAGCAACATCCCAACACAAGATAGTTATCTGCCACCTCCACTCCCACAGGTCCCCTCTGCCACCCTCTGCCGCTTCCTCCCAGCCACGGAGGAGGAAGTCAATTCCTTATTGTCCTCCTCACATCTCACCACGTGCCCGCTCGACCCCATTCCCTCACATCTAATTCCTCCCCTCTCCTGCTTTCTCACCCCTGCTCTCACACACATCTTCAACCTATCTAGATAGATTGGGGGACTGGGCACTTAAATGGCAGATGAAATTTAATGTAGATAAATGCAAAGTTATGCACTTTGGAGTGAAGAACACACAAGTAATTTATACCCTAAATGGTACGGAGTGAGGGAAATCCAAGCAGGAGAAGGATTTGGGAATAATCATAGACTTCAAACTAAGTAACAATGTGCAATGTCAAACAGCAGCCGCCAAGGCAAGCAAAGTATTGGCATGCATTAAAAGGGGAGTTCACTCACGGGATGAAAACATAATTTTGCCTCTGTATAAATCAATGGTCAGGCCGCACCTTGAATATGCCGTGCAATTTTGGGCACTGGTCTTAAAAAAAGATAGCGTTAGAAAAAGTGCAGAGACGGGCAACTAAATTAATAAGGGGAATGGAAGGGTTAAGTTATGAGGCAAGATTAACAAGCTTAAACCTGTTTAGTTTAGAGAAACGGCGCCTTAGAGGGGATCTGATAACCTTATATAAATATATACGGGGCCATTATCAACCATTGTCTGATAACCTATTCATTAACAGGACTATACATAGGACAAGGGGTCATCCATTTAGACTGGAAGAAAGAAAATTTAGCTTAAAGCATAGGAAGGGTTATTTTACGGTGAGAACAATAAAGCTGTGGAATTCTCTGCCTGTTGAGGTGGTTGGGTCAGAGTCTGTACAGACTTTTAAAAAACGACTAGATGACTTCCTGCAGACACAGAATATTAAGGGTTATAATATTTAATATGTGGGTAAAAGCTTCTTGATCCAAGGAGAAATCTGACTGCCATTCTGGGGTCAAGAAGGATTTTTTTCCCAGTATGTTGCATATTGGCAAGCATTTCAGACTGGGTTTTTTGCCTTCTTTTGGATCAACAGCAGTAGGTTATGTGGGAGAGGCTGAACCCGATGGACGCATGTCTTTTTTCAGCCTATATAACTATGTAACTATGTAACTATATCTCTCTCCACTGGCTCCTTTCCATCCGCCTTCAAACACGCGCTAGTTACCCCTTTACTATAGAAACCATCCCTCGATCCCAACTCTCCATCCAACTACCGCCCTGTATCCCTGCTTCCCTTTACCTCTAAGCTCTTAGAAAAACTAGTTTTCAGCCGCCTCTCCCTCTTCCTGTCCTCCAATTCCCTACTTGACCCCCTGCAATCTGGCTTCCGTCCCCTACACTCAACTTAAACTGCCCTCACCAAAGTCACCAACGACCTCCTAACTGCTAAAAAACACGGCCACTACTCTATTCTCATCCTGGTTGACCTCTCGGCTGCTTTTGACACTGTTGACCACCCCCTCCTTCTACAAACCCTCAACTCTCTGGGTCTCGGTGACACTGCACTTGCTTGGGTTGACTCCTATTTATCCAACAGGTCCTTCTGTGTGTCCTTTGCTGGTAACTCCTCCTCTTCATTGCCTCTATCTGTTGGTGTACCTCAAGGCTCTGTCCTTGGTCCTCTGCTCTTTTCCATCTACACCTCCTCCCTGGGCAAAATCATCAACAGCTTTGGCTTTAATTACCACCTCTACGCTGATGACACTCAGATCTACCTCTCTCCCCCTGTCCTTTCAAAAGTCAGTGACTGTTTATCTGGCATCTCCTCCTGGATGGCCTCCCACCACCTAAAGATCAACATGTCAAAGACTGAACTCCTACTTATTCCTCCCTCCAATGCCTCCCCACCTCCTGACTTCTCTATCACGGTGGAGGGTATCACCATCTCCCCATCAAACCAAGTGCGCTGTCTTGGAGTTACACTTGACTCTGCTCTTTCCTTCATCCCCACATCAAGTCTCTTTCCTCCTCCTGCCGATACCAACTGCGTAATATTTCCAGAATTCGGCCATTTCTTACCGCTGTCACCACAAAACAACTCATACACGCCCTGGTAATCTCCCGACTCGACTATTGCAATAATCTCTTATCTGGCCTCCCTCTGTCCCGCCTCTCCCCCCTACAATCCATCCTGAACGCCTCCGCTAGGCTAATTCACCTCACCCACCGCTCTGTCTCTGCCGCTCCCCTCTGCGAGTCCCTTCACTGGCCGGCTCCCCATGTACTGCAGAATTAAGTTCAAAATCCTTATCCTTACCTACAAAACCCTCACTAACTCAGCTCCCCACTACCTGTCCTCACTAATCACCAAATACACCCCAGCCCGCTCCCTAAGGTCAAACAGTGACCTGCGCCTAGCTTCTCCCCGCATCACCTCTTCCCATGATAGACTGCAGGATTTCTCACGCGCAGCCCCCACTCTCTGGAACGCTCTCCCTCGTACTGTCAGATTTTCCCCTAACTTCTCTTCCTTCAAACGCTCCCTTAAAACGTTCCTATTTAGGGAAGCCTACCACCCAACTCACTGACGCAACCATCAATCACTCTCACCTTACAGTCCTCTCCTCCTGTTTCCAACCCCAACCCTCCCAGATTGTGAGTTCCTACGGGAATAGGGCCCTCATCTCCTCCTGTACTGTTTGTCAAATGTTGTTCAATGGATTGTAACCCTGTCTATACTGTGCCTATTGTACAGCGCTGCGGAATATGCTGGTGCTTTATAAATAAAGAATAATAATAATACCATGATTCCTGTCTGCCAGTCTTTCAACCTGCCAACCTTGCCAGTGTTCCTGCCCATCAACTGTGCCTGTATTCCTGCCAGCAGTCATGCACATATTCCTGCCTGCCAGTCTTGTCATTTTCCACCTTGGCAGCCTTGCTAGTGTTCCTGCCTCTAGTTCGATTTATCTTTGGTATCTACCTCTTGCTTTTATTGGTGTCTGTTTGCTTTTTGTTGGTGCCAGCTCCTTTCCTGTCTTGCCTCGCTGTCTACTCTTTTTGTGTTCCAGTCAGCCTCCTTCGTGCCTCACCTATCTATCCCCCTTGGCTTACTTTCCTTCCTTGCGCCAGCACACTCTTATTTACCTGGTCCCTCTGTTACTTTGTCTAATAAAACCTATACACATTACCCTAGAACCTGTCTGCTCACCTGCACGTCACTGCTACCTGGGCTCTGCCTGCAAAACCCCGTTCATCTCCTGACAAGTGGCACTATGAAAAATAGCAGATGATCTATTATGGTGCTGTGACCAAATATACCAGCACCAAAATACTGGATAGATTAATACAACAGACATCTGTTGTTATGCCCCACTTTTGTGCTGACTCTACCACAAAGCAAAAAAGTGGGAAAGATACGCCAAGCCACTTGTAGGCTCAAGTTCACTTGAGAATATACTGTATACAGCTACAAATGTTGTAGCCTTTTACATACCGGTCTATACTACCTGTACATCTTATTTTGAGGATTCATGAAGACTTTTAAACTCGCACACTTCTCCTCTTCGAAGCTGATGGACAGGACAGCTGATTAATAGTCTAAATGGCATCTTTCAAAGGTTTCTGAGAGGACCCAGTACGTGTGAATGAGACCATTGTACACTATATATGTATTATTGATTAATAGCACTATATTTTTAAAGATCCCTTTTGGCGTGACTTAGCCTTGTTGAAATTTCTATGAACGGTCAGTGATCTATATGGCACTGGACATACCACACAAATACACTCCTACATTCACATATCACCATCTTCCAAGGCAGCTGTTTGAGTTAATCTAATACATTTTAATTACTAACGTCCCCATTTTTACCATATCAAGACATGCCTTATATTTCAAATTTTAATATAATTTCACTAACTCTACATCCACCTTTTGATTATGGAATTTTTAAAATTATTATATGGATAAAGAAAAATAAACATTTGGTAGTGAAGAACAAACAGACACGGTCTGGGGGGCAAAACTTAGCTTCCCGGTCTGTCTATACACATGGTACAGGGGATATCACCAGGATAGATTTCTAAACTATAGAAATGAATTAAAGATCCTTACTTAAATATTAATGTTTATTCTTTGCGGTTTGTTTGTTTTTTCTTACCTTTATAACTACTCTACATACCATTTATAAAACAATGGTGTGGGGTTTAGTATAGTAAGCACAAAAGGCATCTCTCAATAGTTAATGTATTAAAAAATGGATACCTGGAGGGGAAGAAGTCATGACTTTAAAGGATAAGAAGAGGTTGCAGATAATTTACAACAGATTTACTAGCCTTGCACATACTGATGAGGTCCAAAACCCAACACAATTGTTTGCTGTAAATCCAAAAGCAATTTAATACAGTATGTGTTGATGTCTACCAATAATTTCTAAATTGGTTGTGGATAAATTGTAGACCTTGATATTGTTTTGGCAATGATATGTAAATTCAATGATATACCTTTCATCTGCATAATAGATGTAGTTAGACTTTTTATTGAATCTAGCCTATTCAAAGCATAGGTTTTTGTTTTTTTTACCTTTTCTTATGAAACTTGGTCATGTTTTAAAGAGTCAAACTTCTAAACAGTTTAGGTAATGCAAGGAAAGTGAAATATGCATTTTCTATTGGTTGCTGTTACAGATTGAAATCTGTGTTATTTCATTTCAAAGTATTTAGGCTAGGGTCAAACGAAAGCATTTTTACACGCGAACGTAAAAAAGTGCGTCCGAACGAATTGACGTATTTTTTCACGGAGTGCGCGAAAACGGTCATACGATGCGCATTTTTCGTGCGTGATTTTTTCAGATCGTCAATAAAACTCTTTTTGCGTCTGGACGTTATGTAGGCTGGACATTAGCAGTGTCTGACGTCTCCTAATCACGCACACACGCCGCTATGCCGCAGCTGCGCACTCTGTACGTCAGTACTAGCGGTTCGGCGTTCTCGAAAAAATGCGTTCGTTTTCCACTTGCGTTGCGCGGCCGGACTTTCGTGCGACCGTACATCGTATATTGTCCGTCATTGCCCGTCATCTGCTGCTAGTGCGGCCGTAATTATGTGCGCCAGAACGCACGTTAAAAGTGCGCTGGTCTGACCCCAGCCTAAGTCTACCATGTCTAAATCACTGTTGTCATCCCTAGAGATGGAACGGGAAAGAGAATTCTAGCTGCATGAAATCAGGGTGCATTTTGATGTGTGATTGCATGTAGGATGCCACCTTAACAGCCATAAAGAGGTTTTGTTCCACACAGCACAAGAAAGTGTTGTTGAGAAGAAGTGATAAAAATGGCACATCACATTAAGTTGGGGGGGGGGATGCTGCAAGCTAGCTGTACCAATTTGAATGGAGACATGGAAATCCAAGTTAGAGGAACATTTTTTCAATTTTGTTTAGTAACATATTAATAGTTGTAATAAAATTGAATTTTTCAATGCATGTGGAGAAAATGAAGAGAAACGTGTGGAATAAGGATGGAAATAAATTACTTGTGTATTAAAATACCTATTAGAATCAAAGGATTACGGTATACCTCAGCTAGTCCCATACACGATTACAAACACACAGTAGCACTTGGAAATTTATTTACTTGAGTAAGTCAAAGAGCACATAAATTTCAGTGCCCTTTCATTTGGCGCACTTCAGTGAGCTCAATTCGCTCTGTTGAGTTCAATGCTCAATTCAGCATTCACAAAAGGGTCCCCAAAGTATGCCGAATCGATCCACCAAACACCACCAAAAAAACACTGAACGCATCCAATAAACCGTCGAAAAAACAACAAACGCGTCCAAAATACCCCTGAACGCAGCTAACGATCCACTGAACAGACAGCCGAACATCTCCGATCAGCCACCAAACGCTGCCAAAAAAATCTGCCCACCCGCCGAACATCTCCGATCAGCCACCAAACGCTGCCAAAAAAATCTGCCCACCCGCCGAACGGGATTAAAAAAATGCAATTTTTAAAAAGCGTTTTAAACAAAAATAATGCAATAACAATAAAAAGGTCTGTAACAGAATTAAAAGAGCCATACAAAAAAAATCGCCAACAAAATCCAGGAAAATGCATAAAAATTCTAACAATAGATTAATAAAAATACTTTTTGCTGCGAATGAAAAGTATAAACGATTTTATAAACTGCAAATTTTTTTTACATTGCAAACTATAGGATTCGGCTGTTTAAACCTGTCAAATGAAAGCAACGAAAATCTGGGCATTTCGCCAACTTTTGGGGCTGTTTGGGGTTCTCTGAATAGATTAACCATTACTTCTCTATGGGGATTTCACTGCCGCAGAAATGCACCGTATTTTTCTGGCAATTCACCAATATTTGGCGAATTGACAGCTTTCTGAATAGCCGAATGGCCACGAAATTGCACCGTATGGTGAAATTCACGGTTCAGTGAAATTCTGTCACCCTGACCAAGTCAGTTCTTTGAATAACTCCTTTGTCTACTTATTGTTTGTTATGCTCTGTTTCCCTATAACAAGTTCACAATATGTACCCTACAAACCTTACTGACTCTAAACATTTATATAACAGCTCATAGTTGAATAGTAATACATCTTGAAAGAAGACTATTGTCTCCAATTTGAGCCTTCCATGCATTTTCTATTGCTCGTGAGCCAAATTAAAAAAATATACAATAAAGGTCAAAATATCCAAACCAGAAAAATCCTACAATTCCTCTCCCTTTCCAAATCTTGATCGTGATTTTCCAAAAAAACATTGTCAGGAACCAGTGTTTTTTGTAAAATAATTTTTAATTATACAGAAATAGTTATTACTGTAAATAACCTATTTGGCCAGTAGATGGCACTATCTACCACCAAATGGAGTTAGAGGTTTGAGCTACAGGTCTCTTCTTTTCCCTGCATCGGCTGCTGAAAGCCTGGTATTGCAGAGCATTCATCAGCTGATTTTACAGTTTTAGCACTTTGAGCATTATGCCCACAGGGCTAAGATGTTGGGGGCACCATTTTCAGCTAAAAAGCAAATGAAATTTGTTTGCAGCAAACAAATTGCATTTGCTTTTGGACTGCAGATCAGCAGATCAAGATATCTCTATTGGGGCACCAAATGGTACCTTTTGAAGCCCTCGGCAGTGAAGGGGTTAATATTGCTGAAGAGTTGTAAACTCTTGTGTCCGCCATCTGTTATCTTTCACAATTTCAAATGGGGTCTGCATTATTAGCATACAGATATAAATGGCCTTTGTGTCAAATACAGTAAATGTAATAAAGATTAAAAAAAAGGTGAGATATCCTACTTATGTGGATTTAGACTCCCGTGAGTTTACAATCTAAAAAGGAAAAGAGGTGCCACTCACGTGAGTTTACAATCTAAGAGTGTATAAAGAGGAGTCTGCTCTTGTGAGTTTACAATCTAAGATGGAAAAGAGGAGCCTGCTCCTGTGAGTTTACAATCTAAGAGGGAAAAGAGGAGCCTGCTCCTGTGAGTTTACAATCTAAGAGTGTAAAAAGTGGAGCCCGCTCATGTGAGCTCGCAATCTAAGAGGGAAGAGGAGCTTGCTCCAATATATAAATGCCTTTGTAATGCACTGTCACCCATCGTGGACGAGACAGCGACAGACGCATTACAAATGCATTTATATATAGAGATATTCTTGCATAGGACATTGAAAAGCAAATATGTGGACACGAATTCTGAGCTAGCAACAACATCAATAGACTGCCCTCCGGGCAGGCTTAGCAACTAGTGCAATATAAAACTAACATCTGTATGTGACATAATGTCTGTATATGGAAATCATAGTAGCATCTTGTATCTGTACTGTAAGGGGATTTACAGCAATTATAACCCCAGAATTTTATCCCTGTTCAGTAGTGACTCTAGAGCTCTACTTCTACTTGACTTGTGTACTAAAATACAACTTTTTTATTTATATATTTTTTCTTTTCAGTGTGGGTTCTCACTCCAACTCAATCACTCCTGTAACGTTTGAGAATTACATTTCTCTAGGGAAAAGCCTCAATTCTGTTTTTAACTCTTTCGCTGCTGAGCCATTTCACCCTTGTGCTGAACTCATTTTTACCGGTTTTGCGCATCATGTTTAAACGCGATTTGAAGTCATATTTTATTATACAACCCAGACAAATTATATTTCCGGCAGACTCGGAAGATTCATAATATATAATTTTTATATGTATACGTCATGTCCTGCCTGAATATTATAACAAAAAATGCAATAAAATTAGAATTTTCAATCATCTACAGTGTGTAAAGTGTTTTTTTTTTTTTTCCACATTTTATCATGCGAGCCTTTGTGGTTATATTTTCTATGGGGTGCGCTTGTTAAAAAAATTAGAAATGGGGACTCATTACATTTTTTTGGGGGGAAATTACGTGACTTTTAGCAAACGCCCCCATAGAAAAAATTGTTAGTGTAGGATCATTGTTCACATTATAATTGAAATGGGAACAATATTGCTTTACTAATAAAACAAAAAAAACTTTTAATTAAATTTTTTCATTTTTCATTTTTTTAACCCTTTCGCTGCTGAGGCTTTTCCCGCCT
Organism: Leptobrachium leishanense; assembly: GCA_009667805.1. Lineage (NCBI taxonomy): Eukaryota > Metazoa > Chordata > Amphibia > Anura > Megophryidae > Leptobrachium > Leptobrachium leishanense. The sequence goes on from CM019066.1 coordinate 126,693,827, forward strand.
CTGTGCTGAGGTCATTTTTACCAGTTTTGCTCATCATGTTTAAACGTGTTTTTAAGGCTTATTTTAGTATATGACCCAGACATATTATATATCGTTCTTTCCGTCAGACTCGGTAGATTCATAATATGTCATTATTATATGTATACGTCATGACCTGTCTGTATATTATAACAAAAAATGCAATACAATATGAATTTTCAATAATTTACAGCATGTAAAGTGTTTTTTTTTCACATTTTAACATGCGAGCAATTGCGGTTATATTTTGTATGGGGTGGGCTTGTTAAAAAAATTAGAGATGGGGTCTCGTTACATTTTTTTTTGGGGGAAAACTACACGATTTTTAACAAACGCACCGCATACAAAAATCATTAGTGCAGCATCATTGTTCACATTATAATTGAAATGGGAACAATATTGCTGCATTAACAAACCAAAAAAAAGAAAAAAAAGTGTTTATTTTTTTTTTCTAATTTTTTTTAAATATTTTTTTATTTTTATTTTATTTATTTATTTTTTTTTACAAATTTTTTTCACTTTCGTGTTTGATATCGTTGGAACGGCCATGCTCTGGCCGATCCAACAATACCAAATGTTAACCCCTAGCTGCCACGGATCGGGAGATAGGGAGTTCATTGGAACTCCCTATCTCCACCGTTGGTGGCAGTTAGGGGTTAACTCCAGGACTGGCGTCATCGTGCTATGCACGATGACGCCAGTCCTCAGGGGGAGTTCCCGGAGGCTTGGCCGACATCCAAGATGTCGGCCAGCTCCGGGAAAGGATCACGAACCAGCGCTTTTCAGCGCCGATTCACGATCCAGCTCCCCAGGGGTTAATGCCAGGTACCATTTGGAAGGGCAGGCTGTGCCCTTCCAAATGGTGCCTGGGTTAACCCCCGCAACGCCGCCGATCGGGAGGGAGAGAGGTCCGAAGGACCTCCCCCCCTCCCTTTCAGGCGCCTCCTCCGCACATGCGGGGGGGGCGCCTGAATTAGGTGTCATCGCGCTGCCGCGATGACACCTAATTTCACCGGCGGCGGTTCCGGATGCTGGGCTGACATCGAGGATGTCAGCCCGCACCGGGGGGGCCAGCGATCGGCCGGAACTCGGCTGAACGCTGACCCCAAAGTGAGGACGCGCTCAGCGCGTCCTCAGCACAGCAGCAGCCATGCGGAGGACGCGCTCAGCGCGTCCTCCGCATCGAAGTGGTTAATTTTGTTTTCATTTTTCTTACATTTTACATGGTCACGTTTGGTATCATTGGAAAGGCCATGCTCTGGTCATTCCAATGATATCAAACATTAACCCCTAGCTTCCACAGATCGGAAGATAGGGGGTTCATTGGAACCCCCTATCTCCACCATAGGTGGCAGCTAGGGGTTAACTCCTGGCCAATCGCGGCTGCAAAGGGAGGATGCGCATAGCGTGTCCTTTGCAGCCAAGTGCATATGCAGCAGGATGCGGTGAGCTCGTCCTCCTCATTGAAGGGATTAAAATACGTGTAATTTAGGTTTCATGGGTTAAATGTTGGAAGTGAAATTTTTAAACTGCCTTCAAAATCGGGTAGATTAAAATCTCCCCAGAGATAATTTCACATTCATTTTACATTATCTTTACTTTTTAAATGCCGCAGGTTTCAATTCGTGAATTTTGTTTAGGAAAATTTCAGACTCCAACGCTTTTTATTTTCACAATTTGTCTATTTGGATCTATTTGAAACTTCAGACAAATCCAAATTTTAAGTCATTGACTCAGAGGCTCCTATTTGCTTCTCTTTCTTAATATTTAATCACAGCAGTAAGAGAAAAAAGTGAACAACTGAAAAAAATCTAAAATAAGTTCCCCTTAGCCCCTCCCTCCAGTCCACAATCCCCTGCGGTCCATGTCTATATATGGGGTTGAACCAGGAAATGCGCCCTCTTTCTTACTGCTCAGCAGTAGAGATAAGTATCGCTGCATTACTCATTATACTTTTACTTGTTACAGTGTTAATATAGCGCTGGCTGGTCGGTGGTCCCGGCTATAACCTAGGGGCGGCCGCCGGCTGTTTATAAATACATGTATATTTTTATTCATTGCGCTGTGTAATTGTAATTCTTATGTGTTTTCAGCTACATTGTTTTCGCGGGCTTGTCCCCGCGCGCGCTGTGTAATTGCCGCGTTTTTCACCTCGCGCCCGCTCTACACTTCAGACTCTGCTGTGGCCACGCCCCTCGCGCCGCCCCCTTTACCTCAGACACGCAGCCATGAGTAAATGCCGCACAAAATCCAAACGCTCTCCCTCTGCATCCGACTCAGAGTCAGGGAAGGGCTATATAATGGCGGACGAATTTCAGGAGACTAGTGAGTCACTACAAAATCAACCTGAGGGTATCCCCTTATCTGAACCCCCATTGGGAACGGCTATGCAGGCCTCTATTACCGCAGCTGTACAGACAGCAGTCTCCAGCTTATCAGCCGACCTCCACCGCTCCTTAGAAGTCATCATGGCGGCTGTAAATGCACTTCCTTCAACACCTGTCCCTTCTAACCCAGATTTTATTCAGTCAGACCCTGCAAGTTCCCATTACATGGGACAAAAAGCGGTTTCTAAAACTAAACACATTGCTAGAGGGGTTGGCAACCCTGCAACACTGCCAATTTTTGAGGCCGAGTCCCCATCTCGGAAAAGAGCCCAAAATCGCAGGGCGCATATGGCGATTGCCCCAAAAAGGCAAAAATCGATTTTTGATACAACTCCCGCAGAGGAGACCACTGGGAAGGAATTGGTTTTAGCCACCCCCCGTGGCGATGATACTTATGATACCCCAGATGGCGAGGATGAAGTGGCGCTATATGCGTCTGATAATGACCAATTTGATTGGGATGAATCGGAGGAACCCCTCCTTTTTATGAAGAGGGTAACATAATATATGACCCCCACGGAGACCCTCTTTTTTGCCCTGAGGATCTCTCCCACCCTCAATCCACCGCATGGTATCCTTTACCACATGTAGAAAAATGGGTGGATGCTAACCTTAGACGGCCTTTAGACAAGGCTACTAGACAGAACATGCGGGCTGAAAGCCCACGCCCTTCCACCACAGGCAAAACCTGTGTTACCCCGGAGGTCGACCCATCCATCATAAAATTTATTACTAATCGAGGGTGGACCCCTAAAACTGGCCTAGATCATGCTTTTCGCACATGCGAAGATAAGTTATTAGATATGGCAGGTCCCTTAATTAAACTTTTTAACATCGCTGAGGAAGCTAAACTAGCTAATTCCACCCTTTCACCTACCCTTGTCCGCGATTGGGTTCAAAGGGCACTGTCGTTCTTTGGTAACGCTAACGCTGCTTTGGCCGCAGAACGACGCAAATCAATACTTTTGAAAGTTGACAATCAACTGACGGCCATAGCGGACACCGACTTAGGCAGCGCAGCACAAGGGTTTTTATTTGGGGAAGCCTATGTCAAGAGTATGGGTACATACGCCAATACCTTCAATTCATTAGAGAAAATCTCCTCATAAAAACAAGTATTTAGGGGCTGGGTTTTTGGAAGGGCCGGTAGATATAGGGGGCGCCCTACCGGCCGTCAAGGGACCAACACCAGGTCTTTTCCAAGCTCCGCAACTCAACAACCAACAGAGTTCCAATCCTCTGGCTCCTTTTTCCCCTCTCGAACCCGTCCTTGGCGCGCTCGAGGTTTCCAAGGTTCCAGAACCCCATTCCGCGGCAGACGTCCCGCAGGTAAGATCTCTGATATTTCCCTCTCCGGGGGTTCAAGTCAGGGGTCGAATACAATTCTTTATTCACAAATGGCGAACCCTTACATCAGATCAATGGATCCTAAATACAGTGCGAGGGTACACAATTGCTTTTATGTCAACCCCAATACAACCTCTTGTCCCAACACCACTACATTTCCCTCGGGAACAAGAGGGACTGATGGACAGGGAAATACAAGACCTATTGGTCAAAGGGCTATACAACGGGCTCCTACCGAGTCACCGGGATTTCTCAGCAACTTGTTTCTGGTCTCAAAGAAGGGAGGGGGTTTACGACCAGTAATCAATTTGAAAGAACTGAATTTATACGTACAATACAACCATTTCAAAATGGAAGGTATACATTCTCTCAGGGACATCCTGCGTCAGGGGGATTGGATGGTAAAAATTGATCTCAAAGATGCTTACCTTACTGTACCAATTCACGAGACCTCGAGACTATCTTCGTTTCCGGTGGCAAGACAAGATGTGGAGGTTTACTTGCCTTCCTTTCGGCCTATCTTCAGCTCCGTGGGTTTTCACAAAACTTCTAAAACCAGTGATAACATCCCTTCGAGCACGAGGAGTCCACCTCGTGATATACCTGGACGATATCCTGTTGATGGCAGATACCGAATCTGTCCTGCTATCCCACCTACGGTGGACAACGGATGTACTACAGGAACTAGGTTTCCTTATCAACATAGAGAAATCTTTGACGATACCTTCACGGAAACTGGAGTTCCTGGGCCTAGTGGTGGACTCCACCTCGATGACACTTCACCTTCCACCTCAAAAGATGACATCGATCCCGAAAGAAATACGAAGTATTCTCCAAAAAGATCATATTACTCTTCGTTGCTTGGCACGGATGATCGGACTGCTCGCAGCCACTCGCCTGGCGATTCCTCCGGCTCCACTATACTACAGGGCCCTCCAACGCTTGAAGGCCCATTTTCTCCGCAAGGGATTCCAATACTCTTCCCCAGTGATCCTCACCGACGAAGCCCGGGGGATCTGATATGGTGGATCGAGAACCTCCAATATTGGAACGGGAGACCCTTGATCCAACCGATTTTGACGATTATCATAGAATCGGATGCTTGCCTCACCGGCTGGGGAGCTCGACAGGGCCCACGAGAGACAGGAGGTCGATGGTCCACATCAGAGACAACTCTACACATAAATTGTCTAGAACTATTGGCGGGGTTGTTCGCAATCCAATGCTTCACGAAAGATCAGACCAATTGCACTATCCTCCTCAAACTGGACAATTTGTCAGCAGTTCAGAGTATCAATTACCTAGGGAGCCCGAGATCAGAACCTCTTTTGAGGATGGCGAGGAAATTCTGGTCCCATTGTTTCACCAACAACCTAAAAGTTGTGGCCCAATTCATACCGGGCATGACGAATATCGTGGCAGATTGGAACTCCAGGCACACGGAGGATTCCGGAGATTGGAAACTGCACTCCTCGGTGTTCGCAACGCTTGTCGCTCGTTGGGGGCCTTTACATATAGACCTGTTCGCTTCCAGACTCAACACTCAAGGGCCACGTTTCTTCAGCTGGCGTCCAGATCCAGAGGCAATAGCGATGGACACCTTCCTACAAAATTGGACAGGATCATGACATTACGCATTCCCTCCATTCTCCATGATAGCGAGAACATTGTCTCTCATTCGTCTTCAACGGGTGACGGTTGTATTAATAACACCCCTCTGGAAGGGTCAACCATGGTTCCCATCACTATTGGAATTGTCAATCGACTTCCCACGTTTTCTTCCGATTGGCTCAGACCTATTATTGAATCCGGAGAAACTACCTCACCCATTGTTTCATCAGGGTCAGTGTCGCCTAGTGGCATGGTTGGTCTCGGGGGACTTGGATCTCTCCCTGGCATTTCGGAACGGACTCGCTCCTTGCTTCTGGAGGCCTGGGCTCCAGGGACACGTTCCTCATATGGTTCAGCATGGCGAACTTGGTTTAGCTGGGGTGTGGAAAGACAGCTGGATCCGTTTTCAGCTCCTGTGAATTACTTCTTAGATTTCCTTACAGAATTATTTCATGACGGCCGGGCATATCGTACGATAAATGTGATGAGATCGGCTGTCTCTGCCTCACATGTGGGTTTACACGGCGTTCCTATAGGTCGCCATCCGTTGGTGTGCCGTTTACTACGAGCCATTCGGTTAACTCGGATCCCAACCCCTCGTTATACCTCTACCTGGGATGTCTCGGTTATTTTAAGATTTTTGACCAGTTGGCCATCTAATGATGCCCTTTCCATCCGACAATTGTCAGCGAAATTGTTAATGTTATTCTGTCTCCTTTCTTGTAAAAGAGTGAGCGATGTGCGTGCTTTAGATGTTCCGCAACGTTCGTTCGGCCCAGATGGGGTTACATTTGATATTGTTAGACGCACAAAAACCTCCATCACCTCGGTTTTCTACCCGTATTTGACGGATCATCCGTCTATTTGTCCAATATTGTGTTTGCAGGAATATGAATCCCGTACGGCTCAGTTTCGCCCTAGTGGAGTATCCCCTCTATTTTTGTCTATTAAGGTTCCTCATAACCCAGTATCATCAGCAACCTTAGCCCGGTGGATGCGTTGGCTTATGTCGGAGGCAGGTATTGACATCTCTTGTTTTGGTGCACACTCTGTTAGGAGTGCTATGGCTTCATCCGCGGTGTCCTTGGGTTGTCGTTTAGAAGATTTGATGCGGGCCGCAGATTGGTCCAGAGAATCTACGTTGCGTACCTTTTATTTGAAACCATGCTCACATTGGTCTACCCCGATTCTGGATGAACTTTGAACCAGCAAATAGGAGCCTCCGAGTCAATGACTTAAAATTACTAAATTTTCCTATTACCATAACAGAAAGTTAGAATTTTAATAATGACTCGGAGGCGAGTATTTCCCTCCTCACCCTCCCATATGGTATGTTTGCTCTACTTTGTGTATATATATATATATATATATAATAAACATTACAATAAACAAACAATCTACTGTTCTTATTTCATGGGATTTTCATATTAATGTGTATGTATAATTATTTAACTATAATAAACAAATCGTTTTATCAATTACTTCCCGTATATTATACTCCGAATTCGGCCTTTGATTGCCAGTAACGGGACTTTTCTCTAATCCCTGGTCCGTGTTTTCTGTTCTATTTTCAGCCACCTGATTGGATTCAAGTACAGCCTTCTCAAAGCTGGTCCTCTACTCCTTACGTTTCCCCGTGTTGGTTATCAATTCCTCTACATCGGATTCTCCTTCGTTCCTGTTGGACTTATTACTTCCGGTTCCTTATCCTGTTCGCAGCAAGAAAGAGGGCGCATTTCCTGGTTCAACCCCATATATAGACATGGACCGCAGGGGATTGTGGACTGGAGGGAGGGGCTAAGGGGAATTTATGGTAGATTTTTTTCAGTTGTTCACTTTTTTCTCTTACTGCTTTGATTAAATATTAAGAAAGAGAAGCAAATACTCGCCTCCGAGTCACTATTAAAATTCTAACTTTCCGTTATGGTAATAGGAAAATTTAGTAATTTTGAAGCCGTGAACATTTTTAGCCCCTGTACTTCCTCATTACCTCTCTCCATGCCCTTCTATGGTTGGGTTACTGCTAGGCTTACTTATTTTGCTTGTATTAGGGCTTGGGTTAGGATTACTTCTAGGTTTGGGTGTCACACACAGGCATCACTTCGGCACAGTGTGTCAGATTTTAAACGCAGAATTTGTGGGGGGGTTTCTCCTGTCTTTGCAAAGGAGTTTGCAAGGCAAAGCCCTTGGTATTTGCAACCCTCTTATCTGATCTGCTCTCTTAGGCTGACTGGAAACTTGATCAGGGGGCCCATGTACTTGAACCAAATGGGATGGGGGTTGGGGTTGGGGGGTGTTGCACAGACAATGAGCCAGCACTCACTGTACAATTGGTATTTCTCCAAGGACTTGGATTGATGAACATCTAAGAACCTTCTGGGACATTTGAAATCTTGAAATACCCATGAATGAGTTGCCTAATGCAAGTTAGGTTTTCTATGTAAGTCCCATTTTATTTCAACAACTGTATTTGCACGTTTTCTTATATTTTGCATGTCTTGTTTTTATGTGATACTGGCATTGTGTAAAGTTTGTATTTTTATCTTTTTCCATTAAAACTTTGAAACCCAGTACTGTTTTGCTCTAGATGATTCACGTTTCTCGAATAGCTCGGTTTAGCGTTACTGTAGAATATAACATTTGGTAGATATATTAGCTGTATATGGTTAGCCTCCTGGATTGGGTTGGTATACAGCTATTGGGGTTTTGAAAGTGCCCCATTACTTTTGTGGTGGCAGTGTATAGTCGGAAGGGTGTGTACGGTTAAGGCTAAGGTCAGACGAAAGCAGTTTTAACGTGCGTTTAGCCGCACGAAATCACGGCCGTGCTAGCAGCAAATGACGTCCAATGCCGGGGAACATATGACGAACGGCCGCACGAAAGTTCGTCCGTGCAACGCAAGTGGCAAACGAACGCATTTTTTTCGAGGACGTCAAACCGCTACTACTGACGTACAGAGTGCGCTGCGGCCGCATAGCGGCGTGTTTGGGAGACGTCAGACGCTGCACACGTCCGGCCAACATAACGTCCAGACGCAAAAAGGGTTTTATTGATGATCCGTACAAAATCACGGACGAAAATGCGCATCGTATGACCGCTATCGCGTATTCCGTGAAAAAATACGTCCATTCGTTCGAACGCACTTTTTCACGGACAACGTGAAAAATGCGTTTGTCTGACCCAAGCCTTAGGGGGGGTTAGGTTGGATGCTGTTCTCACAAGTAATAATTTTATGTTTTAGCAGTACAAGTGTATATGCTTGTACTGATTTCCAGCATCCATTTCTACATCAGAACTGAGAAATAAGTGAAATATTGTATCTTGTCATCTTTCTGTATAATGTACTGGGTTAGATTTTCTCTTGTTTCATTGTAAAATGTATGCACTGATATTTTTTTTCTTCATTTCTTCAAATGAACTGCAGTGGTTTAGCAATAGAACTCTCCAGCCAACCACAAAATGTGTGAGATTTTTACAATATATGCACTTGTGGTTTTTAACAGTACAGTAGTGTTGTACCATGCTTGCTGTGTTGATTTTGTGCGGCGGTCATGCACTGTAATAAATGATATTCATTAAATGTAACACATGTTTATGCCCCTTTCACTCATAACTATTACTTTCTTCATTAAATCATTAAGCCTCTATTTAGGTCCTGCTCTGTCATTGTGACAGCTATAATGATTTGCAATTTGTCAGTGCAAGTTGCTTTTGATTGCATTTTTGTATCTCTAATGTAGCTTCAGAATCTGTTGCCTAAAAACAAAGTGAAAGTGTAGAAGAATCTGTTGGTTAGGGTTAATCCCAAAAGTAAAGCTAACCCTGATATTAAATCAAAACCAGCAAAAAGTCTAACTTTAAAATTAAAAGCAGCATTTTTTTCTTGCACGATACATCACAAACAACTGCATAATTTTTTTTAGCATCAAACAACTATTTTTCCTAACGTCTAAAGCTGGAGTCAGACGAGCAAACTGATTGCTCACAGTAACGGATGCACTTTATAACGGATGAGATTGTGGTTACATGGTATCAGTTAGCTTTGACTGATTTTGAGAAAAAAAAAAGCTGTATGCAGGGGTTTCTCTACGTCCGTGTAGCTTTTTTGAAGTGGCAGTGGCGAGATCCACCGAACTGCAAAAAAAAAAAAGGAACTGAATCCCCAAAAATCAGGGCATTTTGCCGGCACTTGGGTGCAGTTCAGCGTTCTGAGAATAGATTAACCATTACTTCTCTATGGGACAATTTTGTTGCAGCCAAACTGTAGAGAAGTGCACTGTATTTCGCCTTCTATTCGCCAGTATTTGGCAAATTGACAGCTTTCTGAATAGACGAAATGCCTTGAAATTGCACCGTATGGTAAAATTAATCATTCAGCGTCCTTCGGTGGCAAGTTTGGTTCTTTGTGAATAACCTCTATAGTGTTACGCTGTATAAACAGGAGAGAATAAAAAGATAATAACTTCTTAAAATAAAGTGCTACGAAGAAGTGTTACAATAGCATTAGACACACTTTAGGCTGGGGTCAGACGAGCGTAGTGTTCACGTCCGTGATTGCGCCTAAAAGTACGTCTGTGATAGCATGACAGAAAGCCCATCGGAGCCCGACACACAAAGTACGTCCGCACTGAACTGCGGATGCACAACGGCTGCGGCCCACGGACGCAAGGCAGGCAAGAACGTACAACCCCTAGAACGGCCCCACAAAGTGCGCTGCGTCCGCAACGTCTGCATAGCTTTGTGTGTGAGTGATGGAACGTGGTCAGACGGTTATACGTCCAGTATTTTTCACGGACAAAATGGTTTTGCTTTTTATTTTATTTTCTCTCCTACATCCGTCAAAATATACGTCAGTGAATAAACTGACTGTGTGGCCACTACTGTGTCTTCCGTACTGACGTACGTCCGTGTGCACGAACGTACAGTCCGTAGAAATCACGCTCGTCTGACCCTAGCCTTAGAGGTTATTCACTAACCTCTGAATTGGCCCCGAATTGCATTGAGCAATGAATTTCACCATTCAGTGCAATTTTGGGCCAATTCGTCTATTCACGAAGATGTCAATTCAACAAATGCAGGCAAATTGACAACAAAATACGGTGTGATTCGCAACAGAATGGTGACACTGAAATTTCCCTATAGACTGTCTTCTATTCAGAATGCCGAAATTCCGGCGAAATGCCTTGATTTTGGTGATTCAATTTGACAAGTTTAAACAGGCAAATCCAATTGTATTCAATGTAAAATCTTCTTATTTTTAAAAAAAAATTAAAGACCGTTTATTCTTTTCAATTTCAACAAAAATCCTTGTTATTTTTTTAGAACACCTTTTTGTTTTCCTTAATTTTTAAAATGCTTTTTTTGTTATGTAATAGACCTTTTAATAATTTTTTAAAAGAACTTTTTTATTTGGACACATTTTATTGATTTATACTACATTGGGAGAATAGGAGTCTTCCATTATTTGTTTTTACAGTTTGGCGGTGTTTACCGGTGCTAAATCAGCGCCATTCGATGGTATCAATGGCATCTGATAACTGCTTTGGCGACTCCAATTTCGGGAAAATACATTGACCATTCACTAAATAGTGAATTCATGGTCAGGGTTATCCAAAGAGATCCGAATTGCTTGAGAAAGGTAAACGAATGCTGAAAATCAGCATTCGGTTACCTTTCCTGGCCATTTGGCTATCCAGAGAGCAGGCAATTGGCCAAATCCTGGCGAATTGCCTGCACGTACGGTGCCTGTTCCAGGGCAGTGAAATCCCCATGAAAATGCACTGCTTCGGCTATTCAGAGAACACAAACCAGCAGTGAAAGGTTCCCCTAATGCCCTGCCATTCGGTGGTTTCATTCGGCCAGTTAATTCAGGAGAATCCCATAGGATTCAATGTTAAAAATATTCCCGTTTTAATTCAATATCTAATAAACCGTTCATTATAAAATTCTGCAGCAAAAAGTCTCTTTACTTATATATTTTTTAGGATACTTTAAGCATTTTTCAGATTTTTTTTTTTTTTCAAAGTCCGATTTTATTTCTTTTTTTTTTTTCAAGTTTACTTATTTTTTCTGTAACAGCTCTTATTATTATCATTCCCTGGACCTCCTGTGTAAATTTCAGACATTTTCGCTCAGTAGTTTCTTTGCAAACAGCCTTTCTTTTTCACACAATCATACAAACGGTTTTGCTAATTTATTCACTGCCTCTTCTGCTGTGTCGAAGGCTGCGATCGGCTCCTGCTCTGGCTTTTTCCGTGGTTTTCGCAGGTTAATCCAGATGTTTTTGAGGGTTTTCGGCGTGCGTTCGGTGGGTTTTGCGGTTAGTTTTCATCAGGTTTGCGGCAGCTTTTCCCTGCAATTCGGGGACCCTGTGGTGCTTGCTGAATACACCGCAGGGTCACCGAAATGGGATCGGCAAAAGGAACCGAATTGAAGAGAACGAAAAGTCACCGAACGTGCGGTGACTTTTCGAATCTCTTTGAATATACGGAAAAATGGAATCGCCGAAATGGGCCAAAATGCAAAGCACCGAAATTGTACGCAATTGCAGTTATTTGTGAATTGACCCTTTTGTATCCTGCAATATAAGGAGCGCACAATGGGGAAAAAAAGAAAGTGCTCCCAATACTTTCTGTTACACAATTTCATAAGATTACAATCATAGCTCAATCTTTGGGAGTGTGCTTGTGAGTAATCAATAATTGTTCTGATTATAATCTGACACAAAAACAGAGTTAATGCTAGCAGACTTTTTTTCGGGGGAGGTGGGGAGCTTGTGACCACTTTGTTTTTTTTTGTTTTTTTTAATATAGCTGATTCAGTTGAAAAAAATTGGCATGAGTCAAATTCTAACAAATGTCCCTATTTATTAAAAATATTGGCTTGGTAAAAAAGCCCCCCAAAAAGAGGGTAAATACTTGTGCATGGATGCTCCTTCAGTGTGTCACATTGCTTACTATAAATCCCAAACTTCCTCATTTTAAAATGAAATCCTAGACCTGCACGATTTAGGCTAACGTCAGATGAACGCAGTCTGAGCGCACTCTGTGTGCATGCATAATGGACAGACTTACTGACGGAACATACTGTAGACACCACACGGTCCTTTTTTTTAATGGTTGTAGAACAAAAAAATGGAAATATGGGAAACAAAATTAATTAAAATGAAAAGACAGGTACAGTCAGCCAGACCATAAAAACCTCTGAGCGTCAACGTTATGGACGTCGCAAATGCGCTGCATCTGACATCGCAGCATAACGCACACAGGCCACTATACGGACGCGGCGCACTCTGTGCGTCTGTCTTAGCGGTTTTACGTTCTTGCCTAGCTTGCGTCCGTTTGCCACGTGCGTTGTGCGCGCGCAGTTCGGTGCGCACGTACTTCATGTGTGGGTCTCTATTGATCACGATTCTATACTATGACAGACGTTAAACTGTGCGGTGACATGGACGTGATCACTGCGTTCGATTGACGCGGGCCTTAATCTTAACTCCTGTAAACAATATTCATTTTACTGTGTCCCTTAACCCTTTCGCTGCTGAGCCATTTTTACCTCTGTGTGCTGAGCTAATTTTTACCGTTTTTGCTCGTCATGTTTAATCGCGATTTGAAGACATGTTTTATTATATACCCAGACAAATTAAATATAATTTTTTATGGCATTTTTTCTTTTAACATTGTCATGTTTGATATCATTGGAAAGGCCATGCCCTGGCCTTTGCAAGGATACCAAACATTAACCCCTAGCTGCCACAGATCGACACGGGAATCATTGGACCCCCGCTATCTCAACCATAGGTGGCAGCTAGGGGTTAACTCCCGAACTGATGTCATCGCATTCATGCATGATGATGTCAGTGGGCAGGGGAGATCCCGGAGGCTTGGCCTACATGGATTGGCGATCCAGTCCCTAAGTGGTTAAAGGCAGGCACCGTCGCGAAGGGCAGATGGTACCCGCCTGTGGCCCTTAGCATTGCCCCCCCTTCAGTCACTTTCCCTGCTCTGGTGGAGAGGGGTGCCTGATATAGATGTCATTGCATCCAGTGTGATGACGCTATTATGCCAGCCGGGGTCCCAGAGGCTGGGCTGACATCCAAGATGTCAGCCCGCACCGGGTCTCTGCAGTGATCAGGTGCATGGAAATCCTATTCGAGAGGACGCACTGAGCACATCAATAGCAGCCAAGTGGTTAATTGTGTGTCTTAATGTAAATGCGAGTCTTACTGTAAATCCTAATTAGGATTGGCATTTACTGTAAAAATGCACAATCTTCGTACTTTAAATTCTCGCTAATCCGTACATTAACATTTTAGTTATATGTTCAATCTGTAAATCCATACTGTAATATTTCCACTCTTGATGTAAATTCCGGGCATATGCATTTATACTGTAAGACTTCCATTTATAGTATTTACACCAAAAATGTGCATGTCCAGGACTTACAGTAAGGCTAGGGTCAGACGAAAGCAGTTTTAACGTACGTTTAGACGCACAAAATCACGGCCATGCTAGCAGCAAATGACGTCCAATGCCGGGGAACACACGAAGTACGGCCGCACGAAAGTTCGTCCGCGCAACGCAAGTGGCAAACGAACGCATTTTTTCTAGAACGGCAAACCTCTAGTGCGGACGTACAGAGTGCGCTGCGTCGGCTAGAGGCGTGTGTGCGTGATTGGGAGACGTCAGACGCTGCTAATGTCCGGCCAACATAACGTCCAGACACAAAAAGTGTTTTATTGATGATCCGTACAAAATCACGGACGAAAAGGCGCATCGTATGACCGCTATCGCGTACTCCGTGAAAAAATGCGTCCATTCGTTCGAACACACTTTTTCACAGACAACGCGAAAATGCGTTCGTCTGACCCTAGCCTAAACCGTGCATTTACGTTTTTTAGGTTTACAGCATGCATCTTCGGGGTGTAATTTTAAAACGCGCGATCTCTGTACCGTAAGAGCCAGACCGATACATTAAATGGTGCTACAAACACCCAAATAGCCATTTATCATCACCATTCAGTTTAGATTTTTTTCGCAGAAATTTGCATACCAATAAACTTGACTTAAACCACTTAAGCCAATGTTTATAAAGTATAGCCGCGACAGTTGGTATTTGATCCGTATTTTTATCAGGAATTTAAATGTTGGTAAACACGGATTTGAATCTCTCTCGAACTGGAAAATGCCTGCAACGAGAACGAAAAAGGTCCCGATTTCAGACATCAGGCTGAATTAAATTGAGGCCATAATGGGATGTATTCAAATTCATTCGGAATATTAAAAGTAATTAAAGTAAATGGTAATGCTGCTCCATGACGCTATTGATGACTAAGTATTGTCTGGTGCATAATTTCTAGCCTATGAACATTACATGAATCATTTTCAGGGGCATTGTCTTGTCATTCTGTGCATCATATACATCACTTTGTGTATAATTTGTTGAAGCATATGCTACATTCTATTGTCACGTTTGGATCATATGCTTCATTCTGTGTGTCATTTTGGAGCCATTGTGTTATTCTGTGTACATACACTCCCCAGCGACTTTATTAGATTCACCTGGCTAGTGTCAGGTAGGACCCCCTTTTGCTTTCAGGATTCCCGGACATTGTTTCTAACACCTTGTTGAATCTTTCTTCAGAAATTTTGTTCCATATTGACATGACAGCATCACAGTTTTTGGGGGTTAGTAATTGCTACAAAATATTTGGGAATTGAGGTGATCTGTGTCTTGTCACTGCCACGCAGTATTTTGGGGGTCAGTAATTTCTACAAAATATTTGGAAATTGAGGTGATCTGTGCCTTGTCACTGTCAGTGCCACGCAGTATTTTGGGGGTCAGTAATTTCTACAAAATATTAGTGAATTGAGGTGATCTGTATCTTGTCACAGCCACAAAGTATTTTGGGGGTCAGTAATTTCTACAAAATATTTGGGAATTGAGGTGATCTGTGTCTTGTCACTGCCACCCATCAGGGGTTCTCACAGATTTATTGGAGGTTTCTGAGACTTGTAATCTGTGTCCTCTCACTGTCAGCTATCAGTGGGTCCCACATACTTCTAGCAGATTTCCGCGAATTGTAATCTGTGTCTTGTCACTGTTGCCAGCTATCAGGGGGTCCTATCAGGGGGTCTCACTGACTTGTAGCAGATTTCTGCGAATTGTAATTTGTGTCTTGTCACTGCCACCCATCAGGGGTCTCACTGATTTATATGACGTTTCTGATATTTGTAATCTGTGTCTTGTCACTGGCTGCCAGCTATCAGGGTATCTCACTGAGTTATACCAGAGTTCTGGAAAGCTTTAATCTTTATACCAGAGTTGAATCAGAGTTCTGTATATATTTAATCTATATATCACTCGCCATGTCAGAAAGACCAAAAAGGACAGGCAGACGCTCCGAGACACAGATAAGAGGGCAAGCAGCCTCTGTGTCGGGAGGCTGTGCCTCTGGTCATGGTGGACGTGGTGCATCCTCTGCAGGGGCACGCTTGTCCTTTCTAACTGGTGCTGGCCGTCTTAAGCAGCAGCAACATACAGAGGATTTGGTGGATTGGCTAACCAGGCCGTCCTCATCCTCCGAGTCCTCTGCCAGCCAGGCTTGTAGTGCTTTAGAGTCCACCTGAGCTGCCAAAGCATCTAATGCAGCCTCCATGTCCACAGTTGCCGTAGCCTCACTATCACACACGGAGGAGTCTGCTGAATTGTTTGACTACAATAACAGTGACATGCTTCTTGAGGATGCGCAGCAAGTACAGTACTCTGATTCAGTCTCTGAGGTTGAGGAAGGGAGTATAATCAACATAGAATAAGGGGGTGCCAGTGATGACACACAAATAAATGGCAAACCTGTTGCCCCAGCAGCTGCAGCATACTGCCAAGTTGGCTCCAGTGACGAGGAGATAGGGGGTAATGATGACAATGATGATGAGGTCACTGACTCCACCTGGGTGCCTGATGGAACAGAGGAGTCAAGTGAGGAGGAGGCGGCACAACAAACACGAGGCACAACATCCTCTATGACCAACCGTAGCACTAGCCAGTCCAAGGCATCAGATGTCAGAGCTGCTCAGGTGCAGAGCGCTGTTGTCTCAAAGCACACAACCAGGAACTCTGCTGTCTGGGAGTTCTTTAAGAAATGTGCAGCAGACCCCACCATTGCTATTTGTAATCTATGTCAGATGAGGCTCAAGCGTGGGAAAGACACGGACGCTTGGGTACCACGTGCTTGAGGTGACATATGACCACCTGCCACGCATCCCGTTGGCACAAAACTTTGCATAGGTCCTCCTCCTCATCTGTCTCTACCCCCACTGTATGTCCTGCCATGTCATTGCCTGCTACAACCTCCACTGACAGGGATGATGCTAAAGTAATGGATGTACCAGCTCCTTCCTCACAATGTGACCGCATCCTATCAGCTGATTTACGCAGTCAGATTACGTTGCCCCAGCTGCTGCAGCGTAAGAAAAAATATAGTCCCAACCATCCCCAAGCACAGCGTCTAAATGCCAGCTTAGCAAAATTACTCGCATTGCAGCTGCTGCTTTTCCCAGCTGGTGGACTCTGCTCCCTTTCCGTGAATTTGCTGAATGTGCTGTACCACAGTGGCAGGTTCCAAAACGCCATTACTTTTCACGGAAGGCCATTCCAGCACTATAACAGCACGTGGAAGACAATGTTATCGAGTCATTGGGAAAGGCAGTCAGCAGCAAGGTGCATGTGACTTTAGACACATGGTCCAGCAAGCATGGACAGGGTCGTTACATTTCCTTCACGGCACACTTGGTAACTCTGATTGCAGCTGGGAGGGATCCAAGACGGGGCTCTGTGCTGGAGCTTGTTCATCCACCACGCCTCCAGAAAGCTGCTTGTATGAGGTCTGTCTGTTCCACCACCACCACCACCACCACCTCTCCCTCTTCCTCCTCCTCCTCCTCCTCCTTCTGTGTCTCTGGCGAAGTGGCAGTTAAACCAATGCCTGACAGGGCCTACGCAATGCATCAAGCAAAAAGATGCCATACTGTGCTTGAGCTGGTTTGTTTAGGGGACAGGAGCCACACCAGGCCAGAAATTCTGTCAGCTCTGCAGGGGCAGGTGCAGAGATGGTTAAAACCATGCCAGCTTCAGCTGGGAATGGTCATCTGTGATAATGGCAGCAACCTTCCCTCCGCCCTATGCCAGGGTAAGTTGACACATGTACCATGCCTAGCACACATCCTAAATCTGGTGGTACAGCATTTCCTAACCAGGTACCCAGGGCTGGCAGAGCTTCTCAGCCAGGCCAGAAAAGTCTGCAGCCACTTCAGACGGTCATTCCCAGCAAGCGTTCGCCTGGCAGAATTTCAAAGAGAATTCCACCTTCCCACAAACCGTCTGATCTGTGACATGCCCACCAGGTGGAAGTCGACATTAGCAATGCTGCAGTGTCTGCACAAGCAGCAAAGGGCCATCAACGAGTACCTGTGTGAGTATGGCACAAGCACAGGTTCAGGTCAACTTATTTTTTTTTTTCCCCGCAGTGGCTGATGATCAAGGATGCAAGCACTGTACTGTCACCATTTGAGGAGGCAACGAGGATGGTGAGCAGGGACAGTGCATGCATCAGTGACACAATTCCTTTAGTGTTCCTGCTGGAGCACACTCTGCGGGAATTATAGATGTGGCTCTAGAGGCAGAGCAGCGGGAGGAAGAGGAGGCCTTCCCTAGCTCTGAAGGCCCCAGTCTTTCCGCAGACAGCATTCCAGCGGGTCCTCCTCAGATCAGACAGGAGGAGGATGAGGAGGAGGACTATTTAAGTAGTGGGGCATTGAAGGTGGGGATTCCTCAAGGGAGGGTTTTGTGTGCCCAGAAACACAAGGACTAGTACGTGGCTGGGAGGAGGAAGTGCACGATGGGGTCATCATCCTCATTGAGCAGGAAGACTCGGAAGCTAATGCCACCTCCAACCTACGCTGCATGGGCTCCCTTATTATGCAAAGCCTGATAAAGGACCCCAGGATTCGTGCTATCAAGGAGAGGGATCATTAAAGGTTGGCAACCCTTTTTGATCCACGATACAAGGGTAAAGTTGCAGAGCTCATCCTGCCCGCACATCCCCTGATGCTGACGTAACGGAATAGATCGGGGATGTCTTCTGCATTCACAAAACCTCCACCACTGAACTCTTCCACAATACCACAAAAGGGTTACGGCGTGAAGGCACAATATTTGGCTGCACTGACGCCTGTGCCACATTTATATAATTTAAATTTTTTGAACCGCAGGGTCCAACCCTGCACTCTTCCACAATACCACAAAAGGGTTACGGTGTGAAGGCACTTGCTGCCATGAAAGGCACAATATTTGGCTGCACTGACACCTTTACCAGATTCATATCTTTTTAATATAGGACCGCATGGTCCACCCCTGCACTCTTCCACAATACCACAGAGGGGTTACTGTATGATGGCACTTGCTGGCCTGGCACCAAAAGCACAATATCTTGGTGCACGGACGCCTTTACCAGATTCATATCTTTTTAATATAGGACCACATGGTCCACCCCTGCAATCTTCCACAATATCACAGAGGGGTTACTGTATGAATGCACTTGCTGGCCTGGCACCAAAAGCACAATATTTGGGTGCACTGCCACTGACGCCTGTACCAGATTCATATCCTCAGAGGGGTTACTGTGTGACGGCACAATTTTAAAGCACCTATCGTTACTTTCATCCAAACCCTGCACCATAATTTAACCCAAAAAATCACGAAACTTTTTCTGCGCATCCTAAAATGTCTTTTCATACAGGCTGCCACCCCCAGCAGTTGTTTATGAATAGATTAAAGGAAAAGCATTTACCGTCATTTTAAACGTAATTTTTTAGTTTTTAAATGTTTCTATACATCTGAGAAATCCGCCACTTCACGGGCAGGTTATGGGGACCTCCTAGGCACGATATTTGAAGGAATTTTTCGTTTTTATTTTTAACCCTTATTTCATGGAAAACTCACTGTCCCTTTAAAAACATTTTTTTAAAACTTTTTGTCCTTGTTTCCTGTCCCCCAGGGCACTACCCGGACCCCCATACACCTTTTATGGCAAATATCTAGCATATATGCCCTCTTGGGGGGCACTCTAAAAATCGAATTTTGAGTCCCATTGACTTGTATTGAGTTCGTGTTCGAGTTCGAAGTTTTGAATAGTTCAAGTTCGAATGCAAACCGAACTCGGGGGTGTTCGGCTCACCCCTAGTATACACACATATATATATATAGCGTAAATTATATGTATTCTGACTGCCATTCTGGGGTCAAGAAGCCATTTTATCCCAGTGTGTTGCATATTGGCGAGCGCTTGAGACTGGGTTTTTTGCCTTTTGGATCAACAGCAGTAGGTGATGTGTGAAAGGCTGAACCTGATGGACGCATGTGTTTTTTTCAGCCTATGTAACTATATATATATAAATAATACGAAAAGTGAGAGCACACCAGGACTTATTAAAATATATAATTGAATAGGTATGCATTAAAACGGACTTTTAATGCATACCTGTTAAATTTAAAATTTTAATAAGTACCGGTGTGCTCTGTTTTCGTATTTTTGTATCTATCCTATAAGTAGCACCCGGGCAGCGAAATATTTTTCACTCACAGGGACTGAGTGCTGCCTTTCTTGTTGAGAGAGATTATATATATATATATATATATATATATATATCTCCTAGCGTGCTTTTTCACAGCAAAAATTGAACAGATAAGAACTGAAATCTCCACATTGCCATCTTCACCCATGCAGGCAGATGCTAACCAGGTCTATCCTCACATGTTTAACACGTTCCCTTTCGGCTACTGAACAAGAGGTCCTTAAACTACTACGATCCTCTCATCCGACTACCTGCACTCTCGACCCCATTCCCTCACATCTTGCCAAAACACTTTGTTTCTCTTGTACCGTCCTTGACCCATACCTTTAATCTGTCTTTAACCTCTGGGGTCTTTCCTGCTCCCCTCAAACATGCCACAGTAGTCCCAATCCTAAAAAAAGTCTCTGGATTCAACTGCTCCTTCCAACTACTGGCCTGTTTCCCTGCTCCCTTTTGCCTCCAAACTCCTCAAAAAGTTTGTGTATGCCCGTCTAGTTGACTACCTCAACACCCACTCACTCCTTGACCCCCTGCAATCTGGCTTTCGCTCACTGCACTCAACAGAAACGGCTCTTGCGAAACTGACCAATGATCTTGCAACTGCTAAATCCAATGGGTACTACTCACTGCTGGTCCTTCTTAACCTCTCTGCCGCCTTTGATACAGTTGACCACTCAATTCTCCTTCAAACTCTTAGTGATATAGGCCTTCGAAGTACAGTTCTTTCATGGTTCGCTTCCTACCTGTCCCAACGATCATTTAGTGTCTCACTTGCAGGAAGTACCTCCTCCTGGCAGTCTGTCTCTTTTGGGGTGCCCCAAGGTTCAGTACTGGGCCCTCTACTTATTTCAGTCTACACTGCCTCTCTAGGAAAACTGATCACCTCCTTTGGATTCCAGTACCACCTATACGCTGATGACACTCAAATTTACTTCTCCTCCCCTGATCTCTCTACAGCTCTCCTGGATTAAGTCACTGTCTCTCTGCTGTCTCAAATTGGATGGCTTCTCGCTTCCTTAAACTCAATCTTGCCAAAACTGAAATTCTCGTCATTCCTCCCTCCAAGAAGAACCCAATATCACCTATCTCTCTACGAGTAAATGGAACACCCATTAGCCCAACACCCCAAACTCGCTGCCTTGGTGTCACTTTTGACTCTGACCTAACATTCTCTTCCCACATCCAGACCGTGACCAAATGCTGTATTTGGCAGTTGTTCAGCGGATCGGCGGCTGCACTCGGCGGCTGTTCAGTGGGTCGACAGCCGTGCTCAGTGGCCACGCTCGGCAGCTGTTCAGTGTTCGTCAGCTGCGTTTATTTGGTTTGTTTGGCAGGTTTGCAGCAGCGTTTGGACTTTGGGGACCCTGCGGTGAATGCCTCAGCAAATCAGAGAGCATATGCGCACACACAATAAAAAAAAACACACACTTTATATACCCACACACATTATTACATCATGATCGAGCTCTATATTATGCACCACAATTACCATATCACACATGGATATTTCTCAGTGCAGCAGCAGGGTTGGCAAAATTCTGAATGCTTGGATCCCTGGCCTTGCAAGGGTTAAACATGGACAAAGGATGTTCTCCTTCACAGTGGGGGGTTATGTCTGGACACAGCAGACCCCACCCCACTCACATTTTTCCATTTCATGCAGGGCTGTGTGTGTGTGTGCGTGTGTGTGTAAGAAGAAGGGGGCATCACTACCTCGGGCTCCCCTGTCAGCTGCAGAGAAACCAGCTTGGAGGGGGGGAATCCAGGCAGGAGGGGGGATCATTCCGGGAGCCCTGCATCACGTGACACAGCAGCCCAGAAGCTTATTTACTGTGGCTGCTCCATCCTCACTGTGCGTGTGAGATGAAATGGAGCCTTAGGGTCAGTAATATTTGCTTGGAAGGTGCCTGCTTTCGGCACCCCCCTGTCAGGCACCCGAGGTCAAGTGCCCCCCTCTGCCCCCTCACTATACCACTGCACCCTGTGTGGTCTACTGCTGTAGCCCAACTGCTTCAAGAATGGTCATGTTGTGCATTCAGAGATGGTACTTGGCATACCTTAGTTGTAATGAGTGGTTATTTGAGCTATTGTTGCATTTCTATCTCAAACCAGTTTGCCCATTCTTCTCTGGCCTCTGTCTTCAACAAGGCATATTTGTACACACAACTTCTGCTCATTGGATATTTTATCTTTTTCAGACCATTCTCTGTAAACCCTTGTGCGTTAAAATCAAAGTAGATCAGCAGTTTTTGAAATACTCACACCAGCCCATCTGGTACCATAACCATGCTACGTTCAAAGTCACTTTAATCCCTTTTCTAACTCATTCTGATGCTCGGTTTGAACTTTACCGAGTTGTCTTTATGAAGTCTAGATGTCTAAATGCATTGAGTTGTTGCCATGTGATTGGCTGATTACCAATTTGTGTTAAGCAATTGACAGGGGTACCTAATAAAGTGGCCGGTGAGTGTATTTTATATTTCAATACATCGCAGTGTCAAATATCGGAAACAGATAAACATTTCGGACTTTGGAAACCAAAATTTTTGGACTGCGCAGACAATAATTATATGTAGCATGTAGTATAAAGAATCCTGCATGTCCATTAGGAGATATCAACACATGTTTTCCATTTTCCAATGGAATACCATCAAACAATGTCACAAAAGATAAATATAACAAGCTCATAATTTACACTAACAGATCAACAATTTGAATAGGACTGAATAATTAGGAAATGAAAATGTTAACTACTTTAGCACTTCCTAAACATTAGTGATTTATGTATTTATTTTCCTTTTCTGCATTCAAAATATTTTAAATGGCTGCCTGATTTTGCTAAACCTTTTATGAGGAAATGCCCTTCAACTATCCTCAATTTTGATAAAAGTTTTTAGTTACAGCTCAAGTCTTTGTAAAATGTGCATTACCTGCTAAATCTGTATTGTTGATATTGTGTGTGCCGTCAGTAGACTTTCACCCATCCCTCTCTCCGTGACAGTTTTGAATGATTTAATTGTTAAAGGGTCAGGTTATGGTGGTTTGTTTATTGTACCAACATTACCTTCACTGGTTTGCTTATTAAACCATCATTACCTTCAATCTATTGTGTCTGTCTGTTTTGTGTTTCTCTTTTCAATGACAGAAGTTATGACTGCTATTCTATTCTCACTCTGCTTGACCTCTCAGCTGCTTTTGACACTGACGACCACCCCCTCCCTCTACAGACCCTCAGCTCTCTGTCTCTGTGACAATGTGCTATCTTGGATTGACTACCACCCAACTCACTAATACATCTCACTGACCCAACCAGCCCAAAACTCACCTTGCAGTACTCCCCTCCTGTTTTCCACCCCAACCTTTTTAGATGGTAAATTCCCACGGGAATAGAGCCCTTGTTTCCTCCTGTACTGTTTTTTCAAATGGTGTTCAGTCTCCATATATTGTAACCCTGTCTATATTGTGCCCATTGAGTAGCACTGCAGAATATGTTGGCGCTATATAAATAAAGAATAATAATAATAATAATCCAGACAGCCTGATGTTATAACTGATTGCAGGGTGCTCTATTGTTTTGTTCTTTGGGCTGGTTTTGGTTTGTGGCTGGGTGTGATGGAGAGCTGTATTTACAGTGATTGCGCTATTGTATGTTAATGACCTCTGTCTAGTCTAAAATACCCCTGCTTGGCTACAATCATGTAGTTCCATTGTGACCCCTACATGTAGTCATGACTCAAGGTATAAAGCAATAAATAATGGCTATATTCACTTGCTATAATCACTGTCAACAGAAGATTGAGCGGAGATTAATAGAGGTGCTCAGTCGGAGTGCCATGAGTCCATTTAACCTTTGTTCTTCCAAAAATACATATTTTTTACACCATCAAATTGCCTAAACCATCAGTTATTTGATGAAAAACATCCCTAGAGGGCTGTAGAGAGTTAAATAGATTCAAATTGAATCTTTTAAATTTTTATCTTTGCAGTTCTTTATATGATATAATTTTTTTATGACTTATTTATAGCCTTTGCAAATTTTGGACTGAATAAGTACAATGAACAGTATGTTACAAGTATGTACATCTCTCTGCTATAATATCTAATTATCTTTAATCTGCAATTTTCTAATTGGGGTGAAGAAATATATAGAAAGAATATAAAATCAAGCTGTGGTACAGGAGGCAAAAAAAATGTAGATGGAAGATGCATACAAAAATATTTAAACTTTTTATTGATGTGATGGTAAGTTATATTATTTTATTGGTTTAATATATTTGGTAAAATATTTCTTTATGCTGTATCTTAGTGATTTGTCCTAAATGAACTTGGAGATAAAAGCACATGCATTAATAGCATAATGAAGTGAAACCACCTAACCTAATGCTGTTTTATGCTTACTTTGAAACACTTTGCAACAAAAAGATGTAAGTGTTACCTCAGCGATTGCTGGTAGTTTTATCTAAATTGCATTGACAGGGTACAGAAAACTTAGAGCTGCAGCCACTTATTTAAGCTTAGTATTGTGCTGTTAAACAATTTGGAAGATAAAAAAATAAAAATGTAAAAAGGCCCACTTTGCATTTGGTAGACACTAATATTGGCTTTTTTGTATTTTAAACTAAACACCACATTACAATTCAGAATCACAATGACCGACGCAACATCAAATAAGAATAACCCTAAATCCCAAATAGGGGGAGAAGGTAATAATTTTATGTGTTTTTATATGCGCAGCGTGTTCATGAAGGAAAAGACTTAAAACATTATTCTAAATCCGTATACACACCCACAAGCAGTATACACTTATCCAGTATACACACAGACTGTATATACATATTTACAATATAGATATAGATGCATTATACACAAAATTTATACACAAACAATGGTACAGTCATTTAATACAGTGTTTCTCAACTATAGTCCTCAGGACTAGGGATGAGCCGAACACCCGAGTTCGGTTCGCGCTCGAATTCGAACTCAATACAAGTCAATGGGACTGAAAATTCGATTTTTAGAGTGCCCTCCAAGAGGGCATAGAGTCAGGTGCAGAAATATTGGGACATCTAACATCTTTGACTCTATACATCACCACAATGCAGTTGGAATGAAACAAACACAATGTGCTTTAACTGCAGAATGTCAGCTTTAATTTGAGGGTATGTACAGCCAACTCAGGTCAACTGTGTAGGACTTACAGCAGTTTGCAGATGTGCCTCCCACTTGTTAAGGGACCAAAAGTAATGGGACAGAATAATAATCATAAATCAAACTTTCCCTTCTTAATACTTGGTTGCAAATCCTTTGCAGTCAATCACAGCCTGAAGTCTGGAATGCATAGACATCACCAGACGCTGGTTTTCATCCCTGGTGATGATCTGCAAGGCCTCTACTGCAACTGTCTTCAGTTCCTACTTGTTCTTGGGGCATTTTCCCTTCAGTTTTGTCTTCAGCAAGTGAAATGCATGCTCAATGGGATTCAGGTCAGGTGATTGATTTGGCCATTGCATAACATTCCACTTCTGTCCCTTCAAAAACTCTTTGGGTCATTGTCCATCTGCACTGTGAAGCGCCGTCCAATGAGTTCTGCAGCATTTGGCTGAATGTGAGCAGATAAAATTGCCCGAAACACTTCAGAATTCAGAATGGGAGGAATCCAAGACGGGGCTCTGTGCTGGAGCTTGTTCATCCACCACGCCTCCAGAAAGCTGCTTGTATGAGGTCTGTCTGCTCCACCACCACCTCTCCCTCTTCCTTCTCCTCCTCCTCTTTCTGTGTCTCTGGCGAAGTGGCAGTTAAACCGACGCCTGACAGGGGCTACGCAATGCATCAAGCAAAAAGATGCCATACTGTGCTTTAGCTGGTTTGTTTAGGGAACAGGAGCCACACCGGGCCAGAAATTCTGTCAGCTCTGCAGGGGCAGGTGCAGAGATGGTTAACACCACGCCAGCTTCAGCTGGGAATGGTCGTCTGTGATAATGGCAGCAACCTTCTCTCCACCCTACGCCTGGGTAAATTGATGCATGTACCATGCCTAGCACACATCCTAAATCTGGTGGTACAGGGTTTCCTAACCAAGTACCCAGGGCTGGCAGAGCTTCTCAGCCAGGCCAGAAAAGTCTGCAGCCACTTCAGACGGTCATTCCCAGCAAGCGTTCGCCTGGCAGAAATTCAAAGAGAATTCCACCTTCCCACAAAACGTCTGATCTGTGACATGCCCACCAGGTGGAACTCGACATTAGCAATGCTGCAGCGTCTGCACAAGCAGCAGAGGGCCATCAACGAGTACCTGTGTGAGTATGGCACAAGGACAGGTTCAGTTCAATTTGGTTCCCCCCCTGCAGTGGCTGATGATCAAGGATGCATGCACTGTACTGTCACCATTTGAGGAGGCAACGAGGATGGTGAGCAGGGACCGTGCATGCATCAGTGACACAATTCCTTTAGTGTTCCTGCTGGAGCACACTCTGCGGGGAATTATAGATGTGGCTCTAGAGGCAGAGCAGCGGGAGGAAGAGGAGGCCTTCCCTAGCTCTCAAGGCCCCAGTCTTTCCGCAGACAGCATTCCAGCGGGTCCTATTCAGATCAGACAGGAGGAGGAGGAGGAATATTTAAGTAGTGGGGCATTGAAGGTGGGGATTCTTCAAAGGAGGGTTTTGTGTGCCCAGAAACACAAGGACTAGTACGTGGCTGTGAGGAGGAAGTGCACAATACGGTCATCCTCATTGAGCAGGAAGACTCGGAAGCTAATGCCACCTCCAACCTACGCTGCATGGGCTCCCTTATTATGCAAAGCCTGCTAAAGGACCCCAGGATTCGTGCTATCAAGGAGAGGGATCATTACTGGTTGGCAACACTTCTTGATCCACGATACAAGGGGAAAGTTGCAGAGCTCATCCTGCCCGCACAGAGGGAGCACAGGATGAAAAAAACTTGAGGACGCTCTAAAGCGACACTTGTGTAACACCTTTCCAGGCACTGGTAGGTTACCACGTGATGACACAGGTGCTTCTGAGGCTGCGGATGATCAGAGGGATAGTGGTGAAGGCCAGGGCCGCTTGACTGATGCATTTTAAAAAAAATTTAGTCCACAACGCCCAAGGACGTCAAATGTAGGCACCCATTGCTAGCGTCTTCACCATATGGTGCAGGACTACCTAGGGGCAAGGGCAGACCTGGATACCTATCCAGCAGATGATCCACTGGCTTACTGAGTGTTGAGATTGGATCACTGGCCAGAACTTAGCCAATATGCTATGCAGCTACTAGGTTGCCCTTCCTCTAGTGTGATTTCTGAAAGGACGTTCAATGCCGCTGGAGGTTTTGTCACAGACAAAAGAGTGCGTCTGTCCACCGACTCTGTAGACTGGCTGATAAAAATGAATCCGTCCTGGATCAGCAGTTATCAATCCCCTGATGCTAACGTAACGGAATAGATCGGGGATGTCTTCTGCATTCACAAAACCTCCAGCACTGAACTCTTCCACAATACCACAAAAGGGTTACGGTGGGAAGGCACAATATTTGGCTGCACTGATGCCTTTGCCAGATTTATACCATTTTAATTTTTTGAACCGCAGGGTCCAACTCTGCACTCTTCCACAATACCACAAAAGGGTTACTGTATGATGGTACTTGCTGGCCTGGCACCAAAGGCACAAGATTTGGGTGCACTGCCACTGACGCCTGTATCAGATTCATATCCTCAGAGGGGTTACTGTGTGACGGCACTGTTGCCGATGCTAAAGGCCCAATTTTAAAGCACCTATTGTTACTTTCATCCAAAGCCTGCATATGTTTCACAGTAATTTAGCCAAAAAAATCACTAAACTTTTTCTGCGTGTCCGAAAAGGTCTCCTCTTTTCATGCAGACTGCCGCCCCAAGCAGTTGTTTATGGATAGATTAAAGGAAAAGCATTTACCATCATTTTAAATGTAATTTTTTGGTTTTTACATATTTCTATACATCCTAGAAATCCGCCACTTCACGGGCAGGTTATGGGGACCTCCTAGGCACGATATTTGAAGGAATTTTTCATTTTTATTTTTAACCCTTATTTCATGGAAAACTCTCAGTCCCTTTAACCACTTAATGTGGAGGACCGCTCAGCGCGTCCTCCGCATTACCGCTGGTATGCGGAGGACGCGCTGAGCGCGTCCTCCATTGGGGTCAGCGTTTGGCAGGTTCCGGCCGATCGCTGGCCCCTCCAGTGCGGGCTGACATCCTCGATGTCAGCCGCGCATCCGGAACCGCTGGTATTAGGTGTCATAGCGGCAGCGCGATGACACCTAATTCAGGCGCCCCCCCCCCGCATGTGCAGAGGAGGTGCCTGAAAGGGAGGGGGGGGAGGTCCTTCGGACCTCTCCCTCCCGATCGGCGGCTCTGCGGGGGTTAACCCAGGCATCATTTGGAAGGGCACAGCCTGCCCTTCCAAATGGTGCCTGGCATTAACCCCTGGGGAGCTGGATCGCGAATCGGCGCTGAAAAGCGCCGGTTCGCGATCCTTTCCTGGAGCTGGCCGACATCTTGGATGTCGGCCAAGCCTCCGGGAACTCCCCCTGAGGACTGGTGTCATCGTGCGTAGCACGATGACGCCAGTCCTGGACCTAACCCCTAACTGCCACAACGGTGGAGATAGGGAGTTATTGAACTCCCTATCTCTCGATCCGTGGCAGCTAGGGGTTAAAGTTTGGTATGGTTGGATCGGCCAGAGCATGGCCGTTCCAACGATACCAAACACTACTGTGAAAAAGTTTGTTAAAAAAAAAAATAAAAAAAAAAAAAATTAAAAACAAAAATTATAAAAAAAATAAACACTATTTTTTCTTTTTTTTTTTGTTAATGCAGCAATATTGTTCCCATTTCAATTATAATGTGAACAATGATGCTGCACTAACGATTTTTGTATGCGGTGCGTTTGTTAAAAATAGTGTAATTTTCCCAAAAAAAAATGTAACGAGACCCATCTCTAATTTTTTTAACAAGCGCACCCCATACAAAATATACCGCAATTACTCGCATGTTAAAATGTAAAAAAACACTTTCACAATTGTAAATTATTGAAAATACATATTTTATTGCATTTTTTGTTATAATATACAGACATGACATAACGTATACATATAATAATTACATATTATGAATCTACCGAGTCTGACGGAAAGAACGATCTATAATATGTCTGGGTCATATTCTAAAATAAGCCTTCAAAACACGTTTAAACATGATGAGCAAAACCGGTAAAAATGACCTCAGCACAGGGGCGGGAAAAGCCTCAGCAGGAAAGGGTTAAAAACGTTTTTCTTTCCTGTCCCCCAGGACAATACCCGGACCCCCATACACCTTTTTTATGGCAAATATCTAGCATATACAGTCAGGTCCATAAATATGGTGTGGCTCCTGTCCCCTAAAAAAAACAGCTCAATGGAGGAGGAGGATTTCCCAATGACTCGATAACATTGTCTTCCACGTGCTGGAATGGCCTTTCGTGAAAAGAAATGGCATTTTGGAACCTGCCACTGTGGTACAGCAAATTCACGGAAGGAAGCAGAGTCCACCAGCTGGAAAGGCAGCAGCTGCAATGCGAGTAATTTTGCTAAACTGGCATTTAGACGCTGTGCTTGGGACTATATCTTTTCTTACGCTGCAGCAGCTGGGGCAACATAATCTGACTGCGTAAATCTTCAGCTGATGGGATGCTGTCACATTGTGAGGAAGGAGCTGGTACATCCATTACTGTAGCATCAACCCTGTCAGTGGAGGTTGTAGGCAATGACATGGCAGGACATACAGTGGGGGTAGAGACAGATGAGGAGGAGGAGGACCTACGCAAAGTTTTGCGCCAACGGGATGTGTGGCAGGTGGTCAAATGTCGCCTCAAACACGTGTATCCAAGTGTCCGGTGTCTTTCCCACGCTTGAGCCTCATCTGACATAGATTACAAATAGCAATGGTGGGGTCTGCTGCACATTTCTTAAAGAACTCCCAGACAGCAGAGTTCCTGCATGTGTGCTTTGAGACAACAGCGCTCTGCACCTGAGCCGCTCTGACATCTGATGCCTTGGACTGGCTAGTGCTACGGTTGGTCATAGAGGATGTTGTGCCTCGTGTTTGCTGTGCCTCCTCCTCTTCCCCCTCCTCCTCACTTGATTCCTCTGTTCGATCAGGCTGCCAGGTGGAGTCAGTGACCTAATCATCATTGTCATCATCACCCCTATCTCCTCGTCACTGGAGCCAACTTGGCATTATGCTGCTGCAACATGAGTGCCAGTTATTTGTGTGCCATCACTGGCACCCCCTCATCACTGGCACCCCCTTCCTCTAGGTTGATTTATACTCTCTTCCTCAACCTCAGAGATTGATTGAGATGAATCGGAGCACTGTACTTGCTGCGCATCCTCAAGCAGCATGTCACTGTCATTGTAGTCAAACAATTCAGCTGACTCCGTGTGTGATAGTGAGGCTACGGCAGGAGTAGCTGTGGACATGGAGGCTGCATTAGATGCTTTGGCAGCTGATGTGGACTGTAAAGCACTACAAGCCTGGCTGGCAGAGGACTCGGAGGATGAGGATGGCCTGGTGAGCCAATCCACCAAATCCTCTGTATATTGCTGCTGCTTAATACGGGCAGCACCAGTTAGAAAGGACAAGCGTGCCCTTGCAGAGGATGCACTACGTCCTCTATGACCAGAGGCACAGCCTCCGGACACGGGCTGCTTGCCCTCTTATCTGTGTCTGGGAGCGTCTGCCTGTCCATTTTGTTCTTTCAGACATGGTGAGTGATATATAGATTAAATATATACAGAACTCTGATTCAACTCTGGTATAAAGATTTCCAGAACTCTGGTATAACTCAGTGAGACACCCTGATAGCTGGCAGCCAGTGACAAGACACAGATTCCAAGTCTCAGAAACCTCCTATAAATCAGTGAGACCCCCTGATGGGTGGCAGTGAGAAGACACAAATTACAATTCGCATAAATCTGCTAGAAGTATGTGGGACCCCTGATAGCTGGCAGTGAGAAGGCACAGATTACAAGTCTCAGAAACCTCCTATAAATCAGTGAGACCCCCTGATGGATGGCAGTGAGAAGACACAGATCACCTCAATTCCCAGATATTTTGAAGAAATTAGTGACCCCCAAAATACTGCATGGCACTGGCTGTGTGACAAGACACAGATCAACTCAATTCCCAGACATTTTGTACAAATTAGTGACCCAAAATACTTGCTGGCAGTGACAAGACACAGATAACCTCAATTCCAAAATATTTTGCATAAATTACTGACCCCCAAAATAGTTGCTGGGAGTGAGCACAAATATTACCTCAGATCACCTCAATTCCCAAATATTTTGTTGAAATTACTGAGCACCCAAAATAGTTGCTGGGACTGAGTACGAAGATTACAACAATTCCCAGATATTTGGTAGAAATGAGACCCCCCAGACCCCCCCAGTAGCTGGTGGCAGACTAGCAGTAAGAACACACAACAACAATCTCCTATGAAATCTCTCAAACGCGTGCAGAAGCGCTGTGTGGAAGCCTTATATAGTGTGCTGCGGGATTTAGCTCTGTGAGCCCATGATTGGGCAAAATTTCCCAATCAGGACTCTTAGCCGTGATTGGCATAGTGTTGAACCTGTCTTGCACCTGACCTGTGGTCAGGTGCAAGGCTGTAGCCAATTACAAGCTTCATGCCAGTGGAAAAGTGCATTGTGGTCCATTGTGGGCGAACACCCGGAAATGTTCGTAGTTCGCGAACATACGAACAGGCTATGTTCGATGCGAACTCCGAACCGAACAGCTCATCCCTACTCAGGACCAGTCCCAGACTGGGGCAAAATATAGGCCCGGGCATTTTGAACTGAGCAGCCCTCTTTTTTTTTTTCTACGCCGTGCACATTACTGTGAGTTTTATTGCTGTGGAGCTCTGTGAGAATCACATACACTGCACACTTTACTGTGGATCTCTGTGACTGCAATAAAACCCACAGCAATGTGCAGTGCGTATGAGCGTATCAGAGCTCTACAGCAATAAAACTCACAGTAATGTGTGGTGTGTGTGAGCGTATTATAGAGCTCCACAGCAATAGAACTTACAATGATGTGCTGTGTGTTTAACCGTATCACAGTGCTCCACAGCAGTAGAACTCTCACAGTAAAGGCAGGGAGTATGAACGTACACTTGAATCCACAACAATAGACCTCAAACTGTAAAGGCAATTTGTTTGAGTGTACACAGGATCCACAGCAATAGACCTCTAAAGGTAAATGCTGTGAGTCTCTTTTTCATGTAACCCTCCCTTTATCACGTCCATCTCCAACTCCCTTTTCATTTCCCACTCTTTCCATTTCCCACTCTTTCCATTTCCCACTCTTTCCATTTCCCACTCTTTCCATTTCCCACTCTTTCCATTTCCCACTCTTTCCATTTCCCACTCTTTCCATTTCCACTCTTCCATTTCCCACTCTTTCCATTTCCCACTCTTTCCATTTCCCACTCTTTCCATTTCCCACTCTTTCCATTTCCCACTCTTTCCATTTCCCACTCTTTCCATTTCCCACTCTTTCCATTTCCCACTCTTTCCATTAAACCCCACTCTTTCCATTAAACCCCACTCTTTCCATTAAACCCCACTCTTTCCATTAAACCCCACTCTTTTCATTGCATTCTCCCCCACATTTCATACCCTTTTTTCATTGCATTTTCCCATTTCATCCCCTTTTCACTGCGTCCCCCCTTTTCATTGCACCCTCCCCTACATTGCATCCGACCTTTGTCATTTAATTTTCCTTTTTTCATTTCATTCTTGCATTCCCCATTTTATCCCCCTTTTCATTACACCCCTCCTTTTCATTTTCTTTTATTTCATTCTTGCATTCCCCCATTTCATCCCCCATTTTCTTTGTGCCCCCCTTTTCATTGCACCCTCCTTTTAATTTAATTTTCTTTTATTTTTCTTGCATACCCCCATTTCATGCCCCACTTTCATTTTCCTTTATTTAATTGCCTTCCCCCCCATTTCATTGCACCCCCTTTTCATTTAATTTCCCTTTTATTTCATTCTTGCATTCCCCCAATTTCATTGCGCCCTCCCCTTTTCAGTGCAGCCCCTCTTTTCATTTCATTTTCCTTTTTTCATTTCATTCTTTCATTCCCCCATTTCATCCCCTCTTTTCATTGCGCCCCTCCCTTTTCATTGCACTCCCCACTATTCATTTCATTTTTTTTATTTCAATCCCCCCCCCATGAATCTGTGGGCTGGCTGAGTCCTGGGTGGGAGCCACTGTTTGTGATGTATGGGTTGTTAGACTGTGTAAGAATGTATGGGTGTGTGTGTATTGTGAGGTATCAACTGTTGTTTGTTGGGAATGAGGCATTGCTTTTATTCTGCCTTCCTACTTCCTGTTATGCTCTGAGGTGATTACTTGCTTCTTGTTGTCAGTTGGGGGGAATGTTCTGGGAGATGTAAAATGGCGGCTGAAGCAGAGCAGTGTTATGAGGCAGCTCTGTGAGGAAACTGGTCTACAGAGATTAATAAAGTGCAACTTGGTTATCCAGAAGTAAGTGACTGCTTTAATACAAGTCACCCAATAAAGTAAGAATATAAACATGTTTGTGGAAACTCACACCCTTCTCCTCAAACAGATCTGCAGGGTGAAGCAGCGCTGGGAGGAAGTGATGTTCTATGATCACTTCCTCCCAGCGCCGCAGATGTCACGTGATGGCGACGAAGATGATGTCTCAAAGCTGGGGATGTAGAAAACAGCGGCTGCTGATCCCGCTGAGCGGCGGGGAGGCATTTTTTCGTGTGGGGGGCCATAGGGATCGCCGGATGGCCGCCCTCTTCAGTCAGCCTAGGCTGCCTTGCTGGGCGGCTGGCTATGTCAACCGGCAAGGGAGGTTAGCGGCTGACCGGCCCAGGAGGCTAGCTGCCTACCGGGGAAACGCGTGGTTTGCCCGATGACCAGTCTGGGCCTGCTCAGGACCCACTAACAGGCAAGGTTTACCAGATATCTGAAGCACAGCATGGGTGATACAATTTGCTGCGCAGTTACTGCAGGATTCCATCTGCATCTCTCCAAGGTGATACTTAAAATCTGGTCTGTTAGAGGGTCCTGAGGAGCGTAGTTGAGAAACGCTGATCTAATACATACTTAAAGTAAAAAATCCCAGCAGTCTAGTGAGTCCCTCCCTTCACTCTATGTGCCAACTGCTCTTTGCAGCATGGCAGTTGGAGGTTCTTCGCTGCTCATTGCTGAGAGGAAAAAGGGATTGGAGAAAGCATATCACAAAGCTGGCTGCCTCCTTGTTCCCTCTTAATTGTCCTAGTATGGCTAGGAGTAATGGCACTCAGTCTGTCAGGCATTGTATAGAAGCATATTCCTATACACTCCCGTCCTGCATACAGCGAGACAGGAATGGTTTTCCCACAAGAAAATTAGTGCAGGAATGTTGTTCCCACACATTCCAGCTGAACTCAATCCCTGATTATGGCTCACAAAGGTGATTACTACTGGTATTCATACCAGGATTCCCTAGAACTCAATTAAATTTCATGTGAGACCATGGCAAGACTTCATAATTTAATCTTTGTGTCTTTCCATGCAAAAGAAGACCACAGGAGGACTATATGTTTAACCCCTTACCGCTGAGTGGGTTGTGCCTGGCAGGTGGGTCTGAAAGCCGGTGGAACACAATGGCACAGCCCACAGATCTCCAGCTACTCCTGCGGTCTGCCTACCTAGCAACCACACAACACATGTCATTGGCTGCAGGGGAACAGCCTGAGTTCAGGCTGTCCTGCTGCAGCCAGTGATGTGTGCCATGCGCTGGCTGGAAAGTAGAACTCTGCAGCGTTAAAGGGTTAACGTGTCCTTTCTTTTGCAGCAACAGGATCTTGTTATTTAAGTGTGGGATGAGAGGTGGGTTTTAAATGTATGTTTTATTGTATTAAGTGATTAAAACCAGCTTTTGGATGCCAACAAGTTTCTTTCTACCCTCTTACTTAAATAACAAGTGACTGAGCATTGCTCAGCTTTCATTGACTCTCAAGGCATTTCAATGTCTTATGTGGAAGGTAAGGTTTTTAGATGTACAGTGACCAGTCTGTCAAGACTAGGGATGAGCCGAACACCCCCCGAGTTCGGTTCGAGCCCGAACCCGAACTTCCCATTTGTTCGGGACCGAACCCGAACTCCCATGCAAGTCAATGGGGCTGAAAATTCGGTTTTTTAGAGTGCCCTCCAAGAGGGCATATACGCTACATATTTGCCATAAAAGGTGTATGGGGGTCTGGGTAGTGCCCTGGGGGACAGGAAACAAGGACAAAAAGTAAGAAAAAAAACGTTTTTAAAAGGGACAGTGAGTTTTCCATGAAATAAGGGTTAAAAATAAAAACGAAAAATTCCTTCAAATATCGTGCCTAGGAGGTCCCCATAACCTGCCCGTGAAGTGGTGGATTTCTAGGATGTATAGAAACACTTAAAAACAAATAAATGACGTTTCATATGACGGTAAATGCTTTTCCTTTAATCTATCCATAAACAACTGCTTGGGGCGGCAGCCTATATGAAAATACATTTTAGGACGCGCAGAAAAAGTTTAGTGTTTTTTGGGCTAAATTATTGTGAAACTTATGCAGGCTTTGGATGAAAGTAACAATAGGTGCTTTAAAATTGGACTTTTAGCGTCGGCAACAGTGCCGTCACACCGTAACCCCTCTGAGGATATGAATCTGATACAGGCGTCAATGGCAGTGCACCCAGATATTGTGCCTTTAGTGCCAGGCATGCAAGTACTATCATACAGTAACCCCCCTGTGGTATTGTGGAAGAGTGCAGGGGTGGACCATGCGGTCCTTTATTGAAAAGTTTTTGATCTGGTAATGGGCGTCAGTGCACCCAGATATTGTGCCTTTGGTGCCAGGCCAGCAAGTATCATCATACAGTAACCCCTCTGTGGTATTGTGGAAGAGTGCAGGGGTTGTTAGAGATTATTGACTTCTTTAATAGGTCAGGGATATATTAATTATGATGTATATATATATTATTGACAGTGCCTCCAATGACAGTGGTATAAATTGGTATTTAACCCCTAAAATAGGGATTAATAACCAATCAATGTATATACGTCTTAACAAATATATGGCGCGTTATCCCGAGTTCTTTTGATGCTATCTAGATATTTTTAAACACAATAAAATCAATAAAGATGATATGAGACTGCGTAACGGTAAAACAATTCAAACCAAAATTTATTCACACGTCAAGTTTCATACAATCATATGTTATCAACGGATTAGCAAAATACAATTTACAAGTGATTATAGATCGTGATTAGTAGCGATACTGCGACCCGCAATAATCTAATGGACAAATATTTTAGGTTTATAGACCGCACCACAGATATACACGCCTCAGTTCTTAAACACCAAGCTCTATTCTATTCACTTAAACCTTTCCCATTATAAACCAATCCTCCACCTGGCTAAAATAAACACTCAGTTACTGGGCATCACCTGCAGCACAATTTATTATTGTGGGGGCCTATTCACTAAATGCAACTTCCTTCAGGGAGATACATAACACACTCGATAGGTAGACTATCTCTTCCACAGATCAATCACAGCACTTCATTCAATCGAAAGGGCTGCAAGATGGATATGGAAGGAGTTATGCTAGTTTATGAATGGGACTGACGGCACTTGACATATAAAAGCTATTTCACGGTCCCAGCGTATCTCACTATAGGTATATAATTGATCTTTAGATGTCCACAACCAGTGTTCTTGGAATACAAATATTTCACTAAATTATGGCTCAAGTATTCAGCCGGGAATAGTTTCTTCCTAGCAATCCTCTGCAGGGGACTGGAAGGTTGAATTACTATTCTACCGAGGAAGCTCAAACAGCAAAATAATTCATTTATATTCCTTTAGTTTGTGATGGACATCTAAAGTAGGGACTATGCAATTAGAAAATAGATATCAAGTTATTCAGGCATACTTTACCATCTGGTTAGTGAAGATAGAGTGGTGGAAGATTAGGGTGTGGTCGCGTCTTTAAAGGGGGCGGCTGATGATAATTGCCTTTCTCCCCTCCAAGCGTCCCTCAGGTCTCTCCCCAAGCTTTTCTCAGTGTGTGTTGATCCTTCTGCTCTGGAGTGTCCCCTCTATATAGTGGTCTTCCGCCCAGTTTTAGATCTAGCCCATCACTATGTGGCCTCATTTGATTGGAGGATATATATATTCATCAACTCCAGGGGTCTGTCCAGGTGTTATATTACCTGGCCAGCAGATGGCGCTCTCAGATCATCCATCAACCTTCTGCAGGAATTAATTTATGTGTTTGGCCAATCTTTTACTGGTTTGGGGTCTTTTATTCCTATATCCCGGGACTCCATAGATTTTGTTAACAAATCAAAGTTTATTTCTATTGTGGCATCCACAGCATACTTCGCCACGGCGTGTGTGCATCTCATCCCCCTTTACTTATACCCACAGGGATGTGTATGTGAGGGGACATACATTCATTCATTCGTGGTATCGTCGTTAACATTCACACACTTTACCAGACTTAATCGGCCTCATGCGGGTTAGTACACCAGACATTTGTGATGATCAACTAAATGTGGTAGGGCCTCTGTTTTTATAAGATGCCAACATTATCAGTTCTAACTAATAAATATTCTCATACCATATAGTGTTAGATCATATTGCCGAATAGCATTACAAGCTGGTTTATCCAAGCCATTTAACCTTGGGTTTTTTTTTCCTTTATTGGGCAATCCTTTGTTCCCTGTTTACCTGGTCTTTCAGAGTTTCGGTGTGACGAAATAAACACAATACTGAGATTTCTATCTTAGTTGTCATTGTGTTCCCTTACTTTTAAACCATTTGATCTAACATCTGTTTGTTTCTCACAACCAGAATTAATTAAGGACCATGGATGTTTGCTGATAGATAACGAGTCTCGCTTGTTACATTCAGGGTTATCCAAAGAGATTCGAATTGCTTGAGAAAGGTAACCGAACGCTGAAAATCAGCGTTCGGTTACCTTTCCTGGCCATTCGGCTATCCAGAGAGCAGGTAATTCGCCAAATCCTGTCGAATTGCCTGCACATACGGTGACTGTTCGGTCCCTGTTCGAGGGCAGTGAAATCCCCATGAAAAAGCATTGCTTCGGCTATTCAGAGAACACAAACCAGCAGTGAAAGGTTCCCCTAATGCCCTGCCATTCGGTGGTTTCATTCGGCAAATTTATTCAGGAGAATCCCATAGACTTCAATGTTAAAAATATAATTCAATATCTAATAAACTGTTCATTATAAAATTCTGCAGCAAAAAGTCTCTTTATTTATAGATTTTTTAGGATACTTTAAGCATTTTTCTGAATTTTTTAAAAAAAATTTAAAAGTCCGATTTTTTTTTATTTTTTTTTTCAGTTTGCTTATTTTTTTTGTAACAGCCCTCTTTATTATCATTCCCTGGACCTCCTGTGAAAATTTCAGACATTTTCGCTCAGTAGTTTCTTTGCAAACAGCGTTTCATTTTCCCAGATTCATACAAATGGTTTTTCTAATTTATTCACTGCCTCCTCTACGTCACAGCTGCTTCG
Source organism: Leptobrachium leishanense (assembly GCA_009667805.1). Classification (NCBI taxonomy): domain Eukaryota; kingdom Metazoa; phylum Chordata; class Amphibia; order Anura; family Megophryidae; genus Leptobrachium; species Leptobrachium leishanense. Next base: position 126,732,442 of record CM019066.1, read on the forward strand.
GCTCTGTGTGATTCGGCTCCTGTTCGGCTCCTGTTCGGCTCCTGTTCGGCTCCTGTTCGGCTCCTGTTCGGCTCCTGTTCGGCTTTTTCGAAGGTTAATCCAGATGTTTTTGCTTGTTTTCAGCGTGCATTCGGTTAGTTTTCGTCAGGTTTTCGGCAGCTTTTCCCTGCAATTCGGGGACCCTGTGCTGTTTGCTGAATACACCGCAGGGTCACCGAAATGCAATCGGCAAAAGGAACCGAATTGAAGAGAACGAAAACTCACCGAACGTGCGGTGACTTTTCGAATCTCTTTGGATAACCCTGATTGTCTTTAGAACGCATATTCTTGTTATATATTAACGACGCAGACAAGTTGTTTGTGTGACGCAATTCCTGGCCCCAAATTTAAACATTCCTGCGTTATAGAAATTTCATATCTAAAAAGGTCTGACAGGGTGAACCTTGCGGTCCTATATTAAAAAGATATGCATCTGGTTAAGGCGTCAGTGCACCGAGATATTCTGCCTTTGGTGCAAGACTGCCAGGGCAGCAAGTATCATCATACAGTAACCCCTCTGTGGTATGGTGGAAGAGTGCAGGGGTGGACCATGTGGTCCTATATGGAAAAGTTTTTGATCTGGTAATGGGCGTCAGTGCACCCAGATATTGTGCCTTTAATGCCAGGCCATCAAGTATCATCATACAGTAACCCCTCTGTGTTATTGTGGAAGACTGCAGGGGTGAACCTTGCGGTCCTATATTAAAAAGATATGCATCTGGTTAAGGCATCAGTGCACCCAGATATTCTGCCTTTAATGCCAGGCCATCAAGTATCATCATACAGTAACCCCTCTGTGTTATTGTGGAAGAGTGCAGGGGTGAACCTTGTGGTCCTATATTAAAAAGATATGCATCTGGTTAAGGCGTCAGTGCACCCAGATATTGTGCCTTTAATGCCAGGCCATCAAGTATCATCATACAGTAACCCCTCTGTGTTATTGTGGAAGACTGCAGGGGTGAACCTTGCAGTCCTATATTAAAAAGATATGCATCTGGTTAAGGCGTCAGTGCACCGAGATATTCTGCCTTTGGTGCAAGACTGCCAGGGCAGCAAGTATCATCATACAGTAACCCCTCTGTGTTATTGTGGAAGAGTGCAGTGGTGAACCTTGTGGTCCTATATTAAAAAGATATGCATCTGGTTAAGGCGTCAGTGCACCCAGATATTGTGCCTTTAATGCCAGGCCATCAAGTATATCATACAGTAACCCCTCTGTGTTATTGTGGAAGAGTGCAGGGGTGAACCTTGCAGTCCTATATTAAAAAGATATGCATCTGGTTAAGGCGTCAGTGCACCGAGATATTCTGCCTTTGGTGCAAGACTGCCAGGGCAGCAAGTATCATCATACAGTAACCCCTCTGTGTTATTGTGGAAGAGTGCAGTGGTGAACCTTGTGGTCCTATATTAAAAAGATATGCATCTGGTTAAGGCGTCAGTGCACCCAGATATTGTGCCTTTAATGCCAGGCCATCAAGTATCATCATACAGTAACCCCTCTGTGTTATTGTGGAAGAGTGCAGGGGTGAACCTTGCAGTCCTATATTAAAAAGATATGCATCTGGTTAAGGCGTCAGTGCACCCAGATATTCTGCCTTTGGTGCAAGACTGCCAGGGCAGCAAGTATCATCATACAGTAACCCCAATGTGGTATGGTGGAAGAGTGCAGGGGTGGACCATGTGGTCCTATATTGAAAAGTTTTTTTGTTTTTTTTAATGGGCATCAGTGCAGCCAGATATTGTGCCTTTCATGGCAGCAAGTGCCTTCACACCGTAAACCTTTTGTGGTATTGTGGAAGAGTTCAGTGCTGGAGGTTTTGTGAATGCAGAAGAGGACATCCCCTACCTATTCCATTACTTCAGCATCAGGGGATTGATAGCTGCTGATCCAGGACTGATTCATTTTTATAAATGTCAGCCGGTCTACAGAGTCGGTGGACAGACGCACTCTTTTGTCTGTAACAAAACCTCCAGCGGCACTGAACGTCCTTTCGGAAAGCACGCTAGATGAAGGGCAACCTAGTAGCTGCATAGCATATTGGCTAAGTTCTGGCCAGTGATCCAATCTCAACACCCAGTAAGCCAGTGGATCATCTGCTGGAAAGGTATCCAGGTCTGCCCTTGCCCCTAGGTAGTCCTGCACCATATGGTGAAGACGCTGGCAATGGGTGCCTACATTTGACGTCCCTGGGCGTCGAGGACTAAAAAAATTTTAAAAATGCATCAGTCAAGCAGCCCTGGCCTTCACCACTATTCCTCTGATCATCCGCAGCCTCAGAAGCACGTGTGTCAGCACTTGGTAATCTACCAGTGCCTGGAAAGGTGTTACACAAGTGTCGCTTTAGAGCGTCCTCAAGTTTTTCCATCCTGTGCTCCCTCTGTGCGGGCAGGATGAGCTCTGCAACTTTCCCCTTGTATCGTGGATCAAGAAGGGTTTCCAACCAGTAATGATCCCTCTCCTTGATAGCACGAATCCTGGGGTCCTTTAGCAGGCTTTGCATCATTAGGGAGCCCATGCAGTGTAGGTTGGAGGTGGCATTAGCTGCCGAGTCTTCCTGGTCAATGAGGATGACCATATCGTGCACTTCCTCCTCCCAGCCACGCACAAGCCCTTCTGTTTCTGGGCACACAAAACCCTCCCTTGAGGAATCCCCACCTTCAATGCCCCCACTACTTAAATAGTCCTCCTCCTCCTGTCTGATCTGAGTAGGACCCGCTGGAATGCTGTCTGCGGAAAGAGTGGGGCCTTGAGAGCTAGGGAAGGCCTCCTCTTCCTCCCGCTGCTCTGCCTCTAGAGCCACATCTATAATTCCCCGCAGAGTGTGCTCCAGCAGGAACACTAAAGGAATTGTGTCACTGATGCAAGCACTGTCCCTGCTCACCATCCTCGTTGCCTCCTCAAATGGTGACAGTACAGTGCATGCATCCTTGATCATCAGCCACTGCGGCGGGGAAAAAAAAACCAAGTTGACCTGAACCTGTCCTTGTGCCATACTCACACAGGTACTCGTTGATGGCCCTCTGCTGCTTGTGCAGACGCTGCAGCATTGCTAATGTTGAATTCCACCTGGTGGGCATGTCACAGATCAGACGGTTTGTGGGAAGGTGGAATTCTCTTTGAATTTCTGCCAGGCGAACGCTTGCTGGGAATGACTGTCTGAAGTGGCTGCAGACTTTTCTGGCCTGGATGAGAAGCTCTGGCAGCCCTGGGTACTTGGTTACGAAACGCTGTACCACCAGATTTAGGACGTGTGCTAGGCATGGTACATGCGTCAATTTACCCTTGCGGAGAGAAGGCTGCTGCCATTATCGCAGACGATCATTCCCAGCTCAAGCTGGCGTGGTGTAAACCATCTCTGCACCTGCCCCTGCCCCTGCAGAGCTGACAAAATTTCTGACCCGGTGTGGCTCCTGTCCCCTAAACAAACGAGCTCAAGCACAGTATGGCATCTTTTTGCTTGAGCCATTGCGTAGACCCTGTCAGGTGTGGGTTTAACTGCCACTTCGCCAGAGACAGAGAAGGAGGAGGAGGAGGAGAAGAAAGAAGAGGTGGTGGTGGTGGAGCAGACAGACCTCATACAAGCAGCTTTCTGGAGGCGTGGTGGATGAACAAGCTCCAGCACAGAGCCCCGTCTTGGATCACTCCCAGCTGTGCCGTGAAGGAAATGTAACAGCCCTGTCCATGCTTGCTGGACCACGTGTCTAAGTCATGTGCACCTTGCTGCTGACTGCCTTTCCCAATGACTCGATAACATTGTCTTCCACGTGCTGGTATAGTGCTGGAATGGCCTTCCGTGAAAAGAACTGGTGTTTTGGAACCTGCCACTGTGGTACAGCACATTCAGCAAATTCACGGAAGGAGGCAGAGTCCACCAGCTGGAAAGGCAGCAGCTGTAATGCGAGTAATTTTGCAAGCTGGCATTTAGACGCTGTGCAAGGGGATGGTTGGGACTATATTTTCTTTTCACTGCAGCAGCTGCGGCAACGTAATCTGACTGCGTAAATCTTCAGCTACTGGGATGATGTCACATTGTGAGGAAGGACCTGCTGGTACATCCATTACTGTAGCATCATCCCTGTCGGTGGAGGTTGTAGGCAATTGCATGGCAGGACATACAGTGTGGGTAGAGAGTGAGACAGATGAGGAGGAGGAGGACCTACGCAAAGTTTTGCCCCAACGGGATGTGTGGCACTTGTTCATATGTCGCCTCAAGCACGTGGTACCCAAGTGTCCGGTGTTTATCCCACGCTTCAGCCTCCTCTGACATAGATTACAAATAGCAACGCTGGGGTCTGCTGCACAGTTCTTAAAGAACTCCCAGACAGCAGATTTCCTGCATGTGTTCTTTGAGACAACAGCGCTCTGCACCGGAGCAGCTCTGACATGTGATGCCTTGGACTGGCTAGTGCTACGGTTGATCACAGAGGATGTTGTGCCTCGTGTTTGCTGTGCCTCCTCCTCCTCCTCCTCCCCCTCCTCCTCACTTGATTCCTCCGTTCGATCTGGCACCCAGGTGGAGTCAATGACCTCCTCATCATCAATGTCATCTTCACCCCCTATCTCCTCGTCACTGGAGCCAACTTGGCAGTATGCTGATGTTGCTGGGGCAACATGAGTGCCAGTTATTTGTGTGTTATCACTGGCACCCCCTTCCTCTAGGTTGATTTATACTCTCTTCCTCAACCTCAGAGATTGATTGAGATGAATCAGAGCACTGTACTTGCTGCGCATCCTCAAGCAGCATGTCACTCTCATTGTAGTCAAACAATTCAGCTGACACCTCCGTGTGTGATAGCGAGGCTACGGCAGGAGTGGCTGTGGACATGGAGGCTGCATTAGATGCTTTGGCAGCTGAGGTGGACTGTAAAGCACTAGAAGCCTGGCTGGCAGAGGACTCGGAGGATGAGGATGGCCTGGTTAGCCAATCCACCAAGTCCTCTGTATGTTGCTGCTGCTTAAGACGGCCAGCACCAGTTAGAAAGGACAAGCGTGCCCCTGCAGAGGATGCACCACGTCCACCACGACCAGAGACACTGCCTCCCGACACAGGGACTGCTTGCCCTCTTATCTGTCCTTTTTGTTCTTTCAGACATGGTGAGTGATATATAGATTAATATATACAGAACTCTGATTCAACTCTGGTATAAAGATTTAAATAACTCTGGTATAACTCAGTGAGACACACTGATAGCTGGCAGCCAGTGACAAGAGACAGATCACCTTAATTCACAAATGTTTTAAAGAAATTAGTGAGCCCCAAAATACAGCGTGGTACTGTATGTATGACGAGACACAGATCACCTTAATTCCCAAGTGTTTTAAAGAAATTAGTGAGCCCCAAAAAAAATTGCTGGCTGTGTGACGAGACACAGAAGATTACCTTAATTCCCAAGTGTTTTAAAGAAATTAGTGAGCCCCAAAATACAGCTTGGTACTTTTTGTATGACGAGACACAGATCACCTTAATTCACAAGTGTTTTAAAGAAATTAGTGAGCCCCAAAAAGATTTGCTGGCACAGTGACAAGACCCAGAAAATCACCTCCATTCACAAATGTTTTAAATAAAGTTGTAAACCCCAAAAAAACTTGCTGGCACAGTGACAAGACACACATCACCTAAATTCCCTGATATTTGGTATAAATGAGACCCAAAAAGACTTGCTGGCACAGTGACACAAGACCCAGAAAATCACCTCAATACACAAATGTTTTAAATAAAGTTGTAAACCCCAAAAAAACTTGCTGGCACAGTGACATGACACACATCACCTAAATTCCCTGATATTTGGTCTAAATGAGACCCCCCCAGACCCCCCCAGTAGCGTGGCAGACCGGCAGTAACAACACACACAACTATCTTCTTTGAAATCTCCTCTGAAATGCGTGCAGAATCGGTGCGTTGAAACCTTATATAGTGTGCTGCGGGACTTAGCTCTGTGAGCCCATGATTGGGCAAAATTTGCCCAATCAGGACTCTGAGCGGTGATTGGCATAGTGTTCAACCAGTCTTGCACCAGACCTGTGGTCAGGTGCAAGGCTGTAGCCAACTACGAGCTTCAGGCAGTGGGAAAATGCATTGTGGTCCATTGTGGTCGAACATGCGGCGAACACCTGGAAATGTTCGGGGTTCGCGATCCGCCCGAACAGGCTAAGTTCGGGTCGAACCCCGAACCGTCCGAACCCGAACAGCTCATCCCTAGTCAAGACAAGCCATAATAGAAGTTGCAGCTCCGCTTGTAGCAGGAAAGCCGTTAAAATTTGTGAGTGGACCCAATAAGAGTTAATGACAAAAGCAAATGTCAACAACCCATCTGGAAAAACAAGCCTCAGGTGTTTTTTTTTTTTTTTTAGAAAGGATTTTACCAGGAAGGATATATTGAGATTTCTCTCGTTTTCAAGTATGTCCTGGGTGGCGAGTTTGTACCGTTAGGTGTCTTGCCCAAGTACACTTACTGGAGAGGTGCTCTTGCTGGGATCGAACCTGTTTCTCCAGAGGCTCTCTCCTTGCCGAACAGTGATGTTACCTCTAGTCCACCCAGTCGGTACATCTGTCTTTCTGTATAGCTTAGTGTCATCATTAATAATAGCTTACTGTCATCAATTTATTGTTCGTCTCTACTTTTCTAACAGGGTTATTCAAAAAGATCCAAATTGTGACCGAAAGGTAACTGAACAGTGAAATTCAGCGTTCAGTTACCTTTCCTGGCCATTCGGCTATTCTGAGAGAAGGCAGTTCGCCAAATGTTGGCGAATTGCCTGCACATACGGTGCCTGTTCGTTGCCTGTTCGTTGCCAGTGAAATCCCCATAGATTTCCGCAAAAATTCAGAGAACAAAAACCAGCAGTGAAAAGTTGCCAAATTGCCCTAATGTTCGGTGGTTTCATTCGACAGGTCTATTGAGGCGAATCCCATAGGCTTCAATGTTAAAAATATTCCCGTTTTAATCCAATATCTAATCGTTGATTATAATATTCTGCAGTAAAATGTCTCTTTATTCATAGATTTTTTAGGATCTTTTAGGCATTTTTTGGGCTTTTGTTTGCGAAATGTTTTTTTTCTGTAACAGCCCTTTTTATTATCATTCATTGGACCTTATATGTAAATTTCAGACACTTTCCTTCTGTAGTTTCTATGCAAACAGCCTTTTCAAACATTCAAGCGTACTGGGTTTTTTTCCTCACTCCATTTGTCTGCGGTGTCGGGTTTCTCTGGTGGCTGCTCTGCACTGTGATCGGCTGCTCGGGTTTCTCTGGCGTGTTCGGCATTAATCCAGATGTTTTTGCGGGTTTCGGTGTGCATTCGCAGGGTTTTGCGGTGAGTGTACGTCGGGTTTTCAGCGGCGTTTCCCTGCACTACGACGGCCCTGTGGTGCTTGCAGAATACACTGCAGGGTTGCCGAAACGGGATCGCCAAATCGTACTGAATTGAAGAGAATGAAAAGTCACCGAACGTGCAGTGACTTTTCGTTTCTCTTTGAATAACCCTGTATGTCTTTAAAATAAAAAACAATAAGAACACTTCTTAACGGCTGTCTAGAAGCACAATGCTTGCCTGGTTATTAGGCATTTCCTATAAGCAGTTATCACATGTTTTCTCCTGGCTGATGTTCTGTTGCTGACAGTTGTTTCGTTATTGGATTACATGTTTTATCTGATTTTGGAATGCCTTTGGCCATCACTATTGGATTTGCACAATTCACCATTTGCTTCCTGAGCAGATTTATTTCTACTCTATGCAAAATTCCATTTTTGCCCTGTTCTTCCTGCTGTATTGCATTTTTACATATTTTGGACTTTCTCTACTGTGGAAATTATTACCTATATTTACTAGTTTTTATTTTAACCTCCCTGGTGTTACGATTCTGAAATCTTTTAGATGTCTGCTTTGTTACCTTTTTTTTTTGTATCCCCCTAGCGGTATATCAAGTGTGGCTCGGCGTTAAATTCTTATGCTGGAAGTGGTAACCCCGAGCCACACTCGGGATGCCGCTGGATACATTACCTGTTCCTGCGCTCCCTCACTGTCCCCGCAGTCTCCTCCGGCGATCGTGACCTCATACTTCCTAGTTCCATTCTCGGGAACACCGCCAGGAGGTTAACATCAAAGCAATGTTTCTGACCTACAAATTGGCACAAAGCACAGCATTCAGGATTTACGTGACACACATGTAGAAAATGCAGATAAACACCTAATAACCCATTGTTTATGTATGGAGAGATAGGGAACTGAGTGTTTTGGTGTTTATATTGGACACCGTTTGAGGAGGGGTGGGAAACTGTGCAGAGACGGGCAACTAAATTAATACGGGGAATGGAAGATTTACTTTGTGAGAAAAGACTAACAAGCTTAAACCTGTGTAGTCCTGTGTTTAATTTGGCTCTAAGGACTGCAGCTGTTATGCCTCTAGAGGGAGCCAGAGTACAACATATGGGAAACGACTGTAATGGACTTATGGACTACGTCCCCCAGAAACCCTTCGGAGAGAGGAAAGAAGTAAGCTCTCTGGTACCAGGAAGTGAGAGGAGTGTATGCAGCGTGGGCAGAATGGAGAAAGCTGTGAAAGAAGTCAGGCGCTCGTGTGACACTTTCTGGGATTTTGGCAAGTTGGAGTGCAGAGAACGGCAACCATTGCTGGAGTGATCGGGGAGATTGTGCATCGACCTGCAGTACATCACGCTGAACTGTTCCTGTTCCGAGTGCGTTCGAGAGGGACCGTGAGTGAGGAGGCCGCAGGCGGAGCGGAGTGCATTCGACTTTTGGCTAAGGAGAACCGGATCAGGAGTGTGAACTTCAACAGCATCAGGCTCCAAGCGGCTGAGAGGATGGATCATCTCGAGAGGCACCTTTCTTCAGAGTTTCATCGGTCCAGGAAAAGCTGTTTTGCCAGTTGGGTGAGAGGCCTCCGGCCGGTGATATTGCTTACAGTGTGCACTTATTTGTTTGCTACATTTTCAGGGCCCCAACGTTGACTAGTCGAAGATATTCATCCATCCACTGGCCAGTGGACTTAGTACCCAGGTACCCTAGGACATAAACTAAAGCGTATTCTAAGTGGGACTTTGAACCAAAGGACTGAGAATTATATTAACAGTTTAGTCGCTATATATTTACACTTTTATATTGCTGTCATTCATTTCCTAGTATGCTCGATTCTCACAGTTAAAGTACATGTGTAATTATTGAGATTTATTGCTTACAGTAAAATACATTTGAGAAAATCTATAAAGGTGTGCAGGTGTACAGTGAATTGTTAGTGCGGTGTGACCAATCCTGGGTTATTCAACGGCTCCTCTGGGGGTGAGCGCTACACCTGTTTAGTTTAGAGAAACGGCGCCTTAGAGGGGATCTGATAACTTATAGAAATATATACGGGGCCATTATAAACCATTGTCTGGAAACATATTCATTAATAGGACTATACACAGGACACGAGGTCATCCATTTAGATTGGAGTAAAGGAAATTCAGTCTAAAGCACAGAAAGGGTTATTTTACAGTAAGAACAATAAAGCTGTGTAATTCTCTGCCTGTTGAGCTGATTGGGATAGAGACTGTACAGACTATTAAAAAACGACTGGGTGACTTCCTGCAGAAACATCATATTAAGGGTATATAATAATTAATAAGTGGGTAAAATTTGCTTGACCCTGGAAGAAATCTTACTGCCATTCTGGGGTCAAGAAGAAATTTTTTCCCGGTATGTTGCATATTGGCGAGCGTTTCAGACTGGCTTTTTTTGCCTTCTTTTGGATCAACAGCAGTAGGAAATATGTGAAAGGTTGAACCTGATGGAGGCATGTCTTTTTTCAGCCTATGTAATGTTGCAATGTGAGATTAAGGAGATAGGAGGTGCAACCTAGGAGTGGCCATGGTTGGACCTCCTATGGATAAGAACATTGTGTTTTGCTTTTGGTCCACGATATGGTCATATTTCGAGGCTTTACACACCTTTCCAAGGTATAAGAGGAAGATTTAGTCTTAAGCCGAGATACACTGAACGTAAAGTGCCAGTAGACGCTCGGTGTATACAGGTCTATCTTCTCTACGTGCTCAGCCAGCCTCGGACCGTGTGGCTGAGCGCCCAGAGTTAGAAATACCTTGCTTTGGCTGCGGTGTGAAGCAACTGCGTCTCACCACATCATATTGAGGCCAGCGTATCTCTGGCTTTAGTTAAGATGAATATTTTTCCCGTTTATTAGCTTTTTCACAGTAACCGTTACAGTGTACTGTTGATGCAACAATGATAAACTTCGGCATTTTTAAAAATGGAAATTCAAACAGTGCGCGGAGCAGATTTTTTAACAAAGCTTCTCCTATTAGTGATGAGCCGAACCACCCTGGTGTTCGGTTCGCATTTGAACTCGAACAATTTCAAAAGTTCGAGTTCGAAAGTGAACATGAACCGAACTCAATGCAAGTCAATGGGACTCGAAAGTTCGATTTTTAGAGTGCCCTCCAAGAGGGCATATATGCAAGATATTTGCCATAAAAGGTGTATGGGGGTCCGGGTAGTGCCCTGGGGGACAGGAAACGAGGACAAAAAGTTTTAAAAAAGTTTTTAAAGGAACAGTGAGTTTTCCATGAAATAAAGGTTGAGAATAAAAACGAAAAATTCCTTCAAATATCGTGCCTAGGAGGTCCCCATAACCTGCCCGTGAAGTGGCGGATTTGTAGGATGTATAGAAACATTTAAAAACAAAACAATGACATTTCAAATGACGGTAAATGGTTTTCCTTTAATCTATTCATAAACAACTGCTTGGGGAGGCAGTCTGTATGAAAAGAGGAGACATTTTAGGACACGCAGAACAAGTTTATTGATTTTTTTGGCAAAATTATGGTGAAACTTATGCAGGCTTTGGATGAAAGTAACAATAGGTGCTTTAAAATTGGGCCTTTAGTGTCGGCAACAGTGCCGTCACACCGTAACCCCTCTGTGGTATTGTGGAAGAGTGCAGGTTTGGACCCTGTAGTCAAATATTAAAATGATATGAATCTGGTATAGGTGTCAGTGGCAGTGCACCCAAATATTGTGCATTTGGTGGCAGCAAGTGCCTTCACACCGTAAGTAACCTGTCTGTGGTATTGTGGAAGAGTGCAGTGGTGGAGGTTTTGGTAATGCAGAAGAGATCCCCGATCGATTCAGTTACATCAACAGCTATAACAAAACCAGCAGGTTAGTTTTAGACGTGATTCTTTTCACAACACTAACCAACATACACCTCAACAAAATTTAAGAAATAACCAACATGATGGATGGACTCAACATCAAAACCCATATGTTTGGCAGAGGGTGAATTATAAAAATAAAAATAAAAACGGGAATGGGAATAGAAATTATTCCACTAACCACAAGCAATATAACTATAAGACTCATGACCAGATTCCTAGGTCAAACAGATATGAGGCATTAGAGCCACAAGAGCAGTTAGAGTCTCCTTTCTCTAGGGTGAGTTTTTTAGACCGGCAACCGCTTCAAAATCACAAAAGAAAAAATACAGCTACAGTCCTAAAAAGAACAAGGGAAGATGTGGACGAGGAGTCAGAGGAGGACAGACCAGAACCAAAAGACAGAAGGGAGAAGAGAGAAAAGAGGTAACAATCTTTAATCTCTCAAAAAAAACACTGACCCTGACCCAAGAAAATGTCCTTAGGAAGGGACTCAAATTCGCACCAAGTGTGGGTTTGAATAAATTTTAAACTTATCTCGACATCAATAGATATATCAGGAAACTTTGCCTGAAAAAATATTTTTTGGATAAAGAGAATATAAATATTCAAAATAAGGAATCAGAATTTGTCCACACTTCCTTAAAGAAAAAATCGAGTTTTTACCCCTTCTTTTTGAAGAGTGATAGCATGAAAACCTTTGAGAAGGCATGTGTAGAGGATATTAGAAAGATTAAACCTTTGAATAAATATCAACACAATCTTACCCATACTGAAATGCTGGCATTAAACCATCTTATAAAAGATAATGAAGTGGTTATAAAACCTGCCGATAAAGGTGGTGGAGTGGTGATCCTTGATAGACAGCAATATCTAAGTGAGATTCAGAGACAATTGCAAGATGTGGATACTTACGAGAAATTACCTTCAGATCCTTCCCTTATAATAGCGAATAAATATAGAAGTCATCTGACCAAGGGAGTAGATTTGGGTATTTTAAATAACCATGAGTACGATTTCCTTCTCCCTAAATGTCCTATCATTCCAGTTATCTATGTGCTGCCTAAATTGCACAAAGATCCCATCTGCCCACCAGGCAGACCAATAGTTTCGGGAATAGGATCTATCCTATCCCCCCTTTCGGAGCATAGCGAACACATTTTACAGCCAATAGTGGTCACACAACCAGCTTATTTGAAGGACTCAATTAGTTTACTCCAAATTCTGGATGGAGGGATCCTATATGGTTACTTGCGATGTTGGTAGTTTATATACCATCATTGAGCATCCGAAAGGATGCAAGGCTGTTCGCTACTACATGGAGTTAACCAAGCTTTTCCCACTGACACAGATTGACTATGTGATAAATGGAATCAATTTAATTTTGAACAACAATTTTTTCTGGTTTGAGGGTGACTTCTACCTACAATGTAGAGGTATGGCGATGGGGACCAGGTTCGCCCCCAGTTATGCTAATTTATTTATGTCCTACTGGGAAAACCAGTTTGTTTATTCTGGACATGACTGGGGTTCGAGCCTGGTCCTCTATCGCCGTTACATAGATGATATCTTTTTCATTTGGAGGGGGAATCTTATATCTCTGAATGCTTTTTTGAATCATCTAAACTCCAATACATGGGGAATATCACTTACCACTGATATTAGTGATGCTAAGGTTCACTTTTTGGACTTAGAAATTTTAAGGGAAGGCAATACTTAATATTAATATTTTAAACAGGTTGATATTAATAGTTTCATTCATATAGAAAGCTGCCATCATGCCCCATGGCTGACTAATATCCCGAAAGGCCAAATTTTGAGAATTAGGCGTAATTGTTTGAAATTCAGTGATTTTGAGGAACAGGCGGAACTTCTGAAAAAACAGTTTGTACAAAAAGGTTACGATGAAACTGCGATAAATAAAGATCATGAGAAAGTGAGAAAGATGGATAGGTCCCAATTACTTAGTTACAAAAAGAGAAATAACGATGGGGATAAACTCGATCCACAGGTGCCTTTTATCACGAATTACTCCACAAACCATAACAGCATATTAAAAATTCTTAAGAAAAATTGGGGTTTGTTACACCAAAATAAAGACATTATCAAGTACATAGGTGATAAACCTAAAGTTATCTGCAGAGGGACTAAAAACCTAAAGATGTTGTTGACCAAAAGTGTTTTGGATAAAGAAAAAGCCCCAGGAACCTTCCTTTCTAAGTTTAAAAAGATAGGTTTTCATAAATGTGGACTATGCATCTGCTGTAGGACTGCAATAAATAGCACTAGATGTTTAATGGATTTTAAATCACATTCCAATAACCAGGTGTTCTCTATTCAAACATTTTTGACCTGTAATTTTACTAATATGATTTATCTATTGTGGTGTCCGTGCGGGCTACAATATATTGGACGAACTACTAGGATGCTGAAAACTAGAGTAGCTGAACATATATATAACATCAAAAGGAAGTATGATAAACATAGCGTATCAGCCCATTTTTCTAAACATCATAATGGTAACCCTAAACTTCTTGGCTTCGCTGGTATTCAACATGTTAAAAAACATTGGAGAGGGGGTGATATTGAAAAGAATTTAAACCGTTTAGAAGCCAAATGGATATTTGATATAGGATGTCTAACACCTGAGGGCTTGAATATAGATATGGAAATTAATGCTCTATTATAATTCAATTACCATTATGCTTTATATATGTCTCACATTTTATATTTCATATTTTATTATCCACTCTACATGATACTACTATATGTATGCTATATGCTTACTGCGCGCTATATGTTGATCGACTGGCCAATCGTGACATTGCGGCATATATGCTGTAATTTCGTGTTTTTTTTTTTTTATTTTTATTTATTTCGTTTTTTTTTTTTGTTTTTTTTTAAATTTTTTTATTCTTTTATTTATTTATTTTTTTAATATATTTTTCTTTTTCCTTCTTTTTTGATATATCGCCCGGAAGAGTGAAGTTCATGTGGGAGCATGCGTGTCGATATGGTCCCCGTGCGTCTGTCGGACGGTAGGGACCTGCTGACTTGGCACTCAAAACGGCCGCAAGCAAGATTGCGAAACGTCCGTCGAAATTAATAGGCTGCGATATTGTGAGGGTAGGATGTACTTTCAACAACACTTTCCCTCTTCAAAAATGGTGCTCGACGGTTCAGACTGGCGGAAGTTGGAACATGGTGATGTAATCACCATGCGCCTGTCTACATGCCGGATGTCTGCCGCTGCTATGCCCACGAACACCTGGGAAAGATATCACCTCATGGACGGTGGGAGCCCGCTGGTTCGGGAACCCAAAACGTCCGGAAATAAGTTTGTTTTAAATGCCCATCAATGTTGCGAGGGCAAGCTATATTGTGGACACCATTTTCCCTCTTCCAAAATGGCGATCGATGGCTCAGAGGGGCGGGGTCGAGGTAGATGGACGTAATCATTATGCGCCCGTTTGTATATTGAATGTTTGCTGGTGCTGCTCCTCTAAATGATTGGAAGTAGGGTGTGTTAGTACCAATTAAGTTAATGAGGTTGTGGCTTGACACCGCCTTTTTCCCTTATCTTTTTTGTATAAATGAACGTTGTACACTGCATTGTATTATGTATATTTTTTTGCACTTTGATAAAGACCAATTAGGTCGAAACGCGTTAGTGCTGCAATAAATTTTACTTTATTTTATCCTGCCGACTTTTCGTCTGTGACATATCCCGGGGATCCAATATCTCATCTATGGACCAGGTTATCACCACGGATGGTTGCTGGTAGGACGGGCTGGTGAGATCATATCCACAGATATATGCCTATATAGTCCAGAGCCGACTTTATGGGGCTCAGAAAAAAGTGAGTTGAATACTTTCTCTCTGGAAACCAGGTGTCATAAGGATGTACTGCGCAATGTATGTCTCCTATTATGTTTTCTAGATTATCTTGAAGTATTACTCACTGGACACTTGGCGTAAGCGCGAGGACTCTACCCATTATTTTATAACAAAACCGGGTCAGCAATGTTTAAGGACTTGTACTGCGCTACTGTGTATGGTTGAATTGGCGCACACCAGTAGCAACAGGAAGCAAACAGAACAGGCAGGAAATACACAAGAGAATAGTCAAATGGCAGGAAAAGTCGGCAACAGGATCGGGTTCTCCGAACAAGCAGGGTCCGTAACAAGTATACAAGTAACAAGTATACAAACTGATTCGGTAAGCTAGCAATGCGGGAATAAAGGCTGAGACACACTGAGCGTGTAGCGACGCACAGCGTAGCGAAGAGAAGCAAGCATTTTGCCGGCTTGTCTTCACTCCGCTCCGCCTCGCAGCGTGTCTACACTACATTACGTTTGCTTCTCACCGCACTGGACAGGAATCCACTAACTAAATTAAAATGTACACACAAAACCGTTTTATTTTCACAAAGCACATGTTATATAGGCAAAAAAAGTTTCTACTGAATAAAATGCATCAAAAATTACTGTTAATTTAATAGGAATAGTATAAAAATATTTTAAAAAAGGTAACCCCAGATCATATATACTATAGGTACACGGAGCACTGTGTATAGAGTAGGGATGCATTGATACCACACACAGACATATACGTATATATCAACACGCAGACCTATATATACGTATATATCAACATGCAGATATATGTACACCCACCCACAGACCTCAGACCATATATACACATACGCACATGGGGGGTGGCATGTGGACAATCTCCACTAAATGCGCCCCCCCCCCCCAATTTGGCTGATCCCTGCAGAAGAAATGTTGAACCCGATAGAGCAGAGAATATATATATTATTCTCTGCTCTATCGGGTTCAACATTTCTTCTGGAGGGATCAACCAAATGGGGGGGGGGCAATTAGTTGCCAAAATGTGTGTGTAATACAAGTCTGGATATATATATGTTGCGCTCACTCCCGGAGGAGCCGCTGAAATTGAACCTCGGGTCAGTCTCCCCGCACTAGGGAATAAATATACTCCAGCACCGTTGTAGATTTTATAAATTATATAGTTTACTAGAACAAATGGCATATAATGAATAACACGGTGTTCGTATACATATTTACAGTACTTCGTAATGCGGGAAACGCGCAGCGGAAAAGAAATAAAAATAAATCTTTAACCCCCTTTTGTGTTTGGGGAGTGAGTCCCGCACAGGTTATGTCCCAGAATGTAAGTGTGTGTGTTACGGTACCCGGGTACAATATTCAACTGGCCAGTGAATTGCTTATGAGGTATCTTCGACTAGTCAAGTTGGGGCCCTGTGGGTTTTGGAAACAAACAGCAGCGTGCTTTATTTTCACAACGGCCTGGAAGGCCTCTCACCCATCCGCCAGATACTTGATGCTCCGCTCGACCCAGGACGTCTCTCCGCTCGATGTTGACTGGGGTTCTCCTGGTTACTGGATCCGCTGTCTGGCTTTCCGTAGGTGCCGCAAGATATCCAGTTCACCGCCTGCTCTCCCTGTCCAATCGATCTGCGGTACTCCTAACTCGGGGTCCTCCGGCTTCCTCAATATCAGCGCGGGTAGTCCTGTGAATCACTGGGTCTTCCTCTGGTAAGGCTGAATAACCCGGTCTTTAGCTCTGTCAGGCCCCAGCTGCGCTCCGGCCTAGTCACTGTCTCGTTCTGCTGCTCTGCGTCTTGCTCCTCTCACTCCCTGGCGCGCTCTGCCAGCTCTCTCCACGAGGCTCAGGATGTAAACGTCTGTGTCCCACCCACTTCCTGTGTCCGCTCTCAAAGCATGCTGGGAAATGTAGTCCCAATGTTCAAAGTCTCTCATCGCGCTTGTCTCCCTCCGGTGGCCAAAAATAGGTACTGCCACGACAGGGAATTAAACCCAGCGCTACATATATTTATAAGAATATAGATATATATCTTATTTATCATATATATATATATATATATATCATACCTGCCCTTACCTTCCCCTATAAATTTGCTAAAAATATACACACAAAAAACAAACCACTGCCTGAGACCCCGCGCAGCCCACATGCCACCCCCTCTACCTGGCTGAATGTATCTAATATATATAATTAAATACATTCAGCCAGGTAGAGAAAGAAAAAAAAAGTTTTATTTTATGTTCCCGGGGACATTTAAAGATGTCCTCGGATTTTATTTTTTTTAGAAATGTGTCGCCTTGCCTTAGCCTGGTGGTCAGTGGGGGCTCCCTGGATCCTGGTTGTGTGGGGGGGATCTGCCATGGCCGCAGGTGCGGTGGCTCCCTCCCTGCACTGCCTGTCTCTGCCACATGCACCCGGGCGGATAGCCTGCACAGTCGCAGCTCTGTCATCGCATGCTCCTCAAGGGGATCCTTGGGAGGCCCCTGCAGGCTGCCCTCTACAGTGCCTGATTAGAGGGCCGTGTCTGCCTGATGTTTTAGTAACAAGAATGTTTTATACCATAGGCTTCAATGTTAAAAATATTCCCGTTTTAATTCAATATCTAATAAACTTGCTTATAATATTCTGCAGTAAAGAGTCTCTTTATTTCTAGATTTTTAGAACTGTTGAACGGCCGATATTCGATGCGAACTCCGAACAGATCGAACCGAACAGCTCATCCCTATCCCCTATCACTGTATGAGTTTCTCGTTAGAAAATGCCATAGATTTTTATTGTAACAACTATCAACAGTGATGGTTAGTGATAACCCCCTAAAATAAATCCAGTCTTGTGTAGCGCTCACTCCCGGAGGAGCCGCTGAAAATGAACCACGGGTCAGTCTCCCCGCACTAGGGAATAAATATACTCCAACACAGTTGTGAGATTTTATCATTTAAATAGTTTACTAAAATATTTGAGCAGATGTCGAGACACGGTATTCACAAGTATTATTACAGTATTTTCGTATCACGGTAAAACGCGTAGCGGAAAAGAAACGAAACACGAGGCTTCGTATTTCGGAAAATAAAATATTCGCAACCGAACATAAAAGCAATGCAATTTCCCGATAGTTCAGAAAAGGGGACACGCAGCAAAACCCCAAATATACAATCCCTTCGTATTACGGTAAACGCGCAACGGAAAAAGAGGAAAAATATATTCGGAACGTATCTTTATCTTTAACCCCTGTTCCGATTCGTAACAAATTGAGTCCTGCACAGGTTAAGTCCCAGAATGTAAAGAAGGTGTATATGTATGTGTGTGGTACCCGGGTACTGTTCAACTGGCCAGTGAATTTACATGAAGGAAAGTCTTCGACTAGTCAGTTGGGGCCCTGTGGACTTTAAAGAGAAACAGTAGCTTGACCTTTAATAACAAACAGCCTTGGAGGCCTCTCACCCATCCGACGCAGGCTTTAGGCTCCGCTGACCCAGGACGTCTCTCCTCCGGATTTTGACTGGGGATACTAGCGGCCGGATCCGTTGTCTGACTTCATGCAGCTTGTCCAGCTCACCGCCTGCTCTCCGTTCGATTCCGCCGGTCTGCAGCAATGTCTGGGCTCTGACAAGTCTCCTTCTCCTCAGGTTGAGTGACCGAGACAGGAATAACAGGTCTCCCTCGGGCTTTGGCCTAGGTTCTCTCGCGATCTCCTCAGTGCGTCTGCTTTCTCCTGTTCCCTGGCGCGCTCTGGAACTTTCTCCACGAGGCAGAGGATGTAAGTGTCCAGTCCCCACCCACTTCCTGTCTTCTTGCAAAGCATGCCGGGCATTGTAGTCCCAATGTCCAGTATCTCTGATCACGATAGTCTCCATCTTGTGGCCAAAAATAGGTACTGCCACAGCAAGATTTTTAACACAGCGCTACACTTGTAAAATAAGTATTTTAGTTCTAGTACGCATAGAAACCTCAAAACTGCAGTCCTAAAAGTGTATCAAAATGTAAAACCTAAAATCAAAAAATCTCTAACATTTTGTAATATTCTTCAATGCTTTTGATAATGTTAATGAGATTTTCTCAAGTGACATAAAACTTTAAAGATATTTTAGTTTGCCTAAAAAAAATCACAATATAAATGAAATAGTTTATTAAAATGATTGCTGGTTTTATCATATCAAAGTATTGGAGTCCTTTATATGCACACATTTTTGAGTTCTGCTTTTTTGTCGGAGAAATGCCTCTAGTTCTTTTTGTTTCTCACAATAAAGCAATTCATGTTTTCTATTCATCATAAATCAACAGGTGAATTATTATTTTCTGAAGCAATAACCTAGTAATAGAGGATAATTCATGGGTTGTATTGCTTAGAATTGCAAAGGCTCCATATGTTGATGAAAAATCAGTTTCTTTATCTTTGGTCATAAAAAGGATCTGCGGTTTTAATATAAAAGTTTGGCAGTATTCTTTCCTCTGTTTCTCTTTGCTCTTTGTTGATCCTTTGTTACTGGATTAAAAACAAAACATGCATTCATAGTGAATACAGATATCCAAGATAACCGTATACTATGGAGTTCATGTCATTGTAAATAAGAAAGCTTGTTTCATTTCTTTATTACTGGGTCATAAATTGATAAATATGTGGCATAAAAGCATATCTGGCCTAGTACTGATACCTCACTTTACAGAAACCTGAGCATAAACATTTCAATTTCATGAAAATCTAAAGAATGGTCCATAGTCAAGGTGTGTTCAATACACAAAGAGAACGGAGTATAACAAGCTGGAGAAACTAAAACCACAACAGGGTAAAATAAATAGGAAGAGGAATGCTTCTATATCATAAGGTGGATTCCCACCGGTTAGCACAGTGGCAGAGCCTGTAGGTACAGGGCATGACGTGATGCACAACTGGTGGCAGCAGAATGATGCATGATGGCAATGGTTCCCGAGTAGAGGTAGCAATAGTGGAATGATACAGCATAGGAATTGGCAGAAAGGTGCAGGATGTGCGAGGAAACACCTGCATAATGCATGAAAACTGCAGTAGTATAGTATTGTATGAAGGTCATTCAAATGTCATTTGGTTGCCTTATTATTAATACAGCTGAAATCTGAGAAAAGTGTTAGTATCAAAATGTCAGTCTTGTTTGAAGATGCCTAATTTAGCTGTCAGATTAAGGCAACCCCACAATCGTCCCCAGTGTCTGGCCTGCAGACGGGCCAGACATGGTTGTCCCTTTAACCCCCCCCCCCTGGCGGTTTTCCCGAGTGTGGCTTGGGGATAACTTTCAGTGCTGAAAGCGGTAACCCCGAGCCACACTCTGGCTGCATACATTACCTGTCTCTGCGCTCCCTCGCTGTCCACCGCAGTCTCCTCCGGCGATTGTGACCTCATACTTCCTGATTCCCATCTCGCGAGAATGGAACCAGGAAGTATGAGGGTCGCGATCACCAGTGGAGACTGCGGAGGACATCGAGGGAGCGCAGGGACAGTTGATGTATCCAGCGGCATCCCGAGTGTGGCTCGGGGTTACTGCTTCCAGCATAGGAATTGAACACCGAGTCACACTCGGGAAAACCGCTAGGGGGCCAAAAAAAAAAAGAACGATTCTGACATCTACAAGATGTCAGAATTGTAACATCAGGGAGGTTAATAGTCCCGGTTGGAGCTGAACCCATTCCAGCATTTCCAGTCACGTTCTCCGGTTAATCTGCCAGGAGATCCAGCGATTGGTCTGAGAGAGAGTGACTGTGGCACGCTCTCTGCATAATGAAGTCACTGGTGATCAGCAGTCGAAAAATTCAAAAATCCTATGTGCTGGTGATGCTGCGTGCTGTGGAGGAAAGTCCTCTACTTCAATCTGTGATTTCACCAGATCGGGAGAGGTGGGCTGGGAGGGGTTAGAAGGGGCACTCCTTATATCCTGACCATTTTAAAAATATAAAGTGATCAGGATGCGTCGAGTGTCCCTTTTAAACTATGAATAGTCACTATTACAACAGAAATTGCGTTTAGTATTTCTCATGTCTTCTCTGGCACATGTCTGAATCTTTCCTGTAATTTCCAATCCTTTTTCATTATATACTGAACACTTTTTCATTTCTCATCACCTTTCAGCTTCCCCATTGTTATTAATTCTCATCCTGTCTTATGATTTAAAGCTAACCATGTGTTGTCATTTTTTCCTAGTAATCTGTAGCTCTAATTTTTTGCTCTATATTTTATTAATCTGTTTCATTCTTGTGAATTTTCCACACCACCTTCCTCTTTGCTGGTTCGCTTTCTACCTTTTTTGTGTAATTTTTAATTTCTATGGCTATATTGTTTTATTATTCAGTCTTTCATAGTCAACCAATTTTCTCCCATCATTTCTCAGATTTATACTTCACCTCTGTACTATTAAGCAACTCCTCACATTTACCCACAGTATCTTTACATCCCTTGCTCCTCACTCTGTGGCAATGGCCATATAATGGAGTCTATGGGTTGATCACTGTTTCAAATCTCATTGTATTGTGTGGGTTGTATTCAAAGGACACCACCAGGGAGTAGAGTAAAAGGATCCCTGTCATATCTCATTCATTTATGCCATCTCTTATCTCGAGTAGACAGACAGAAATAAATTCTCCTCCATCTCTTCAAACTGTTAAATGCTATAGATTAGATAAGTCACTGAAGTAAAGAAAAATCTTTGGTAAATGTTGCCTCATAGGGAAACCGAAGAAACACAATTTTATTTTACCTTTTTACAAGCAATTACTTCAAAGAAAGCAATCTTTTGCTACATGTGCTTTTATAAAGTGGTTTTATTTGTAAGTAATCTAGTTACAGCTTATGTAGGTGTAGTGTCCCTTTAAAGTGAATTATGAACACGGTAGTGGTAAATTACATCATCACTGTAATTCCCAGAAGAACATAAAAGAATAATGAATAGAAAAAAGGATGATCTGTCCAGGGTCATGCTAAATGCGTCAAATAATTAATTTTTTTACATATGAACTAGTTCCAAGGTCTTACACTAAAGGCAGGGACAATACAAGGTCAGAAACAGGAAATAATGAGCCTAGGAAGCATGTTGAGTCCAGGTTTGATCGCTTGATTTGCTGCTGTTGTTTTGTTGCCAGTAGACTGAGTATCATTTGCAACCTGATAGTGTGTGACCTACCTTTGGGAATGGTAAGACCATAGGACAACCTGTTTATTGAATGACCTGTTAAAAAAAATCTATATAAAACACTAAACTTCCTTCCTTCAAACACTCCCTTAAGACTTTCCTATTTAGGGAAACCTACCACCCGAAACTGATGCAACCAGTCCATCACTCTGGCCTTGCAGTCCATCACTCTGGCCTTGCAGTCCATCACTCTGGCCTTGCAGTCCATCACTCTGGCCTTGCAGTCCATCACTCTGGCCTTGCAGTCCATCACTTCCACTTTGCAGTCCTCCTGTTCCCCCCCCTAACCCTTGTAGATTGTAAGTTCCCACGGGAATAGGGCCCTCGTTTCCTCCTGTACTGGTTTGTCAAATGTTGTTCAATTTTTTTGTAACCCTGTCTATATTGTGGCCATTGTACAGCGCTGCGGAATATGCTGGCACTTTTTAAATAAAGATTAATAATAATAATAAGCTTCCTTTGCTTCATTTTCTTCTTCTTCTTTTTTTAGCACCCCTGCTCCCAGGAATCTCTTTACACATTAGCTTAGTATTACTCCGTGCATAGTGTAGTCTTTCTTTTCCTCTGTTTTCTTCTATTTATTTTGGGGTTTATGACTGTTCGCCCACGACTGTGCTCATCACCAAGCAATTTGGAAAATGTGATCCATCAGTACAACTGACCACATATAGTATAATACAAGTGACCAGAACATCTCGGGCTCTATTACAAAGTTGGTGTTAACTTAACCAGAGCTGTTGTAAACTTACCAGAGCCATTATAGTCTATGGAGCTGTTTAGTTTACCACAGCTCTGGTTAAGTTAGCACCAACTATGTAATATGGCCCTGAATTGGTGACTTTTTATTTCCCTTGTTTACATTACATTACAATATGAATGGATACAGAAAGGTGTAACGTTATTGTTGTGGCTTAAGTCAATGACATGGAGACGGATATTACATGTATATTGACAGTGATATTGATGGTACTTTGCTACACATGACTAATATCGGTTTTCAAGGCAGCTCAGTGTACTTGGGAAATGAGCATAAGTCAGAAACAACCTTCTTTTCAGAGGCAATTGAGTATGATTGACAGGAGTTAGATAAACATACATCCCATATTGCAAGTGTGGAGGAGAACACAGTGCTTGGAGAATAGATATCACCGCTCTAACCTATATTTGAAATTAATACTAGACTCTGTAACTTATCGTAGTATTGTAGAACTCTGTTAAAGATTTATTTCCTTGCGATAATCAAAGTCAAGCATCAATCTCCTTTTTTTGTCTGTATGACTCTGCATTAAGGTGCAAAAAAGGCGCAATATGAAACTTAAGGAAGTGTAATTCTGGGGAAAAAATGTACATATAGGATCAATGGATTAGTGAGTTTCTATTTACAGTGAAATATGATTTGAGCAGTTATCTGAAGATCTAACAAATTTAGTAAGACAAAAGACTCTAAAAATAGTAAAATACTGTCCATAAAATATATTGAGATGTTGTTAGGTGGTAATTGAAAGAACATATAAATTTTTTTTTTATTTCTCAGGGAAATATGTATATTGCTATAAATGAGTTATGCCTTTAATCTTTGTGGTCAATTGCATAAAAAGGTTGTGTACAGCATGCAATGATTGTGGGTAAAGAAATTTTCTAGAACGGATATAACTAACATTTTTAGATAGATTTTAAAGGTAAATAAATAGTTTGGTCTCTTTTAATACTATAAATTATTGCCAATAAGTAGTCACAGTATTCAAATTCTCACTATTCAAAGTTATATTTCCAGATATAAAACAGATGTACAGAACATTTTAAACCCAGTCTTATTATTTTCATCTGTTTATTTATGCACTAGGCCTGGGCCCCTAGTCTGGGGTCCTGGGGCTGGTCCGTGCCTGTAAGGTTTCACGGCATCGCCGTTCTAAAAAGGCCTGTACCATTGCTGCATCCTGATTCAGGCAGAACCTTTTCTGTGATCTCATCATACCTCTAGCTTACCCTTGCCACAGATCTATACTATGACACACATGGCTAATAAAGCATTGGCTGCAACTAATAAAAGACTACGCCTCCCAACAGCCAATGCTCAATCATTGTAGTTCATCATCTCCTAGTGAGAGCTCTTACATGTTGCTGCTCCTCAGACCCTGTTCCCTTACCTTGCTACTGAGAACTTTTCTACTTTATCTATATTGTTGCCAAACCTTGCCTGTCCCTGGACTACCCATCTGACCGCTGCCTGCCTACAGACCTTTTGCTTAAACTTGACACTGCCTAAAGGATCTACTTCCAGCAAGCTGCCTCCACACTCTCTGGTGAGTATGCAATACTGTACATTGGGTTCACAAACCCCTGAACTAGTTCCATCCTGAGAGTGGCCTTGCCTGGGCCCCTAGTCTGGGGTCCCAAGCCTGGTCCGCGGCCTTGCCTGGGCCCCTAGTCTGGGGGTCTTGAGTCTGGTCCCAGTCTTCTCGCCTGTGCCCCAGTCAAGGGGTTTCGGGTCTGATCCTGTTCTTCTCGTCTGGGGCCTGATCCAGGTCTTTGGACCTGGTCCTGGATGAAGAGTATATATATTTTTTTATATTAAAAATTATGTTAATATCATTTTAATTTGAATAAATTAAATATTAATATTTAATATTTTATTTTCTACTAATTTGTGAGTTTTACTTTGGAGCTCTGTGATACGCTCAAACTCCCAGGACATGCTTGAAAATTAGAGAAATCAAAATGTATCCTTCCTGGTAACATCTATACTATAAAAGGATAAGCTAAAAACTGTCCGTCGCCAAAACCCTACTGCGCATGCGCGACGGACATTTGAAAGCGGCCGTTAGAACACACAGGTAGCTGCGCGTGCCGGCCGCGTGAAAAAAAACAAAAAAAAAACGGCACGAGCCGCGCGCAGCTACCCGTGTGTTTACACGGCCAGATGCCCCGATCCTCCAGCGGTGACCGTCCTCCGGCTGCCGGCGGGCCTCCAGGCTCAGGCGAGCCCCCGGCTCGGTTTGGGCCTACAGGCCCAGCCGAGCCGGGGACTCGCCTAAGCCTAGAGGCCCGCCGAGCAGCCAGCGGCAGCCGGAGAAGGTCACCGCTGGAGGATCGGGGCCGAAGTTCCCAAACAAACACACCCCAAAATCGGCCCTGAGCTCCAGCGGAGACCTCCTCCGGCTGCCGCTGGCTGCTCGGCGGCCCTCTAGGCTTAGGCGAGCCCCCGGCTCGGTTTGGGCCTACAGGCCCAGCCGAGCCGGGGACTCGCCTAAGCCTAGAGGGCCGCCGAGCAGCCAGCAGCAGCCGGAGAAGGTCACCGCTGGAGGATCGGGGCCGAAGTTCCCAAACAAACACACCCCAAAATCGGCCCTGAGCTCCAGCGGAGACCTCCTCCGGCTGCCGCTGGCTGCTCGGCGGGCCTCTAGGCTTAGGCGAGCCCCCGGCTCGGTTTGGCCTACAGGCCCAGCTGAGCCGGGGACTCGCCTAAGCCTAGAGGCCCGCCGAGCAGCCAGCGGCAGCCGGAGAAGGTCACCGCTGGAGGATCGGGGCCGAAGTTCCCAAACAAATACACCCCAAAATCGGCCCTGAGCTCCAGTGGAGACCTCCTCCGGCTGCCGCTGGCTGCTCGGCGGGCCTCTAGGCTTAGGCGAGCCCCCGGCTTGGCTTGGGCCTACAGGCCCAGCCGAGCTGGGGACTCGCCTAAGCGTAGAGGCCGGCCGAGCAGCCTGCTCGGCCGGAGGAGGTCACCGCTGGAGCTCAGGGCCGATGTTGCCTAACACATACTCACCGACATCGGCCCTTAGCTCCTCCAGCGATGGCGGTCCCGCTTGCAGCATCCTCTCTCTCTCCGTTGCTCGCCGGAATGACGTCACGAAAGCCTTTGACCCCGGGGGTCAAAGGCTTTCGTGACGTCATCCTGGCGAGCAACGGAGAGAGAGAGGATGCTGCAAGCGGACCGCCATCGCTGGAGGAGCTAAGGGCCGATGTCGGTGAGTATGTGTGGAACCGGTGGAGGACTCGAGGCCGATGTAGGTGAGTATGTGCTCTACACACACACACCCTGCTTGCTCGGCCGGTATCCAAGCTTAGGCGAGCCCCCGGCTTGGCTTGGGCCTAGAGGCCCTGCCGAGCCGGGGACTCGCCTGAGCATGGAGGCCGGTCGAGTTGCATGCTCGGGCGTCCTCCAGGCTCAGGGGAGTCCCCGGCTCGGCTGGGCCTCTAGGCCCACGCCAAGCCGGGGGCTCGCCTAAGCTTGGTCGGCATCCAGGCTCAGGCGAGCCCCCGGCTTGGCTTGGGCCTAGAGGCCCAGCCGAGCCGGGGACTCCGCTAAGCCTGGAGGACGTTTGAGCATGCAACGTGACCGGCCTCCATGCTCAGGCGAGTCCCCGGCTCTGCTGGGCCTCTAGGGGCTCGCCTAAGCTTGGATACCGGCCGAGTAAGCAGGGTGGGTGTGGAGAGCACATACTCACCTACATTAGCCCTGAGCTCCAGCGGTGACTGTCCTCCGGCTGTCGCAGGCTGCCCGGCCGGCCTCCAGGCTCAGGCGAGCCCCCGGCTTGGCTTGGGCCTACAGGCCCAGCCGAGCCGGGGGCTCGCCTAAGCCTGGAGGCCGGCCGAGCAGCCTACGACAGCCACCGCTGAGGCTCCGGGCCAATGTAGGGGGATGTTGCCTACACATACTCACCTACATCGGCCCTTAGCTCCTCCAGCGATGGCGGTCCCGCTTCCAGCGTCCTCTCTCGCTCCGTTGTTCGCCGGAATGACGTCACGAAAGCCTTTGACCCCGGGGGTCAAAGGCTTTCGTGACGTCATCCCGGCGACCAACAGAGCGAGAGAGGACGCTGGAAGCGGGACCGCCATCGCTGGAGGGCCGATGTAGGTGAGTATATCCACGAGCGGGGGGCCATATCCACGAGCGGGGGGCCATATCCACGAGCGGGGGGGGGGGCGATATCCACGTGCTGGGGCGATATCCACGAGCTGGGGCAGTATCCACGTGCTTGGGCAGTATCCACGAGCTGGGGCAGTATCCACGTGCTGGGGCAGTATCCATCCACGTGCTGGGGCAGTATCCACGTGCTGGGGCAGTATCCACGTGCTGGGGCAGTATCCATCCACGTGCTGGGGCAGTATCCACGAGCTGGGGCAGTATCCACGTGCTGGGGCAGTATCCACGTGCTGGGGCAGTATCCATCCACGTGCTGGGGCAGTATCCACGTGCTGGGGCAGTATCAATCCACGTGCTGGGGCAATATCCATGTGCTGGGCAGTATCCACGTGCTGGGGCAGTATCCACAAGCTGGGGCAATATCCACGTGCTGGGGCTGTATCCACGTGCTGGGGCAATATCCACGTGCTGGGGCAATATCCACGTGCTGGGTCAATATCCACGTGCTGGGGCAATATCCATGTGCTGGGCAGTATCCACGTGCTGGGGCAGTATCCACGAGCTGGGGCAATATCCACGTGCTGGGGCAGTATCCACGTGCTGGGGCAGTATCCACGTGCTGGGGCAGTATCCATCCACGTGCTGGGGCAGTATCCACGTGCTGGGGCAGTATCAATCCACGTGCTGGGGCAATATCCATGTGCTGGGCAGTATCCACGTGCTGGGGCTGTATCCACGTGCTGGGGCTGTATCCACGTGCTGGGGCAGTATCCACGTGCTGGGGCAATATCCACGTGCTGGGGCAATATCCACGTGCTGGGTCAATATCCACGTGCTGGGTCAATATCCACGTGCTGGGGCAATATGCATGTGCTGGGCAGTATCCACGTGCTGGGCAGTATCCACGAGCTGGGGCAATATCCACGTGCTGGGGCAGTATCCACGTGCTGGGGCAGTATCCACGTGCTGGGGCAGTATCCACGTGCTGGGGGGCAGTATCCATCCACGTGCTGGGGCAGTATCCACGTGCTGGGGCAGTATCAATCCACGTGCTGGGGCAATATCCATGTGCTGGGCAGTATCCACGTGCTGGGGCAGTATCCACGAGCTGGGGCAATATCCACGTGCTGGGGCAGTATCCACGTGCGGGGCAGTATCCACGTGCTGGGGCAGTATCCACGTGCTGGGGCAATATCCAGGAGCTGGGGCAGTATCCACGAGCTGGGGCAATATCCACGTGCTGGGGCAGTATCCATCCACGTGCTGGGGCAATATCCACGTGCTAGGGCAGTATCCACGAGCTGGGGCAGTATCCACGAGCTGGGGCAATATCCACGTGCTGGGGCAATATCCACGTGCTAGGCAGTATCCACGAGCTGGGGCAGTATCCACGTGCTGCGGCAATATCCACGTGCTGGGGCAATATCCACGTGCTGGGGCAATATCCACGTGCTGGGGCAGTATCCACGTTCTGGGGCAGTATCCACGTGCTGGGGCAATATCCACGAGCTGGGGCAATATCCACGTGCTGGGGCAATATCCACGTGCTGGGGCAGTATCCACGTGCTGGGGCAATATCCACGAGCTGGGGCAGTATACATGAGCAGGGGCAGTATATCCACAATAGACTGCCCTCTGGGCAGGCTTTACAACTAGTACTTTATAAATAAATACACACAGCACATTACTGTGAGTTGTATTACTTGTGGAGCTGTGATACACACAGCACATTACTGTGCGTTTTATTGCTGTGGAGCTTTGTGATACGCTCATACACACTGGACATTAGTCTGTTTTAACACTGTGCAGCTCTGTGATACATTCATGCCCACTGCAAATTACTGTGAGTTTTATTGCTGTGGAGCTCTGTGATATGCTCATACACAGGGGCGTAACTACCAGGGGTGCAGCGGGTGGCACTGCACCCTGGCCCCCTGAGTCCAAGGGCCCACAATCAGATGTGTGAGGGGCCCAGATTGGCCTTGCTTGTCCCTTTAGTTGGGCAAACAGTCTCTGATTTACTCGGCAGCGTGCGGGATAAAACTCTCACACGCTGCACCGGAAGTAAAGGCCTCACGGGGTGGGGGAGAGGAGAACGAAGACTAGGCTGCCAGCCCAGCCAGCAGCTCTCATGGGGACATGCTGGCCCGCCCCCCTCTCACAACAGCAAGCAGAGCCTCCCTCCCCTGCTCATGTGCAGGAAGGGTCCAGCATGTGCAGGAAGGGAGAGTGGAGAGAGCCCAGCTGGGACCACGGAGGCAGCCAGGGATTTAATCCTAGGGTGAGTAACAAACCTGTGTGTGTGTGAGAGCAGGGATTTTGTGTGTGGGTGTGTGAGAGCAGGGATTTTGTGTGTGGGTGTGTGAGAGCAGGGATTGTGTGTGGGTGTGTGAGAGCAGGGATTTTGTGTGTGGGTGTGTGACAGCAGGGATTGTGTGTGTGGGCACAAAAAGTACCCCCTCATGAAATAATAAAAAAATGATTTGCCCCAAAGTAATAATTTGCCTGCCCCCCAAAAAAATAATTCCCCCCCCCAATGATTTCTGAAAACAGCTGCAACCTGCCAAACAAACCGCCGAATGCAGCCGCAACCCGGCAAACAAACCGCCAAACTCAGCCGACGACCCATCAAACGCAGCTGATGACCCGCTCGAAAGAACCGCAGTAAAAAGGCGACCAACCACCGAACAGGTAAGAAAAAAAGACAAAACACCAACTTTTAGGCTAATGTCAGATGAATGCAGTCTGAGCACACTCTGCGCACATTCATAATGGATGGACGTACTGGCCGAAGATACTGTAGACACCACGGT
Organism: Leptobrachium leishanense; assembly: GCA_009667805.1. NCBI lineage: Eukaryota > Metazoa > Chordata > Amphibia > Anura > Megophryidae > Leptobrachium > Leptobrachium leishanense. Next base: position 126,762,360 of record CM019066.1, read on the forward strand.
GTGTTTTTTTGACGGATGTAGAAAAAAAAATGGATATATGGGAAACAAAATTAATTAAAATTAAAATACAGATATAGTCAGCCAGACCATAAAAAACCTCAGAGCGTCAGCGTTATGGACGTCGCAAATGCGCTCGGTCTGACGTCGCAGCATAACGCACACAGGCCGCTACGTGGACGTGGCACACTCTTTTACGTTCTTGCGTCCATGGCCACGAAATTGCACCGTACAGGTAAATTCACTATTCGGCATAATTTCTTGGCCAATTCGGTGCTCTTTGAATAATCCCTAAAGAGCACCGAATGGTGAATTCCATTGTACGTTGTAATTTCGTGGCTGTTCGGCAAATGTTTTGATTCCCTTATTTTTTATGGCGTTTTTTTTATTTTTATTCTGTAACAGACCATTTTATATTTTTTTTAATAGGACCTTTTATTATTTTCATATCTTTTAAAGAATAGCAGTTTTTTACATTTATTTATTTTCACCTCCGTTCGGCGGCTGATTGGCTTTACTTAGTGGTGTGCGGTGGTTGGCGTATCATCGGCGGTGGGCTGCTCTGTCCAAAATACCCAGGCCTATTTTTTGTCTCAATCCGAGCCTGGCTGTGGAGGTCTGTGATACGCTCATATACACCGCACATTTCTGAGTTTTATTGCTGTGGAGTCGACATAGTGGACCTGGAGGGGTCCAATGTGTGGTGACCGGGGGGGGATATGTTTTTGCGTAGGGCGGTGGGGGGCCCATCATGGATTTCCCTCACCTGAGCCCTGAGGTTTCTAGTTACGCCTCTGCTCATACACACCACACATTAATGTTAATTTTTTTTCTGTGGAGTCGTCATTGTGGACCTTGAGGGGTCCAGTGCGTGGTGACGGGGAGGGGAGCAAAATATGTTTATGTGTAGGGTGGAGGGGCCGTCATGGATTCCTGGGCCTGAGGTTTCTAGTTACGCCTTTGCCCATAGCTGCCCTTTTATTCTCCACTGTTAAATACCATATAGGGCCTAGATGCCTAGAGCAGTGGTTCCCAACCGCTGTCCTCAAGTTCCCCTAACAGGCCAGGTTTTCCAGATATCTGAAGCACAGCACAGGTGATAGGATTTGCTGCTCAGTGATTACTGGATTCAGTCTGCATTTCCCCAAGGTAATCCATAAAACCTGGCCTGTTAGGGGTACTTGAGGACCGCGGTTGGGAACTGGCCTAGAGGATCAAGACTGCCTCTCAAGGTCATAACTACTTTTTCAAGGCCAAACCTACCTTCCAGGACCTAAACAGCCTGCTAGGGCCTAAACTACAGATAATGCTGTCAATCGTCAATATAGCTAAAGTGATGGAAGATGGACAAGTCTCCAGTATCCGCAACCACAGCTATAATTTTGTGCATAAGGCTAATCATCTAACAGGCACTTTCTGGACCTCTTGACCGATCAGGAGCTGAACTAAACTTCTGGCTGTACAGATATATGATGGCTCTGTATATAGAAGTCAACATTTAAGCAAGTATACACTGGCATTATAAAAGGTACCGATTATTATTTAAAATGTTTAGTATTATAGGAATTCCTTTTGCATAGAATTTATTTTTTGTGTGAGGTTAGGGATATGGTTAATAGGGGTAAGATTAGTGGTATAGCTAATTTTGGAAGTCAATTAGATTTAGAGTCAGGATTTCAGTAGTTATTTTAATTTAATGTGCTGTAAACAAAATCCTAGCCCTGAAACTTGCCTCCAATTCTATTCTCTACCCCTAACGCTAGCTCCTAATCTTAACTCTGATCGTAACCTTAATCTAATCTCTAGTTCATATTTTACACGAACTCTTACTCTCCCCACTAATTCAGATCCCTACACCTAACCTAAACACTGTTACTGCTAATGTGTAAACCTTCTTGTAGTCTTAACCCCTACCCTTCAAGGGATACTCTGTTAATCCTTTCCTGCCACAGGGTATACCATGCCATCCCAGGGCGGATGGGCCTTAATGCTACGGGGTGGCATAGCCCAACCTGCTAGTGTCTATTAGGGATGAGCGGTTTGGGTTCGGATGGTTCGGGGTTCGACCCGAACTTAGCCTGTTCGAGTAGATCGCGAACACCGAACATTTCCGGGTGTTCGCTGCATGTTCGACCACAATGCATTTTCCCACTGGCCTGAAGCTCGTAATTGGCTATAGCCTTGCACCTGACCACAGGTCTGGTGCGAGACTGGTTCAACACTATGCCAATCACCGCTCAGAGTCCTGATTGGGAAAATTTTGCCCAATCATGGGCTCACAGAGCTATGTCCCGCAGCACACTATATAACGTTTCCATGCGCCGATTCTGCACGCATTTCAGAGTAGATTTCAAAGGAGATAGTTGTGTCTTGTTACTGCCGGTCTGCCACGCTACTGGGGGGGTCTGGGGGGGTCTCATTTCTACCAAATATCAGGGAATTTAGGTGATGTGTGTCTTGTCACTGTGCCAGCAAGTTTTTTTGGGGTTTACAACTTTCTTTAAAACATTTGTGAATTGAGGTGATCTTCTGGGTCTTGTCACTGTGCCAGCAAATCTTTTTGGGGCTCACTAATTTCTTTAAAACATTTGTGAATTGATGTGATCTGTGTCTTGTCACACAGCCAGTACCACGCAGTATTTTGGGGGTCACAAATTTCTACAAAACATTTGGGAATTGAGGTGATCTGTGTCTTGTCACTGCCAGCAAGTATTTTGGGGGTCACAAATTTCTAAAAAACATTTGGGAATTGAGGTGATCTGTGTCTCGTCACACATCCAGTACCACGCAGTATTTTGGGGCTCACTAATTTCTACAAAACATTTGTGAATTGAGGTGATCTGTGTCTCGTCACACATCCAGTACCACGCTGTATTTTGGGGCTCACTAATTTATTTAAAACATTTGTGAATTAAGGTGATCTGTGTCTCGTCACACATCCAGTACCACGCAGTATTTTGGGGCTCACTAATTTATTTAAAACATTTGTGAATTGAGGTGATCTTCTGTGTCTCGTCACACAGCCAGCAAGTTTTATTGGGGCTCACTAATTTCTTTAAAACATTTGTGAATTGAGGTGATCTGTGTCTTGTCACACATCCAGTACCACGAAGTATTTTGGTGCTTACTAATTTCTTTAAAACATTTGTGAATTGAGGTGATCTGTGTCTCGTCACACATCCAGTACCACGCTGTATTTTGGGGCTCACTAATTTCTACAAAACATTTGTGAATTGATGTGATCTGTGTCTCATCACACATCCAGTACCACGCTGTATTTTGGGGCTCACTAATTTCTACAAAACATTTGTGAATTGAGGTGATCTTCTGTGTCTCATCACACAGCCAGCAAGATTTGTGGGGCTCACTAATTTCTTTAAAACATTTGTGAATTGAGGTGATCTGTGTCTCGTCACACATCAAGTAGCCACGCTGTATTTTGGGGCTCACTAATTTCTTTAAAACATTTGTGAATTAAGGTGATCTGTGTCTTGTCACACAACCAGTACCACGCTGTATTTTGGGGCTCACTAATTTCTTTAAAACATTTGTGAATTGAGGTGATCTGTGTCTCGTTACTGGCTGCCAGCTATCAGTGTGTCTCACTGAGTTATACCAGCGTTCTTTAAATCTTTATATCAGAGTTCTGTATATATTAATCTATAAATCCCTCACCATGTCTAAAAGGACAGGCAGACGCTCCCAGACACAGATAAGAGGGCAAGCAGCCCCTGTGTCGGGAGGCTGTTTCTCTGGTCGTGGTGGACGTGGTGCATCCTCTGCAGGGGCACGCTTGTCCTTTCTAACTGGTGCTGGCCGTCTTAAGCAGCAGCAACATACAGAGGACTTGGTGGATTGGCTAACCAGGCCATCCTCATCCTCCAAGTCCTCTGCCAGCCAGGCTTGTAGTGCTTTACAGTCCACCTCAGCTGCCAAAGCATCTAATGCAGCCTCCATGTCCACAGCTACTCCTGCCGTAGCCTCGCTATCACACACGGAGGAGTCAGCTGAATTGTTTGACTACAATGAGCGTGACATGCTGCTTGAGGATGCACAGCAAGTACAGTGCTCTGATTCAATCTCTGAGATTGAGCAAGGGAGTATAATCAACCTAGAGGAAGGGGGTGCCAGTGATGACACACAAATAACTGGCACTCATGTTGCCCCAGCAGCTGCAGCATACTGCCAAGTTGGCTCCAGTTACGAAGAGATAGGGGGTGAAGATGACATTGATGATGAGGTCACTGACTCCATCTGGGTGCCAGATCGAACTGAGGAATTAAGTGAGGAGGAGGGGGAAGAGGAGGAGGAGGCACAGCAAACACGAGGCACAACATCCTCTGTGACCAACTGTAGCACTAGCCAGTCCAAGGCATCAGATGTCAGAGCTGCTCCGGTGCAGAGCGCTGTTGTCTAAAAGAACACATGCAGGAACTCTGCTGTCTGGGAGTTCTTTAAGAAATGTGCAGCAGACCCCACCGTTGCATATTTGTAATCTATGTCAGATGAGGCTGAAGCGTGGGATAAACACCGGACACTTGGGTACCATGTGCTTGAGGCGACATATGAACAAGTGCCACACATCCCGTTGGTGCAAAACTTTGCGTAGGTCCTCCTCCTCCTCATCTGTCTCTACCCACACTATATGTCCCGCCATGTCATTGCCTACAACCTCCACTGACAGGGATGATGCTACAGTAATGGATGTACCAGGTCCTTCCTCACAATGTGACATCATCCCAGTAGCTGAAGATTTACACAGTCAGATTACGTTGCCGCAGCTGCTGCAGCGAAAGAAAAAATATAGTTCCAATCATCCCCAAGCACAGCGTCCAAATGCCAGCTTAGCAAAATTACTCGCATTGCAGCTGCTGCCTTTCCAGCTGGTGGACTCTGCTCCCTTCCGTGAATTTGCTGAATGTGCTGTACCACAGTGGCAGGTTCCAAAACGCCATTACTTTTCACGCAAGGCCATTCCAGCACTATACCAGCACGTGGAAGACAATGTTATCCAGTCATTGGGAAAGGCAGTCAGCAGCAAGGTGCATGTGACTTTAGACACGTGGTCCAGCAAGCATGGACAGGGTCGTTGCATTTCCTTCACGGCACACTGGGTAACTCTGATTGCAGCTGGGAGTGATCCAAGACGGGGCTCTGTGCTGGAGCTTGTTCATCCACCACGCCTCCAGAAAGCTGCTTGTATGAGGTCTGTCTGCTCTACCACCACCTCTCCCTCTTCCTCCTCCTCCTTCTCTGTCTCTGGCGAAGTGGCAGTTAAACCGACGCCTGACAGGGTCCACGCAATGGCTCAAGCAAAAAGATGCCATACTGTGCTTGAGTTGGTTTGTTTAGGGGACAGGAGCCACACCAGGTCAGAAATTTTGTCAGCTCTGCAGGGGCAGGTGCAGAGATGGTTAACACCATGCCAGCTTGAGCTGGGAATGATCGTCTGCGATAATGGCAGCAACCTTCTCTCCGCCCTACGCAAGGGTAAATTGACGCATGTACCATGCCTAGCACACGTCCTAAATATGGTGGTACAGCGTTTCCTAACCAAGTACCCAGGGCTGCCAGAGCTTCTCATCCAGGCCAGAAAAGTCTGCAGCCACTTCAGATGGTCATTCCCAGCAAGCGTTCGCCTGGCAGAAATTCAAAGAGAATTCCACCGTCCCACAAACCGTCTGATCTGTGACATGCCCACCAGGTGGAACTCGACATTAGCAATGCTGCAGCGTCTGCACAAGCAGCAGAGGGCCATCAACGAGTACCTGTGTGAGTATGGCACAAGGACAGGTTTAGCTCAACTTGGTTTTTTTTTCCCCCGCAGTGGCTGATGATCAAGGATGCATGCACTGTACTGTCACCATTTGAGGAGGCAACAAGGATGGTGAGCAAGGACAGTGCATGCATCAGTGACACAATTCCTTTCGTGTTCCTGCTGGAGCACACTCTGCGGGGAATTATAGATGTGGCTCTAGAGGCAGAGCAGCGGGAGGAAGAGGCCTTCCCTAGCTCTCAAGGCCCCAGTCTTTCCGTAGACAGCATTCCAGCAGGTCCTAATCAGATCAGACAGGAGGAGGATGAGGAGGAGGACTATTTAAGTAGTGGGGGCATTGAAGGTGGGGATTCCTCAAGGGAGGGTTTTGTGTGCCCAGAAACAGAAGGGCTTGTGCGTTGCTGGGAGGAGCAAGTGCACGATACGGTCATCCTCATTGACCAGGAAGACTCGGAAGCTAATGCCACCTCCAACCTACGCTGCATGGGCTCCCTAATGATGCAAAGCCTGCTAAAGGACCCCAGGATTCGTGCTATTAAGGAGAGGGATCATTACTGGTTGGCAACCCTTCTTGATCCACGATACAAGGGTAAGGTTGCAGAGCTCATCCTGCCCGCACAGAGGGAGCACAGGAGGAAAAAACTTGAGGACGCTCTAAAGCGACACTTGTGTAACACCTTTCCAGGCACTGGTAGATTACCAAGTGCTGACACACGTGCTTCTGAGGCTGCGGGTGATCAGAGGAATAGCGGTGAAGGCCAGGGCCGCTTGACTGATGCTTTAAATTTTTTTAGTCCACGACGCCCAAGGACGTCAAATGTAGGCACCCATTGCCAGCGTCTTCACCATATGGTGCAGGACTACATAGGGGCAAGGGCAGACCTGGATACCTTTCCAGCAGATGATCCACTGGCTTACTGGGTGTTGAGATTGGATCACTGGCCAGAATTTAGCCAATATGCTATGCAGCTACTAGGTTGCCCTTCATCTAGCATGCTTTCCGAAAGGACGTTCAGTGCCGCTGGAGGTTTTGTCAGACAAAAGAGTGCGTCTGTCTACCGACTCTGTAGACCGGCTGACCTTTATTAAAATGAATCAGTCCTGAATCAGCAGTTATCAATCCCCTGATGCTGAAGTAATGGAATAGATCGGGGATGTCCTCTTCTGCATTCACAAAACCTCCAGCACTGAACCCTTCCACAATACCACAAAAGGTTTACGGTGTGAAGGCACTTGCTGCCATGAAAGGCACAATATTTGGCTGCACTGATGCCTGTGCCAGATTTATATCATTTTATTTTTTTGAACCGCAGGGTCCAACCCTGCACTCTTCCACAATACCACAGAGGGGTTACTGTATGATGATACCTGCTGGCCTGGCATTACAGGCACAATATCTGGGTGCACTGACGCCCATTAACAGATAAAAAAAAACACTTTTCAATATAGGACCACATGGTCCACCCCTGCATACTTCAACAATACTACAGAGGGGTTACTGTATGATAGTACTTGCTGTTCTGGCATTAAAGGCACAATATCTGGGTGCACTGACGCCCATTACCAGATCAAAAACTTTTCAATATAGGACCACATGGTCCACCCCTGCACTCTTCGACAAAAATACCACAGAGGGGTTACTGTATGATGATACTTGCTGGCCTGGCAGTCTTGCACCAAAGGCAGAATATCTGGGTGCACTGACGCCCATTCCCAGATTCATATCTTTTTAATATAGGACCGCATGGTCCACCCCTGCATTCTTCCACAATACCACAGAGGGGTTACTGTATGATAGTACTTGCAGGCCTGGCACTAAAGGCACAATATCTGGGTGCACTGCCACTGACGCCTGTATCAGATTCATCTCCTCAGAGGGGTTACGGTGTGACGGCACTGTTGCCGACGCTAAAAGACCAATTTTAAAGCACCTATTGTTACTTTCATCCAAAGCCTGCATAAGGTTCACAATAATTTAGCCAAAAAAATCACTAAACTTTTTCTGCGCGTCCTAAAATGTCTTTTCATACAGGCTGCCGCCCCAAGCAGTTGTTTATGGATAGATTAAAGGAAAAGCATTTACCGTCATAGGAAACGTCATTTTTTGGTTAAGTGTTTCTATACATCCTAGAAATCCGCCACCTCTCGGGCAGGTTATGGGGACCTCCTAGGCACGATATTTGAAGGAATTTTTGGTTTTTATTTTTAACCCTTATTTCATGGAAAACTCACTGTCCCTTTAAAAACGTTTTTTTTTTACTTTTTGTCCTTGTTTCCTGTCCCCCCAGGGCACTACCCGGACCCCCATACACTTTTTATGGCAAATATGTAGCATATATGCCCTCTTGGAGGGCACTCTAAAAAACCGAATTTTCAGCCCCATTGACTTGCATGGAGTTCGGGTTCGGTCCCAAACAAATGGGAAGTTCGGGTTCGGGCTCAAACCAAACTCGGGGAGTGTTCGGCTCATCCCTAGTGTCTATGAGCCTCTGCAGTCCCACCCATCAGTTGGTGCACAGTGCTCGTAGTTGGCTGCCACGAGACAGCCTTAAGTTACATGATTGGCACTCCGAGGGTTAAGTTACAAAACATAAGATGTGTCTGAGGCAGGGGATTTTTGTATCTTCTGAGAAGTGAGGTGAAACCCTCAAAAATGACTGAAGAATTGGAACGTTGCTTGTTTAATGAGACAGTGATGCGTGACTTTTACTTGTTAGTATTTTATGTGCTAATATGGTATAAAGAATTAGTGAATAGCGGCATTGAGTTTATTTATCATAACTTGATAGTAGTTCAAGTTCATGGTTTCTATGTTAAAAGCCTAATATTCATCTAAAATCACTTCAAGTTCCACTCTGACTTAATGATTAATCGACCATTGTTTTTTCCTTTCATCTTTACAAAATTTTCTCCACATATCGTTGTCTGCTTATAGCCACCATTTAGCAGCATTATCTGATTGTGGCTTGGTTTGATTCTTTGGAGATCATTTTAACTATTTGTGGTGCTCCCGATTATAGCACACTCACAAGAAAGAAGGAATTCATTTAAATGCAATACATCATGTGCATTAATGGTATTACTACATTTTTATTTTTATTAAAACTAAGAGCCGAGTATGACACTTTAAAATGTGAGTGGGATCATATATGGAATATTGACCTACATTTGTAGTATACGGGTTATGCTATGATGTAGATTTTTTTCTTTTTGATGGATCCAGATAAGGAAATTTGAAGTACACTAGAATGGGCTGTATATTCACTGCCATTTGTATGGTACATTGGGGACGCTGCACTTTTACATGTATTGTTTGTGATAAATTATCTCCCATTCGCCCTTTGTATTTCCTAGTAGGATATAATAAACATTTTATAAAATGAACCAAAGCAAAAACAAGAGAACCTTGGTAAATTGTAGTCCACTTCCAGTTTGTTGTATCTTTATTAGCTGTGTAGTCACTATAGATTGTAAAAGTATTATTTTGGGAAAATTGTAATGTTTTCCTTTATACTAATGTAGCCCCTTATACTTTTTACTGCGGGACTATGTTTTCTGACATCATGGAGACTGTTAACTGTGCCCTGGGATACCGAGCTAACACAAGGCCCTTGCATGTGTCTCACGCAGCCAACAAAAGCGAGAGATACACATGACTTGTTTATCCAATAAAACTTGTGGATGCCGGATCTTGAGCAGTGAGCACGAGGAGACACACGTCTGAGGAGACGGACTCTGCAGAGCCTGCTGTGTGTGAGGCCTGGCAGCAGAAACCAAAGCGGGCCTGGCAGCGGGAGGCTGGCCTGGATGTTCTGAGTGGGTGAGCAGATTGATGAAGTTGAAGCAGACTGAAGTGGCGCTGTTAGTGTTAGTACTTCGTAATACAGGAAAAACACACGGCAGCAAAAAGGAAAGTTTAACCTCTTTGTTTCTGGAATGTATGTCCCGCGAAAGTAATGTCTCAAAAAGGTGTGTGTATGTGAACTCAGGTACCCGGGTACTATATTCAACTGGCCAGTGAATGGAATGAGCGAATCTTCGACTAGTCACGTTGGGGCCCTGTAGATTTAAGCAATAATGCAGCGTGCTTCGTTAAACTTGAGACTGGGGCCTGGAAGGCCTCTCACCCATCCGTTAGACAATCTGTTCCGCTGCCCGATCAAGGATGTCTCTCCGCTGGATTACACTGGAACTCTGTGCCACCAGATCCGCTTCTCCCGCTTGTCTGATCTCCGCAATGAGGACTACGGCCTACCGCCTGCACTCAGTGGATCATCGCGATCTCCTTACTCGGGGTCCAAACCAGAACTCTGTCTCTGTGCAAAACCTCTCAGCGATCTCTCGATAGGTCTCTGCCAAGTCACTGTCTCTGATCAGCAGCACCGCTAGGCCGCGCCTGCTCTCCGGCCTGGTCTCGATCCCTGACAGTCTCTACCTTTCGTCGCTCGGCTCACACTGGCTCTCCTTCGACGAGGCTGCGGATGTCCTTCTCTCTCTCCCACCCACTTCCTGTCTCTCTCGCAAAGCACAATGGAATTTGTAGTTCCGTTTGTGTCCAGTATAGTTCATATCGCGTCTGTCTCCCTCTGGTGGCCAAACCAAGTAAATGCAGCAACATATCTTAAAACAGCACTACACTAGTTTCTAGATTTAAGTCCTGTCCAGTCTGTTGCTGAATTCATCTACTGTCTTGTATCTTGTCGTATATCTGTTTTCTTGGTCACTATACAGAAGCCTATCGCTGATAGCAGGCCTGCCTGCAGGCTATTGAACTTTGTGTTCCCCCTCTGTATAGCTGAGTACATACTGAATCCAATCTTAGCCTGCAGGGAAGGCCTACAATCTAATGAACACAAGTGTTCCCGCTCTGTATGTCTCAAAAGTAAGTCTTGCATCAGCAATCTTGTTCACGTATCACGTCATGTCTATGTGTCAGGACACAGATAGTTAATGTGTTTACAAGGTGTTTTCAAGGTATTACAGCCTTTCTTGCTGTCTGTGTTTTCAGTATCTGTATCTAGTTATTGTGTGACTGCCCTGCAGGCCGCACAACTCGTGTATCATTGACATTCAGCAATCTTGTTCACGTCTGTTCATGTATCACGTCATGTCTATGTATCTGTACACAGATAGTTCATGTGTTTTCACCCAGTGACCTCCTGGCCACGAAGCCAATAGGAGCTGAGGTGATAATTAGGTTTCTTGTAGTACCTCCCTGGTGTGGGAATCAAGGTACTACAGCCTTTCCTGCTGTCTGTGTTCAAGAATCTGTCCTAAAGAATTCAAATAAACGCTACTCCAGGGTAGCGCCGTTACCGCTACTGTTACAGTAACCTACCAGTGCCTGGAAAGGTGTTACACAAGTGTCGCTTTAGAGAGTCCTCAAGTTGTTTCATCCTGTCCCCCCTCTGTGAGGGCAGGATGAGCTCTGCAACCTTACCCTTGTATCGTGGTTCAAGAAGGCTTGCCAACCAGTAATGATCCCTCTCCTTGATAGCATGAATCCTGGAGTCCATTAGCAGGCTTTGCAGGGTAAGGGAGCCCATGCAGCATAGGTTGGAGGTGGCATTAGCTTCCGAGTGTTCCTGGTCGCTGAGTATGACCGTATCGTGCACTACCTCCTCCCAGCCACGTACTAGTCCTTGGGTTTCTGGGGACACAAAACCCTCCCTTGAGGAATCCCCGCCTTCAATGCCCGCACAACTTAAATATTCCTCCTCCTCCTCATCCCTCCCAGCCAGTGGTGTATTTAGGTCAGGGGCTGACTGGCAACTTTTGGCCCAGGGGGCAAGTACAACGCAGAGGCCCATAGTGCAGCAACTCGGGCCCTTTTTTTAAGCGTATCACAGAGCTCCACAGCAATAAAGCTCACAGTAATGTGCTGTGTGTATGAAGGTATCACAGAGCTTAACAGCAATAAAACTCACAAGAATGTGCGGTGTGTATAAGTGTATCACGGAGCTCCACCAGAGCCTTTTTTTACACCCACACCCACATTTCTCACCCTCCCCATTCTTTTTTAAATCCCTTCGCCAGCAGGCTCCTCACTTTATTCCTCCCCCAAACAGCAGTCCGCCCTTACTTTAGTCTCTCCATCACAGCAGCCAGCCCCCCTCACTTGATTATCCCATCACAGCAGCCCCCCCCTCACTTGATTATCCATCACAGCAGCCCCCCCCTCACTTGATTATCCCATCACAGCAGCCCCCCTCACTTGATTATCCCATCACAGCAGCCAGGCCCCCCCCTCACTTGATTATCCCATCACAGCAGCCAGCCCCCCCTCACTTGATTATCCCATCACAGCAGCCAGCCCCCCCCTCACTTGATTATCCCATCACAGCAGCCAGCCCCCCCTCACTTGATTATCCCATCACAGCAGCCAGCCCCCCTCACTTGATTATCCCATCACAGCAGCCAGCCCCCCCTCACTTGATTATCCCATCACAGCAGCCAGCCCCCCTCACTTGATTATCCCATCACAGCAGCCAGCCCCCCCTCACTTGATTATCCCATCACAGCAGCCCCCCCCCTCACTTGATTATCCCATCACAGCAGCCAGCCCCCCCTCACTTGATTATCCCATCACAGCAGCCAGCCCCCCCTCACTTGATTATCCCATCACAGCAGCCAGCCCCCCCTCACTTGATTATCCCATCACAGCAGCCAGCCCCCCCTCACTTGATTATCCCATCACAGCAGCCAGCCCCCCCTCACTTGATTATCCCATCACAGCAGCCAGCCCCCCCTCACTTGATCACTTGATTATCCCATCAGAGCAGCCAGCCCCCCCTCACTTGATCACTTGATTATCCCATCACAGCAGCCAGCCCCCCCTCACTTGATCACTTGATTATCCCATCACAGCAGCCAGCCCCCCCTCACTTGATTATCCCATCACAGCAGCCAGCCCCCCCTCACTTGATCACTTGATTATCCCATCACAGCAGCCAGGCCCCCCCCCTCACTTGATTATCCCATCACAGCAGCCAGGCCCCCCCTCACTTGATTATCCCATCACAGCAGCCAGCCCCCCCCTCACTTGATTCTATTATCACTCACCATCCACCTCAAATTGATTCTTCTTTTCTGGGTCTGGGATGGCCTGGGCCTCTGTCATCAGGGTCTGTCTGCTCTGACTGAGTGGCTGGCTGGCCCTGCAGGATCTGTGTCTGTCTGCTCTGATTAAAGGCTGGCTGAGTGGCTGGCTGGCCCTGCAGGATCGGTGTCTGACCTGAGGCCCCACCCTCCTCTTCTGCGTGCACAACAACGGGACTGAGCATCATGTGGATGAAGGGGGCGTGCCACTGCAGCTCATGGTCTGAAAGTGGGAGGCACGCGGCAGCCTGTCAGACAGTCTTTGATTTACTTCAAAGGGAGCATTGCGGCGGCCCGGGGGACATCTGTCCCCCCGCCCCCAGCCCAGTCCGCCCCTGATTTAGGTTTTGTGCTGCCCTAGGCCTGACTAAACTCGTGCACCCCCTAATTTAAATTTGAGGCACCCCTTCCTGTCAAAGGCACACCTCTTCCTGGTTAATCCCCACCCTTTCTCTTTAAGCTCCATCTTTTCCTCTTAGAGCTCCACCTTTTCCTCTCTTTATATTAAAAGTTGATACCAAGTGCCTACTTGTATATTTTCAAATGTATCTATTGAGATAAATAAAATTATGAAATGTTTAAATTCAAGCATTTTTACAAAGAACAGCCATGCATGTCAAGTATACTGGATCACAGCCGCTCTAATTGGTTGAACAATAAAATCCACAGAAACGTGCACTGCATATGAGCGTATCACAGAGCTGTACAGCAATAAAACCCACAGAAATGGGCACTGTGTATGAGCATATCAGAACTGCACAGCAATAAAACTCACAGTAATGTGCAGTGTGTATGAGCGTATCCCAGAGCTCCAGGGCAATAAAACTCACAGTAATATGCAGTGTGTATCACAGAATCCACAGCAATAAAACTCCCAGCAATGCAATGTGCGGTGTGTGTGTCAGCGTACCAGAATCCACAGCAATAAAACTCACAGCAATGCAATGTGTGGTGTGTGTCAACGTATCAGAATCCACAGCAATAAAACTCCCAGCAATGCAGTGTGCAGTGTGTATGAGTGCATCAGAATCCACTGCAATAAAACTCCCAGCAAACCGAGTGAATATGAGCACACAGTAATTATTTATTCTATATTTACCGGCCTCCGTCCGCGGTAGGCCTGTGTGCAGAGTCAGCAGGGACTGTGTACGGACTCAGCAGGAGGTCCATCCAGGCCACGTTAGGATCGCGGCTGTGCCTGTGCTTGGAGCCATCTTGACAGCAGTGGGGTGCCACTGCCAGAGGGTGCACAGTGGCTTTGATTCCCTTCTCGGTGGGTATTCAGTCCAGAATAGAGTGAGAGTCCGTGTTAACGAAAGGGCGGGCAGCTGTGTGCGTGTGTGTCACGTGGTTCAGCCTGTCAGGTGGTACTGAGACTCAGTACTACCTGACTGGCCGGACCGCGTGACCTGCATGCACGCAGCCTCACCAGGAGCCAGGCAGCTCAATGACAAATTTCTATCACTGCAGTGCTGGTTAAGGAAAGGTCCACTTTAAACAGCAGTAAGCAGACAGGGCTTCATATTCTGCTAATACCCCCCCTTTACCTGCCATTTTCTCTCTCTGCACACAAATCACATCCCCCTCCCCTCTCCTAGAGCTGCTGTGGGGCAGGGGAGGAGCTATGGAAGAGGAGAGGGGGATTTTTATTCTATTCGATTTCATACCATATGCAAACGCCCTGCTCCGCTGCTCATTGTTTGAGAACACAGCTCAAAGCTGACACACAGTGACAGTGGCACCTCCTAGTACCCCCTAATGACACCCCAATAATCACTGGTACCTGGGGCGGCCCACCACTCCCCTAAGTACACCACTGCTCTGTGATATGCTCACACGCAAGTTTGGCGAACTGCCAGCAAGTACGGTGCTGTTTGAAGGCAGTGCAAATCCCCATAGAGAATTAATGGTTAATCTATTCAGAGAACACCAAACAGCAGAGAAATGGCAGTGAAATGCCCTGATGTTCGGTGGTTTCAATCAGCAGGTTTATTCAGGCGAACCCCATAGGTTTCAATGTTAAAAATATTCCCGTTTTTATGCAATATCTAATAAACCATTTATTATTTTAATCTGCAGTAAAAAGTCTTTATTGATTTTTTTTTTTTTTAGTACCTTTTAGTAATTTTTCAGATTTTTTGGGCAAAATCCCCGCCCCCTTTTTTTAATAGCGGTTTTTCTTTTTTCTGTAACAGAACTTTTTATTATCAATCATAGGATTTTATATGTAAATTCCAGACATTTCGGTTCAGTAGTCCTTTTGAAAACAGCAGGCCACGGGCTTGCGGTGGCAGCATTCAGTGGCCGACTCCATGCACTTTGGGGATCCTGCGGTGAATGGTGAATTCACTGCAGGGTGGGGAAATTTCATTCCCCGAAGTGCAAGGAATTACAGAACACCAAAATGATGGCGTCATTTCAGTGCTCTGTGAGTAACCCATTTAGTGGTAAGGTTTTTTGCCTCCCCTGGAAAGTGAAAGCCTAGGCCTTGCCTACCCAGGACATACTTGAAAATTAGTGAAATCTCTGTATATCATGAATGGTAAAATACTTAGCAAAGGTAAAAAAAAAGGTGTGGGGCCACCAAGTGTGGGCCGCCGCCCCCTGGAAAGTGCCGCCCTAGGCCTTGTTGGCCTAGGCCAAAATACACCACTGCTCCCAGCTGCAAGCAGAGTTACCCAGTGTGCCGTGAAGGAAATGTAACAGCCCTGTCCATGCTTGCTGGACCACGTGTCTAAAGTCATGTGCACCTTGCTGCTGACTGCCTTTCCCAATGACTCGATAACATTGTCTTCCACGTGCTGGTATAGTGCTGGAATGGCCTTCCGTGAAAAGAACTGGTGTCTTGGAACCTGCCACTGTGGTACAGCACATTCGGCAAATTCACGGAAGGAGGCAGAGTCCACCAGCTGGAAAGGCAGCAGCTGTAATGCGAGTAATTTTGCCAAGCTGGCATTTAGACACTGTGCAAGGGGATGGTTGGGTCTATATTTTTTCTTACGCTGCAGCAGCTGGGGCAATGATATCTGACTGCGTAAATCTGCAGCTGATGGGATGCGGTCACATTCTGAGGAAGGACCTGGTACACCCATTACTATAACATCATCCCTGTCAGTGGAGGTTGTAGACATGGCATGACATACAGTGGGGGTAGAGATGAGGACCGATGGAAAATGTTGTGCCAACGGGATTCATGACAGGTGGTCATATGTCGCTTCAAGCATGTGGTACCCAAGCGGCTGATGTTACTCCCACGCTTGATCCTCTTCAGACATAGCTTACAAATGGCAACGGTGCGGTCTGCTGCACATGTCGTGAAGAACTCCCAGACAGCGGAGTTCCTGGACGTGTGCGTTGAGACAACAGCGCTCTGCACCTGAGCAGCTCTGACATCTGATGCCTTGGACTGGCTACGGTTGCTCATAGAGGACGTTCTACCTCGTTTTTGTTGAGCCTTCTCCTCCTCCTCACTTGACTCCTCTGGTCGATCAGGCACCCAAGTGGAGTCAGTGACATCATCGTCATCACCCCCTATCTCCTCATCACTGGAGCCAATTTGGCAGTATGCTGCAGCTGCTGGGGGAACATGAGTGCCAGCTATTTGTGTGTCACTGGCACCCCCTCCCTCTAAGTTGGTTATACTCCCTTCCTCAACCTCAGAGTTTGAATCCGAGCACTGGAGTTGCTGCACATCCTCAAGCAGCATGTCACTGTCATTGTAGTCAAACAATTCAGCTGACTCCTCCGTGTATGATGGTGAGGCTACGGCAGGAGTAGCTGTGGACATGGAGGCTGAATTAGATTTTTTGGCAGCTGAGGTGGACTGTAAAGCACTACAAGCCTGGCTGGCAGAGGACTCAGAGGATGAGGATGGCCTGGTTAGCCAATCCTGCAAATCCTCTGTTTGTTGCTGCTGCTTAAGACGGCCAGCACCAGTTAGAAAGACAAGCGTGCCCCTGCAGAGGATGTACAACATCCACCACGACCAGGGGCACAGCCTTCGAACACAGAGGCTGCTTGCCCTCTTATCTGTGTCTGGGAGCATCTGCCTGTCCTTTTTGTTCTTTCTGACATGGTGAGTGATATATAGATTAAAGATATACAGAACTCTGATTCAACTCTGCTATAAATATTGGAGATATGCAGAACTCTGATTCAACTCTGGTATATAGATTGGATATATGCAGAACTCTGATTCAACTCTGTATATATATTTGAGATATGCAGAACTTTTATTCAAAACTGTGTTATCTAGATAACTGTGTTATCTAGATTAAATATATTCAGAACTCTGCTATAAGTCAGCGATTTCACTGATATTTTCCCTGCAAGGCTGCCAATGTCCTCTACTCTCTCTCTGATTCACTTCCTCTCCTGCAGGCTGCCACACCCTAATAGCTGGTAAGATCCAGATTCAACTCTGAATAGATAAAGATACAGATAAACTCTGATTCAACTGTGGTATTCTATGGTATCTAGAATTAGATTAAAGATATACAGATTTTCCAGAACTCTGCCATAACTCAGTGATAAATCCTGTCCCTGATAGCGGACAGTGCCAAGCCACAGATTCAAATTCCCAGAAATCTGCTATAACTCAGTGATACACCCTGATAGCTGGCAGTGCCAAGACACAGATTCAAATTCCCAGAACTCTGGTATAACTCAGTTATACACCCTGATAGCTGGCAGTGCCAAGACACAGATTCAAATTCCCAGAACTCTGGTATAACTCGGTTATACACCCTGATAGCTGGCAGTGCCAAGACACAGATTCAAATTCCCAGAACTCTAGTATAACTCAGTGATACACCCTGATATGCAACAATCTCCTCTCCTCTCTTATTCACTCCTGCAACACACACGCTGGTGCTGCAGGGAAGCCTTATATAGTGTGCTGCGGGACTTAGCTCTGTGAGCCCACGATTGGGAAAAATTTTCCCAATCAGGACTCTGAGCCCTGATTGGCATAGTCTTGCACCTGACCTGTGGTCAGGTGCAAGGCTGTGGCCAATTACAAGCTTCAGGCCAGTGGAAAAGTGCATTGTGGTCCATTGTGGTGCATTGTGGGCGAACACGCTGAAATGTTCGCTGTTCGAATGGTCAATGTTCGATGCAAACTTATGTTCGCATCGAACCGCCAGCCCATCCCTACTGTTCTTGTCCCTAACACCAGGGACCTACAGCCTTTATTCTGTGCAGAATATTGGCTCAAGATGAGAACAATAAGTAACACTAGAATCACTCTTTCTTCTCTTGAGAAACACAAATTAACAATTGCCACAAAAACATAGGCCTATTGATACAGAAATAAAAACACTAAAACACCACGAAAAATCTTTATATAATATATAATTTGCCAGAGAACCAACTCCAAAGTAATAAGGTTGGTCTACACTTATCCTAATGCAACAAAAGAGATAAGTTAATATATGTCCTCCAAACAATATGTTAAGGAGTATCCCTGGTGATAATAAATCTTATATCACAAGCAGTGTTTAAAGAACCAAAAAAATAAATGAACCACATGTAAAAAGAAAAGAAACTGAAATACTGATACCACAGGGAACCGCTCAGCAGACAAGAACCAGCAAAGACCAAACACTCAACGTTTCGGACAAAGACCTTTGCTATTTCTGTATCAATAAAAAGTATTTTTACTTTGGTGTGCAGTCTTGGCATTTTTGTAGTGTTATGTATTTGGACCTTTGAGGACTGGTCCGCCTTAGACTAGCACCCGTGTGTAGTTATACATATACAGTGTGCATCACAATCTTCTTTATTGCACAAAAACATAGGCACCATTAATTTACAGTAAGCTGCTGCAACATCCTCCATGCAAGCTTTTGGTCAGAATAGCAACACAAGCCTTTAACCTCCCTGGCCGTGTTCCCAAGTGTGGCTCAGGGTTAAATCTCACCACTGAAAGCGGTAACCCAGAGCCACACTCAGGTTGGTTACATACCTGTCCCTGCGCTCCCTCACTGCCCTTTGTGATCGCATTCTCCTCCGGCGATCGTGGTGTTCTGCTTCCTGGTTCCCTCGAGAAGGGAACCAGAAAGCAGGACGTCGTGATCGCTGGAGGAGACTGCGGGGGACAGCGAGGAAGCACAGGGACAGGTATGTATCCAGCGGCGGCCCAAGTGTGGCTCGGGGTTACCACTTTCAGCAATGAAATTAAACCCGAGCCACACTCCAGTACCACTAGGTATTGATACGATTCTTACATATAAAATATGTCAGAATCGTAACACCAGGGAGGTCAGTTGAAATTGGGGCACTTGTAACCCCTAGAACTCAACAAAATGTACTGTGAGATTATGTGTATAACTGCATTGATTTTCTATAGATAGGGGTAATTTAATTATTTATTTTCTTTGCCATTCAAACCATGGCAAGTGGAACTTCTGGCATGTCTCTTCGTTGGTTGACCACATCATGACATCTGTAGAACTTAAAAAAGCATTCAATGGTCCTATTGAAAAAAAGTAAATAAAATCCAAGACCCTCATTTCCATATATCATGTTATCTTATACATATGTTACTGATCTTGAGAGAGGCTGCATTTCAGGCAGACGTTTTTAGAACATATGTAGTTGTAGTATGCAGCGCTCAGCAGTAATTCTACAAGTCAGATTAGATGACTAAAACTGCTTCCAAACTTATAGAAGCTGCACCCTGTGTATATAGGAATGGATCTGAGACAGACTTTGCAATGGACATGGTGATGGAATGTCAAAATGAACAAGTTAGTTTATATTTGACAAACTAACAACCATAGATGATTTTATAGTTGCCTGATCAATATTACTAACAGTGCAGGAAGTTACAGTCCGTGTGTGTTATTTCTTTTGGAGGTGGAAGCCCATAGAAATTAAGCCTTTACCACAATGTTTTTACTCTATACGTATATGTCACTGGCTGCATCCATTGTGTAATCTTTTGTATTGTAACCCCCCATATCTTTACATCCCTCAGTCCTCACTGGGTGGGATTGGCCATAGAATGAAGTCTATGGGTAAGGCAGTCGACTCACAGAATTGTTTTGTTTGAGATGCATTCAAAGGACATGAGCAAAGTCAGCGCTTCCTTCTGGTCATTCCTTCATTAGTTGGAAAACAATTCAATAGGCCTTCAGCGTTGGTCTAAGTTGCAAGAGTGCCTTCAAGAGGCACTCTTGCAACTCAGACCAACGCTGAAGGCCTATCGAATTGTTTTCCAACTAATGAAGAGATAACCAGAAGGAAGCGCTGACTTTGCTCATACCCCCCCCCCATGAGACTTTGAGTGGTTTGGGATATACCAAGATATCAATCTTCGCTCCAGATGAAGCCGGTTGTTCCCGGCGAAACATATGTTGAGCTGAGCATCTAAATGTTTTGGTTTTAACGCTGTCTTTTTTGTTAGCAACAGTGAGGGCAAGAACAGAATCTGTTTAAGTTTTAGGGACAGCAGCATGTGGCCAATGCGGCTTTACTCTATGCCTACAGTTTTTTTATTCTGCTTTTTGGATGTATATTGAATTGTTGGGTATTCAACAGCTAGGCTTGATTTGTCTTATCCCATTGCTTGTTATATACACCCATTGATTTGGTGCCCCAACTACATCCTTGCAGTATATTCCACCGGACTGTCCCGTTATTCATCTTCAATTTCCCTCACTACGCTGCTTTGTGTATATGTCGTTTTTAAATTGGCACCTGGGAGTGTCTTTTGGTGTTTTCGATTAAAGGCTATTTGCCATCGTTGTTTGCCACTCCCTGATTTACAGTGGCTGTCCTTTCAGGTCAGTTCGCTGGTACTTCAATCTTTCTCGTTTCGTTTATATACCACTACTTGTGAACATTACCAGCTGCTGTATTCTGTTCACCTTATTGAATTACACAATCCACATCGCAGCTCTGCACTTATACACTTTTTACGTAACAAATGGACTGATTTTATCTTCTATTTTATGCGCACAATCTCATGTGTTTTGTGACTTTTTCAATGTAAAAAAATATTCTCATTTTTATCAAATGTTTATTAAACCGTCTATTATTTTCCATTTCAGCAATAAGCCATTTTGTATATTTTTCAGGATTTTTTGGGCATTTTTCGGGAATTTTTGGGTTAAGTTTCTTAACTTATTTCAAATGTAATAACCAGGTATTTTTTTTTCTTTAATGAACGCATGCAGCTGTATTATTTTCTTAAGGTCTGTCTGCATTTAGCAATGATTTGGATACATTGTGGCAGAACCATGGACAGTTCCGAGCCTTAACCATGGTCCTGAAAGTGAAACATATTATCATACTGTATTTCACTTTCCTATGGGATTATTTTGGTACCGGCTGTATTTTTTTTTTTTTTTCTGAGGCAATGTAACCCATCTAGTCTTGTTCAAATCCATGTATGCACTTCACTTCTATTTTCTTGTAGGATTCATATGCTGCATTAATTATACTGCAGAGAAGTACTTCCCCGCAGTGTGTGTATTCATATGCTGCATTAAAATATTTTTGGATCTTGGTTCCGTTTTAGATCATTTCATTCTGTTTTTTTACGTTTCAGATAATTTGGTTCCGTTTTTTGTTTTTCTTTCTTCATTTTAAGTAATTTTGTTCTGGTTTTATTTATATTTTTCATTTCAGACCATTTGGTTCTGGTTTATCGTTTCAGATAATTTCATTCCGAATTTTATTCATTTTTGATCATTTTGTTCAGATTTTTTCAGCATTTCGTATAATTCTCGTTCCGTTTTTTTTTTGTTTCAGATCCCTACGGAGTCAATTCTATTTGTGTTGAAACACCAATATGAATAAATTCAGACGGCTGCTATTTTGTTTTCAGACATGCTCCCAAAATATGAAAATGGTGATTTTCGTCCAAATTTGGATTCAGAACGAAACAAATTGCACATCCCTACTTCAGACCCTGGTACCACCTGAAGACCCCGATGTACTCCAAACCTCTTGGTAAACCCTCCTGTATTCCTCTGTCCTCTACATTACTGTGTACTCCTGCTCCGCTGTGTCTCCCATCAATCCCAGCCAGCAAGATCCACTGCATACCAGGCTCATACCAGCACGGCACACCTCCGGTGAAGTTCCTGACATAGGCACTTGGTGAAGGTAAAGTGCAGTGGTCTTTATTATGGACACACATTCACTCAATTGCATGGTCCATCATTGTTTTCTACATATGAATTAGGGCTTTGGCCACCCTGTACCGTGTAGTACCTGGTCTAAGGTAACACCAGTGGAGCATGTGCCCTGGTTCTCCCTGGTTATCGAACTGTTCTTATTTTTACCAGACTGAAGTAGTATTTGATAATATATCCAATCTGAAAGTCCTGTATAACCTACAATTCTGCAAATTCCAATTATCTTCACCCTGCTAACTAACCAGCAAAGAACCTAATTCCATCGTTGCTGGTAATATGGCGACAGTAACCAAGAATCTGCAACAGCAGATTTTCCTTACCATCTCCATTTTACCATCCGTAATCCGGGTTAGGCTCTTTGTAAGTGGCACTCCAGCAGTTAGGCCAGTGTATTTTGCAAATGCAAAATCACTTAATAGCAGCTTTGAGGAGACTGTATTTCCCAGTCTCCCAGGTGGAAGTGCAAGCTACCTTGAAATAGCTTGCTCATCCATTCGGAGGTATAAATTAATGCCTCTTATACAAGTTATAGGACACATTAATCTACAGTAACCTCCCACAGGGAATCCCAAAACTTGAGCCACAAGCCCAGTTTGGCCAAAAGTGGAATAGCTATTCCCATCGATAAGATGAGACATTATGTGTAACATCTCCTGTCAGTGGC
Source organism: Leptobrachium leishanense (assembly GCA_009667805.1). Lineage (NCBI taxonomy): Eukaryota > Metazoa > Chordata > Amphibia > Anura > Megophryidae > Leptobrachium > Leptobrachium leishanense. Next base: position 126,785,041 of record CM019066.1, read on the forward strand.
GGCTCTCGAATTAGGTGAATTAGGCAGCTGCCTAAGGCATTGTGCTCCCGAGTCTTCGCCGCCTCTTAATTTGTTCACGCAAACTCAGAGTTCCCATGGCCGCCCACTGATGCTGTGCAGGGAGAAGATAAAGGGCTTCTGCATCTGGCTCCTCCCTCTTTCTGCCATCATCCTCTCCAAGCACATCGCACACTGTGTGCACAGGGGCTACTGAGGGGTAGGGATGAGCTGTTTGGTTCGATCTGTTCGGAGTTCGCATCGAACATCGGCCGTTCGACAGTTCGCTAACTTTGAACTTTTTGGAACGTTCGCCAAAAGTTCGAAAATAAATAAATAAATTTGGAAAAAAGTATAAAAAATGCTTAAATACTAAAAAATCTAGAAATAAAGAGACTCTTTACTGCAGAATATTATAAGCAACGGTTTATTAGATATTGTATTAAAATGGGAATATTTTTAACATTGAAGCCTATGGGATAAAACATTCTTGTTACTAAAACATCAGGCAGACACTGCCCTCTAATCAGGCACTGTAGAGGGCAGCCTGCAGGGTCCTCCCAAGGATCCCCTTGAGGAGCATGCGGCAGCCGGATGATAGAGCTGCGACTGTGCAGACTAGCACTGCAGGGAGGGAGCCACTGCACCTGCGGCCGCGGCAGACCCCCCCCACATCCAGGATCCAGGGAGCCCCCACTGACCACCAGGCTAAGGTAAGGTATTTCTAAAAAAAATAAAATCCGAGGACATTTTTAAATATCTTTCTCTACCTGGCTGAATGTATTTAATTATATATATTAGATACATTCAGCCAGGTAGAGGGGGGTGGCATGTGGGCTGTGCGAGGTCTCAGGCAGTGGTTTGTTTTTTGTGTGTATATTTTTAGCAAATTTATTGGGGAAGGTAAGGGCAGGTATGATATATATATATATATATATCCAGACTTGTATTACACACACATTTTGGCAACTAATTGCCCCCCCCCCCATTTGGCTGATCCCTCCAGAAGAAATGTTGAACCCGATAGAGCAGAGAACAATATATATATTCTCTGCTCTGTTGGGTTCAACATTTCTTCTGGAGGGATCAGCCAAATGGGGGGCGCATTTAGTTGAGATTGTCCACATGCCACCCCCCATGTGCGTATGTGTATATATGGTCTGAGGTCTGTGGGTGGGTGAATATATATATATCTGCGTGTCGATATACAATATACGTATATATAGGTCTGCGTGTTGATATATACATAAATGTCTGTGTGTGGTATCAATGCATCCCTACTCTATACACGGCGCTCCATGTCCCTATAATATATATGATCTGGGGTTACCTTTTTTTTTATATTTTTATACTATTTCTATTAAATTAACAGTAATTTTTGATGTATTTTATTGAGTAGAAACTTTTTTTGCCTATATAACATGTGCTTTGTGAAAATAAAACGGTTTTGTGTGTACATTTTAATTTAGTTAGTGGATTCCTGTCCAGTGCGGTGAGAAGCAAACGTAATGTAGTGTAGACGTGATGCGAGGCGGAGCGTAGTGAAGTCAAGCCTGCAAAATGTTTGCTTCTCTTCGCTTCTCTTCGCTGTGCGTCGCTACACGCTCAGTGTGTCTCAGCCTTTATTCCCACATTGCTAGCTTACCGAATCCATTTGTATACTTGTTACTGACCCTGCTTGTTCTGAGAACCCGATCTGTTGCCGACTTTGCCTGCCATTTGACTATTCTCTCTGTGTATTCCCTGCCTGTTCTGTTTGCTTCCTGTTGCTACTGGTGTGCGCCGATTCTCACCATACACAGTAGCGCAGTACAAGTGCCTAAACATTGCTGAACCGGTTTTGTTATAGCTGCTGATGTAACTGAATAGATCGGGGATCTCTTCTGCATTGCCAAAACCTCCACCACTGCACTCTTCCACAATACCACAGAGGGGTTACTTACGGTGTGAAGGCACTTGCTGCCACCAAAGTCACAATATTTGGGTGCACTGCCACTGATGCCTATACCAGATTCATATCATTTTAATATTTGACCGCAGGGTCCAACCCTGCACTCTTCCACAATAACACAGAGGGGTTACGGTGTGACGGCACTGGTGCTGACACTAAAGGCCCAATTTTGAAGCACCTATTGTTACTTTCATCCAAAGCCTGCATAAGTTTCACCACAATTTAGCCAAAAAAATCACTAAACTTGTTCTGCGTATCCTAAAATGTCTCCTCTTTTCATACAGACTGCCGCCCAAGCAGTTGTTTATGAATAGATTAAAGGAAAACCATTTACCGTCATTTGAAATGTAATTTTTTTGTTTTTAAATGTTTCTATACATCCTACAAATCCGCCACTTCACGGGCAGGTTATGGGGACCTCCTAGGCATGATATTTGAAGGAATTTTTCGCTTTTTATTCTTAACCTTTATTTCATGGAAAAATCACTGTTCCTTTAAAAACTTTTTTTACTTTTTGTCCTTGTTTCCTGTCCCCCAGGGCACTACCCGGACCCCCATACACCTTTTATTGCAAATATCTTGCATATATACCCTCTTGGAGGGCACTCTAAAAATCTAATTTTTGAGTCCCATTGACTTGCATTGAGTTTGGTTCGTGTTCGAACTCGAACCTTTGAAATTGTTCGAATGCGAACTGAACACGGGGTGTTTGGCTCATCACTACTGAGGAGGAGGCAGAGCTAAACTGCAGCCAGGGACAAGTTAGAGGTCACATAGAGGTGCCAGTGTTGTAAGTACATTTTGCCCCCCCAGGTTAGGTTACTCCTTGTCCCCCAAGTACCCCTCTCAGGGATCAGCATCCAGCTCCCCCCGTCCATCCCCTGCAAGTGTAAGGTAAGGGTTGATAACTGGGTTCGGCACCGCATGGATACTATCCATTCTCTGCATATACTGATTGGTCAGGTGTGCTTGCCTCTCTTCCTTACGCTGTGCAAGAGCTACATACAGAGGCTTTGTGCCCACAATTCTGCCGTTCATTTCTGTCACAGCCTTTGTGGCCTCTTCAGGAGACGAAAAGCAGACAAAACCAAACCTTTTGCTGCGACCACCTTCCATCATGACCTTGGCACTCGTGATCATTCCTTTTTTTTCTCTAGCTCGATAATGAATCTTTTTGTTGCTTGCAGGTAAGAGGGAGTATATCTGGGGTTATAAACAGGGCAAAAGTGATTCAATTCACATTCCTGTGAGGAGAAAAGGCCGTTGCTTGTTTAGGTGTTTATTTTCCTTCCTATAGATGATATTTTCTCAAAAGGTCTGATTGCCACGAGTACTTCCTCTCTGGGAACCTTTCAGGTATTTTAATTTTCATGATATCCTGAATACGTTTCTGCAGCTCCTCCTCTATAGAAAGCTTTAATCACTTTTTTTTGCTGGCATTGGACTCTCGAGATCCAGAGGTCAGAGTTCTTAAACAGTCACTTTTCCATCAGATTTCGGACTGCTGCAAGATTTGCACTGGTCCTTTCTTGGCAGGTCGATCCAGAGTCTGTATGTTGGGTTGGCGAGTTACTGGACCACAGATGACTGTTTCTTGAGGAGAGCTGGCTTCAGATTGGCTGTCACAGCTAGATGTAGAGAGTTCATTGCAGGAAGTCCCACTTTCACCTTCTTTATCCCCTTTTGGATTTTTATAGCAGCAGTCACAGTGAGTTGGGGGATATTTTGATGGTCCTCAGGTTAGGTTGTCTGTCTCCTGGCTGGTCTCCATCCACTTCCCCTCCCTGCACGTGCTGAACGCTTCCAGCACACATGGAAGGCTCTGCATCGCGCTGCTGTGGAGGAGGAAGTGACAGAGACCAGCTTTGATGAATTGGCAAGTCTCGATGAAATCAGTGGACACCTGATCCACTTGTCAGTAGGTGATCTCACTGAGACTTGCCAATTCACCAAAGTCCCCGACGCCAGTATCGTGAAAGGAAAAACCTGACTCCGTTATATGCGGATCGTTAATGAGGTAATAGATGAACTGGTCGGAGCTGAAAATGAGGAGACGGTGACACAATTTCATCCTGAAACCTCTCTAGATCATCAGTATTCGCTTACTATGCAGCAAGGGTTAATATTCCCATCTCCTCTAAACTTTGCGTAACCGCTCTTTCCACTTCTGTGACCCCCTTTGTGTCTTCATCAAAGCCCCACATTGGGCGCCAATTTTGTTGCACATATGCTGAAAGTATGGTCAATAACTCCAATGTGCGAAGGGAGCAGGCTGGGTGAAACCAGAAGTGCTTTTATTTAATAGTTTTCAAGCAACGGCCTTTTCTCCTCTCAGGGATGTGAATTGAATCACTTTTGGCCTGTTTATAACCCTGGATATGCTCCCTCTTACCTGCAATGACATAAAGCATGACTTTCAGTTCTGGTAGAATTGTACTTGAATATTTGATTCCTACCAGTAACAAAAGCTCTGCTCTTTGGTTCCCTCTGCTCAGGAAGCATCTTAGATAAACACGTGCTCATCATTCAGGCTTTTCATCACTAGATACCAGGGTGTAAAACTAGAGTGAAAAGCCTGAATGATGAGCACGTGTTTATCTAAGATGCTTCCTGAGCAGAGGGAACCAGATGAGCAGAGCTTTTGTTCCTGGTAGAAACCAAATATTGAAGTGCAATCCTACCAGAACTTAGTCATGCTTTATGTCATTGCAGGTAAGAGGGAACATATCCAGGGTTATAAACAGGGCAAAAGTGATTCAATTTACATCCCTGTGAGGAGAAAATGGCATCACACAGGGAGGCAGAGAGACATGTATTCTCGCTGCTCCTTCCTGCACCGCAACAGCTGCATCCTGACAACCCCAGTGATGGCAGATGCTGGATCAGCGTCCCATCATAGAGGCAGGGAGAGAGGCGCTGTGCTGCTGCCTGTCCCACTGCAGCCAGGAGGCAAAGGGGTCATTCAGACAACTGTATCTCCGTCTGCTTGGGTCCTACACAGTCCATCACAATATCATTGAAAAGGGCAGAGTGTGGCCTTTCCAGTGATACCCAACATGACCATATTCAGTGTAACACCAATTAAAAAAACATAAATAATAATAAAAATTTTACTTTTTCTTTTTTCTTTTCGCAGGGTTGAAATGGCACAGCCGTGAAGGGGTTAACAGGCAATAGATCACATTGTGTATTAGTTTTGAGTTTTTCCCTTGGTTTAGTTGTATATTAGGGGTTAATGGGCAGGCTCCATCTCTCACAGTATACGTTTTATTTTTCCCTTGCTTAATGGCATTTTATGGGTTAATGGGTAGGCTACATCCCACACTGTTTATTATTTTTATTGTATTTCCCTGGGTTTATGGCATTTTAGGGATTAAGTTAGAAACTAAAGGGTCAATTCATCTTTAGATCTCGCTGACAATATGGAGAATTCCCTATTTAGTGAATGGTCACTGCCTTTTGTGAAAATTGGAGCTGCTGAAGCAGTTATCTAGTTACAGCTTATGTAAGTGGTAATGTCCATTTTAACAAAATGCCACTAGAGCAAGGGTCCCTGGGCCCGCAGTCCGGTACCGGTCCATGACCTGTTAAGTATCGTAATGCTAGCAATGTGGAGCACCTGTAACTACAGATGAAGCTTTGCTAACTCACCTGCCAGGCCCGCCTCTCACCTCCTGTGGTTGCAGTCGCTCGGCATCATACACGTTAACTTCTGAGTGCCTCCTCCTGTCATATCAGTCCTCCAATAAGCTGTTAGAGGCGAGTGTGGAGCTTAACATGATTTATAACACGTTAAGACCCGGCTTCGCTGGTTAGGAGTGGTGACAAGAGAGAGCACACTACTCAGCAGCAGCAGCATTCTATCAGACACGGCAGCAGCTCTCTGTCACACTCAGCCTCAGAATTAAGCCTGAAAATACTTCACCCCCTCCCCTTCCCTGGCCATGGGAAAAAAAATGTCTTCCACAAAACTAATCCCTGGTGCCAAAAAGGTTGGGAACCGCTGCACTAGAGTGTTCGGGATTGGACTAAAGGAGCGGCGGCGACTCTAGCTGTACCCGGTGTCTGTCTGTCTGGAGACATTACAAATTATTACTTAAAGAAATGAGATGGATACATTTGTAGAAGCTATGAATTCATAGTTCTTGGGATTTAAGGTTTGTCTGTCTTATCCCTTTCCCTCCAGGGGACGTATTATGCCGTCCCTGCGGTGGGTGGGACTTAAAGCCATGGGGCAACATAGTACGCCCTGCTGACTGCAATGGGCCTCTGTCACCCCGCTCACCAGTTGGGGCGCGCCGTTGGCTGCTGCGAGGCGGCCTGAACTCAGGCCTTCCCCTTGCAGCCAATGACATGTGTCAATGGTCAGGAAGAGCGTACTAGTATGCCCAGTCAGCTTTAAAGCCCCACCACTGGGCACAAGGGTGAAAATATGGAATTTTTAAAGTTCGTTTTGAATCCTTTACATTTTTTTCCATTATGGGCATTAGAGGGGGACCTCATGTTTGGTTTTTGCATAAGGCCTCAAAAAGTCTAGAGCCGCCTGTCTCCATTAGCTGTTTTTTTCAACCACAATGGAATAGGGCCCCAAGTGCTTACTCTGTTTTGCTGTAGTAATAAAAAAAAAACCATCACAATAGAAACATTAACATTTGTAAATACTGTTTCATGGGCATAAGTGAATTTTCAGGAATCATTCAGGAATTTAGTATATTGAGCTGTCAAAAATAGACCTAATGTGTATATGTGAGAGAAAGAAATGTTACTATGGAAACATGGTAAACAAACATGGTAAACTTTGTGAAAATTGTATTTATATTGAGAAAGCGGGGAGCTTTGGGACATTAGAGATAACTCAGGTAATTGAATAGCAATTACCGATGCTGTTACAATGCTGTTTTCTGCCCTAAAGAAACAATAGTAACGACTACATTATGCCAGCTATTGCATGGCATTTGTGCCTAGAACAGCAGCCGTTTCTGCATTATCTCTGGCATGTTTGCTTACTAAATCGAGCCAATTATTGGTAAGAATATTTAACCGAAAGCGAAGTACAGACATGGTCGTAAAGTGTAATGTTGTTCTAAATGAAAATGGCCAAAAGGAAAGAACAAACTTAATTGTAGGGCTCAGTGTTATCTTAGATTAATAGAAATAATCATCGCAAGTTGCATTGAAAATAAGTGATTTACTTTCTAAGCAATAAAAAAGCTTTACAAAATCCTCCAACATAGTGATATTAATTAAATCATAAAATAGTGGCGAGTTTGTGAAGCTGGCAAAACGTATATATTTCTATTTAAGCTGCACAAGGTCTCATCGGTATTTGTCTGGCTGATAATGATGATAGAGCAGGAGCAAAAAACCATTTGCTACAGCTGTCCTAAATATGTCACGCTGCACCTTATCTCATGGCCGGTGTTCTCCATTAGTTTTCTGCAGTCTGAAACATTGCTATTGCATTTCGTATATATACAGTTTATTCATAATAGCAGAAACGTAATGTGATAAATCTATTTTATTCACAGTTGCAATTAGAAATGGGTGAAAATTAAAATGATGTCATTGCGCTATTGCCTTTTCTGCAGAGAGTTACACCAAATGGTATAAAAATGCATTCATGTTATCTCTGGCTCTTAGACAAGGTAACTAGTACAAATACACAAACGCTGCAATGTGTTAAATAATCAAATATAGTGAGTGCTCTCTAATGAGAGAAAAAAACTGCTTCCCAACTCCATAAAGTCATAAATAACTTAGAGGTATTAAAGCAGGTATCTTAAATTCAGGCCTCCCAGGTGTTTCTAAACTACAGCTCCCATGAGTTTCTGGACATTTATTGCATCCAAAGAATTTTGGGAATTGTAGATAATAAACATCTAAGGGGTTGGCGATTGAGACACCTGTATTAAATACTTATTTAGTTTGGTAGTAAAAAATACATATATGAATTTTACACCTGTTTTTTTATTTTTATTTTTCTACAGCATCTTTGAGCATCTCAACGTAGCTCTATATTTATACTCCCAATTATCAAAACAGTATACCTTTTTTAATATATGATCTAATATATCGTGTGTGTGCTAGGTTTAAACCAAGGGCTTGAGCCTTAAAGCAATACATTACCCTGGAGATGGCCCGCTCTCAACTTTAACCACAAATCCAGTAGAGCAGTGGTCCCCAACCCTGGTCCTTAGGGCCCACTAACAAGTCAGATTTTATGGATCACCTTGGAGAAATGCAGACTGAATACTGCAATCACAGAGCAGCAAATCCTATCACCTCAGCTGTGCTTCAGATGTCTGGCAAACCTGGGCCCTGAGGACCAGGGTTGGGAACCACTGCAGTAGAGGATGTGTCTATACCCGCTGGAATAGCTTGCTGTATCAAAGCTGTTAATGTACAGCAATCTGCTGCTAATTAAGAGACACAAACAAAATTTGCAACAAGATAGGAATAGTTTCTCGAGCCATTATGTATAACAGATCCAGTTGTTAACTTAATGGCACAGTAGGAATAGGGACCCTGGTGTCTTGAGGAGAAAAGAGGCTGACCGTGCATGCTTTTCTAGTTTCCCAAGAATCTACCAGGGGATTGCTGGAAGGTGAGTGTGCGGCTCCTGCTGGTATCTAATGGCTTTGAAGGAAGATAGCTGAGGATCACTATTCAGAAATCCCCAGTGCTATACTGTACATTAACCACTTGTTGTCTTGCACTCTTGAATGCATATACAGGCTTAAGAGGGTTATAAAAGAGCTTTTTCTTTATTTACCAGGTAGCTGCTTAGACAGGTCACTGCCTGACAGAAAATGCACTTATCCATGCCTCTCTAGGGCTTCAAGGCATCGGAGGCTAAAGGGGCTGACATTCAGCTTCTGAAGCTGCACATATTTACGCTTGTATCCTTCTAGTTATCATTACTAACTAAAATTTTATATATCGGAAGCACCTTACTTAAGCTGAAGGCTCCACATTATTTTAATATAAAGATCCCTTTCCTCATTTGTTGAAAAAATTGCCTTTTTTACAAGCTTTACTGGAGATCTTGTTGTTTGTGCAGTTCGGTTAATGAACCGGTCAAGACACAACTGTTTATGATAACTCTAGTTATATTTTCCATAAGGCTTTAATATTTTTTTCCCTTTGATACATTTTCTGATATTTTCTACCTTTTCTTAATAATTGGAATCTCCCATTGACTGCTTCAATATTGCAACTGGCATATTCACTAGGGATGAGCTGTTCAGTTCGATCGGTTCTCATCGAACATAACCTGTTCGCGAACTACGAACATTTCCGCCTGTTCTCCGCGTGTTCGCCCACAATGGACCACAATGCGCTTTTCCACTGGCCTGAAGCTTGTAATTGGCTACAGCCTTGCACCTGACCACAGGTCAGGTTCAACACTATGCCAATCACGGCTAAGAGTCCTGATTGGGAAATTTTGCCCAATCATGGGCTCACAGAGCTAAGTCCCGCAGCACACTATATAAGGCTTCACACAGCGCTTCTGCACGTGTTTGAGAGGAGATTTCAGAGTAGATTGTTGTTGTGTGTTCTTACTGCCAGTCTGCCACCAGCTACTGGGGGGGTGTCTCATTTCTACCAAATATCTGGGAATTGTTGTAATCTTTGTGCTCAGTCCCAGCAACTATTTTGGGTGCTCAGTAATTTTGGGGGCTCAGTAATTTCTACAAAATATTTGTGAATTGAGGTAATCTGTGTCTTGTCACTGCCACCCATCAGGGGGTCTCACTGATTTATATGAGGTTTCTGAAACTTGTAATCTGTGTCTTGTCACTGCCAGCTATCAGGGGGTCCCACATACTTCTAGCAGATTTCTGCAAATTGTAATCTGTGTCTTGTCACTGTTGCCACCTATCAGGGGGTCTCTCTGACTTGTATCAGATTTCTGCGAATTGTAATTTGTGTCTTGTCACTGGCACCCATCAGGGGGTCTCACTGATTTATAGGAGGTTTCTGGGAATTGTAATCTGTGTCTTGTCACTGGCTGCCAGCTATCAGGGTGTCTCACTGAGTTATACCAGAGTTCTGGAAATCTTTAATCTTTATACCAGAGTTGAATCAGAGTTCTGTATATATTTAATCTATATATCACTCACAATATCAGAAAGCTCAAAAAGGACAGGCAAGGACAGGACAAATTGCCTTTACAGTTTGAGGTCTATTGTTGTGGATTCAAGTGTATGTTCATACTTGCTGCCTTTACTGTGAGAGAAAAAAAAAAGTGGGCTGCTCAGTTCAAAATGCCCGGGCCTATATTTTGCCCCAGTCTGGGCCTGGTTTTGAGTAGGGATGAGCTGTTCGGTTCGGAGTTCGCATCGAACATAGCCTGTTCGTATGTTCGCAAACTATGAACATTTCCAGGTGTTCGCAGCGTGTTCGCCCACAATGGACCACAATGCACTTTCCACTGGCCTGAAGCTTGTAATTGGCTACAGCCTTGCACCTGACCACAGGTCAGGTGCAAGACAGGTTCAACACTATGCCAATCACGGCTAAGAGTCCTGATTGGGAAATTTTGCCCAATCATGGGCTCACAGAGCTAAGTCCCGCAGCACACTATATAAGGCTTCACACAGCGCTTCTGCACGTGTTTGAGAGGAGATTTCAGAGTAGATTGTTGTTGTGTGTTCTTACTGCCAGTCTGCCACCAGCTACTGGGGGGGGGGTGTCTCATTTCTACCAAATATCTGGGAATTGTTGTAATCTTTGTGCTCAGTCCCAGCAACTATTTTGGGGGTCAGTAATTTATGCAAAATATCTGTGAATTGAGATGATCTGTGTCTTCTACCTGCCACCCATCAGGGGGTCTCACTGATTTATAGGAGGTTTCTGAGACTTGTAATCTGTGCCTTCCCACTGCCAGCTATCAGGGGGTCCCACATACTTCTAGCAGATTTATGCGAATTGTAATTTGTGTCTTCTCACTGCCAGCCATCAGGGGGTCTCACTGATTTATAGGAGGTTTCTGAGACTTGGAATCTGTGTCTTGTCACTGGCTGCCAGCTATCAGGGTGTCTCACTGAGTTATACCAGAGTTCTGGAAATCTTTAATCTTTATACCAGAGTTGAATCAGAGTTCTGTATATATTTAATCTATATATCACTCACCATGTCTGAAAGAACAAAAAGGACAGGCAGACGCTCCCAGACACAGATAAGAGGGCAAGCAGCCCCTGTGTCCGGAGGCTGTGCCTCTGGTCTTGGTGGACGTGGTGCATCCTCTGCAGGGGCACGCTTGTCCTTTCTAACTGGTGCTGGCTGTCTTAAGCAGCATCAACATACAGAGGATTTGGTGGATTGGCTAACCAGGTCATTCGAGTCCTCTGCCAGCCAGGCTTGTAGTGCTTTACAGTCCACCTCAGCTGCCAAAGCATCTAATGCAGCCTCCATGTCCACAGCTACTCCTGCCGTAGCCTCACTATCACACACGGAGGAGTCAGCTGAATTGTTTGACTACAATGACAGTGACATGCTGCTTGAGGATACGCAGCAAGTACAGTGCTCTGATTCAATCTCTGAGGTTGAGGAAGGGAGTATAATCAACATAGAATAAGGGGGTGCCAGTGATGACACACAAATAAATGGCAAACCTGTTGCCCCAGCAGCTGCAGCATACTGCCAAGTTGGCTCCAGTGACGACGAGATAGGGGGTGATGATGACAATGATGATGAGGTCACTGACTCCACCTGGGTGCCTGATCGAACAAAGGAATCAAGTGAGGAGGAGGCACAGCAAACACGAGGCACAACATCCTCTATGACCAACCATAGCACTAGCCAGTCCAAGGCATCAGATGTCAGAGCTGCTCAGGTGCAGAGCGCTGTTGTCTCAAAGCACACATCCAGGAACTCTGCTGTCTGGGAGTTCTTTAAGAAATGTGCAGCAGACCCCACCATTGCTATTTGTAATCTATGTCAGGTGAGGCTCAAGCGTGGGAAAGACACGGACGCTTGGGTACCACGTGCTTGAGGCGACATATGACCACCTGCCACACATCCCATTGGCGCAAAACATTGCGTAGGTCCTCCTCCTCCTCATCTGTCTCTACCCCCACTGTATGTCCTGCCATGTCATTGCCTACAACCTCCACTGACAGGGATGATGCTACAGTAATGGATGTACCAGCTCCTTCACAATGTGACAGCATCCCATCAGCTGAAGATTTACGCAGTCAGATTACGTTGCCCCAGCTGCTGCAGCGTAAGAAAAAATATAGTCCCAACCATCCCCAAGCACAGCGTCTAAATGCCAGCTTAGCAAAATTACTCGCATTGCAGCTGCTGCCTTTCCAGCTGGTGGACTCTGCTCCCTTCCGTGAATTTGCTGAATGTGCTGTACCACAGTGGCAGGTTCCAAAACGCCATTACTTTTCACGCAAGGCCATTCCAGCACTATACCAGCACGTGGAAGACAATGTTATCCAGTCATTGGGAAAGGCAGTCAGCAGCAAGGTGCATGTGACTTTAGACACGTGGTCCAGCAAGCATGGACCGGGTCGTTACATTTCCTTCACGGCACACTGGGTAACTCTGATTGCAGCTGGGAGGGATCCAAGATGGGGCTCTGTGCTGGAGCTTGTTCATCCACCACGCCTCCAGAAAGCTGCTTGTATGAGGTCTGTCTGCTCCACCACCACCTCTCCCTCTTCCTCCTCCTCCTCCTCCTTTTGTGTCTCTAGCGAAGTGGCAGTTAAAGCGACGCCTGACAGGGGCTACGCAATGGCTCAAGCAAAAAGATGTCATACTGTGCTTGAGCTGATTTGTTTAGGGGACAGGAGCCACACCGGGCCAGAAATTCTTTCAGCTCTGCAGGGGCAGGTGCAGAGATGGTTAACACCACGCCAGCTTGAGCTGGGAATGATCGTCAGTGATAATGGCAGCAACCTTCTCTCCGCCCTACGCAAGGGTAAATTGACGCATGTACCATGCCTAGCACACGTCCTAAATCTAGTGAAACAGCGTTTCCTAACCAAGTACCAAGGGCTGGCAGAGCTTATCCGCCAGGCCAGAAAAGTCTGCAGCCACTTCAGATGGTCATTCCCAGCAAGCTTTCTCCTGGCAGAAATTCAAAGAGAATTCCACCTTCCCACAAACCGTCTGATCTGTGACATGCCCACCAGGTGGAACTCGACATTAGCAATGCTGCAGCGTCTGCACAAGCAGCAGAGGGCCATCAACGAGTACCTGTGTGAGTATGGCACAAGGACAGGTTCAGAGTTTTTTTCCCCCCCGCAGTGGCTGATGATCAAGGATGCATGCACTGTACTGTCACCATTTGAGGAGGCAATGAGGATGGGGAGCATGGACAGTGCATGCATCAGCGACACAATTCCTTTAGTGTTCCTGCTGGAGCACACTCTGCGGGGAATTTTAGATGTGGCTCTAGAGGCAGAGCAGCGGGAGGAAGAGGCCTTCCCTAGCTCTGAAGACCCCAGTCTTTCCGCAGACAGCATTCCAGCGGGTCCTCCTCAGATCAGACAGAAGGAGGATGATGAAGAGGAGGAGGAGGAGGAATATTTAAGAAGTGGGGGCATTGAAGGTGGTGATTCCTCAAGGGAGGATTTTGTGTGCCCAGAAACACAAGGACTAGTATGTGGCTGGGAGGAGGAAGTGCACAATACGATCATCCTCATTGACCAGGAAGACTCGGAAGCTAATGCCACCTCCAACCTACGCTGCATGGGCTCCCTTATTATGCAAAGCCTGCTAAAGGACCCCAGGGTTTCGTGCTATCAAGGAGAGGGATCATTAATGGTTGGCAACCCTTCTTGATCCACGATACAAGAGAGTTGCAGAGCTCATTCTGCCCGCACAGAGGGAGCACAGGATGAAAAAACTTGAGGACACTCTAAAGCGACACTTGGTAGCCTACCAGTGCCTGGAAAGGTGTTACACAAGTGATGACACAGGTGCTTCTGAGGCTGCGGATGATCAGAGGAATAGTGGTGAAGGCCAGGGCCGCTTGACTGATGCATTTTTAAAAAAATTTAGTCCACAACGCCCAGGGACGTCAAATGTAGGCACCCATTGCCAGCGTCTTCACCATATGGTGCAGGACTACCTAGGGGCAAGGGCAGACCTTGATACCTTTCCAGCAGATGATCCATTGGCTTACTGGGTGTTGAGATTGGATCACTGGCCAGAACTTAGCCAATATGCTATGCAGCTATTAGGTTGCCCTTCATCTAGCGTGCTTTCTGAAAGGACGTTCAGTGCCGCTGGAGGTTTTGTCACAGACAAGAGTGCGTCTGTCCACTGACTCTGTAGACCGGCTGACATTTATAAAAATGAATCCGTCCTGGATCAGCAGCTATCAATCTCCTGATGCTGACGTAACGGAATAGATCGGGGATGTCTTCTGCATTCACAAAACCTCCAGCACTGAACTCTTCCACAATACCACAAAAGGGTTACGGTGTGAAGGCACTTGCTGCCATGAAAGGCACAATATTTGGCTGTACTGACGCCTGTGCCACATTTATATCGTTTTAACTTTTTAAACCACAGGGTCCAACCCTGCACTCTTCCACAACACCACAAAAGGGTTACGGTGTGAAGGCACTTGCTGGCCTGGCACCAAAAGCACAATATCTGGGTGCACTGATGCCTTACCACATTCATATCTTTTTAATATAGGACCGCATGGTCCACCCCTGCACTCTTCCACAATACCACAGAGGGGTTACTGTATGATGGCACTTGCAGGCCTGGCACCAAAAGCACAATATCTGGGTGCACTGATGCCTTTACCACATTCATATCTTTTTAATATAGGACCGCATGGTCCACCCCTGCACTCTTCCACAATACCACAGAGGGGTTACTGTATGATGCCACTCGCTGGCCTGGCACAAAAGGCACAATATTTGGGTGCACTGCCACTGACGCCTGTACCAGATTAATATCCTCAGAGGGGTTACTGTGTGACAGCACTGTTGCAAATGCTAAAGGCCCTATTTTAAAGCACCTATTGTTACTTTCATCCAAAGCCTGCATAAGTTTCACCATAATGTAGCCAAAAAATCACTAAACTTTTTCTGCGCGTCCTAAAATGTCTTTTCATACAGGCTGCCGCCCCAAGCAGTTGTTTATGAATAGATTAAAGAAAAAGCATTTACCGTCATTTGAAACGTCATTTTTTTAGTTTTTAAAGGTTTCTATACATCCTAGAAATCCGCCACTTCACGGGCAGGTTATGGGGACCTCCTAGGCATGATATTTGAAGGAATTTTTCGTTTTTATTTTTAACACTTATTTCATGGAAAACTCACTGTCCCTTTAAAAACGTTTTTTTTTTACTTTTTGTCCTTGTTTCCTGTCCCCCAGGGTACTACCCGGACCCCCATACACCTTTTATAGTATAATAATATCTAGCATATATGCCCTCTTGGAGGGCACTCTAAAAATCGAATTTTGAGTCCCATTGACTTGTATTGAGTTCGAATTCGAACATTTGAAAAGTTTGAGTGCGAACCGAACTCGGGTGTTCGGCTCATCCCTAATATTCACCCTCTGAATTCCGTTCCTTTAATATATTTTATAAAATTGATTCATACAATTAGAATTTTATAGAAAAGAAAAAGATTGATCATGCATGAAAATACCTTATTGGCTTTTGGAATTCTGTTTTGGTATTGTACGCTATTGCTTAAAATGTTCCCTATCAGTATTTACAGTTTTTCCCTTTTGCTGCCATACCTAAAGTTGCATGCCAATGTGTTTGCCCAATGCTATTACTGTAACACCGTGTAGCTGGTGTATTCAAGTATATGTAATAATCTAATGCAGTGGTTCCCAACTCCGGTCCTCAAGTACCCCCAAACAGGTCAGGTTTTCCAGATATGTGAAGCACGGCACAGGTGAGCTGATTTGCTGCTCAATGATTGCAGGATTCAGTTTGCATTTCCCTGAGGCAATCCTTAAAACTTGACCTGTTAGGGGTAACTGAGGTTGGGAGCCACTGATCTAATGCATCATTTGCAAGACCGATCCCATAGGCTCACCAGCAGGAGAGCGCAAAATCTGATAATTTCTATCTTGTGCTCCATAAGGTTAATGTCCAAACTGACACTCTGTTCCACTTTCATAACCCCACATTCTACCATGACAAATAGAAAACCCTCACAGGCTCACGTACGTACCATACAGTCAAACTTATATTGCCAAACCAATATTGCCATGACTGTCTGCAAGGGAAGAATACAGTGTGTTGCTACAGACACAGGGTCTGCTGGATTAAAACGTAACTTTTACTATTCAAAAAAATAAAAACATGTGAGTCACATGTTGGGACCACGTCAAGGACCCCAGAGCATAGTATTTGGACTAGGAATACGCTCAGAAGAGAATTTATTTCTATTTCTATGTTATATTTAATCCATGTTTGGTGACTCACATGTTTTTATTTTTTTGAATAGTAAAAGTTATGTTTTAATCCAGCAGACCCTGTGTCTGTAGCAACACACTGTATTCTTCCCTTGCATACAATATTGATTTTGGGTTACCCCCTTTGAACATGAAAGACACGGTGTTACTCACCTAATGTGATGAATTACGTCTGTTTTAATTAACTTTTCTGTACAATTGCGGCTTCTCTACAATTTCCAATATTGCCATGAACACAACCGCACACTCCCATTTCCCACAGACACACACAGCACAGCTATAAACTCCCAACTCACATGAGTACATGTCTTCCAAACTCCTAAAAACTGCCACCACCTTCCTTAGACCTACCAATAACCATGCCACTTTTTTTATGAATTAAGATGCTTCCGCCTGTATAGTGAAACCCAAATACAGTCACAAGCCACACAGACGACCCCACGTACTAGCGTAACTACTTGACAGGGATGTTTTTAACTCCTGTTCAGTGTCTTGTGGTTTAGATATGGAGGATACTGTTGAAGAACCCTTGATCCCATAACCCACATATAAAATACCATCCCCAGTAATAATCAAATTTTCACCTCCCCAAAATGCAATGTAAATGAACAACCAAACCATCAGATACAAAGTAGTAGCCATGAGAGTTGTCCAAATTTTTGAGTGATTTGTCGATTTTTGTCCATAACATCAATCAAGAAAGACACCACAATGAGTTAAGAACTATTTTAATGGTGCATTTTATTTCAGTGGAACTGCATATCCAATGTGCTCCTAGAGAAAGTACTAGTGGTAGAGTGCTGGACATTGGCTTTGTGGTTTCTAAGAGATGAACCTCTAATACTCATAACTGAGCTGGTATTCTAGAGCCACTAAGACTTTAGGGTTCTCGCAGGATTTTTGTACTTGTGGCTTCCTATCACAACCAGCTTGGATTGAATTGGGAGCTAGGACTACGTGACTCAAATGAGTAGGAATGCAAATTATTATTTTTCTGTCATATTCTGAAAAATAAATAAATTCCACACTTTTAGCTAAATTGGAGCTCCTCATTTTAATGCCTTTTAAATATGCCTAATTTTAAATGGAAAAATAGACCCTGAATCATAACATTTTTAGATAAATTTAAGTTTCAAGTTCAAATAAAAAGTAGATCTTTACAGATCAATGCACATGCCAAATCATCCTGCAGTGATAAAAAGAGGTTGTATCTTGTGTTAAAGAAGAATTTTCCAATTTACCATTGAATTCAATTCGCCTATTAACTTCAAAGGATTTGTTAGATTTGAAGGGAAATGAGAGAAACCATGCAATGCATCCAACCATACTGACTGTTCCACTGAACAAACAGGTTAGTCTTACACGTCATACCTACTGATTGAAGCAGCCACAGATTAACCTGGACCCACTTGTTGGTGTTTGGATTTTGATAGACTTTATGGGCCCTATCACCTCTAGCTATAAACGGGGATGCTAAAGGGAAAAATTTGTGTCTGCTAATCTCCCCTCAGCCTCCCCGTTTTACCTGTAAATTACGGGGCAGGTGTGGAGTCTAGCAGCCTGCCCCATAGCCGCCACTCGGCTCCAGGATGCCCGGGAAAGCGCTAAAACGTCACCGCGAACATCCACTCCATTTGGTCCATAGAGGCTTCTCCTGCCGGGTCACATGACCAGCAGGATCTCGCTTCTTGCGAGAGCAGGTCGGCGGAGTGATTGTGGAAGTAGACTGAGTTACTTTACTCCCCAGTCTCACTCTGCTCCTGGTGACCAGAAGTGGCGGATTGAGAGGTGAGTATTTGATTTATATTTTTTTTGGGGGGGGGGTCCAGCTGCAGCTTACAGATTCTGCAGACATGGAATCAGTTGGCTACAGCTCTAATCTGTAACAAACATTTTCAGTTAGCGACAGCTGTTTATAATTAACGTTAGGCCAATGTGATCCTAACGCTAATTACTCTCTGCTTAAACTTTGCACTCCCCATTTTAAGCATAGTGAGAGCAAAGTACAGAAAGCTCGCGCTAAGGTCTCATTCACACTGATACGCGCGTCAAAGCAAGCACGCATGCACGTACGTACGTACTGTACTGTATGGAACATATGCAAATAAATGGCTCCATACACATAGCCGCGTATGGAGCCGTATATTTGCATTGCGTAAACGCGCGCAAAAACAGAATGGAACCAAGCTGCGTCCCGGCAGCGTATTTCTCCGTTTTCATGTGTGTGTGTGTACGCGTATAAAGGTGTACTTTATCAAGTTTAACCCCCCGACGGTGTTCGAGTGTAGCTCGGGGTTAACTTTTAGTGCTGAAAGCGTTAACCCTGAGTCACACTCGGGCTGCCGCTGCATACATTACCTCTCCCTGCGCTCCCTTGCTGATCCCTGCTGTCTCCTTGGCGATCGCAGAGTTTTACTTCCTGGTTGCTTTCTCGCGTGAAGAGAACCAGGAAGTAAAACTCTGCGATCGCCGGAGGAGACAGCGGGGATCAGCGAGGGAGCGCAGGGAGAGGTAATGTATGCAGCGGCAACCCGAGTGTGGCTCAGGGTTAACACTTTCAGTACTGAAGGTTAAACCCGAGCCACACTCAATGCCAGGGAGGTAAAAAATAAAACACACAAAAACGTTTTTATTTTACGCGTGTATTTGCACGCACATACGCAAAATAAAATATAAACGCGTATGTGTGTGAATGGGGCCTAAGAATTACTAATTCCAATTTGCTAATGATTTTTTAACCCATTAGCGATCAAGAGGTGATCTATGCGGCACATTGTAATCTCAATTAACCTAACGCTAACACTCATTTATGTGAGAGCTAGCGTTAAGGAGGTGATGGGGTCCTACATGTTTCAAGTACAACCATTTGTGATTTTTTTTTTTTCGTGGGGGTTGTTAATGAAATATCCAGTATATGACATATCAGTTATGTTGGACTGCACTGGATTAATGCTATTATAACCACATAATATTTTAATGGGAAAGACTAGGAAAACCCCAATAATCACAAGTATTTGATTTATGGGGCGAAGTTGATATTTATTTATTTTTGCATGGGGCAATTCCGCACTGTATATTGGGAATAATGTGATACTGTGGACAATCAGGAGATGGGCATCCATTTGGCACTGTATGTTTGGTTTGAAGAATGTCAAACAAATTTTATTTCCGGGACAGAGATGAGCGTAAATTTATAAAGAAAGCACATTTGGAGGTGCCAGCTAGAATGGCACTGGGATTTCATGAAACTGGCACTCGTCTCCTCAAGTCTTTGTGCCAGGCTAGGAGTTGATAGCATTGTGGCGATCACTGGAGTTGCCAGCGATCAGTCCAACCCTGGTTCTGTCTATGACAAAAATCACTGTTGTAGAAACTAGGGATGAGCCGAACACCCCCGAGTTCGGTTCGCAATCGCATGCAAACTCGAATTTTTCAAAAGTTCGAATTCGAACTCGAACTCAATACAAGTCAATGGGACTCGAAAGTTCGATTTTTAGAGTGCCCTCCAAGAGGGCATATATGCAAGATATTTGCCATAAAAGGTGTATGGCGGGCCGGGGAGTGCCCTGGGGGACAGGAAACAAGGACAAAAAGTTTTAAAAAAGACGTTTTTAACCCCTTAGTGACCGGGCGGTTTTACTCAAATCCGTCTTTAAGTGACCGCTGCTGTTTTTACGTTTCTGCGCTGTTAGTGTTTAGGTCAAATTTTCCTCTTACTCATTTATTCGACCCACACATATTATACACCCTTTTTCTCGCCATTAAATGGACTTTCTAGAAATACCATTATTTCCATCATATCGAATAATTTACTATAAAAAAAAATATGAAATATGAGGAAAAAAATGGTAAAAACACTCTTTTTCGTAATTTAATCCCCAAAATCTACAACCACCCAAAAAGACCCCGGCTAAATAGGTTCAAAATTTTGTCCCGAGACTAGAAATACCCAATTTTTACATGCATTTGTTTTTTAACCCCTTCACTGCTGAGACAGTTCGCCTATGTGCGCTGCGCTCATTCTGACCATTTTGTGCTAATTATTTTTAGATGACAGCCTAGGTCCTATTTAATTAAACTCCCCCCAGACAAAAAAAAATTAAAAAAAAAAACGTTTTTTTATTTTATTTAATTTTTTTATTATTTCTTTTTAATTTAATTTATTTTCTTTAATTTTGTTTTAAAACCAAAGCTGGTCATGTTTGGTATCATTGGAAAGGCCATAAACAGGCCTTTCAAATGATGTCAAATATGACCATCTAGCTGCCATGGGTCGGGAGATATGGGGATCCTTAGGATCCCCTTATCTCTACATGGCAGCTAGATGGTTAACTGGCCCACTGACATCCTCACACATATGGTGAGGTTGTCAGTGGGTGGGGGGGACCTGGAGGCTTGGCTGACATCCAGGATGTCAGCCCCCCTCCAGGTTTCAATTGCGTTTTGGCGCCAATTGGCGCCGAAACGTGATCCGGCGGCAAAACTGTTAATGCCATGCACAGCTGAAAAGGGGAGGCTCTCCCATCTCCAGCAGTGCAAACGGCATCTCCCTAGCTTCAATGGTTGGGGAGATAGAGGGCACCGAAGGAGCCCCCCCTCCCCTCCATTGAAATGCATGGGGACGCCTGCTGATGACGTCACCACGCAGCGTGGCGACGTCATCAGCCTCGCCTGCCCATGTAAATCACATGGGCAGGCTTCCTCCCTGCCAGATCGCCGTGGGATCCAGCGAGGGAGGTGAGTATCGGGCGGGAGGGGGATTAGGCGCCGCTGACGTACCCTGTACGTCTGCGGGTCTAAGGGAGACCTGTGGACAGGACGTACAGGGTACGTCAGCAGCCCTTAAGGGGTTAAAGGAACAGTGAGTTTTCCATGAAATAAGGGTTGAAAATAAAAATGAAAAATTCCTTCAAATATCATGCCTAGGAGGTCCCCATAACCTGCCCGTGAAGTGACGGATTTGTAGGATGTATAGAAACATTGTGTTGTTACTAATGCAGAAGCAGCAAGCCCTTCCACCACGCTTGCACCAAAACTATAGATCTAACACAATAATAATTGTATGCTCACATAGGCCCTTCGGGAGAGGTACATGACCTACAAATATTGGAATATTACGTTTAAATCTAAGTGTGATAAAGATTTTATTAAGCCCTTGATGACAAATGATGTAACATCTACATCATTAAAGGAACACTCTACTCAAAAATCACACCCCCCCCCGTTTTTTTTATCCTAACCTATCCCTATTCCCTTAATAAATCTTTGTTTTTTTTTTTTGTAACTGTAATACTTACCCTAAAATCCACTTCTTTCCAGCGGCGTCTTTTTTTTTTTTTTTTTATACTCCCCTCCCTCCTCTTCCGCTCCCGTCCTTCTTGATGCTTCTTGCCTTCTGGTTTACGTGAGAAGCGCGCATGCGTGCCTCTCACATAAGCCAGCCAATCGGCAGGCTTCCTCCCGGCTCCCTCTGAGGATTAGTGTTGCGCGCAAGAGGATGCGCGCAACACTAACCCTCAGCCGCTGCCGCCAGCTACTGCGACGAGCTGGAGACGTCATCGCGCTGAAACCGCAAAAGTCTCGGCAAAAGTCGGCAGAAGCGGGAAATATGATTCCCGCTCTGCTGACTGACAGCTGGGAGGGCGGAGTAAACTCCTCCGCCTCTCTCAAATGTTTTCAGCTTTTTCAGCTGAACTGCCGAGCGGAGGGAGGGGAGACAGAGGGCGGCATACTCCGGGCATCATGACCACCTAAAATAGCTTAGGCGGTCATGTTGCCTAGAGTATCCCTTTAATGATTGGCTTTACAGAGCCCTGGTCCTTAACCCCTTCACTGCTGATGACGTGTGGGACACTTCCTCATTGATGCTCGTTACATGCTGAGGACGTGCCCCACACATCATCAGCTGTGCGGGACCCCCGGCAGAGATGCTCACCTCTCTGTCCGGGGTCCCGCGGTGTTCTGACTTCAGCATCCTCAGACGCTGAAGTCAAGCTCCTCCCGACATAAATGATGTCATTGCGCCATATGTAGATATTCAACGTTTTAAACATAACCTTTGCTTGAAAAAGTTTTTTGCAAAAACACCGATGGAAAGAAGGGTAACGGAAGAGAATAAATATAAACAGACCTCTTTAAGAGAGAAATCCAAATTTTATCCCAGACATATGCTATCTAAAGAAATAGAAGCATTCGATCAAATAATTACATCTGAAATTAGGAAAGAAGAGAAAAAACCCAAACGGAATAGACCAAGTAATCTATCAAAAGAGGAGAATGTAGCTTTAAAAGAATGTGATACTAAGGAGCTAATAGTCAAACCGGCTGATAAAGGTGGTGGGATTGTGATCCTGAATAAAGAGAGGTATGAGACAGAAGCCTTGAGATTACTGGGAGACCAGAATGTATATAAAATCCTAAGGGGTGACCCTACGGTCAAAATTACAAACCAATTTTTTAGTTATCTGGATAAAGGGAGAGAATTAGATATACTAAAAGAGGAGGAACACTTATATTTGAAGGTAAAATATCCACGAATTCCAGTGTTTTATTACTTGCCAAAAATACACAAGAACCGAGCGAACCCTCCAGGCCGGCCGATAGTCTCCGGGATAGGATCCATCTCTTCAAGAGTATCAGAGTATGTGGATCATTTATTACAGCCGGTGGTGATTCAAACACCTTCCTATATTAAAGACACAATGTCCCGATTGAAAGAATTAGAGAAGATAATATGGAAACATGATTTGATATTGGCTACATGCGATGTAAATTCGCTATACACTATCATTCTCCATCAGTTAGGTTGCGAAGCGGTGGAACACTTTCTTAAAGAATTGGGCAAGTTTGAGGAGGACCAAATTGAGTATTTAGTCGAGGGAATAAAATTGATTCTCGAGAATAATTATTTTTGGTATGGAGGTCAATATTATTTACAGCTAACTGGTATGGCGATGGGGACCAGGTTTGCCCCCAGCTATGCCAATCTGTTCATGTTATACTGGGAGCACCAGATGGTATGGGCGGGTCATGGCTGGGGGCAACACCTGGTCCTATACAAAAGGTATATCGACGATATGCTGATTGTATGGCAAGGTGAAGAGAGAGAATTACAGGATTTTATATTGTATTTGAATACCAATCAGTGGGGTATACATTTGGATTCTAAGATCAGTAAGTCAAGAATCGAATATCTCGATTTGGACATATATGTTGAAAATTATCAATTAAAAACGAGGACCTACTTTAAAGACATTGATGTCAATAGTTATATTGGCATTGATAGTGATCACTACCCTCCCTGGTTAAAAGCTGTGCCAAAGGGCCAACTTTTGAGACTTCTACGGAATTGTACTGACATCGAAGAATTTGGCATTCAAGCAAAGAAACTTTTGGAAGATTTCAAAGAAAAAGGCTATAATAACAGCATATTAGCAATAATTAAGGAAGAAGTACGGAATGTTGAGAGGAACACCTTGTTGCAACATAGAATTAAAGAAGAGAAATTTGGGTCAGAAGTACCGATTGTATTGGATTATAATATAGGTAATAAGAACATTAAGAAATCAATTCAGAAATATTGGCCATTATTGAAAGATGACCCCACACATAAAGAAGTAATACCAGATCAACCTAGGATTATTTTTAGAGGAGGAGGAAATTTGAAGCAGAAACTAGTGAAAAGCTATTTACAAGAACATAAGGGACAGAAGAACTGGTTAGGAATTACCCCTGGATTCTATGGATGTGGAGATTGTGTGAGTTGTCGGAAAACACACAATAGGAGAAGACATATAGTCCAATTTGAGGTAGATGGAAATAAATATAAAATTAGGGACAATATCACGTGCTTTTCCAAGTATGTTATTTATGCATTAAAATGCCCGTGCAATAGGTATTATATAGGGAAAACGAAAAGGGCACTCCAGGTCCGTATTAATGAACATACCAACAATATAATCAGGGGTTATGAGAAACATAATGTTTCTAACCATTACTGTTCTAAACATAATAAAGATCCCAGAGGTTTGGAGTTCTTTGGAATTGAGAAAATAATCAGGAAATGGAGGGGGGAAGATTTAGATCTTAAATTATCCAAAGCTGAGATGAAATGGATTTATAGATTGAATACACTAGAACCGAGGGGTCTAAATGCCGAATTTGAAATGTGTCATTTTTTATAACTACTGCTAGATATTATTAATTTTATCTTGGATAAGTCCATTTTCCTTAATTGATAATCCATATATATAATAATATGAGACTATATAACTGTAGGTTGTTAATTGTCCCCAATGAGTGCATAGAAGGATTAATATTCCCGATATTTATAATTTTATTTGATTGCTATAATGACCCCCATTGCCATTTTTTTTATGGTAAATGTCCCTTTCTTCTTCCCTCTTGTATGTGCTTTAATGCGAGTTCACATAAAACCCAACAGTGAGAGATATTATGGAAAAACTAATTGGAGGAGTGTGCCATTGTTGTGCGGGATTAGGAATCAGGAAGAGGAATGTTGGAGAACGCGCATGTGAGACGCATGCCGGATACCACTGATGAACCGCATAAAAAGAAAAAACGGCGATCGAACACGGAACCGGAAGTCCCTGATGACCCGTATGCGGAAGACACACAGGTGGAACGCAAGCCGGATGCCTATAATGAACCGCAGGGGGAAGAAAGGGAAAGGAACAGACTGGGAATATAATTAAAGCTAAATGGAACGCGGAACCGGAAGTCGGGGGTGGCCCGCATGCGAAATATGGATCAGGTGTGACAATCAATTGGGGGACTTGTATAAAGCAGCACTGATATTGTGAACATTACAGACTGAGGAAGTCTGCAGCAATTGGCAGACGAAACGCGTTTCTGAAATGTTCATTCATTTTATTACTTTTATATTTTAAAGAATAAATCGTTTTAAAAGTTATTGATCATTCTTTTGGTGGATAATTGACCTCATTATTTGACGGGGCAGCCACACCCTGGAGGGGATAACGGAGGCAAGACACCCTACCTTGATCTGAGGTACACCTGATGCTTTGATACTGAGCCACTAATTGCAGAGGCTCAGAAAATTGTGAGTATATATTTATTTATTTATTTATAAAAGGATTTTACCAGGAAGGATACATTGAGATTTCTCTCGTTTTCAAGTATGTCCTGGGTATATATATATCTGCTCGTTTTAAATATATATCCAAATTAAGGAATATATCTGCGCAATGGAAGTTCTTTTTCTCTCCACCTCCAAGTGAAATGTCGAGATGATAGGTGAAGTTGAGACATCTGAAGACTCTAAGAGTTGGGTGTGACCCCCCTCATAAGAGGTCAGAAGGCCCGCCACCTGAGCCAGATTGAGGCTACCCCTCTGTGAGTGGAAACTTGTAAACCCTCATCCATTTTCTTTGTACAAACAATATTGCACCATGTGTTTTGTATTTATGTCCCTATACTGCAGGATTTGAATACCTGACAGCTACATTTTCTGGGAAAGGCATTACCAGATAAGTGTTTTATATATATCACTGATAGGTGCGGAATACTATTGGTATCAAAAACGTGCGCTCACACGGGACTGACGTCCGACTGTTGTTAGGTGGTCATGTTGCCTAGAGTATCCCTTTAATGATTGGCTTTACAGAGCCCTGGTCCTTAACCCCTTCACTGCTGACGACGTGTGGGACACTTCCTCATTGATGCACGTTACATGCTGAGGACGTGCCCCACACGTCATCAGCTGTGCGGGACCCCCGGCAGAGATGCTCACCTCTCTGTCCGGGGTCCCGTGGTGTTCTGACTTCAACATCCTCAGACGCTGAAGTCAAGCTCCTCCCGACATAAATGACGTCATCGCGCCATGCGCGATGACGTCATTTCCAGATGACCCCCTGGCAATACCGGGAGATAGCCTGGAAGGAGGGGGGATCCCAAGGAAATCCCCTGGTGGAGATAGGGGGTTCCGGTGAACCCCCGATATCTCCACAATCGTGGCAGCTAGGGGGTCATGGAGGGTGTCATGTGAAAGGCCTGAGCATGGCCTTTCGAATGATACACAACATGACGAGGTAAAAAAATAAATAAAAAATAAATAAATAAATTGAAAAAAAAAATGAAAACAACATGGTTTTTTTTGTGTGTTGTTTTTATTAATGCAGCAATATTGTTCACATTTCAATTATAATGTGAACAATGATTCTGCACTAATGATTTTTTTCTATGGGGTGCGTTTGCTAAAAATCACGTAATTCCCCCCACAAAATGTAACAAGTCCCCATTTCTAATTTTTGTACAAGCGCTCCCCATAGAAAACATAACCGCAAATGCTCATGTGCTAAAATGTGAGAAAAAAACACTTTACACACTGCAGATGATTAAAAATTCAATTTTTATTGCATTTTTTGTCATAATATACAGGCAGGACATGACGTATAGATATAAAAATGATATATTATGAATCTGCGGAGTCTGCTGGAAAGAACGATATCTAATATGTCTGGGTCATTTTAATGTGGCTTCAAATCGCGTTTAAACATGATGAGCGAAAGCGGTAAAAATTAGCTGAGCACACAGCGGTGAAATGCAGGGTTAAGGGGTTAAACAGCATATCAGAGGAACATTTAGTAGAGAAATGAACACTTCTCAGAAGCACAGGTGTTGTTTGCTACATGTTCAGGAGACACCTCCAGACACCCTCAGTCTACAGACAATGTATCAAATTCATTAGACCAGACTAATTATAAGCACATGTTATTTTCAAACACTAACCCCTGTTGTTTACGGTGTTTGAGAGCACATGTCATTTAGAGGTGAGAATCTTTGCACTTAGGCTAGGGTCAGACGAACGCATTTCTGACGTCCAGCGTCAAAACGTACATTGGTGCGTGCGAACGCATTTTTTCACGGAATACGCGAAAGCGGTCAGACGATGCGCAATTCTGGACGTATTTCATGACGGAGCTGTAAAAAAAGAGAAAAAAACGATGAATCCAATTAATTGATGAATGAAAAAATAAGGGGTAGGGTTATAAAAATCCATTTTGGGTATGGTGGCGTTTTTCAAAGATGGATCCAGTACAAGTCTTTGTGTTTGCTTCAATGGGGTACCTGTACCTTAAGAGGAAGAGAAAGCGGCGAACCTGGGTTCATCAAATTAACGCTGCCAGACCCACGCATGGACACTTTGTGACGCTGTACAGGCCACTGCTAGAGAGGGACCCCGTGAAGTTTTTCAACTACATGCGGATGTCCATCCCCTCCTTTGATGAACTGTTGTCGCAGGTACGCGAGCCGCTGACCAAGAGGGACACCAACATGAGGGCCGCCATACCACCGGAGGAGATGCTGGTCATCACTTTGCGGTACGTACTGTCAAACACCTGCATACATGACATCGCTGCCAGTCACCTGACATGAGTGCATCATGTTTGTAGTCACATGCCCACTGTCACATGCATACACAACACACACACAGGCATCACATCACACGTACATAATCATAAATGACTCCGACAACAATGTAGACCAAAATAATAATATAATATGAAACATTAAATAAAATAACAGTAATATATTCTCGACATATATTATACCTTGTTAACTGTAGGTCATGATATATTAAACATGAAACCAAATAACACATGGCAAACAAAACTAACACATATTCATGACATGTATCACAGATCATGATACCGCCGAGCATCTGGGTCATGAGGGCCGGTGGTGTGGCTAGAGCAGTACTCCGACTCTGTGTGTGGCCTGGCTCCAGGGGGCATGGCTGGGTGGGTGGACAGCACCTCACTGGGGAGGGAAGATCCACTGGCATTGGTGGATTGTGGCACAGCATTGTAACCGGCTGCGTGATGGGGACGGGAAAGGATGTCGTCCAATATAGCCAGAGATCTGCGCCGGTACTCCACCTTCTCAGCCTCGCTCATCTTGTTGAGGAGGATCATACAGGAATTGAAGAATGACATGTCCATGGAGTCCGCAAGCATGCAGCGTTGGTGTGGATGGTTGGTTTGAGCCTCCATGAAGGTAACCATGGCCTGCTCCAGGTCTGTAGCTGGTGCCCTTCTCCTCTGTGCAGGTCTGGTGCTGACCGTTGTTGCGGTACCTGCCACCTGTCCTGTCTCCACATCCTCCTCCAGGTGCGACTCTGCACCACCCCGGTTCACCTCCTCCTGGCAGCTGGCAGAACCTCCTGGCACCATGTGTTGGACCTGTGAGCCGGAGGTCGATGGCTGGTCGATGCTGCTGACGCTACTGCGCGGCTCCTGGGTCCTTCGGAGGAATGACAGTTGCTCCGTGTAGATATATCCACGGACCTTTTTGGAACCAGCTCCAGAGCGCGCAGCCATGGCTTGCTTCTTCTGCACCCGCGTATAATTGTCGCGTACTGTGCGCCATTTGTTCATCGCCTCTTGTGCTGCAAAACATGATGAGTGTGACATTAGCTTGTGTTCATGGTATGTGATCATATTCAAACAGTTTTGTTTTGTCTTCTAGGTATCTCGCTAGTGGATGCAGTTTGAAGGATCTGCATTATAACTTCCGCGTTGGCAGATCAACAGCTGGTGAGATCGTCCACAAGGTGTGCCAAACCATATGGGAAACCATGAAGGACCAATGTTTGCCAAAACCGACACACAAGGCATGTCTAGAAATTGCAGCAGGATTCTGGGAGAGAGCCAACTTTCCAAACTGCCTGGGAGCCGTGGATGGCAAACATGTCCGCATAGTGAAGCCACCGCACAGTGGCTCACTGTATCAGAATTATAAACATTACTTTTCCATTGGCCTACTGGCGGTGTCAGATGCCAACTATAGTTTTGTGTATGTGGATGTCGGTTCATACGGCAAGGACTCTGACTCCACACTGTTCAGGAACTCCACACTGTGGAATGAAATTGAGAGTGGGACCCTGAACATCCCCAGACCCGCACCATTGCCTGGCAGTGACGTGGCCGTCCCCTATGCCTTCGTGGGTGATGAAGCATTCGGACTATCCACACACCTCCTAAGGCCCTACTCAGGGACACACCTGAATGTGAAGAAGCGGGTTTTTAATTATAGGCTGTCTCGGGCGAAACGGTATGTGGAGTGTAGCTTTGGCATACTGACCAACAAGTGGAGGATTTTACATAGACCGCTGGATGTACAGGTTGATTTCTGTGTGGATATAGTCAAATGCTGTTGCATCCTACATAATTATGTGCGTGCCAGGGATGGTTTTAATTTTGATGATACCCTCACAGTTGTCGGTCTTGAAGATGATGTGAACGATGACATCATAGCTGTGAATAGATACAGCAACAGGTTTCGCGATGCTCTGTCTAATTATTTTACGAGTGATGCAGGTCAGGTGCCCTGGCAGCTGGGGAGCATTTGAGATTTCACCTCAATGATTACATATTTGTTTTTGTTATTATTATTGTGATTTACATGTATGGGATTATGAATAAAATAATCAAATACTCACTCTGTATATGCTGCTCTTTCTCGGACCACGTATCATAATCAGGGTACACGACACGGGACACCACGACCCATGCGCTGGCCTTCTTCCCCTTGTCTTTATACCTGTCGCAGGCCGTGTCCCATATCTCAGGATTCTCCCCCACAGCGCTGATCAGCCTCTCCACGTCGATCTCTGGTCCAGCAGACATTTTCGACAGTCGCAGGTACGCTCCAACAAAACCTGGAAACTTTGGCTGTTTGGACGTTTTGTAGGCCGCACAATAGCAGCGTCTGACGTCTCCTAATCACGCACACACGCTGCTATGCGGCCGCAGCGCACTCTGTACGTCTGTACTAGCGGTATCACGTTGTACGAAAAATGCGTTCATTTGCCGGTTGCGTGGCGTGGACGCACTTTTGTACGCCCGTACTGCGTATATTGGCCGTCATTGCCCGTCATGTGCTGCTACTACGGCCGTGATTTAGTGCGCCTGCACGCGCGTTCGCACTGCCCCAGTCTGACCCTAGCCTTAGACATTAGTTTTTTAATTCAATATCTAATAAACCGTTGCTTATAATATTCTGCAGTAAAGAGTCTCTTTATTTCTAGATTTTTAGTATTTATTAAGCATTTTTTATACTTTTTTTCAAACTTTCAAACACGCCATAAAGTTCAAAGTTCGCAAACTTTCTAACTGCCAATGTTGGAGTCGAACTCCGAACTGATCAAACCGAACCGCTCATCCCTTGTAGAAACCACATCAAACTTTGGCCTTTAAAAAAGTGAAATTCAAATGGAACAGCAAAGTTTACTGCGGATGCAACAACAGCAAACACCAACATTTTGTGAATAACCCCCTATGTTCCCACAAAGGACTACTGCTTAACTCAACCCTGATCCATAATATACAGGTAGAGCACCCCTTGTCCTGAATTCTAAATCTGGAACACTCTGAAAACTGGAATTTTCTGAAACTTCTGGATTTTAGCATTTCCTGATTCTATGTGCTCCAAATGAGTCCTGCCGCTTGGGATGTAGTAGACCGCGGCACACGCCAGGAGTCTCTGGGCAGCCCCAATGCGGGACAGGTCACATCAGCGGAGTAAACCTGCATAGCACTCCCAACAGGGACGTGCCGTCAGGGTAGGTATGAGAGGCAGAGCCTCATCTGCCATTAAGTGTTAAAATAATAAAAGAAACTCGCCTGCTCTATGCTCCCCGTCGTTGTCTCTGTCATCTGCCTATTCCTCTGCGCGCAGTGCGTGCATTCTTTTTACAGCCTACGCAATTTGTGTAATGGTGGTATGCTTCCCCACTACGCTAATCACGTAAGCTGCTCAGGTGGTCTGCAAACACATGTCTGTTTGCATAGGAACACAGGCGCACTGCCTACTTCCTGAATACTGCTCGTCAGAGCCTCAGAGAGGCCCTGACAGAGCAATGGAATAGCTTGGAGCAATGGGAAAGCCCCATTGCTCCAAGCCATTCAAACAACCGCCTGCATTGGAGGCTGGCCTCTGATTGACAGGAAGGGGCCCAGGCAGCTCCCCCTGCTTCCTCTAGTGGCGGATACAGAGAATGACCGGTCCAGACAGCTCTATACTGGTGGATATAGAGTATGACAGGCCCAGACAGCTCTCTCAAGTGGCAGATACAGAGTATGACAGGCCCAGGTAGCTCCCTTTGCTCCCTCTAGTGGCAGATACAGGCACGGGGGCACAGAAAAACAGTTTTTTCTACCATATTTTTTTTAATAGTAAAATATATGATTATGGTATCGTTATAAAAAACATTTAATGGTGACAAAAAAAATATATAATATGCGTGGGTACAGTAAATGAGTAAAAGATAATTTACAGCTAAACACAAACTGCAGAAAGTTAGTTAATATCTGTGTATATCTGGCTCTGATACTAGCCAGTACCTCACCAACCACTAACTTAACTGCACCTCTCTGGCTCAGTCTCAATGTGTGTACATGCTGGTGGCTGCAGCAGGAAAGGGATTGTGTGTGATTTCCTTCCTTTAAGGCTAGTGTCAGACAAGCGCATTTTGTACGGACTGTGCATCCATGCAGTATGGACGTACTTTCTGACTGACGACAAGGTAGTGGCCACACAGTTCGTTTTTATGACTGACGTTATTTTTGACTGATGTAGCAGGGAAAATAAATTAAAATGCAAAACCATTTTGTCCGTCAAAAATGCTGGACGCACAAATGCAGTCCGTCTGACCTCGTTCATCACTCACACACAAAGCTATGCGGACGCAACGGATGTGGCGCATTCCGCATGTCCGTTCTAGCGCCATGTCCGTTCTTCTTGCCTAACCTGCATCCGTTTGCTGCGTCCGTTGTGATTCCGCACTTCTGTGCGGACGTACTTCGTGTTTGGGGCTCCATTTAACACAAATGTATGCTATCACGGACATTAAAATGTGCTGCAACACGGACGTGATCAGTGCGCTCGTCTGATACGAGCCTAAAACAGTGGTTTCCAACCCTGGTCCTCCAGTACCTTTAACAGGCGAGATTTTAAGGATTGGGGAAATGCAGACTGAATACTGCAATCACTGAGCAGCAAATCATATCACCTGTGCTGTGCTTCAGATATCTGACAAACCTGGCCTGTTAGTGGTATTTGAGGACCAGGGTTGGGAACCATTGCTCTAAAACATTGGATTTTCCCAGATTCTGAAATCTGGAAGAATCCTAGATCGGCAATGCTAGGGGTCCAAAGAAAAACATTCTACATAAGGGGTGCACCTCCTATATATCTATTTGTTTATCAATATGGCTACGTAGTTGGCTACACAATTATATACACAGATATATCATACATAGAAATACAGTATAAACGGATATCTTTCTATAGCTTTAAGTATAGCTCTCAATCAACTATTAATACCTATTTATCCACTTCAATCCATCTTGCAATATCAGACAGACATACAGACATATATTGTTGGCGTGGATTGATAAATACTTTGATGGGCATCGATATAATAAATGGTACTTAGATGTACAGTGTATGTACAGATAAGTACAGGCAGAGCATCCCTTATGGAGCAGAGGGATACACATAGATAAAGTGATGGACATGTAAGGATAAACATGATTGTCGTTTCTGTGCAAATAGACGGGTGTTACCTAATGCTACATGACACATATACACATACATACATACATATACACATACTGTATATCATGTATCATTAGGTAACACTCTCCTCTTGGATGTTCTAGCTAAAATACACTGTGTCACTTTCTGCTGTCAGCTCGGAGTGTGTCTGATCCTGCCTGCAATGCGTTGCCGCCTGACCTCATAAAAGCCCGTGCATTTCACATGTCAGCAGCCCCCTTGCCTGTCTGCCCGGTTAGCGGGCGACCCGTTTCGTATCACCCCATCCTTTCTCTCCCGGGCACTGCCCAGTTCGCCCGCCTGCCCCTGCTGCGCGTCACCGGTGACGTCCCGGTACTCGCGGTGCTGCCGCCGCCGCCTCCTCCGCTGCCCGCACTGTGTCTGTACACTGCATCCCCGCAGCCCAGGGGCAGCAAGAGCCGCATCGCGGGAGACTGGCAGCACTCGCCCGAGCCAACTCAGCGCCACAGCCCATATATGGGCACAGGAGGAGGAGGATGCTGCTGCCGCTGCTCCTGCATGGAGTGAGAAGGCAGTGAAGGACCTGTTCATCCTCCTAATATCTCCTTCTAGACATCTTTCAAAAGATCTCCCCCTCCTCTCCCCCAACACGTTTCTCCCTCTCTCTCTGTGGGATGCATCTGATTTTTAAGAATTATACCCCTATTATCCCATTCTTTTGCCATATAAGTTACCTCCTTAGACCAGGACCCTATTACCCTATTACCATCCCCCCCAAACCCCCCCATTCCCCACCCCCTAAATGAACACACAACAACAAGGCATTGGCGGTTTGAAAAGGTCACGTCTTTTATTATTTAGGACTAAAATGCTCTGCCTCTAAGGCAGAATTGCTGTTATAGATCCTCGTATACCAAATACGTTACGCCAGATAACACTGGCAAATAGCATGTCCAGATCACACTGGCAACTGCAATGCACCACAAGCATTGCCCAGAAATAGCAGCCCCACGTGGCTAAGCAGCGTGACCACGCGCCTGCTCAGGGTAATTTATGGACAATAGCAGGCCGAGAGGATCTGCAAACTAGGAGGGCCCCTGAGGCTGGCCGCCCACAACCAGCACTCAGCCCCCCCGTACCCCCCACTATTGCCCCTCCACGTGCCAGGCCGCCTATTTCACCGCTCATATCTCACTTAGCCTTGCCCATACTTAATGAAATCCACCAGTCCCCCGGAGCCGCAAAAAACCCTCCAACTGGTTTCATGCAATATGGCAATGTTTATCTGTGAGACATTAGTTAACAGACGCCATGCCCCCAACATGGCCTACCATATGACCAGCTATACTTTATCAAGACCATGCAACTTAAATAACAATCCCCCAGCTCCGGCCGCCCACAACCAGATGCTGGCTTCATGTGCCATGGTGTGCTATATGGCTGTATTAGCTCGACTAACCACGCCCAAAGCTACACAATCCCCCAGCGTGGCCGTGACAAAAAAACCATCAACCGGGCTCATGCAACGTGGTATCTCTCCATACGGGAATCCACGGGCGGTCTTGAATGAGTGGCTGAGTCACCACTTCATTTGCCCCTATCCGTGGCACTTCTTTTCGACGTGACCTTTCCGATGTTGTAGGGAGGCCGCACCTAAACAGGGGGGGTAGGGTGGGAAAAAGAAAGAAGTTAGCTCTGTCTCAAGACCCACAGCCCCTGTCCTTTTCTACTCCCTATGCCCCTCCCCCTTTCCTGCCCATCTCCTTAGGGTACCCAATCAGGGACCGTCCATGCTTGCTCCCTCAGAACAAATAACCATGCCTGTTTCCCATAGACCTGGGGGAGGGGGGAAACTCATCTCCATTTTTCCTTTCACAGAATCCGGTGATAATTCTTAAACCGTTCTCCTTCCGAATTCCATCTGTCTTCCAAACTAAGAATTATACCCCTATTATCCCATTCTTTTGCCATGTAAGTTACTTCCTTAGACCAGGACCTTATTACCCTATTTACCATCCCCCCAAACCCCCTCCCCCATTCCTGTCCCCCTAAATGAACACACCACAACAAGGCATTGGCAGTTGAAAAGGTCACGTCTTTTATTATTTAGGACTAAAATTCTCTGCCTCTAAGTCAGAATTGCTGTTATAGATCCACTGGCAACTGCAATGCACCATGAGCATTGCCCAGAAATAGCGGCCCCACATGGCTAAGCAGCATGACCATGGGCCTGCTCAGGGTACTTTATGGACAATAGCAGGCCGAGAGGATCTGCAAACTAGGAGGGCCCCTGAGGCTGGCTGCCCACAACCAGCACTCAGCCTCCCCGTACCCCCCCCACTATTGCCCCTCCACGTGCCAGGCCACCTATTTCACCGCCACCAAAACGAGGACCCTCTTTTTCTGCCACCCAACAACAAACGACCGTGACCTTCCTTCTTACCTCAGAACAGGCTCCTTATTGCGCCCTCAATGCCTTCAATGAACAGAGTGTTCCCGGCCTCCGACAAGTGGACTCCATCACTCCGAAACAAATCCTTGTCAACTTTTCCTATACCTTTTGTGCTCCAGAACCACTCCCCCTATTTCATTCATCGCCTTTTTCGCTGCTTGGTTTAGCTTCTTTCTACCAATATATCCCACCCTCTGATCTCTACAGTTTCTCCATATTCGCCTCGATATTGCGCTGGACCAGACCATTTTCACCTCTGCCACTCCCTCCCGAACCACCTGAAAGACTCCCCGACTATATCCTGTAAATCCTGTGATGGAATACTGCCAATATCGTTCCCCCCTAAATGTACTACGACTATGTCTGGCCACCCCCACTTCCTCCTGGATGACTGCGCTATACCCAACAACTGTTCCCACCTCATCCCCCTCTTTCCCACCCATCTAATCCCCACTTCCTTGAGACTGAACCCCAGGTTCTCCCCCTTTTCTGTCCCTGCTGCATGATTTCCTGCCCAGTGCACGGTGGAATGTCCCAGAACCCAGACTCTGGTAGCGCGCCCTGGGAAAAACCAAACAAACTACTAGCTGCCATTCCCAAACCATGCAGACGAAACAACCTTTTTTTTTTTTTTTAATTCTTCAGCGGCCTCACATACCGCCTATACGCCTCTGACTTCCATCTCCCCATTTTTTTAATTTGCTTCTTCGGACAGCCCAACTCCGCTGCTGTGGTAGCCGCCCTTATTCTAAAAGAATGAGGGGCAATGCAACTCCCCTTCCAGCCGAGGCCCCAGCGGCCTTCTCCAAAACTTTCTTGAACTGGTACCACGACAAGTTAGTGCTATCCTTATGCCTCAAGAACATATCCCCGCCCGAAGGGGCCACCTCCGGGTATCTCCTCACACAGCCCAATGGGCAGACTTCCCCGTCCCTCGCCCTGGCTGTGACCCAAACGCCTCTTCCTTCTCTATCCATTTTTGACTTTCTTATTAGCACCAATACGGCTTCCTCGGTCACCCTCACGTCCTCCCTCCTTAAACCTGACTGGTCGGAATGTCTACTTTGAGCGACCAACTCCCCGACCCGCAAAGCCATTGAAAATGTCAGCACAAATGCTGTCCTGAATAGACAGGCCTCGTAACCATCCGCACATACCTCGCTGAGTATCCGCACCAAAGCTTCCAGTCTCTCAGCCGTTATTGGCTCCCTCTTATCCATGCTCTTGCCCTCACTTGCGCCCCATCCCCGTGCAATCTTTCTGACGACAAATCTTTTTGTCACATCTCTCTCCTCCCTCAACCGTGAAATATATAAAATTCCGGCAAGAATATTCCCCAACTGCCCCTTCTTTGTCCCCTGGTCCCGTAACCTCTGCAAGTATTCCAGAAATACCCTGTCCGTCATTCCTGCTCAGCCCCCCTTGAACTCGTTCCATTCCCTCCAATGTCGGCTATACGATACCCATGTCTTTGGTGCCAACGACCTCTTCACCAACTCACTGATGACCTCTAGCTGCTCCCAATCTGCCAAAGAAATGTATGGCAACCTTCACCTTGCAGATTTGCCTCTGGCGCCAAACGGTAGAAAAGCTCCCAATGAAAACGAGACAGTGCATCCGCCACCACATTCCTCACCCCCGGAATGTGTTTTGCCCTGAAGTTTATATTGTGTTGCAAACATAGCAACACCAGATACCTGACATAGGCGATAACCTGTGGGGGTGATGCTGACATGTTATTCAGCACGTGTACCACCCCTAGATTATTGGACCAAAACAAAATGCTTTTATTTGACAGTTCCTTCCCCCACAACTGAATCGCTGCCACAATTGGGAAAAGCTCCAGCAACACCAGATTCTTAACCCAACCTCTTTGAATCCACTCCTGCGGCCACTTCCCCGCACACCATCTCCCACTCCAGTACGACCCGAAACCAAAGCCCCCGCGGCATCTGTAAACAGCTGTGTCTCCTCTGCCATCACCCTTTCCTCCCATATTCCTCCCATATTTAATTCCCATTAAACTCCCTCAAGAAAGCATCCCACACCCTCAAGTCCAACTTGATCTGCTGGCCCAGTTTGACCCTGAAGTTTGGATTGGTAATTCCCCTGCTACATCTTTCCATTCGTCTCTTAAAAATCCTACCAACTGGAATAACTCTACAAGCAAAGTTCAGCAGGCCCAACAATTTCTGCAAGTCCCTCAGCTTGATTTCCCTCCTTTCCATTGCCTGACGAATAGCCCCCCTCTTCTTCTCCACCTTATCTACCGGCAACCTGCATAACTGATTCACCGTATCAATCTCAATACCCAGGCAGGTCAACTTAACGCATGGACCCTCCGACTTGTCCTCGGCCACTGGAACCCCCAAATGGACAAACGTTCCTAAAAGCACTTCCATGACCCTGCTGCACTCCCCCGTCCCGCTGGAGCCCACCATCATGAAGTCATCTAAATAATGCACTATACTCCTACATCCCGCTTTTTTCTCCACCAACCAGTGTAAAAATTTACCAAATCTCTCAAAATGAGCACATGATATTGCGCACCCCATGGGCAGACATTTGTCGATGTAGAAATGACCATCAAACTTACACCCCATCAAACGAAAACTCTCTTGGTGTAGCAGCAACAGTCAAGCTGATTCTACATCCACCTTTGCCAACTCGTCCCCCCAGCCTGCGTCCCATACCAGACTAACCGCCTGATCAAATGACTGGTAAGCAACGGATGCGTCCTCCTTACTTATGGCATCATTAACCGACTGGCCCCTCGGATACAACAAATGCTGAATCATTCTGTACTTCCCCTTCTCCTTCTTGGGCACCACCCCTAGCGGCGAAATCACAAGACCCTCGATTGGAGACTCAAGAAATGGCCCCGCCATCCTGCCCAATCGCACCTCCTTATCCAGCTTATCCCTCAATACCCCTGGCACTTCATATGTTGACTTGAGATTCCTCACTCTCTTGCCCCCCCATCACTTCCCCACA
Source organism: Leptobrachium leishanense (assembly GCA_009667805.1). NCBI lineage: Eukaryota > Metazoa > Chordata > Amphibia > Anura > Megophryidae > Leptobrachium > Leptobrachium leishanense. The sequence continues at coordinate 126,823,410 of CM019066.1, forward strand.
AACCGGTATCCTGAAACCCTCCCGAAAACCATTACGCAATATCTCTCTATCCTCTGTTTCCGGGTACCCTTCCAACTCCGCTGCTAACTCATTTACCCGGACCGGGGTTTTGGCTGGGCCCAGCATTCCCACCTGTCCACTTCACCAGGGAACGAAAGGAGTTATTTTTTCCCGCATCCCTGCGCCTACAGTCCGCCCCCGGGTGTGAGCCCCCGCAAAACCTGCAAATGTGCCTATACCTGCACGCCATGCCCTTCTCGCAGTGTTTATCGTTGAAGGCCCAACATTCCTTGGCGTCCCTTTTCCCCGACCTCCCACCCTGCCCCCCCACCTGACCATCATACATCCTCACCAATCTCGCCCATGTATCCAAAACCATCACCCCGAAATCCTTCCTCCCCTTTTTCCCAGTACTCACACTACCTCTCCTAAACTCATCGTCATAGTCTCGCCAAGAAAACCCACCAAATGCTGTGGCACAATCCGTAATTAAATGAAGGTACCGTAACATACTTTTCACCTGCGCCGGATGTTTCGATAGGAAACACTCCGCATACACTGCAAACCCCTTAACCCATTCCATAAAAGTTCCTCTTTTCTTAGACCGCTCCCTACCCCTCCCTTCCGCTATCACCGCCTCCCTTGTGATGCTAAAGAAATCCACGTATTTTCCTTTCTGTGCTTTTTTTATCACCTTAGACCTTAAATGAGACAAGGGAATTAACCTGGTTCCCTGAAACTCAGATTCGCTTTCACTGTCAGGCACACTACCCTCATCATCTGAATCGCCACGACTACTGTGAATGCCCTGTTTTTTACACATTCGTTTCACCAGCCTAACCAATTTTCTATTCCCCCGCCCTCCCTCTCCTTCCGAAACCGATCCCGAGCTGGAATCGGTTTCTGAACTGTCACTAGAACAACGAGCGATTCTCTTCCTCTTACCCTTTCTTGCACCCGTCACCTTTTCACTTCTCTGTGATCTCTCCTCAGGGCCGTCTTTAATATTGACTGGGCCCTGGGCAAACATTTTCTTGGGCCCCTCCATGCAATTTTGCTCTCCACCACAACATCCTAAAAAATAAATAAAAATCACATACAGGGTTATCCAAAGAGATTCGAAAAGTCACCGCACGTTCGGTGACTTTTCGTTCTCTTCAATTCGGTTCCTTTTGCCGATTGCATTTCGGTGACCCTGCGGTGTATTCAGCAAACAGCACAGGGTCCCCGAATTGCAGGGAAAGGCTACCGCAAACCCACCGAAAACTAACCGAATGCACGCTGAAAACAAGCAAAAACATCTGGATTAACCTTTGAAAAAGCCGAACAGGAGCCGAACATGAGCCGAATCACACAGAGCCGAAGCAGCTGTGACGTAGAGGAGGCAGTGAATAAATTAGAAAAACCATTTGTATGAATCTGGGGAAAAAGAAACACTGTTTGCAAAGAAACTACTGAGCGAAAATGTCTGAAATTTTCACAGGAGGTCCAGGGAATGATAATAAAGAGGGCTGTTACAAAAAAAATAAGTAAACTGAGAAAAAAAAAAAAAAAAAAATCGGACTTTTAATAAAAAAAAAAAAAAAAAAGAAAAATGCTTAAAGTATCCTAAAAAATCTATAAATAAAGAGACTTTTTGCTGCAGAATTTTAGAATGAACAGTTTATTAGATATTGAATTAAAACGGGAATATTTTTAACATTGAAGTCTATGGGATTCTCCTGAATAAATTTGCCGAATGAAACCACCGAATGGCAGGGCATTAGGGGAACCTTTCACTGCTGGTTTGTGTTCTCTGAATAGCCGAAGCAGTGCTTTTTCATGGGGATTTCACTGCCCTCGAATAGGCACCGAACAGGCACCGTATATGCAGGCAATTCGCCAGTATTTGGCGAATTGTCTGCTCTCTGGATAGCCGAATGGCCAGGAAAGGTAACCGAACGCTGATTTTCAGCGTTCGGTTACCTTTCTCAAGCAATTCGGATCTCTTTGGATAACCCTGATAGAGGCTTGTCTCAAAATTACTAAAATCTATTTATTTTATAATTTTTTTACAATTACACATCATATACACATCTTTAATACATGTACACATATATACGTACTGTAAAAAAATAAATAACACTCTATCTCTGCACACGCTATATACAGGTAGCATTGTATGCACAACCTGTATATACATACACATCTTATATGCATCCTATACAGTTACATTATATATATACATATATACACAAACACACATTTCCACATCATATATACACATTATACATATATGCCCATTTCTACATCAGATATACACTTCACAAATAAAATTTAATTGTGACAAATTACATGGGAGCTGGAGGGAAATGGAGGGAGGGGGTGGTGGAGCAGTGTCTTGTTTAGAACACTGCTTTTTACCTGCATAATGCTGTATTTTCAGGCAGGCAAGGCAGGTCCCTGCCTGCTGCCTGTCTTCTCCTTGCTGGGCAGACAGCATACACACATATACATAAGATAGGGAACTAGGAGCTGTGCACCAGGGAAGTTAACATGGACTGCAGTACAATTTAAGCTGAAAGTGTGTGTGTATATATTCCACTACACTTACAGAAAACATACACAATTATTGTTCAGGACTACAAGGAGAGTGGTTAAAACAGTTGTACATTGGTGCTGCTCAGATCCCTGGTCTTGCAGGTTAAAAACCACAGCACATGGAGATTGTCCTTTCCAGCAGGGGTTGCAATATGTGAGGGGCCTCCTGTATCCAGGAATGTCTGCTTCTGAACACACGGAGACCCCTTACACATTACAGCTTACTCTGGAGGGAGGCTGTGTGTGTAAGCAGGGGGAGGGGGGTCTCTGCAGCTGCAGGGGGATGCCAAGATGAGCCCAGCAGCAGCCCTGAAACTGATAGCAGCCAATCACTGGGGGGGGGGGTGCATAGCAGCCACTCACTGGGGGGTGTGCGCATAGCAGCCACTCACTGGGGGGTGTGTGCATAGCAGCCACTCACTGGGGGGGGTGTGCATAGCAGCCACTCACTGGGGGGTGTGTGCATAGCAGCCACTCACTGGGGGGGGTGCATAGCAGCCACTCACTGGGGGGTGTATAGCAGCCACTCACTGGGGGGGTGCATAGCAGCCACTCACTGGGGGGTGTGTGCACAGCAGCCACTCACTGGGGGGGGTGCATAACAGCCACTCACTGGGGGGGTGCATAGCAGCCACTCACTGGGGGGTGCATAGCAGCCACTCACTGGGGGGTGCATAGCAGCCACTCACTGGGGTGTGTGCATAGCAGCCACTCACTGGGGTGTGTGCATAGCAGCCACTCACTGGGGGGGTGAATAGCAGTCACTCACTGGGGGGGTGAATAGCAGTCACTCACTGGGGGGGGGGGTGAATAGCAGTCACTCACTGGGGGGGTGAATAGCAGCCACTCACTGGGGGGGGTGCATAGCAGCCACTCACTGGGGGGGGTGCATAGCAGCCACTCACTGGGGGGGTGCATAGCAGCCACTCACTGGGGGGGTGCATAGCAGCCACTCACTGGGGGGGGTGCATAGCAGCCACTCACTGGGGGGGGGGTGCATAGCAGCCACTCACTGGGGGGTGCATAGCAGCCACTCACTGGGGTGTGTGCATAGCAGCCACTCACTGGGGGGGGGGGTGCATAGCAGCCACTCACTGGGGGGGGGTGCATAGCAGCCACTCACTGGGGGGTGCATAGCAGCCACTCACTGGGGTGTGTGCATAGCAGCCACTCACTGGGGTGTGTGCATAGCAGCCACTCACTGGGGGGGTGAATAGCAGTCACTCACTGGGGGGGGGTATGAATAGCAGTCACTCACTGGGGGGGGTATGAATAGCAGTCACTCACTGGGGGGGGGTGAATAGCAGTCACTCACTGGGGGGGGTGAATAGCAGCCACTCACTGGGGGGGTGCATAGCAGCCACTCACGGGGGGTGCATAGCAGCCACTCACTGGGGGGGGTGCATAGCAGCCACTCACTGGGGGGGTGCATAGCAGCCACTCACTGGGGGGGGTGCATAGCAGCCACTCACTGGGGAGTGCATAGCAGCCACTCACTGGTGGGGGTGCATAGCAGCCACTCACTGGGGGGGTGCATAGCAGCCACTCACTGGGGGGGGTGCATAGCAGCCACTCACTGGGGGGGTGCATAGCAGCCACTCACTGGGGGGGTGCATAGCAGCCACTCACTGGGGGGGTGCATAGCAGCCACTCACTGGGGGGGGTGCATAGCAGCCACTCACTGGGGGGGGGGTTGCATAGCAGCCACTCACTGGGGGGGTGCATAGCAGCTCCTGTGTGTGCAGTGCACTGGTATTTAATCCGCTGGGCCCAGGGACATGAAGCTTGGAGGCATCAGCTCCTTCCACTGCCCAGAGCTGCTGGCCCCTCCCTCCCAGTCACACACCTTCGGTTACACTGCTCCTTTCCTGCAGCATGCAGCCTCCTCCTCCACACCTCGCTGTGCTGGGGCAGCAGCTTTGAACGTGCGGCAGGCAGGAAGCTCCTGTTTCCTGGCACCCTGGTGGTCACGTTGCCGGTTGTGACATCAATGATCAGCATCAGGGTGGAGTCAGGTTGATCTGAATTCTCCTGCTCCTCCGTCCCAGCATAATTATAACAGCTTCTGCCAGGGCCCGGTTACAAGTACAACCCTGGTAGTTCCACCACTGGGGACAGCTGCCTAACTGGGCCCCACAACAATGGCTAGACCTGGGGCAGCTGCCCCTTTTGCCCCGCCTTAAAGATGGCCCTGGCTCTCCTCATCCCTGCTGGTGCCTGGTTGCTCCATGCCCGACCTATGCGCTGAATGCGCTCTCTCCTCGCCCTGCTCCGTTGTCCCGCTGTATGATGATGCCGCTGATCCATGTGCCGTATCCTGTAACAGAAGAACATCAGTGTCTGCCCCAAACATATTCACATGCGCAGTCCCAGGCTCTTCCTGCACCCTGATGTACAACCCCCCTGAACTGTCTCTAACACAGTCGGGGCCCACTCTATGAAATGCTGTACCCCCACCACTCCCCCCCCTCTCTACCGGCGTCTGAGTCCCCCTGACTACCCAGCCCCCCAGTCCCAGGTGTTGGGGCGTTTAATCGGCGACCTGGACCCTCCATTGCTGCGTGGCTGACCCCCTCCTATGCCCAGGCGCCTGAAAACTGAGGTGCCCCCCGCTGGATGCCCCTTGCCAGTGTTGCCATCCGCCCATAGGACCTTCTTGCTGCTGTAATGGGGCAAACAAACCCCCCTCCCCAGCCGCTTGCCGTGTTCTGCTGTCGCCCGCCCCATAGCTTGAAGGCTGGCCCCCCCTGCCGGGCACCCGGCAAGAATTACTGCACTGGTCGCCAGCAGCGCCATGTGGGCTTCTTTCCCTTCTCCAAGATGGCGGCACCCCATGTTTGGGAGGCCCCGCCCCCTGCACGTGCCCAGGCCTCGTGGCTCAGGGTCGCTAGCACTGACGCCATCAAATGGCATGGAGGGGCCGGTAATGTGCACTGGAGCTGGACGCCATGCATCCTCCTGTACTGGGGGTAGAGGTGGCAGGGAAGTAGCCCACAGTACCCGCCTGGCGCAATCCGGTGCCTCAGGCGGCACCCCCGCTGCAGAGATGGTGGAGGTAAAGTAGGATAGTGGTGTTTGCCGATCGGCCGCCCGATCAGCCCTAGGCACCGCAGGGGGATATAAAGGAGAGCGGGAAGACCGCAAAGTGGAGTGGGGGTAGAGAGACCCCTGGACAGAGAATGTGGAGGTAGAAAAAAACAGGTGGAGAGGTAGAAGTGACAGCAACCTTAGCGTTCCGAGAAGGGCGCAGAGCCCTAGCAGCTCCCGATACCCCCTGCACTGTGTGTCCTGATGATACTGCTCTGCTCGTCCTTCTTCTTTCACCCGGTTCTTGCCTCGCTGCCGTCCCAGGACTCTCGCACTCCATAAATCTCTTAGGTACAGTCCTCTTCCTTGACGTCATCGTGCTCCAGCGTTCTCAAGTGACCTGCAAGAAAAAAGAAAGAAGTTAGCTCTGTCTCAAGACCCACAGCCCCCGTCCTTTTCTACTCCCTATGCCCCTCCCCCTTTCCTGCCCATCTCCCTAGGGTACCCAATCAGGGACCATCCATGCTTGCTCCCTCAGAACAAAGCACCACGCCTGCCATGCCTGTTTCCCATAGACCTGGGGAGGGGGGGGAAACTCCTCTCTATTTTTCCTTTCGCAGAATCCGGTGATAATTCTTAAACCGTTCTCCTTCCGAATTCCGTCCGTCTTCCGAACAAAACAGCCCCTCGGAATCTGTGGATATTAGTTATTTTCTTTATCCATTTTATGTGATTTTTATTTTATTTTTCCAGTGGTTTTTAAGATTAAAAACACAAACATTTTTTTTTTTTTTTTGGATCTCTGTCTTTTTATTTAAATTTTTTTTTTTGGCTCTGTTTCTGAAAAGAGAAAAAAAAATCTGAGTCTTGGAGCTGCTGGGTCCTGAGGCTTCCCCCATCAACAATGCTAGTATTCATTAAGAGAAGATACTGCAAAAGGCATCTATTGAGCTCTGCTTCAGCTTTTTATTAGGGCGAAATTCAAGTATTTATGGTCTCCTATCTGGAAATATATATAAGGTAAGGCAGATCCTCGGAAAGAATCTCTTTAAAATCTGATTGAAAATCCTATAAATAACTTTTGTCTGTTCTCTCCAGTCCCTGCTCTTTTAATTGTTTCATTAATTTTAACAATTGCCCTGAGACTTGCTTTTAATCAATCGGCGTGTTTTAATTAATTAATTTTATTTTATTTTACAATGAGACGCGGCTTGTGCGTATTGTTTTCCAGGTACGCCGCGCTTGGGATGTAAATGTTTTACACTAAACTGTTTTATGTCCTTAGAGTAATTGATTGACAGCAGATATCTGATAGATACTATAATTCTAGCAGAGACCTACAGGGATGCACCCCAGAGGACTCATCAGGAAGGTAAAGGTCTTCTGCAAAGAATGAAACCATTGCTTTGTGTCCTTTTATGAGGGATACTAAATATCACTTGTCTTTTAAAATGTAACAAAGTAAACCTGGTTCTCCAGTCACTCCCTGAGTGAATATAGATCATTCTCAAAGATGCTGTGGTCCACATGAATAGTGATGGGGACCAGTGGGTCTGAGAGCCAACAGAGGATATGCAATGAACTCAAGTTCTGAAAACATCTGAATTTCCTTATATTTTTGGGCTACTATAGGACATAAAACCTTTTGTGCAGTTCCAAAATGAATTGGGTAAAAAAAATATATATAATAATATTTTTATATATATATATATATATATATGTGTGCTTAGCTTCCTGAGAGCTCTGCAAAACTGAAGCATGACTCCCTTCCTACTTCTTGATCCCCCCCTTGCAGTCTCCAGTCTTCACTGATAATGGACAGGGTAGCTGTCAGAGGATGGAGTGCATAGGTGTTACCAGCAAACCCATATTTAGAGAATTTCGAAGACGAGGCGTTTTGGCGAAAGATGTAGGGAGAAGTGTTCCTTGGTGATGGATTTAAAATGGAAGTAGTGTGAAAATGTGTGAAGGAAACAAAGCTGCTCTAGTAGAAAGTATGACTAGAAGACCTAGAGCAGAGAGCTGGTTCATCATTATGAGCTGGTGAAATGGGAAGAACGTGGGCACTGCTGGCATAATATTGAGCATGCGTGGGTATCATGTATGTCGGCAACCTGTTAGTCAGAACAGTAGACAATGACATATTATTGTGTACCAGGGAGCTGGTATGATTTTGGAAATGGGCAGCATGGAGCACATTCTTTCTTTGTAAAATGTGTGTTGTCTTCTCTGTGTGAAGAGGAGGTGGCTGTTGGGAGCAGCTGTTCAGGATTTAGGAATTCTTCAAAGATATTATAGAATTCTAATCTTGGAAGGTGAAGTCCTTGCCGAATCCTAATTTGCATTATTCTCTTGGCTGCAAAGAGTAGTTTCCACCCGGCTACAGATACACCTGTGTTTATGATGATGGGTGACCCACCAACATCAGAAATCAACCTTGTTTAGTGATGTCCTTCTTGTTTGACCCAATGACACTCAGCCGATAGCACGGATTGAGCAGATGATATTTTGGCAGTTTTCAGCTTCCCATGTTGGATTTGTTTTTTTCCTACCAGCAATACACCCCTGACCAAACACAGCTGGATCACAGACTGTGTTTTTTGAGAATGAGCGTATAGACTGTTGTGTTCGGTCTATTCTGATATTTGCTTTTGAGGGAAACTTGCTGTAGATCTTGATTTTATTTGTCCTCTTTGTAAGCAGAAATTGTCTAGAGGGTGAAACGTGAAAGGTCTTAAAACGAAACCCCTGTCCATCCGCCATAGGTGTACATGAGTCACACTTTGGTTCTTTATACAAAGAGACACACTGGCTCCTCCCATTTTATTCTAGACATATGTCACAACCAGAATACTTATGGACCTCTCCGACTCATAAAATATCCACCGGTACATCAAAACTGGGTCATTTGTCTGAGGGTTACTTACAAGCATGGTGGATTCATTCATTTAGATGGCTAAGATACTTTATGGAAGTGCTCTGCTCCATACAGGCGATATCTTCACATTCGCTCGCCTGCTCCTTACAGGATGCAGCTGTTTGGAAAGCTGATTCTGCATCTTGTGGGGGTCATTTATCAAAGTACGGTGATCAGAAAGCTGGGGCCCAGCTAACACAGCTACATAACACCACACAAATGTCATCTCCTTTCTGTCACTCACAGCCAGTTGACTTATTACTCCTGAAGGAAGCTGGAACAGACCATTACATGCTGTTATTTGCAACACTTTAATAGGATTTGAAGCAAAAAACAATAAAAGACTGTCTCCATCAAGACAGTAGAAATCATCGTCTACAATACAGCAAAAAAGAACACACAGCTATTAATGTGCATAAAAGAAAGATTCGTCACGGAATGCAATAATATACAGTATTTAAAATTCTGAACAGTGCCAGATCACAAATCCGTGGAAAATTAGTTATTTTAAAAGAGAGGTGACATTGCACAAGTTTCACTTCCCGAAATGGGGACTAAATGCTGAATCTGAACATCCAAGTACCAGGATGTATATTAATATGTTTTACATACAGCATCGCGAGTGAATGTTTGAAGTTGAGGGGTCAAGAATTCTTTTTAACGCCGCTATTCTTAACATGTTATTCTTCGCCGATCATGTGAAATATCATTAATAGTCAGTACTATATCTCCAAAAAGTACAGGGTGCTACTTGATATGCACTTTGGTAGGATGGACTTCCTCTGTACCGCTGCTAAGGGGACAATTTCACTTAAATTAAATAATATGTGATCTATTCTACTGTGGGACGTCACAGCCAGGTTCTATGTGTAATATGTGTCTTTAATGGTATAAAGGTATTAGTTTTTTTTTTTTTTGAAAAATAAACGGTTCCAGAAGTCGTCATCATCTGCGCAATGGACCACACAGTCCTGCATACCACCTGCAAATGGTTTTAAAATGGTTATGGCAGTGATATCAAACTCCAGCCCGCAGATGTTGACGGCCTGCACTTTCCAAAATTCTTTCACTGCAGTAGATCGCCAGAGACTCATGGGTGTTGTAGTTCAGAAACCTCTGTAGTTGAGGCGTATTAGGGCTGAGTTGCCATGTGTTAAGGTGTACAATGTGGCTATTTAGAGTGTCCAACTCCAAAAAGCACAACAAAAATGACTTGAATTTATCAGTGATGGCAAAACTCAGCACCGCAGATGTTTTGGAACTACATGTTCCATGATGCTTAGCCGGCCTTAAGGCTGCTGAGGAATCATGGGACATGAAGTTTCAAAACAGCTGGCGTGTCAAGGTTTGCTATCTTTGGTGTAAGATAACAGGCTACAACTGAAAATCATAAAATATCCTCTTTTCCTTTTTATTTTTTTATTAAGTGCAATCCTTAATTTTACGATTATTTTTGCTGTGTAGTTTATTGCTATGTCATCACTATTTTAACCTCCTCGGTTTTCTCGAGTGTGGCTCAGGGTTAAATTTCAGTACCGAAAACAGTAACCCCGAGCCACACTCGGACTGGTACATACACTATATTGCCAAAAGTATTCGCTCACCTGCCTTGACTCGCATATGAATTTAAGTGACATCCCAGTCCTAATCCATACGGTTCAATATGACGTCGGTCCGCTCTTTGCAGCTATAACAGCTTCAACTCTTCTGGGAAGGCTGTCCACAAGGTTTAGGAGTGTGTTTATGGGAATTTTTGACCATTCTTCCAGAAGCGCATTTGTGAGGTCACACACTGATGTTGGATGAGAAGGCCTGGCTCTCAGTCTCCGCTCTAAATCATCCCAAAGGTGTTCTATCAGGTTGAGGTCAGGTCTCTGTGCAGGCCAGTCAAGTTCATCCACACCAGACTCTGTCATTCATGTCTTTATGGACCTTGCTTTGTGCACTGGTGCACAGTCATGTTGGAAGAGGAAGGGGCCAGCTCCAAATTGTTCCCTCAAAGTTGTCCAAAATGTCTTGGTATGATGAAGCATTCAGAGTTCCTTTCACTGGAACTAAGGGGCCAAGCCAAGCTCCTGAAAAACAACCCCACACCATAATCCTCCCTCCACCAAACTTTACACTTGGCACAATGCAGTCAGGCAAGTACCGTTCTACTGGCAACTGCCAAACCCAGACTCGTCCATCAGATTGCCAGATGGAGAAGCGAGATTTGTCATTCCAGAGAACGCGTCTCCACTGCTCTAGAGTCCACTGGCAGCGTGCTTTACACCACTGCATCCGACGCTTTGCATTGCACTTGGCGATGTATGACTTGGATGCAGCTGCTCGGCCATGGAAACCCATTCCATGAAGCTCTCTGCGCACTGTTCTTGAGCTAATCTGAAGGCCACATGAAGTTTGGAGGTCTGTAGCGATTGACTCTGCAGAAAGGTGGTGACCTCTTTGCACTATGCTCCTCAGCATCCGCTGACCCCGCTCTGTCAGTTTACGTGGCCTACCACTTTGTGGCTGAGTTGCTGTCGTTCCCAAATACTTCCACGTTCTTATAATACAGCTGACAGTTGACTGTGGAATATTTAGAAAGCGAGGAAATTTCACGACTGGATTTGTTGCACAGGTGGCATCCTATCACAGTTCCACGCTGGAATTCACTGAGCTCCGGAGAGCGACCCATTCTTTCACAAATGTTTGTAAAAACAGTCTGCATGCCTAGGTGCTTGATTTTATATAACTGTGGCCATGGAAATGATTGGAACACCTGATTCTGATTATTTGGATGGGTGAGCGAATAATTTTGCCAATATAGTGTACCTTGTCCCTGCGTTCCCTCTATGTTCACCCGCAGTCTCCTCCAGCCGATCGCAAAGTCCTTCTTCCAGGTTCCCTTCTCTGCACGTGTCGCGACACAGGGGGGCGGGACCGAGCAGGAGGTACAAAAAAAAAAGTATAAAAAAAATCCTATCAAAAAAAAAGGACCTCTTTGACATTAAAAATAATGTCATAACCAGACAGCCAGGGAGGTTAAATATGTTGTTAGGATGTCCAGTGACTCCAGTATAGGCATCTGTGCGCACGTAATAAGACATTACTACATCATTTACCCCATACTGGTAAATGGGTCCACAGTCTGTGACAGTTTCCCAGTAGACTTGAAGACATTATCAAGACATTTATTTTTCTATTCCTGCACGTGCTCGGAGAATTGGACTTGAGTCTTCCAGTGACAGAATTTTTATATTGTGTCTAAATTTATCCTCTAGTTGCAAAAAAAATAAAAAATCCAATCGACCTCCCCCTGCAAGGTTGACAAGGAATGACATTTGGATGAATCTCAATCATGACGGAGAATCATAAATTGCACGCAGGTTGATTGCAGAACAGTAACATAGAAAATGGGTTAATTGCTCCTAATTCATAAAGCTTAAAAAGGAGGAGGAGGTGGGGGGGGGGTGAGAAATCGTGCAACCATGGCAAAAAAATCTTTATTATTTAATGAAACTTTCAAGAGGAATGTAAGGCGGGGGGTGGGGGTGAGAATACCAGACTGGATTATAAAGAAACTGTGGGTGAAGTGGTTTATAACAGATTTTCTATATGTGGAGGGGATGGGATGAGGAGGAATCGGAGGCACAGACAGGAGGAAAGTAGACTGAGAAATGGTTTGCCAGATCCAGCAGCTACAGCAAAAGGGGGAAAACACATAATTAGAACATACGAGAAGAAATGTTTCTGTTGGAAGGTGGAAAGAAAAGCAAATTGACACAAAGCTATTGATTTGAGCTCTGTCAGCATCCACGTTCAGCCAGAGACCTCTCACCAAGCGCTCTTGTGTAGAACCAGATTGATACTATGTCATCAATGTTGCAATTAATAATAATTAATTTGACTTTTTTCCAGTCTCCATTATCAGCTTGGTGACTAAACACGGATGTTAAAGTGATAATGCTGTAGACTTTTCTATTTATTTTTTTCTGCTGCTGCTCAGGCTTCACTGCCAGGAAAAAAAAAAAGGTTGTACACGATATTATGAAACCGTAAAATCGCAAAATGACTTGTGTCAAGGAATTGGACTATATTGATTCTTCATATAGCTGTGGGGTGGGCACAAAGAAGAAGGTGGCTTTGCCAAATTACTGTGGAGTTCTGGACTTCATCAAAATGCTAATGAATGATGTTTTACAGATTTTGAAACCTATACCATTTTAGAAATATTGCTCCGCTAATTAAAGCTGCTCAGGACATATTCTGCAATTTTGGGGACATTAGATTAATTTATGGTAATTTCTAGACTGAATGCTCCTTTCTAAACTGAATGAGAAATGCTGGTGCAGGAAAATGTGATTTATTTGGTTCTGTGTGCCACTTGCTATGAGAATAAATTTATTACTCGTACCTTTTGAGCTTATTGATTTGTGTAGGCAAAAGGTTTAAGGCGGACAGATCAACATATATGCTAGTAATGCAAATGGATAGAGTTTTAATAAGATCGCTGGCAAAATCCAGAGAAAAGAAAGTATGACAATAATGTTTCTGAGCCACTATAAGTGTTATTGAGCTTTATCCACCATTGACCTCACTGTGAGCAAACATGTATGGATAACAAATGAGTCATAAGTATGAGGGCCCCAATCATTAATCATAACGGTTCCCATGCTATTCACTAGCAGCTCAGCTGCTCAGGCTGCCTACTGTAAAATAGCGCTTTCTATACAAAGTATAGAAACATCGAATATGTCGGCAGATAAGAACCTTTCGGCCCATCTAGTCTGCCCAATTATATGGATACTTTCCCTGGATTTATCTTTTATTTAGGACAGCCTTATGCCTATCCCATGCCTGCTTAAATTCAATTACTGTTTTAGACTCTACCACTTCTACTGGAAGGCTGTTCCATGTATCCACCACCCTCTCAGTAAAACTTCCTGATGTTACTTTTAAACCTTTGCCCCTCTAATCTAAGACTATGTCCTCTTGTTTTGCTACTTTGTTTCCTTTTAAATATACTCTCTTCCTTTACCTTGTTGATTCCCTTCACATATTTAAATGTTTCCATCATATCTCCTCTGTCTCGTCTTTAATCCAAGCCATACATGTTAAGATCATTAAGCTTTTCCTGGTAACTTTTCTCCTTCAAGCCGTACACCATTTTAGTAGCCCTTCTCTGAACTCTCTCTAAGGTGTGTATATCCTTCTGGAGATACGGTCTCCAGTACTTCATACAATACTTCAAATAAGGTCTCACCATTGCTCTGTACAACGACATGAGCACTTCCCTCTTTCTACTGCTAATACCTCTCCCTGCACAACCAAGCATTCTGCCAGCATTTCCTGCTGCTCTATTACATTGACTACTTACCCTTACATCCTCTGCAATAATAACCCCTAAATCCCTTTCCTCAGATGTTGAAATTAGGGTTGCATCAAATATTCTATATTCAGCCCTTGGGTTTTTACGCCCCAGGTGCATTATCTTGCACTTATCCACATTAAAACTCAATTGCCACAGCTCCGACCATTTTTTTAGTTTACCTAAACCATTTGTCATTTGGCTGATTTCCCCCCCCCCCAGGAACAACAAACCTGTTACAATTCTCTGTGTCATCTGAGAAAAGACATACTTTACCATTAATACCTTCTGCAATACCACTAATAAAAATATTAAAGAGAATGGGTCCAAGTTCTGACCCCCTGAGGTACCCCACTGGTAACAAGACCTTGCGCCGAATAAACTCCACTGACCACAACCCGCTGTTGCCTGTCAATCAGCCACTGCCTAATCCATTCAACAATATTGGAATCCAAGCTCAAAGATTACAATTTACTGATAAGCCTTCTTTGTGGAACAGTATCAAAAGCCTTACTGAAATCTGTATAAGCATTGTCTACTGCAACACGCCTAATCTTATAGGTTTGCCTGTTTTTTTATTTATATATTTATCGAATGCTATCTTTTTCTTCTTCACTACTTTGGCCACTTCTGTAGAGCACCACAGTGGTTTCTTCCATTGTTTGCTTTTGCTAACAAGCCTAATGTAATTGTATAGGAAGCACTAAAAGAGAAGAAAACTGGAGAATGAGTAATTCCAAGGTCAATCAACATTTTTGCTTGCAGCCATAATGAAAATTTTGGATTGATAATAATGAAAAATATTACCAGCTGCAAGAAACTATTTTTTTGTGAAATTGTTTTAATAAAATCTGTACATACATAAAAAAAAACACAATATAAAAATGTCATACTCGCCTCTGGTCCCATGCTACAGACCAAGGAACAAGCTACGGCCTCCTCTCGTCACAAGCAGAATGACACAGAACAAATAGTTCTGACCTTAAAATTCCATTCTATGTCCAATGCCACACAGGGAGTGCTGTAAAGATATGGGGGGGGCAGTATACAACACAAACTATCACCAAAACAGATGTACACAGTGACACATATACAGGGTTCTATTTGCTGACCCTGCTGAGAATTCAGCATTCACTGCAGGGTCCCTAAAGTACAGGGTAGGGAACAAGTCACCGAACGCATCAAAAAAAAATTGGATCTATCCGATAAGCCGTCGAAAAAATGCCTGACGATCCGCCGCAAAACTGCTGAACGCAACCAAAAAAAAACGACGACCCACTGAACAGAGCGCCGACGAACGGGTAAAAAAAAACAACCAAACACGACAACTTTTAAAAGCTGTTTGCAAAAAAAACTATTGCACGAAAATGCCTGGAATTAAAATATAAGGTCCTATGAATACAAATAAAATGATCTGTTACAGAAAGAAACATTTAAAAAAAAAAAATCAGGGGGGGAATACTGAGAAATGCCTAAAAAATAGACTATTGCTGTAAATTAAAAAATTAAACGGTTTAATAAATGTTCAATAAATAGGGAAACTATTTTTAACATTGAAACCTATGGGATTCACCTGCTTAAACCTGTCGAATGAAAACACCAACAATCAGGGAATTTCTCTGCTGTTATGTGTTCTCTGAATATATTAACCATTGCTTCTCTATGGGGATTTCACTGCTGTCGAAGATCACCATATTTCGCTTGAAATTCGCCGATATTTGGCAAACTGACAGCTTTTTAAATAGCCGACTGGCCACAGAATTTCACTGTAGGAGGAAATTCCTCTTTCGGTGCAATTTCGGAGCCAATTTGGCTCTCTTTGAATAACCCCTAATAGAGTAAAATATTTTAACTGAACATACATGAGAAAAACAATGTACATTTAAGATATCAACAACAAAAAATAAGAACATATAATTTTTTGGTGGTAGAGTCCTGTTAAAGTTTCTTCCTTCAGATATTTAGTGGTTTAAATACTAATATAGTATAGATTAAACTGCAACATGCTGGCCTCTCAAGAACCTCACTTACAAGATATTAAGGCTGGGGTCAGACGAGCGTGATTTCTACGGACTGTACGTCCGTGCAGTACGGACATCGTCAGTACGGATGACGCAGTAGTGGTCACACAGTCCGTTTTTTCACTGAAGTTATTTTTGACGGATGTAGGAGGGAAAAATAAATTACAATGAAAAAACATTCTGTCCGTCAAAAATGCTGGACGTATAAATGCAGTCCGTCTGACCATGCTCCATCACTCACTCACAAAGCTATGCAGACCTTGCAGACGTGGCGCACTCCGCACGTCCGTTCTAGCAGTATTACGTTCTTGCCTAACCTGCGTCCGTTTGCCGCGGCCCTTGTGCGTCCGCAGTTCAGTGCTGACGTACTTCATGTGTCAGGCTCCAATGGACTTTCTTTCATGCTATCACGGACGTACTTTTAGGCGCAATCACGGACGTGAACACTACGCTCGTCTGACACCAGCCTTAATCAGATCTTGCATTTCAATTTAGGACGTTATCCCTCCTTATGGAGGCAACCAGATGCTGGTTTCACTGGCTTGAAAACCGCCGACATCCAAGTGTTGGTCCAGTAGAGTATTTATTTCCACAGCAAGTAAAAGGAATCTACAAAAAAATATTTAATATAAAGAATTGGCTAGATGGTAATCCAACACATTTTGTCATGGATAGCTTCATTATGGGCACTAGTGACTGTGAGTCTCTCAGCTTTTAAATGTTCATATTAGTGACATTTTTCCTTTGCATTCTGGGTATGGGTGTCAGGAATGGCACCGGGATGGCACCGCAGGTTCATGGAGTCTAAGCCCAGGATGCAGGGATGCTCTGAAGGTACCTCGGTTAGGCTGATATTATGTGATCTGAGGCGTGGTACAATGGGGGTATCCAGGAGAATAGTCAGCAGGCGATCCTAGGTCGAGGGACTGGTACAGCGGGATAGTCGTTGAAGCAAGCAGGGCTCTGACACACGGTAAGTCTTTAGCAATAGATCAGATATATTTGCAGAATAGACTTGCAATGCAAAGCCATGGTAGAAAGGTGGGAGTGAATCTTTATTTGCAAGCAGGAGGGTGTGGTGTGTGGTGCTTGTGTTTCACTGTTTAACCCCTCTCCTTGCTGGATTGGAACGGGGGCAGCACTTTACATGTGCTGCCTGAGCAAGGAATGTGTTCCTGGTGTGGTCAGCGATGGGGATCCTGACAATGGGACGCACACTGAATTGAATTATGCATAACCCAAGGTCTTTTCATAACCTGGTTTCTTTATTTGCAATAGTGCATTAGAGTCTTGTTTTTTCAGCTTTTTTTTGGCTTTGTAAAAAGGCAATTTTTGTTATTTTGGGCTTCTAAAATATTGAGTGAAAGTAGATCTTAATATACCACAGTAGCCGCTTTAGTGTGTTCCCGTATGTGGAGCCCCAGAGGTATTTGACTACTACATCCAAAGCTTTCGTTTAGCTGTTTTGATATTGTGTTTGATTTGTTTGTGATATTGTGCTTGATTTGTTTGTTACGGTGTGCACAACCTAAGGGCAGTATTACAATGTTGGTGCTAACTTAACCAGAGCTGTTGTAAACTTAAAACCTCCATAGACTATAATGGCTCTGGGAAGTTTACAGCAGCTCTGGTTAAGTTAACACCAAGTATGTAATATGGCCCTAAGTGTTTTTTTTCTTCGATTTATTAAAAGAACTGCAACAATGCTAATGATATACACCGCCTGTCCAAAAAAAAAGAATAAAGTCATCCCCTACCATACAAGCTTGTTATGATCTGTGGTTGCTTCAGTTGGTCAGGCCTAGATTCATCAATGTTATGTGCCCAGCCCAAAAAATGATGTCACCAGAGTACCTGAATATACTGAATCCCCAGGTTTATCTATCAATGATTTTTAGTCTTCCCTGATTGCATGGGCATATCCCAAGAGAACATGTCAAAACAACTACACCGAAGGTGCAGCGCATGAGCACCAATATACCATGGTGGGTTACTTTGGCATCCAGCTCTAGACCTAAGCCCTTGCTGGTGAAACGCGTCGAGTAATGTTATTCTGTGTTTTTTAAAAACTTTATTGTATTTCTCATATCTCGGCCCTCCTTTCTATCATCCTTGTCTATTGTGTTCTGACCTCTGCTGTTATTATAGATAGGTGGTGGGAAGGCAGCACGAACTGCCAAGGTAAAATTCAGCTTTTAATTGCTTACCTCTTAATTTTCCCATCTATCTGCAGGTTATTATGCCACTGCAGTGATTTTTTTCTAAGCACTGGGCCCACTATATATATTTAAGTTATTGGCCATGATTTTATGTCTACTCGTCATTGTATCTCTGTCCATGATTTTGTGTATTTATTGGTTTAATAAAGGATTGTGTATTTACACTAGTATCTATTGGTGCTCATGTGTTGCACCTTCGGTGCATCTGTCTTGACATTTCCATAGTAGTTGGAGTTATGCCCCTTTGAGTACACCATTGCCATACTTGCTTTATTTTTTGATTACAATTATATTCCAAGAGGACAATGCCAGGATTCATCAGACTCAAAGTGTGCAAGAGTGGGTCTGGGAGCATTAGACATCAGTTTCACACAAGAATTGGCCACCACATAGTCCAGACTTTAGCCCATTGAGAATCTTCTCGATCTGCTGGAGTAAACTTTACACAGCCGTCCAACACTCCCATAATCCATACAAGATCTTGATGACAAAACAATGCAACTCTGAATGGAAATAAATCTTGTGACCTTGCTTAAAGGGACTCTACCCTACATAAACTGTAACTAGATGCATTGCAAATAAAACCACATTATAAAACAGATGCTGCTGTTTTATTTCTTTGAAGTAAATGGAAAAATAAAGTTAGTTTTAGATCTCCGATTTCTATTTTGTGGCTTTTTCCCAAAATATGTTCAAAAGTTTCACTTTGCAGCTGTAGTATAGCTTCTACGGTAGTGAAGAGTCAATGGGGTGGATGAGTGAATGTTTAGATAAGGCTGCAGGGAGTCTGATGGAGGAACAAGCAGAGACATCATGAGCCGCCTCCGGAAGGCCAGAAACATCTTCCAGATGTTAAACAACATATGGAAATCTCCTCAATACAGCACAAATACCAAACTGAGACTGTACCAGAGTTGCGTACTTTCCACCCTGTTTGGTTCAGAAAGCTGGAGAATGACAGAAAACGACCTCTCTCCGCTATCAATATTTTACACAAAGAACCTCCGAAGAATCCTGCAAATCTTCTGGCCCAAAACCATCAGCAACCAACAACTCCTCATTCAGTGTAGACAAGAATGTATGGAGATGGATTGGGCATGTCATCAGAAAAGAGCATGGGGACATCACCAGAACTGCCCTTCATTGGACACCAGAAGGAAAACGCAAGAGAGGAAGACCAAAGAGTACATGGCGTTGAATGGTGGACAGAGATCTCAAGACCATGAACCACACATGGGGTACCAAACAAAAGCCGGCCCAGAACAAACAGGAGTGACGAACCTTTGTTGCTGCCCTACATGCCAATAGGCATAATGGGCAATACGTTAAGTTAAGCAGGGAGTCTATTGTGATGTCTAAGCTACCCACGAAAAGCTATGGCAGCTGAATGAGATATATAAAAGAAAAATTTGTTCTAGTCTCCCCCCTGGTGATGTCTTTCAAGTACATCCAAAATAATGTTATGAGATGGTTAACTGGTCTTCTGACCAATTCACTTCATTCTATACCCATTGGCACACAGTGAGGGGCAAGTGCTGTAAAGATATGGGGGGGTAGTTTACAACACAGTGATAACAAAGTGGATGCACCTAGCGACAGAGTAAAATATCTTCTTCACTAAACTAACATGAGAACAAGCAACAAGAACAAAGTGCATGTAGCATATCAGAATCATAAAATAAATAATTAAATTTTTTTGGTAGTAGTGTCCCTTTAAGGCCCCGTTCACACTGTGCGATTTGAAAATCGTGCAATTTTCATATTCACGACGTCGCGGTTTTGCGCAATTTTGCAAAGCACCACCAATGCAAATCGCAAAAAAAGGGTCATGTACCAGTGACATGCTACCCCGACGCGTGACATGGCGCGACGTCGCATGGCAAGATGTGAACAGCTCCATTGAAATGCATTGGAGAAGCTACATACAGTAGCACGGATTTTGCTGCGACATCGTGGCAAAATCCACGTGATAAAATCGCAGTGTGAACGGGGCTTAGCTTATCGATATAATGTGACAGCATATGTGTGCTGTAATCAAAGCAAAAGACAGTCCAGCTAAATATTTGAATGTTTGACTTTTATTTTGGCCAGGCAGTGTATGTCGTAATAACTTTTTTTTTTAATATCATATAGAAATTATATAGAAGAAGCATATGCACCAACAAATCATCAACCTTTGTTATAATACCATTTTTCTACTTACCACATGTTTTGTTTATTGGATTTTGTGACTCTTTGACAAAAAAAACAACCTTATTTTATATTTAGAGTGGATATAAAACTTGCTCATATTAGCCTGCATGGGAACAACACCAAGCCACTTGTTGCTGTATCTAAATAACACATTGATTTGTGTGTAGGTTTAAATTGGGTTTACCACGTTTGTTTTAAACATAGCACTGACGAAGTTAATTGGAGTTTCATTTTTCTGATGTAGACAAATCATTTATTGTTCTGAAACATCTTTCCAGCTGCAGATGTCATTCATCATAAATGAAATGGACTGTTATCAATTAGAAACATTGTAATTAAAAAAATGTTTTCCCCTTTGAAATGTATTTTCAATTTAAGTATTATGTGTAAGATTGCACACTGAAAGAAATCCATCATTCAACATTGTTCAATGAAATTTATTTTACATAAATAGAAAATATCATTCAGTGTTCCTCAGTGACAGTACTATCAGCGATTTCTTTTTATTGTAAACACCGTGGGCTACATTCCGAGTCATGTGTAAACATAACCAGAGCTGGTGTAAATGTACCAATAGACTTTAACCCCTTAATGACAACTGACATACCATGCACGCCCTGCCCACGGGCAGGTCTCCCTTAGACCCGCGGACGTACATAGTATGTCAGCTGGCTCCTAACCTCCCTCCCGCCGATACTTACCTCCCTCGCTGGCTCCAACCGAGTTCTGGCAGGGAGGAATCCTGCCCCCTCGCCTGCATTGAAATCAAGGAAGGGGAGGGGGGCTCATTTGGAGTCCTCTATCTCCCCATCCATTCACCCAACAGTGATGCTTTTTGCACCGCTGGAAAGAGGAGAGCCTCCCCTTTTCAGCGGTGTTTAACAGTTTCGCTGCCGGATCACGACTTGGCACCAATCGGCGATGAGTTCCGATTTAAACCTGGAAGTGGCTGACATCTTATGTCAGCCATGCCTCCAGGTCACCCCCCATCCACTGACATCCCCAATATGGCAATATGTGTGAGGATGTCAGTGGGCCAGTTAACCCCCTAGCTGCCAAGGGGAGATAGGGGGATCCTTTGGATCCCCCTATCTCCCGATCCGTGGCAGCTAGAGGGTCATGTTGGACATAATTGGAAAGGCCTGATAATGACTAGGTTTGGTGTAAAAAAAAACTAAAACTAAAAAAATTAAAAAACAATTGTGTTTTTTTTAACAATTTTTGTCTGGGGGGGGTTTAGTTAAATAGGACCTATGCTGTCATCTAAAAATAATGAGCATAAAACAGTCAGAATGAGCTCAGCACACCTAGGTGAACTGGCTCAGCAGTGAAGGGGTTAAAAAGTAAAAACATGTAAAAATTGGGTATTTCTATCCTCGGGACAAAATTTTGAAACTATTTAGCCGGGGTCTTTTTAATAGATTTTGGGGATTAAATTAGGAAAAAGTGTGTTTTTACCATTTTTTTTTCATCATATTGCATTTTTTTTTTTTACAGTAAGTTATACGATATGATGGAAATTATGGTATTTTTAAAAAGTACATTTAATGGCGGGAAATATGTGTGGGTTGCATAAACGAGTAAGAGGAAAATTTGACCCAAACACAAACAGGGCAGACATGTAAAAACAGCAGCGGTCACTAAGGGGTTAATGGCTTTGGTAAGTTTTCTAAAGCTCAGGTTAAAGGGTTAAAATAGGAGAAGGGGAACAGAATGATAATTATTAACCTGTCCTCAATCCTTGCGCACACCCTTTCCATTTTAACCCTTTAGCTATTTTAAACTCACCTTGTTTCCAGCACAGTGCTGGTCCTGAGTCTTCCGGACATTACACAAGTCCGACTTGCAGGAAGACCGAGCATGTCTTGTGTCCGTGGAAGGTATATACACCAGTGAGCATCCAGCCAATCCAATAGCTGGGAAAGCAGTGTGAATTAAATTTTTCCATCTTCATTGTCCTGGAGCCAGAAGTTCAGGTCTGCCTGCTTTGATCTGAGTGTCAAGGCGGAGCTAAGACTCAGCTCTGGAAGGGTTGAATAAGCCCTCCAAGAGCCCACCTAGAGGCAGAAGATCAGTTCTGATGCTCAGGACACTGACCACTCTATTCATGTTAACTCAATGTAAATTGAGTGTTCCTTTACGTCTACAACTGAGTTGGAAGTTAGCTCAACGATGGGTTCAGATTGGAAAATATCACCAAATCTTCATCATAAGCCTTTTAAAGCGACACTCTAGTGAAAAATTTAGGTGTCCTTTTTTTGGCCTTAAATAATTATTTGCCCAATTATATTTTAAATTTACTTTTATTTTGGCCAATTTTTCTCATTTTCTCCGTCTCTCTAAGCTCCTTTTCTTAGGCTCAGGGACTTCTGAACCTGGAATCCCTGAGACTTTTCTGCGCTCTCTCTCTACACAAATTGCACACCGCAATGGGACATGTGAACTTTATGTATGCAAGTAGTGCCTTCACAAAATGATGGATCAGAGCTGCGTGCATGCACAGATTCGATCAATCGCTACGTCTCTGAAAACGCTCGCTAACTCTCTCTACGTGCTGACATCACTAGTAACCAGCAGCTGGGAAATCCAAATTCCCCGGCTGCTGGTGAACCTGGGTGGAGTGAAGAAAACCCCTCTGCTTCACCCAGCTTTTAAGACAGATTGGGAGAGCTGGGATGGGGGGGGGAACGATACTCCTCCTGGCTTCTTTAAAAACATTAGTAAGGGTCAGGAGGAGTATGTTATTCCTTTAATACTTGGCCAAAATAATCTTCATGGCACAGGTTGGGACTGACCGTCTGTTGGAAAAGAGGCATTTGAACATAAAATCCATTTAGCTGGTCAGCCCACTGTGTCTAAGGACACAAAAAAATGCATCAGAACAAAATTATAACCTATATTTCCCGATGTTTCCCTATATAGTAAGACTTGTTTTGCATTTCATACAGCTATTAGCAGGGTACCAAACAATCCCACTGGTTTTCTGTGCATAAAAAAAATATTTATTGCTTGGTGCGAACATGTCTAGTAATTTAGTATCCCCCACTTTCCCATGGGTCCTTAGTTGCTTAGTGATCATTCTGGCTCATTCCAACATTAACACAATTATGGGCCTTGCTAAAAATAGCATGCTTTTAAATTAATTCTTGGTGATCAATGTTATTTTCCAAAAACTCTCAATCTTGTTACAGCCTACCAGCTTTAGAAAATCTTTATTAAGCACATTGTCATCCAAAACACCGACATTAATGTAGAAACAAATCCGAGACCTTGAGTTTCGGCAAGTTCCTTTCCTGGGACTTGTTATTGTGATTTTCTTTTTACAAAAATATTTATGTTTTTAGGACAATATGTCATTCTGAATTGCAAATTACATTAAATTAAAAACCTCGTATGCACAATAATCCAGGACTGTCGGGTGATGTTCAATGTCCTCGTCTTAAGCCCACGGGGGAAAAGGGTTTAATATTAACAGGAAATATATGAAAGAAAAATTGATTTATGAAACTAATGATTCCCCTAAACATTTCTGATTCAGCAGCACAGGACTGATTTTTGCGTACTTTCCCACCATTACAGGTTTCTACTCTGGTGTCCCAACGTTGGTCACCAGGTAAGAATCTCCGTTAACCTCCCTGGCGGTCTATTTATTGTGAAAATATTTGTCTGAAAACGGTCAATTGTTTTTTTTTTTTGTCCCCCCTAGCGGCATCCCGAGTGTGGCTCGAGGTTAAATTCCTATGTTGGAAGCGGTAACCCCGAGCAACACTCGGAACTAGTACCAAAACCTAAACCCATAACTACTTTTACAATTTATATTCTCTAATGAGCGATGAATGATCCCTTTTTATATCTGGATGTAGTGTTATATCATGTTACTGTTATCACACTTGTAAATATTGCATCTAGTTTTGACAAGTTGCCTGAGGCTGCTCTGACATTCTTCGTCACTTTTATGAGAATTAAAAATCAGAAAGCGCTTTGATTGTCACAGTGGTTTTATGTCTCAAGACAAGATTCACCTCTATCATTTCTCCTTTCCCATATGATGTTTGTCTATGTGTAAATGATGGTGTGTCAGCTGTTATAACAATACCACCTCGTGTGATTGTGAGAAAAGACGACCACTTGAAGCAAGCTGATAGAGGGGTTATACCCTGAAACCCTGTTTAGTCATCCAAAAGCAGTAGGTATTCAAGTGTTTACTGTATTCTGTATTTGTGTTTCCAGTAATATTTTAATCATTGAGTATGTGTCAATAATATCTTAACCAGAACTGAGCATTGTTCAGTATTGGTCTTTAGATGTCTCCCACATGCCAGGTTCTGTTGATATAGATGTCTCTCCCCAAGAACACATGGAACAGCTACTAGTTGGGTTATTTTAATTGATGTGTCATGAAGCCAGATGACTGACAATGCGTATCCATTACCATTTTCAGCTTGACTGGCAGTTGTATTATCAAAGGGACATACATCCTTATTATCCACATGGCAAGTGTTTAGCCTGCATGTTACCATGTTTAAACGCAACAGGGAAGGGTAAAACAGATGCTTGTTCTGTATTGGGTAAAATCTGGATTGTTGAAGAAAAATTAAGTTACTTTCCTGAAACAGAGATTGTTTTGAATGTGAGCAAATCCGTTGTAAATTTGAGAATTGTTAGAAATAGGAATATTTACTACAACTATACAATGAAACACAATAAATTCCAGGGGATTTATTGTGTTTTTATGTAATATAGATTGCAAATAAATAATATTTCTAATATTTCAAATTTAAGCTATAAAACCGTTCTTCTTCATGGCTTAAGTCCTATTTATTGTCAACGATTAAACTATTCCTCACCACTAAATAAGAACTGGTGCATGCCTAAGGAAACAGTTATCCTCCTAAGCTAAATGTTTTCTATTTTTTTAAGGAAACCACTAGCAACCTTGACCAAATTAACTTATTTAATGCCCCTTCCATTTGTCCCTTTAGAGCAGGGATCAGCAAGATGGACCTCCAGATATTTGGAACTACATCTCCCATTTGTCTAAACCAGGGACCTCAAACTCTGGCCCCGCAGATGTTTATTGCCTACAAATCCCAGATTTCTTTGAATGCAATAAATGGCCAGAGAATCATGGGAGGTGTAGTTCAGAAACATTGAGGGGCGGCCGCGTTTGAGATCTCTGGTCTAAAACAACCTAATGAGTCACTGAGCATCATGTGATGTTCTTCCAAAACATCTAGAGGGTCACGGCTGCTGACCCCTGTTCTAGAGACTCTTACAGCCTTTCAGGTCCCACTGGACAGTCTTCTGGGGGTTCCAAAAAGCTTAGCACAATATGTGCAGAGCTTACCAGCCAATTTCTCTCAGTGCACATGCATTTCCTAAATTGAGAGGCATCCGATTGACTGACGGATCAGCAGACCACACAGATCTTGTTCTTACTGCATTAGTTGGTTGTAGCTTGGAAATGGAGTTGGGAGAGCTTGTTGTGGGTGCAGAAGTGAGTATTCTAGAACCCGCAACTAAAAGCATGCAATGGGTAAAACCCAGAGGGGTTTATTATTAATCTCTCCCACCATCTCCCTCCTTTTTCAGCTAAGAGGTTTGTTTTTTTTCTTTTAAAGAAAAACATCAAATAAAATAAGCCGTAACAAAATGTTGATATATAGTTTTATGTTTATCAACAATATATTGATAAAATATTACCAAAGCTGTTATATATATACGTAAAGGGAATCCACAAGGTAGAGGAAGGGAGAATATTTAAAAGGAAACAAAGTAGCAAAACAAGAGGACATAGTCTTAGATTAGAGGGGCAAAGGTTTAAAAGTAACATCAGGAAGCATTATTTTACTGAGAGGGTGGTGGATACATGGAACAGCCTCCAGTTGAAGTGGTAGAGGCCAAAACAGTAATTGAATTTAAGCGGACATGGGATAGGCATAAGGCTATCCTAAACAAAAGATAAATCCAGGTAAAGTATCCATGTAATTGGGCAGACTAGATGGGCCGAAAGGTTCTTATCTGCCGACATTTTTCTGTGTTTCTGTATATAATATATATAGTGTGTTTATTATTGCAGAAGCACATCACAGCAATTTGATGAATTGCATCCCAGAGCTCCTGTGCCACATTCCCCATATGCAGCAAGGAATTCTGGGTAGGATATGCAAATGACTTCTGTCTCATTTTTATGCATCCTGGGTCTGTTATTACACAGAACCCTAAAATCAATGCTATGCCACGCTGTGGCTTTGTAGCAGAGATAAGGTTTATGCAACTGGTCAAAGCCACTCCTAGGGTAGCGCTGTATCGGGTTTGTTGGGCCCTCATCAGCTAGGAGCTAGGCATGATGACCAGTTGCAGTGGATGCTTGGGACCCATAGGGCAATCAGTATCTAAAAGGGTTGTAGTGGAGGACAAAAAGTGAGATAAAAGGCCTCCACACTATAATAAGTGTGTTTATTATTGCAGAAGCCACTTGCACATCACAGCAATTCGATGAATTGCATCCCAGAGCTCCTGTGCCACATTCCCCATATGCAGCAAGGAATTCTGGGTAGGATCATTGCTGCATATGGGGAATGTGGCACAGGAGCTCTGGGATGCAATTCATCGAATTGCTGTGATGTGCAAGTGGCTTCTGCAATAATAAACACACTTATTATAGTGTGGAGGCCTTTTATCTAACTTTTTTGTCCTCCACTACAACCCTTTTAGAATATATATATATATATATCTATATCCTTAATGTTAATTTTGATTTTATTTTCCTTTTTTTTTTTTACATTGTGTCTTTTGTTTAAAAGGGACTTCGTTCAACAATGTTTGCATTGAGAGTCCTAATAAATTCTAGTGTAGGGAAAATGTATTAATATAAACAGGAAGCTTGCTTCTAACTCTGTTGAAAGGCCGTGTCACTTTAAATATCCTGATTTTGAGAAGATGTTCTGTTTGAGCATATGTCATATCTTCTCTTTCATGACACTAGGATTCTTAACATTTTACAGATTTCATTATCATTTTACCAACAAATAATCTTTGTACATTGTAAAAAGCTTACACGAACAAGATGGTGAACTGGAAAGAAATGTCAGTACATAGGATTATACTGACACAGCAAAGGTATCAGTTAGGGGGAATTAACAGCAACAAAGTACAATGCAGTCTTACATGGCAAACCATAGCAGTTCCTTCAGAAAGAATAACAGTATTACAGACCATCTGTGGTTTTGTAACACATCAGAATTAGCAATCTGTGATACTCCTTTTATCCACAGACACCCACTGGTCCAGCTAAAGATTAAAGGGGAAAAAAGGAATAAAATGTATAACAAATCATCTTTTGCTTTTTTATTTGTGCTTAATGTATGACAAGCTAAAGATGAAAAATGCATTTATTTCAATTAAAGAATATATCAATGAAAAGGCCTATTTCTTTTGCAATTTAGTTCTGAGAGAAATGGCAAAATAGTATTTAAATTCACAGATTGATCATACTATGATAAATTGTGTGGGGGGGGGGGTTGTTTCTTGAAATTACTTCTTTCCGCTTGGATAAATAGTCCCTATAGGTTTAAGAAAAAACACACACAGCGTTGTAACTAAACTGCTGATAACACTTAACTATATGAATTTGACTGTGCTGACATAATTTATGTGATTTATGAAGAACGTGCTAACCAATGCTATGCCAAGAGAGATGATTAACTGCAAAATGTATCAAAATTATGCTGCTGGACTCGGGAATCAAAATTGCTCTCATATAAATATGCTGTATCGGCTAAATTCACGTCGATATTTTCTCCTATGTGTCTATAACAATGGAGCTGTGTTAGGATCCCTAGTTATTCTCCGGTGTAACTTGGAAGCTTTGGAGGGCTAAAGGTCATCCTATATTCGGAGCGGAGTTCACTAATAAGGAGATGCACGTTATTGGCATCTATAGATCACAGCAATCCCATTTAACAGTTGCAAGATG
This sequence comes from Leptobrachium leishanense, assembly GCA_009667805.1. Lineage (NCBI taxonomy): Eukaryota > Metazoa > Chordata > Amphibia > Anura > Megophryidae > Leptobrachium > Leptobrachium leishanense. The sequence goes on from CM019066.1 coordinate 126,851,695, forward strand.
AAGGGATGGGGATTACCGAAAGATAAATGAGATTTAATAAATATGGGTCAGACATTGTTCCATAGAGTACGGTGTTAATGTTTTACTAAATTTGTAGGTAATAGAATTGTGTTTTCAGCTACAATAAGGCATGGAGATATTTATACATCTCAACTTCTATCCTCTTGAATAAAGTGTTAATTTTGTCGACTAAATCGTTTAGTCTATTGTTAGTCGATTAAATATCATAACATATTTTTGACTAAAATTAAAATAATTCAGATGACTAAAAAATGACTAAAATTAAATGACATTTTAGTCAAAAGACCAACTAAAACTAAATCAAAATATGCTGTCAAGATGGAAACCAAATTTTAAGATTAATATGTGTCATGCGTCTGGCCTAGCATGTGTGCAGAAGTGTGGGTGTGAGCCCAAGATGCAGTGATAGGAGCAGATTCAGGCAGGTTACAGGGTAACAATATTTATTAAAAGGAACATACAAGAGATAAAAGCCAAAGTATAACAACAGACTACACAAGAGAACTAAATAACAGGAGGAGACTGGGCAAGATGGGGACTGATTGCAGAAGGGAGGAGAAGCAGGAAGAAAGGGCTTATAGTTAACAGGAGGAGGGTTGGAAGTAATGGGAACTCATGATTGGAGGAGCTAGGAGGCAGGATGAACAGAAGGTAAAGGAGACTGAATTACTAGAAGGGGGCTAGAGTAGAATACAGAGGGAAGGGGGGACGCTGAATACACAATACTACAATAATACAAAGTAACACATAACATATAATCCAGATAACAGTACAATGGAACAGGTAAAAGAGAAGTCAGGGTCTAGCAAGGATCTGGTACACGGGAATATCAATCGAATAGCAGAGGGGCACAGGGGGGCAAAGGAGGATACCGGTGGGAAGATAATGTTCAGGAATAAACAGAGGGTTTTCAGTAAAGTCTATAGATCAAGAAGACAAGTCTGCACTTAGCTGAGCTAGCAACGTCAATGAGGTTGCCTCCTAGGGAGGGCATAGCTTCCTCTTATGCTGAGGTAATCAGGCAGGATCGAGTGCAGGTGAGGCTCCAGGGCTTGTATAGAAAGTTCAACTATCAAGTCCTGGAACCTGCATGGACCATGCAGGACGTGGCATGAAAAGGGTATCAAAAGGGGGCGCCAGGGAGTCAGAGTGTCCAGATCCTGACATTGTTATTCATAACATAACAGTTATATCTGTGCCTATATTGCATGTTCAGACCTTAATACCATAAATAACAGGTTGATAGATGTTTACTCCAGGAGTATAGAATGAGGTCATACAGTGATCTGCGCCTAGCTTCTCCCCGCATCACCTCTTCCCATGATAGACTGCAGGATTTCTCACGCGCAGCCCCCATCCTCTGGAACGTTCCCCTCCTATGATCAGACTTTCCCCTAGTTTCCCTTCCTTCAAACGCTCCCTTATGACATTCCTATTTAGAGAAGTCTACCACCTGATTCATTAATAAACCTCACTGCCCCAACCAGTCCATCACTCTCACCTTGCCGTCCATCACTCTCACCTTGCCGTCCATCACTCTCACCTTGCCGTCCATCACTCTCACCTTGCCGTCCATCACTCTCACCTTGCAGTCCTCTCCTCCTGTTCCAACCCCAACCCTTCTAGATTGTAAATTCCCACAGGAATAGAGCCTTTTTTCCTTCTGTACTGGTTTGTCAAATGTTTTTCATTGTATTTTAACCCTGTCTATATTGAGCCCATTGTACAGCGCTGCAGAATATGCTGGCGCTTTATAAAGAACGAATAATAATAAAATGAGAAATGCTAAAATAATGCATTAATTACACTTTACTAAAATCTAATGGGTTTAGTTAGACTAAAATCTAATGATATTTTAGTCGACTAAAACTAGACTAAAATTAAAACAATTCAGATGACTAAAATTAAATGCAGTTTTAGACAAAAGACGAAGGCTAAAACTAAATCAAAATTTGCTGTCAAAATTAACACTGCTTGTATAATAAAAAAAATTCTGAATCAGGATGTGAAATCTCTATACAAAGCATCTCTATACACAACCCCATCAGCATCTCTATACACAACCTCACAGCATCTCTGTACACAACCTCATCAGCATCTCTATACACAAACAGCGTCTCTATACACAGCATCTCTATACACAGCCACACAGCATCTCTATACACAGCCTCACAGCATCTCTATACACAGCCTCACAGCATCGCTATACACAACCCCATCAGCATCTCTATACAGAAACAGCATCTCTATACACAACCCCATCAGCATCTCTATACACAGCCTCACAGCATCTCTATACACAACCCCATCAGCATCTCTATACACAACCCCATCAGCATCTCTATACACAACCCCATCAGCATCTCTATACACAGCATCTCTATACACAGCCTCACAGCATCTCTATACACAGCCTCACAGCATCTCTATACACAGCCTCACAGCATCTCTATACACAACCCCATCAGCATCTCTAAACACAGCCTCACTTGCATCTCTATACGCAGCCTCACAGCATCTCTATACGCAGCCTCACAGCATCTCTATACACAGCCTCACAGCATCTCTATACACAGCCTCACAGCATCTCTATACACAACCCCATCAGCATCTCTAAACACAGCATCTCTATACGCAGCCTCACAGCATCTCTATACGCAGCCTCACAGCATCTCTATACGCAGCCTCACAGCATCTCTATACACAGCCTCACAGCATCTCTATACACAGCCTCACAGCATCTCTATACACAGCCTCACAGCATCTCTATACACAGCCTCACAGCATCTCTATACACAGCCTCACAGCATCTCTATACACAGCCTCACAGCATCTCTGTGAACCCTCAAATGAACCCCCTATCTCCACCAGGGGATTCTGGACAGCTAGGGGTTCCCCGGCTATCTGACGTCCTCACGCTATGCGTGAGGACGTCAGGCAGTGAGGGGGGACCCGGGGGTGGAGACACCATCCAAGATGGTGGCCCCCACCGGAGCTAGGCCGCACTTCGGTGCCGCAAGGCGACGAAGTGCGACCCGGTGCCTAAGGGGTTAAAGCCAGGCACTGCTTAAAAGGGGAGACTCTCTCCTTTTAAACGGTGCCTGGCTTTTTTTGTGGGACCTCCCGATCGGGAGGGAGAGGGATCCGAACAGATCCCCCCTCCCTTCCAGGCGATCTCCCGAGTTCGTGTTCGAATTCGGACTTCTGAAAAGTTCAAATTCGAACTTCTGAAAAGTTCAAATTCGAACTTCTGAAAAGTTCGAATGCGAACCGAACTTGGGGGTGTTCGGCTCATCCCTAATCACCAACATCAAGTAACTAGATATTGATGAGTCCCTCTGATATCATGTGCTTAGAGCTAAAAGATTATTCTCTAGATGTGCATTACTTGGGCTGCCTGTAGTAATGGGGTACATGGATGTGGAAGGCTAGATTGTAAACTGTATATGGTTTATTTACTCCTAACATAACCAACACAGGGCAATGCTTTATTGTATATTCTTTAGATGAATAAAATAATTAGTTTGTACCTTCTCCACTTCTATCAGAAAGTAAAGGTCTTGATATGAGTCAGCAGCATAAAGGGTCATGGGAAAATGTTTTGCTTAGAGGACGTCTTTGGTTTCCATCTGTTGCTATGGCGGCTTCTTATGCTAGAATTTTACCATTCTTGAGCTATACGCTAGGATAGCAAATTGTCATCTCTATTCTCTCTCCCTCCTTGCTTTAAAGTTTGCTCTAAGTTCCTCTGCATGTTTATGGTTCCTTGGAGGGTGTAGAATAAAAAGCTCTTCTACGTATTGTAAGGAGTCTATATAGTACAGCACATATAGTATGTGATAGGACATGGACCAGTCTTGTATCCGAGATGTAGTTATAACCCTAAAAATGAACGCTACTGTCCTGTCTTAACTGTGCGGTCAGGTTGTAACACATCTATCGTCTGTTTAGTGCACCTTGCAGCTGCTTTGTCATATTTTAGTTAGAATTTACTCTTTATAACTTTCCTTCGGTTTTTACTTGTTTAAAAGGGGAGATTGGATGAGCTGAGAGTCGGCACAATATATTTGTGTCAACTTGTTATTTATGTTGTAATGTTGCCGCAGGTGTACCTGAGTACCATTTCCATACAGATAGAAGAGCAGCCATCATGATTAGATGAGGGATGTTGACCATGTAAAGCCAGTCTTATATGATCATTGTATATACAATTATTTCAAAAGTGAATGAAATGGTAATAGAAACAAAGGATAAAATAAGTATGATTCATCACATACAATATTCTTTTCCTTAACAAGGGAAAAAAGTGTCATCTGCGCTCGTTTCTATGTATTCCATGTACAACAAAACACTGAGGTTTTAGTTTGTTTCAATGGCCATTGCAACGTAAGCTCACTCGCCATTTCAAGGCACCTCTTTATAGAGTGAGTACCTAACCAATGTAACCAAAAGCGAGCGCAGATGACACTTTTTTCCCTTGTTATGTTTTATACATTAACTGGGCTGTTACTCCTGGCTGTTGCAGCCGCTCCGGTGAGTATGGGCGCGACGCCACTTTTTCTGTATGTATGTATATTATGCTTGTAACACCAGTTCGTCGTTTTGCTACTGTTCCTCTTTCCATGTTTTTAGTTTTAATCTCAAATGGAAAGTGTTTGGTGCGTGTATAAATAAAACCCACCATTTCTCTGCCTCTCCTTAGCTGAAAAGCAGCAGGAGGGGCTTGGAGCTGCTCAGTAGAGCGGCTTTTGGTTACATTGGTTAGGTACTCACTCTATAAAGAGGTGCCTTGAAGTGGCGAGTGAGCTTACGTTGCAATGGCCATTGAAACAAACTAAAACCTCATAATGTTTTGTTGTACATGGAATACATAGAAACGAGAGCAGATGACACTTTTTTCCTTGATATGTTTTATACATTAACTGGGCTGTTACTCCTGGCTGTTGCAGCCGCTCTGAGTATGGGCGCGACGCCACTTTTTCTGTATATATGTATATTATGCTTGTAACACCAGTTCGTCGTTTTACTGCTGTTCCTCTTTCCATGTTTTTTGTTTTTAATCCCAAATGGGAAGTGTTTGGTGCGTGTATAAATAAAACCCACCATTTCTCTGCCTCTCCTTAGCTGAAAAGCAGCAGGAGGGGCTTGGAGCTGCTCAGTAGAGCGGCTTTTGGTTACATTGGTTAGGTACTCACTCTATAAAGAGGTGCCTTGAAGTGGCGAGTGAGCTTACGTTGCAATGGCCATTGAAACAAACTAAAACCTCATAGTGTTTTGTTGTACATGGAATACATAGAAACGAGCGCAGATGACACTTTTTTCCCTTGTTATGTTTTATACATTAACTGGGCTGTTACTCCTGGCTGTTGCAGCCGCTCCAGTGAGTATGGGCGCAACGCCATTTTTTCTGTATGTATGAATATTCTTTTCCTGTTGGTAGATCTCAAATTGTGAACCACAAACATATTGTTTATCTTAAAAAAAAAAACAACAGCTTTTTTTATGGTTTACAAAATTAACACGGGATTTTTTCGGAGCTTCTCTATATGCTCCACAGAAAAGGCATTTAGAGAGGGTTTCTACATCTACATTGAAGTTATTTTATGAATAGGATTATCCTCACAAGCCTGAGGTGCCAGGAGACAAAACATACCCTCCAGTGATTCAGAATATGGCATGCCTTTTCTTGAAAATGTAATATAGCAAAGCCTCTTAGAATACACTACATGTGTTTCTAATCCCCAAGAAACGATGTTGGAAAGTATTCTGCTTGTTCTCCTATGGTTTATATATCAGTAAACAGTGTGTGATCACTTATTATCCTACCGGGTGCTTATAGACTGGGAGTCTTGTCAACCAAGAAAAAACATCCATTACATCCAACACTTGTCATATGTCACCAAGTTTTATTAGGTACAAATGGTAATGTTTGCACCACATTATAGTATTTTTCTAGGTGACAAGAAGTGCTTCAAGGTGGAATGTTTTGTTTTTAAAGTTCTCCATTTTCTGTAATTCAGAGTTATTTGTCCATAAACATTTACAATTATTATTCACTCTCAAAAATATTTCACGTAGAGAAAGTTGAGACAACATTGTGTTTTACCAGACAGGGTCACTAATGTCATTCACTTTCAGACCATTGGCATTAATATAATGCTCTTTTCTCTCTTGTGCTCTCATGGCATTTCGTATTTGTATGTTTCAAAGGTTTGTGTTTTTCAAATACTTAGATATAACTTTGCAAATGGCTTTACAGTATGGACTGGAATTATCATGGATTCTCAGTTGACAACCCGTTAATATTTAGTTTCGGTTTTTAAAATAAGCAAGACTTGTGTTAATTGGCAAGATTGGGAAACTTTGTAGGCTTTAGATGGCATGGGTGTGATCTTGGATGCCATTGGTCTAAGACAGGTATCTCAAACTCTAACCACCAAGATGTTTCTGAACTACAACTTCCATGATTCTCTGGCCATCGTTTGTATTCATAGAATTCTGGAAATTTTCGGAAGTAAACATCTGGCGAGCTGGAGTTTGAGATCCCTGATCTAAGCAAATATGTATTTCATTTCAAAATCTAAATGAACAAATAACGTATGTAGACTGTGTATATATAATTACATACCGAGAAAGAATTCCAAAACGCTGAGGAATTTGACTAAAAACCGAGAGTATAATTAGTCGCTTAGAACTCGCCCATGACACTACAGTTCAACAACTCCTTTTTAGCATAATTTGAAGAATCAGCTTTCAAATGATTGCACTTCTACCAGTTGGCACAAGGTAAATTGATATTACGTCTCAGATGAATATCTTATGTAGCAGTTCCAAAAATGACAGCTGGTAGCAAGCAAAGTTATTTAGAAATGTTTAGATGCTTAAATACTAGGCGGTTTACAAATCCAACCAATTATGTCAATAAGATTAGAGTTGGACAAACTATGGAATGAAATGAAATCAATGTAATTCCAAACCAATAAGTATTGAAATAAATAACTGGCTCACATTTACTTCGTTTTAAAAAGAAAGGAATGTTAAGTTGGATCTGCAAATGAAAACAAACACATTTCTATTAATTCTCAGTAATTTTACCGCCTACTGCACAGATGATTTTCATAGTTTTTCAAGGTGTTATTTTATATCATTTTTGTGCTGTAATTAATGAGAACCAGAATTTCATTTCTAGTATAGGTCAGCTTATAGTCTATCTGGCTCTGATGTAAAATGCAAAGGGATATTTGCATATCCTTTTGTGAACATGACTCTTCCCAAAAGCAAAAGTGGGGGTACTTCTCTTGTACAAGTTAAAGGAACATGTAAATTCCAGATATGAACACCAGTTATGACTGACTCCATTGGTAATTCTACACAATCTAAAAAATAATGAATCAACCTGTATGGATGGATAAATTAAGCTAAGGTGGTCCAAGAGTATTGCTGCCCATCTGCTAACACGCAAAAGGGATCGGTCATTGGTCCACCCCATCACCCACTCTTGAGCATCCGGTGTAGGATGCTGTCTACATGGGTGCATATGTCAGAGTCCACCACCAGCTCTCATGTATAGTGGATGGGGTATATTAACAGAAGAGGACATATATTTGTTCTTGCTGCCCCCCATCTGGTGGCCACATATTGAAATCCTGGGGGTTGCATATGTCCAATCCATCCCACAAAACCCAATCATGAGCAGTGCTTGAAGGCTATTAAGAAAGGTTGTGGTGGTCATGTCCTTGTTTGCATGCTCCTTTCCCCATCCATGGACATCAGGGGAAGGGATATTCAAGTATTGGAGGGTAGACATGCCATTGTTCAACCCTCCAAAAATGGACCTTCCCCTTGTGGCTAGAGGTCCCAAGCCCTTAGCCTCTCACCCCACCCCCAAATTAAAAAAAAACAACTTGCCTCTCACATTAATATTAGGAAGAGGAGCCCAATCCTGTAATTATCTGGGGAAAGAAACACTTCCCATTCCACGTCTCCTTTTCTCTAGTCTTCTGTTTTCAGCCCCAAGAATGGCCAAAGAAAAATCCAAAATAACTACCATGACTTTAAAAAAAAAAAAAAAACAGAATGCAAATATAAGGAATCATGAAAAAAGAACCACAATGCTAAAAGATTATACAGCTCTTCACCCATGGATAGAATGACTCTTTTAGGTGGGGGAAGCCCTTTAATAAAACCATCCCACACCTAGCATAGAACCCTCTATTTTGTTGGTTAGCCTGCTCTGCTAGGTAACAGAATAACAGGCAGCAGAGACAGATTGATGGTTTCAATGAAATTAATGCAGAAGTCTAGTGTACAAAAATGAACAGGATTACAAATTTCCGAGCAAACGATTCTAAAGTTGTTGCCCATCTGTACCAATAATAAATCCAAAACCAACATTTTATTAGAATTATTACTATATATCAATGCACATAGAATTGTATTAAGCGAAATGATGGTTTTTGGAGTATCATAATACTGTATGCATGTTGAAGATAAGTGTACAGGAAGATTAGTCATTTAAATGATTATTTATCAAGCGGTTAATGTTCAGGGTTTAAACTTGTCTGTGTCCTTTGCTGCCAATCACTGAAGTCAATAAGGTGTTTCTCAGGAGAGGAAGCCAAGGTTGAACATCAGCCAAATAGCTGCAAATGGCACTGATTACAGAGAACTCTTCTAACAAGGTGCTGTAAAAATCTGCATGAAAAAATTATAATAGATTTTTGCTAGTCAAATGCTACTGTTGGATTATTGGATCTTCTTTGCAAGGTGTTAATGAATTGTTGCATATCTAGAATGTTGATCTAAGACCCGACATGGAAACATTTTAAACATTCTGAAATAGGATATAGAGTTTAAAGGGACAACAACAACAAAGCAACCGTTTAAACTAGCATGGGTTAACCCACATTTGGATTTTTAAATATGTTTTGAAAAAATATTCTCAAGTGTTTTTGGTAGTCTGGATTGGGTTAACCTGACCAAAAGAAGTCAAAATGACAGCAGCAACTGCAGGAAAGGGATCAAGGAGCAAGTAAGGACCAGCGTGAAATTTAAAAACCTGTTTTCATGGTTTTGTATTAAAAAGTTAAATCTTTCTGTACCAGTAGCAATGCCATCAAACGTTTACTTTTCAGTACAAAGGTGTCACTAATGTATCAAAATCTATTTGTATGTTCATGAGGGCAAAAGAGAGCTTGTCATAGAGTCCCCACACTTGTGTCAATGAGCAGCATCAAATTGTAGTAATGCTTATGTGCAAAAATTACTCTATATATGTTGGGTTAAGAGCTTGGGTTCGGATTAGATAATTTTTATTAAAAATAATACTTCCATATTTTAACCCTTTCGCTGCTGAGGCTTTTCCCGCCCCTATGCTGAGGTCATTTTTACCTGTTTTGCGCATCATGTTTAAACGTGTTTTGAAGGCTTATTTTAGTATATGACCCAGACATATTATATATCGTTCTTTCCGTCAGACTCAGTAGATTCATAATATGTCATTATTATATGTATACGTTATGTCATGTCTGTATATTATAACAAAAAATGCAATAAAATATGTATTTTCAATAATTTACAATGTGTAAAGTGTTTTTTTCCACATTTTAACATGCAAGCAATTGCGGTTATATTTTGTATGGGGTGCGCTTGTTAAAAAAATTAGAGATGGGGTCTCGTTACATTTTTTTTTGGGGAAAATGACACTATTTTTAACAAACGCACCGCATACAAAAATCGTTAGTGCAGCATCATTGTTCACATTATAATTGAAATGGGAACAATATTGCTGCATTAACAAACCAAAAAAAATAAAAAAAAAGTGTTTATTTTTTTTTTTTTAATTTTTTTTTAAAAAATTTTTTAATTTTTATTTTTCATTTTTTTTTTTTTACAAAATTTTTCACTTTCATGTTTGGTATCGTTGGAACGGCCATGCTCTGGCCGATCCAACAATACCAAAATTTAACCCCTAGCTGCCACGGATCGGGAGATAGGGAGTTCATTGGAACTCCCTATCTCCACAGTTGGTGGCAGTTAGGGGTTAAGTCTAGGACTGGCGTCATCGTGCTACGCACGATGACGCCAGTCCTCTGGGGGAGTTCCCGGAGGCTTGGCCGACATCCAAGATGTCGGCCAGCTCCGGGAAAGGATCGCGAACCGGCGCTTTTCAGCGCCGATTCGCGATCCAGCTCCCCAGGGGTTAATGCCAGGCATCATTTGGAAGGGCAGGCTGTGCCCTTCCAAATGATGCCTGGGTTAACCCCCTGTGCGCCGCCGATCGGGAGGGAGAGAGGTCCGAAGGACCTCCCCCCCTCCCTTTCAGGCGCCTCCTCCGCACATGCGGGGGGGCGCCTGAATTAGGTGTCATCGCGCCCCCGCGATGACACCTAATTCTGGCGGCTGCTGGTCCGGATGCCGGGCTGACATCCAGGATGTCAGCCCGCACCGGAGGGGCCAGCGATCGGCCGGAACCCGGCCGAACGCTGACCCCGATGGGAGGACGCGCTCAGCGCGTCCTCCGCATACCAGCGGGACTGCTGAGGACGCGCTGAGCGCGTCCTCAGCAGTGAAGTGGTTAAAAAAAAAGTAAAAAGTAATTTTCTAATTTTTTGCCATACAGGTAAACCTGCAACAATTTCAGGCAATACTCATCAGTTTTTAAAGCTCCCATTAGATGCAGAGAAATTACTATTTTTAACCTTATTAAACTTTTAAATTCACGTGTTATTTTAATGAGTCATGTCGTCCTGTTCTGCAAACAGATTTTTTTCTTTCTCTCTTGCAGGTATTACAAAACTACATTTTGATGCCATGATCAAGTATACTCTATACTATGGAACCACCAGGTTCTTAGAATATTGAGTATACTTGATTTGTTTTAACTCTGGAGCAACACAATGAAAATTTATCCCCAAAGTTTTAACAACTTGGGAATGGCAGCCGAGATGTTAAAACATATTGAACATCTTGAACGTCTGTTTTATTATTTAAGGAAAAACAGATCCTGAGCTGTATTATGGAGATATACAGGGCTATTCAAAGAGATCCGAATTGTGGCCGAAAGGTAACCAAACACTGAAATTCTGAGAATGTCTGAGAAATACTGAGAATGTCTCAACATTGATCCAAATGTGTTTTTTTATATATATTTAATATAAAGTAGTTTACCGGGAAGGATACATTGTGATTTCTTTCATTTTCAAGTATGACCTGGGCAAGTATGTACCATTGGGTGTCTTGCCCAAGGACACTTACTGGAGAGGTGCTCTGGACAGGATTCAAACCTGTGTCTCCACGGCTATAGAGCAGTGATGTTAGGCTACTCCATCCAGGTGGTGTTGGCTTCATACTGGTATTATATTGGTGATAGAGAGCATGAGAACCTTTTATATTTTTCTGATTCTGTCATTTAGCCCTCCGCACAGTGGCACCACCGTCAATCTCCGCTGAGGAAATGACTGATATATGCGGTGGCAGCTTAGTTTTTAAGCTTTTAAATAAAAAAAAAAACATTTACATTTAATTTATATCTCATGCTAGACTGGTTGATAGCAAATGCAAAGTCCAATTGATTATGCTAAGGAGAACCTGGTCCCAATAGGTTTAGTTTAACAACTTCATTTAGTATGTGAATAAATCTTTGGCTTTTCCTACAGAAAATGTTTGATGGGAAATAGAAGAAAAAAAGACTGAAAAAATAAGGGTATTTTAAAATTATAATTTTCATGATAATTGTAAACATGTTGTTTATTCCAATATACACATAAATTGAATTGGATAATTCCCATGTTCATTTTTCTCTTTCAAATAATCATTTGCTACAAGCAATGTACTACTTTCCTATGAGCACACTTATTGAAGCTTTAGACTGGCAGTGGAATACTACCTACAATAAAAAAAGAAGAAATAAATTGCATGTAAACGTAAGAAGTGGCACCTGAGGCATGCAAAATGCTGGAGAGTGAACGTCATTAATAAATGATTATTGATGGCACGTATGGTGAGATGTTTAGATCCATAGCTCCAAACGTGGCGCATAACATCATCAAAAATTGATAACCGGTTTGAAATATGCAGTACTGAATCATGTATCTGTCACATAGTCTTAAATTTGCAATGACTCAAAGTCTTGATTTAATATGTCTATATATAGCACTTAGTATTCATAATTATGTTATTATGTGTTTAAAACGTATCAATATTTATAGTCATGGATTGTAAATATTTGCTATCAGAGATTGTCATTGTGAATAAGAGTTAAATGAAGGAAAATAGAGTGTAGAAATGGAGATATAATTCAAAATTAAGAACTTAAAGTAGAAGAAATTTGTACATGATACTGGGGTTATTTTTGTTTTAGTTAATGTGTTAAATGTAAATTATAGATATTATACATACAAAAGCTTAGGGGTGGAGTATTGTTAATGTTATCTGGTTTATTTATTGTACCACTGAGCTAGCTGCACATGAAAATCACAGAAAAACCAGGGGACAGGAATTAGATGGTTGGAGTAAAGGAATCGGTTTCATGCTGCTATTCTTTTGTGTGGTCCCTCCCTGTTGAATCTGTGTCCCTGCAACAGCTATACAGCCACAGCTAGGTCCACTACATGATCCCCTGCATGTTTCCTATGCAGACTCCCTAATTGACACACCTAGTCAATGCACTGTATTACAATTTTTATGGAATCTTACCTTTGCTTATTTCCCGATTAATCGGTAACGCTTTGTTCAACATCCAACTATGAACTAAGCCATGACCATAACTGTCAATCGCCTTCAAACCATCAAGCTGTAGATATATTCCTTTGCTCCTTGATAGAAATCATATATAGGCAGCTCAACACATCATAGCATAACACCATCATGATCATGTTAATTCGACCTTCAAAAGCTCCTGCAGGAACCTAGGATAGGTTTAGCTCGATCTGACCTCATTCTGGAGCAATGCAAAGAAATGTATTCCATTTCAAACAAAATTGTTTGTAAATGGGCTCCAAAATGTGACTCTAACGTTTCAGCTCCTTGGTCAGCTGTGGTGCTGAAGCTGTTTGAACAGCTGGGAGTTTCGTGTCTGAAACACGGAGCCTCAGTTGACTTTACATGGAGCCCCATTTGTTGTAACGCTATTTGACCACCAGTTGCTTTCAAATAGGGCATTCTGATTGTAAAATAGATTGTACAGATGTACAATGATTTTTACCTGTTTCTTAAATGTGTTGTGGTTTTCCAAAAAACTGCTGGGTCCTGCCAGTGGTTTTGTGGAAAACCACTTGATGGGGAAGGGGATTAATATAGCTGAGCTCGTATGCCATTTATCAAAGTATACTGACGCCTACTGGTTCTACAACGTGTAATTTTTTTCTTCAGACTCCTTATCGCAAGACCTAGCCATCATACTACTGAAATCATATCCTGAGTATAAGGCTAGGGTCAGACGAACGCATTTTTCGCGTTGTCCGTGAAAAAGTGCGTTCGAACGAATGGACGTATTTTTTCTTCGGAATGCGCGATAGCGGTCATACAATGCGCATTTTCGTCCGTGATTTTGTACGGATCATCAATAAAACACTTTTTGCGTCTAGACCTTATTGTCACGGATCCCCCTGATTACCAAGATGGTGGTCCCTATTACGCAGACCGCTCACTACCCTTCCGATCCTTAGAATGGTCGGCACGTCTAGACAGATACAGAATACGTAAAGATAGGTAGACACAAAGAACGATACTAGGAGGGTACACAAGACCTAGAATGGTTGGCTCTTCCAAGACCTAAACAATAGAAGAGGTAGTCTGATGCGTGCTTAGGATGCCACACAGACTGACCACAAAACCAATATAGAAGAGTAAACGCCAATACCAGGAGTGTTGCACAGAATAGTTAATAAGCCAATGCCAGGGGTCGGTACACAGAATGGTTCGTTTGCCAATGCCAGGGGTCGGTACACAGAATGGTCAGTTTGCCAATGCCAGGGGTCGGTACACAGAATGGTCAGTTTGCCAATGCCAGGGGTCGGTACACACAGAATGGTCAGTTTGCCAATGCCAGGGGTCGGTACACAGAATAGCCAAAAAAATATAATAATATACAATAGAATGCAAGAGCTCTGCGGGAAGTAACTACCACGTCAGGGCGCCGGTTGTTCTGCGAGTCTGGGCTTTAAACCCGGCGGGTCCGCGTCAGCCCGCCAGGCCCCGCCCCCCGGCGTCCCCACGTGTGCGGAAGCGACCGCAATATCACTCGGCGCCTGGCTAGCGAGCAGCGAGGAAGCTGCTGCCAGGCGCCGGGGGGTACGGGGAGCCACCGTGACAGAACCCCCCCTCTACACGGGCGGCCACTGGACGACCCCCAGGGGCACGGGGATGAGCCAAATAGAAAGCCCTCACCAATCGAGGAGCATGAACCTCAGTAGCCGGAAGCCAAGAGCGATCCTCCGGGCGTAGCCCACCCAGTCAACCAAGTACTGAAGGACTCCCCTAGACACCCTGGCGCCCAGAATGGCCTTGACTTCAAACTCCTCCTCGCCCTCCACAGAGACAGGAGGAGGAGGGACACGGGCCCTGGTGTACCGATTACACAAGAGTGGCTTCAACAGACTCACGTGGAACACATTGTGTATCCTGATATGGGAGGGTAGTGCCAAAGCATAGGAGACCGGATTGATGCGCCGCAGAATCTTATAGGGCCCTATGTATCTGGGTGCCAGTTTCATAGAGGGTACTAAAAGCTTGATGTTCCGTGAAGAAAGCCAAACCCTGTCCCCAACTTGATACACGGGTGCCGGCCTCCTGTGACTGTCTGCTTTGATTTTCTGGATAACGCTACTTTCCTCCAGTGCCCGTTTAACCCTTCCCCAAGTTTCTTTCAAAGACACTAAATGCTCATCCAGAGCAGGAATCGCGGTATCAGGAAACGTAGCAGGGAGCACGGGAGGATCAAAACCGTAAACAGTGAAGAAAGGTGAATGTCCTGTGGATTCGCTCACTGCATTGTTCAAAGCATACTCTGCCCATGGTAGAAGATCAGACCAGTTGTCCTGTTTGTCAGATATAAAACATCTTAGATACTTTTCTATATTCTGATTAGCGCGTTCTGCTGCTCCGTTGGTCTGGGGGTGATAGGCCGAGGAGAAAGATAAGTCTATCCCCACATTCTTACAAAAACCCTTCCAGAATCTAGAGACGAATTGGGTACCCCTATCGGAGATAATCCCAAGAGGAATACCGTGTATGCGGACCACATTGTTTATGAATATGGGCACCAGTTCGAGTGCCGAAGGTAGTTTACGAAGAGGAACATAGTGGCCCATCTTGGAGAACCGATCTATGACCGTGAGTATTACAGTATTACCTCTTGACTCGGGTAACTCTACTATAAAATCCATGGCTAAATGCGACCATGGTCGTTCGGGGATTGGCAGAGGCTGGAGTAAACCAATGGGCGCTGTTTTGGGACTTTTATGTCTTGTGCACACCTCGCACACCGTTATGTAATCTCTAACATCACGGCGCACCGTGGGCCACCAGAGGAGCTTACGTATACTAGACAGTGTTTTGGTGATCCCCATATGCCCAGAGGTTTTGTTATCATGATACAGTTTTAATACTTCTTCCCTTTCGTTCTCAGGTACAAAGAGTTTCGCAGGAGGTCTCCCCCCAGGAGCTGTACCCTGGGCGGTCTGCAATCTTAACATTAGAGGAGACGAGACACTAATCGTGGTGAGAGCTATAATTCTTTCCTGGGGTACAATGGGATGCTGATCTTGGATGTTATGTTCGTAGGATTCGTACTGTCTTGACAATGCGTCTGCTTTAATGTTTCTTGACCCAGGTCTATATGTGAGGACGAAATTAAAGCTTGAAAGAAACAATGACCATCTCGCTTGTCTGGCATTCAACCGTTTGGCGTCACCAATGTACGTGAGATTCTTATGATCGGTAATGATGACAATGGGGTCCCTAGACCCCTCCAATAAGTATCTCCACTCCGTCAAGGCTGCGATAACTGCTAACAACTCTCTATTTCCGATATCATAGTTCCTCTCTGCCGGGGACAACTTTCGGGAATAGAAGCCGCATGGATGCAAGGGTTTGTCGGGTGCCTCCCTTTGGGACAAGACTGCACCAAGACCTAGCTCGGAGGCGTCAACTTCAACTTGGAAAGGCAGAGCCGGATCAGGATGTCGGAGAACAGGGGCAGTCGTGAATGCCTGTTTGAGGGCCTCGAAGGCTTGCCTGGCCTGGGGTGTCCATTTCTGATTTCCCACCCCTTTCTTAGTCATGGCCGTGAGAGGAGCTACCAAGGCCGAAAAGTCTTTAATGAACCTTCGATAATAGTTGGTAAAACCTAGAAACCTCTGGATGGCTTTAAGCCCTTGGGGTAGGGGCCAGTCGAGGATTGCCGACAATTTACCAGGATCCATCTGAAACCCCTCAGGGGTTATGATATACCCAAGGAAGTGCACCATCTCTATATCAAAGAGGCACTTTTCTAATTTGCAGTATAAGCCGGCCTTCAATAGTCTCCTTAACACTTGTTGCACATGGGTGTGATGGGTCTCCTTATCTGGAGAGTATATCAGGATGTCATCGAGATACACTATGACGAATGTTTGCAGAAAGTCCCTTAGAGTGTCATTTATGAGATCCTGAAACACAGCTGGCGCGTTACATAACCCAAAGGGCATTACCAGGTATTCGTAATGCCCGCTACGCGTATTAAAAGCCGTCTTCCACTCATGCCCCTTTTTCACCCTTATCAGATTGTAGGCCCCGCGTAAATCGAGCTTCGTGTATATACGGGCCCCTTTCAGTCGGTCGAACAACTCTGTTATAAGGGGAATAGGATATGCATTTCTTATGGTTATTCTGTTTAAACCTCTATAATCAATGCATGGTCGCAAGTCTCCCTCTTTCTTGGAGACGAAAAAGAAACCAGCTCCTGCTGGGGAGGAGGACCGTCTAATGAATCCACGCTCAAGATTCTCTTTTATATATTCCTCCATAATATCGTTCTCCTTTTGCGACAAGGGGTATACATGTCCTCTGGGAGGCATGGTACCGGGGAGTAACTCTATGGCACAGTCATACGGGCGATGTGGGGGTAAAACCTCAGTCCTGGCCTTCGAAAAAACCTCCTTTAATGCCTGATAACAGTCAGGGACTACTGTGGATAAAGGAGGTGCTGTGGCGATATTAAGGCTACCAATAACAGTGACTCTGCCCATGCATTTCAACTGGCAACTGGGGCCCCAACATTTTATGTCTCTCTGGACCCAATCAATCACCGGGTTATGCTCAGTCAACCATGGAAACCCCAGGACGACGGGGCATGAGGGAGAGTCAATAATCTGGAATCGTATGGTTTCCTGGTGCAAAACCCCTGTTTTCATGCATACCTCTATAGTGTCGTGGGTGATGTGGGGACATGACAAGGGTTTCCCGTCTATGGCCTCCACCATTAGGGGTCTTTCTTTGAGAACTAGAGGCATGAGGTTCTTAGAGGCAAACACTCTATCCATAAAGTTACCTGAGGCTCCAGAGTCTAGGAACGCCTCAGTCTTGAGGTGCACCCCCTCCCAGGTTAAGGAGATGGGCACCAGAATCCGGGTTTTTTTTTTTTTCGTTATCAACAAAGGAGGCATAGAGTGAACCGATTACCTGGCTAGTAGGTGTTCTCTGGCCCGGTTTGCCAGTGTCACCCCTGCCACCCCTGGGTCTTTGAGGACATTGAAGACGAAAATGCCCTGCCCCGGCACAGTAAAAACAGAGCCCCCTTTCCCTTCTGTAAGTTCTCTCAGCCTCTGAAATACCTGTTCTACCTATCTGCATAGGTTCCACGACCGGTAGATCGGTTCTTACTGGCTCTGGAGTACCTGACGTATTGGTGTGTCTGGGTACCAAGGGTAAAGGAGGCAAAAGCCTTCTGGGTCTGTCTCGAGAATGCCTCCTGTCCCTAATTTGGTCGTCCATGGCAATACAGAAATCAACCAAATGGTCCAGATGTTCTGGCAACTTCAAGGGAGCCAGCTCAAACATCAAGGCCTCGTTCAGGCCTTCGGTAAACGCCAAGGTTA
Source organism: Leptobrachium leishanense (assembly GCA_009667805.1). NCBI lineage: Eukaryota > Metazoa > Chordata > Amphibia > Anura > Megophryidae > Leptobrachium > Leptobrachium leishanense. The sequence continues at coordinate 126,869,793 of CM019066.1, forward strand.
AAACGTCGTTAGGCCAGTGTACCTCAGAAGTCAAGGTCTTAAATTCTATGGCATAGTCGGAGACTCTCCTATTGCCTTGCTTAATGTGGAATAAGGACCTGCCTGCATTGGTGGCCCTTCTAGAGGGATCAAACGTACGTTTTAGTTCAGAGGTAAAGCCCTCATAGTCATATATGATAGGTTTTTTGTTTTCCCACAATGGCGTGGCCCACAGTAACGCTTTATCAGTTAAATGATTAATTAGGTAGCCTACTTTGGCTTTATCGGATACACAGGACCCTGGATTGTTCTCGAATAGAATCTCCAGTTGGGTCAAAAACCCCCGACACAGGTTAGGCGTACCATCATAGCGTACGGGTGCCTTCATACTGAGCCTACACCCCTCGGGTGAGGCCGAACTGGCCCTAGGCACTACTGGTTCTGGAGGACTTGCAGCACCAGTAGTGGATCGATTCAACAGGGTTTGCAGAGCAAGAGCAATTTGGTCCATCCTGTGGTCCTGCTCTTCTTGTCGGGCTGCAATTCTTGTCAACTGAGATGAGAGGTCTGCGGGATCCATTGGCCCTGACGTAATGTCACGGATCCCCCTGATTACCAAGATGGTGGTCCCTATTACGCAGACCGCTCACTACCCTTCCGATCCTTAGAATGGTCGGCACGTCTAGACAGATACAGAATACGTAAAGATAGGTAGACACAAAGAACGATACTAGGAGGGTACACACAAGACCTAGAATGGTTGGCTCTTCCCAAGACCTAAACAATAGAAGAGGTAGTCTGATGCGTGCTTAGGATGCCACACAGACTGACCACAAAACCAATATAGAAGAGTAAACGCCAATACCAGGAGTGTTGCACAGAATAGTTAATAAGCCAATGCCAGGGGTCGGTACACAGAATGGTTCGTTTGCCAATGCCAGGGGTCGGTACACAGAATGGTCAGTTTGCCAATGCCAGGGGTCGGTACAACCAGAATGGTCAGTTTGCCAATGCCAGGGGTCGGTACACAGAATGGTCAGTTTGCCAATGCCAGGGGTCGGTACAGACAGAATAGCCAAAAATATACAATAGAATGCAAGAGCTCTGCGGGAAGTAACTACCACGTCAGGGCGCCGGTTGTTCTGCGAGTCTGGGCTTTAAACCCGGCGGGTCCGCGTCAGCCCGCCAGGCCCCGCCCCCCGCGTCCCACGTGTGCGGAAGCGACCGCAATATCACTCGGCGCCTGGCTAGCGAGCAGCGAGGAAGCTGCTGCCAGGCGCCGGGGGGTACGGGGAGCCACCGTGACACTTATGTAGGCCGGACATTAGCAGCGTCTGACGTCTCCTAATCACGCACACATGCTGCTAGCGGATGCAGTGCACTCTGTACGTCAGTACTAGTGTTTTCATATTCTCTAAAAAAATGCATTTGTTTGCCGCTTGCGTTGCGCAGCCGGGCTTTCGTGCGGCCGTACTTCGTATATTGCCTGTCATTGGATGTCATTTGCTGCTACTGCGGCCTTGATAAAGTGCGGCTGCACGCGCGTTCGCACTGCGTTCGTCTGACCCCAGCCTAAACCTTTCTCCTTCCTCTTACTTTCTCAGGCCCAGCATTTCTGTATGCTGTGGTAGGAGCCTGTATACTAGTCCATGGCTCAAAATTTCCACACACGTGGCTGCACAATAAAGAATTTTGTGCTGTGTATTCCGGCAGTGCCACCGTACAGCTCCCCCTTCCCCAGTCTGCACGGTGGCAGGTATCAACTACCTAACCTGACCAAGCTTGTCTCTGTCAGTGGCAGGGGGGTGGAGAGGAGCTTCCCTGCCTCCTCCCTCTGCTCACACAGGGGGCTGATGGTATACATGTATCATGGGTCTGATGTCTGGGTATTAATGTTATGTTTGTAACTTTATTCTAAATAAAAATTTAACAGTGTAATTTCATAAGATAATTTAAAGGGGGTGTGTTTAGGGGCAGAGTTAATTGCTGGGTAGGGGTTAGGTGGAGCAACTGGTGGCAAGTAACTCTTATGGCCTGGTTAGTTGCTTGGGCCTTGAAATTTTGAGCCCTGTACTAGTCACATGTCTAATGCCAGCTGTCTGTACAACTGACTTGATTTATCCTGTAACTCCTAATTAACATTTAATTTTTATTATTTTTATTTGCTAAAGTGTAAGAGAGAGCTAGTAAGAAAAAGACAAAATGGAAGCAAAAATATGCAGTATGAGAAAAAGTGTATAAAGTCATCCATCCCTTTCATTATTTCATTACAAATTCTGTTTTAAAGAATATTCCCTCAAATATTATTCTGTCATGGATTCACATCACTAAATGATTTTTTAAGCATAAGACGGAAATGTAAAATATACTATGCTATAGTCACATGATCTTTTCTAAAAATGATAAATCTGTCTAGCAGAGCAAACAGAAGGTCACTGAATTTTTATGTGCTTTTTATTAGCTGAAGGCTGTTAAATAGGGATTGATATTCTAAAATAGAATTCAGGTGTCAGAAGATCTGGATGATCTAGAGAGATAAATGCTTTGTTTATGCATGAAATAGATAGAGAGCTACGCATCTCTTCTAAAAATTGCCACACATAATCAAATCTTTCTTCATTTCATAGATATTTAATTCAGGAATAGTTTCTTATCTGTCTTAGTAAATTTCATTCATGTAGACCTGCACAATATCCCAATATGTAAATGAGCACGGATGAAAAGGTAAGATTCTTGATTGCCATAACAGGGTGTTATTATATTCTCACAGCCACCACCTCAATCTAGACTATGACGACCCATTTATTGTAAGGCAACAGCTCTATATTATAATTTCTTAGGCTGAGCATAATGAGACCAAAGGAGGACATCACAGGATGACAATATGCATACGAGACGATAATATAATCTATTGTAGAAATCATTTTTCCACCATAAAATAGATTTAAGTGCTTTGTGCATACTGTGACATTTCGTTGAAGTGGAAGCTGATGTATAGAGGTTACCATTATCCATTCCAAACTTAAAGAGATACTACCATGTACATAAGCAATAGCTTGATTTATTTATTTTTTGAGAAAGGATTTTACCAGGAAGGATACAATGAGATTTCTCTCGTTTTTAAGTATGTCATGGGTGGCGAGTATGTACCGTTAGGTGTCTTGCCCAAGGACACTTACTGGAGAGGTGCTCTTGCCGGGATCTAACCTGTGTCTCCACAGTCTCTCTCCACAATTATAGAGCAGTGATGTTACCTCTACTCCACCCAGCCGGTCCAATTTACTTGCGCATTACAAACAAATCCACTTTATAAAACACATGCTGTTGTTTGTTTTTTGTTTTTGGTCTGACGTAATTGCATGTAAAAAGGAAATATAAAATAAGGTATTTTATCTCTGGGTTCCAGTTTCCCATGATGCAGCATTTACCAAAACCTTTGCTTTGTGGCTCTTGTTTATTTAATCTACAATATTTAACAGTTAATGAAGTTTAGAATGGAATATTTAGATTTGACGATTGTTCTCCAGGCTACCTGAGATAAGAGATGGCAGCTGAATGAAATATAACAGGGAGCTTAAAAGACTTCTAATCTACCCCCTGGTGATGGTGTTGTAGACAAGAGAGTAAAGGGTAAGTAAAAAGAAAAAAACAAGGTAGTAAGGGAAATGGGGAAGGAAAGAAATCAGTTCTGGGTAGGAGTAGTCAGATGAGTAATCCAATACAGCAGTGGTTCCCAACCCTTGTCCTGAAGTACCCCATAACGGGAAAGATTTTAAGGATTACCTTGCGGAAGAATGACTAAATACAGCAATCACTGAGCAGCATATCCTATCACCTGCGTTGTGCTTCAGATATCTGGCAAACCTGGCCTGTTAGGGGGACTTGAGGATCAGGATTGGGAACCACTGCAGTAGAGTAAGAGTACCACGTGACAGTAATGACTTAAGTGCCACAGGTGTTATACAGGCAGCTGTGTGTCATAGACCCTGGAGACCTCCTGTTCAGCATCAAGAGAAAATCGTTGACATGCTGAAATAATTTATGTAACATTCAGAAATCCCTAGAATGTCCCTTTAAAGGAACACTTCAAGCATTGAACAAACTAAGCTTCTTGCATAGTGATTTACATGTCTGCAGGTCCTGTAGTCTGAAACATAGAAGATCTATGGAGGATCCATCATTTTTCTCTTTTTGTCAAACATACGAGCTCTGTGCATTTGCTGGGCAGGAGCATTCTGTCATCAACACCGCCAGCAAACTCTGCGAAGCTGCTAGCACTCCTTGCACACATAATTGATGATTCCAGTGAATCCATGCACAAATCCATTGGCAAATGTTTAGGAGCTGTTAGCAGTCTTGGTGGAGTTGTAGGATTAAAAGACCTGATGTAGATTGTGGAACTACATATTCAAAAATGTATTTATTTATAAAGTATTTTACCAGGAAGGATACATTGAGATTCCTATAATTTTCAAGTATGTCCTGGGTTCAAGAACATTGAATTGTTACAGTAGGTACAGAAGTACAAAGTAATAAAATGCAAGATATTAAAAAAACAACACAAATAGGGATGTGCATGGCTGAAAAATTAGTTTTGTTTAGTTTGGTTTTTAAATTTCGTTTTCGGAATTTGATAACTAATTTTGTTTTGTATTTTGTTTTGTTTCGGATCGATTCATAAATTTCGTATCGATTTGAAATTTCGAATTGATTTGAATTTCATATATCAACTCGATAGTTGATAACAATTCAAATATGTCAATTTCAAATATATCAATTTGATAGTTGATATATCAATTCAATAGTTGATATATCAATTCGGTATCGATTCGGTAGTTTATCAATTAGAATTCCAGAACACCAAAAAAAATTATTCAAATTTTTTCTTTTACGATGATGACACAGTGTAAAACGAAATATATTCGTTATATACCATTTAGTTTTGAATTCGTATCTTATCGATTCGTTATTTGGAAGCACTTCCGAAATACGAATTAATGGATTTTGTTCCGAATTTTTCAGAAATGAATGCACATCTCTAACAAATATTAACAGATTAACAGAAAATAAATATGTAGGAAGTATATTCATTATGTTACATGTTTAAAGGTGCATTCTGTATCGAGGTATTACCAGGTAATGTTTTATTGTGACAATTTAGAATGCATAGACCAGGATTAATGTCCCCTAATTAGCTGAGGCACTTTCTAGCCTGGGTTTACTGTATGTCCCAGCACATCTGTGAAGGCTGAGGATTTTTTTTTAAAAAGTGCATTCTTAAGCTGAATATTGAACTCTCCACTCTACATCGTGTCCCATGTTCCCTTCATACCTTTATTATATGGCACCGAATTTCACAGAGCTGGACTCTCTTATTGACGTAATGGCAATATATCCCATTTGTTTGCTATCATCTTACATGGAATTGTTTATGTTATACAAAATGAACATCTCTCAACAGGAATTCCAAAAACCGAATTAAGCCAAAAAATTCAGTTTTCTGAGTCTTTCAGTCATCATTCTTACCTTCCTGCAGCATCTAGTCCCATGTTTCTGCCAGCGAATTTCACGGTGCCACAGAAGAACATACTGTGCAACACCAGCAAAGGACAGAACTCCAGTTATAGACATGACACACAGCAACAGCATGTCCCTTTCTGGCATTGCAAAGTGTGTGTCCCAGGTGAGCGTCACTGCACTGCATAGTGTGTCCCTTAAGACCCTCCTGCTACATCCCTCCTCTCCTCTGGCTGTTTGTAATCTTGGCAGGATTCCTATAGCTGGAAAAATCATAATTACAAAACTCTTGTTGTCCTGTCTCAGACAAGTGACGCACAACCCGTATTTGCTTTGATGCTAATTGTACTTTCTGTACATTTTGTTTTCTTTCACATTTGGTCATTGAATTTCTCCCCATTTTTTATTTTTTTATTTTGGCTTTCTGTATCCAAACTCCTAATTGTTTTGTTCAATAAATAAAGCAGAGAATTGAATTTGCATTTTTATTGTAAAGCTTATTTTTTTGCATTTTTATCAAAACAATGTTTATATATTTTACCAAGCAGATTAAATCGGTTAGCTTCAAAAAAGTTAGCTTCAAGCAAGGTATATCACCAAAGTAAAATTATTAAATTGTTTACCATAGGTTAGAGTCGGACTGTCTCGGTAATTTCCTCACTACTCCATTGCCATTTAAACTATTTTTTATGTCCTAATTTGGTTTATGTAACACAACCAGTGCACATTAAATTATGGGAGTGCGGCTGCTAATTGGCATTAGAAATATATTGCACCAATTATTTTATAAATAAATGAAGGTTAAACAAAATAAAAAGTGCAAACATTAGCCTGCATAGGTATTAATTCAGTGCCAGCATGGAAGATGTGGGGGCTATAATATAAAGAACACCTAGTGCTGAGTTTAACCTTTATAGAGAGTGATTTCAATGCACAGCCTTCTACGACTGCAGAATAAAATGATCCAGAAAAGATTGTATTTTACACTGTACACACAAGACATTTTCTTAATTTGTCATCATAACATAGGAGGTTATTTTCAAGCCAAATGATAAATATTACTTTTATCCTCCAAATTTAGTATATCGGATTTATAAGGATCACTAGAGGGAGCCACAAACATGTATTTTCCCTCTTTTGTTGTCTCCAGTCTGCATCAAAACTCACAGTTGAGTCTAAAAACTAAAGAATGGAGGCAGGAGAACATACATATTGAATATATGAAAGTAATGTTATTTAAGTTTTTCACCAAGATTGCCCGGGATCAGATCTATTAATACACACCGACTAAAGTGCTTAACACAGACTTTTAAAACTCCTACTCTACATTTCTTTTAATTCTAGTTAATTGTGGTTAAGGAACTGAAAGCAGTGGATGATTAGCTTTAATTAATCTAAAACGAAATTGTACTTTTTTACTGAGTGTTAAATATTAATTTGAAGCATAAGTTCTTTGTTTTGCATTTCGAGAAACATTTATATAAAAAATATGGTTATTGGAGATTTGAGGCATGTGAAATGCTTTTTTGTGCTCCTCCATGGGTTAAACCTAAAACGTTGTGTTTGGAGATGGATTAATATGATTTACAATTGCAAATGTCTATTAAAAGGAAACTCTAGGCCAAAACACTGCTTTGTTTTTTGTCTTTATAGTTTTATTGTTTGCCTTGAGTTGTAAAACATACTTTTTCATCCAACGCCATAGCTTCCTAGCTACTATTCTGGTTGCCAGGGGCTGACCGCAAGAAAGTGTTTTATTTTCTGACCCATGTCAAACTTCACATTTGCGAATACTGCTCACCCAACCAATCAGATGCCTCAAAATGCCATAGCTTGAGATCAATTAGAGGGTCAGCTAGTGAAGGATTTTCAGCCAGCTGACTCTAACTTATATTATGTAAGTGCGTTATGTAAGTTTTGTTTCATGGGCCCAGGGGCTCTAAATCTTTAGGAGTAGTAATCTGTGAACGCAAGCTCATTGAGTTAACCCTCCCTGTGACCCACTTGCACGAGCGGGTTATCTTGGACATTCCAGTAGTGCAAGATACTTTATGCCAAGCACTACTACATCGAGTGGTGACAGTCACCGCATGCGCAATATACTCTGGAGGCCATAGAACTCCATTGTGTGTAACTGCTGGAGCTGTGATAGTTCTGGTGGAAGGAGACTGAGGAACTATTTTTTCACTTTCCGCCTGATTGAACTTGAGTTGGTGAACCAGAAAGAGGATATCAGGGGAGCCTGGGCGGTGAACTATAGATGCAGGGTGTATTTTAAACTGTATGATTTCATTCTCGCAAAATCACTTTATACCTGGTATTAGGTGTGGTTTTTTTTGCACTCACAAAACAAATGACAAGGGATATGGAAAGAAACGCCCCATATTCCAGCACAAATTCTGGTTTGCATGTCCAATGTAAAGTATGGAACATGCAAACCAGCGGTACAAATGTATAAACAGAGGGGTAACACAACATAGAACAGTAAGCAGTGTGGTAATTGTTGTGAGATTTTTTCTCAATAATTACAGAGCTGCACACAATCATTACTGCACTTAAAGGAATAGAGCCCCAGGTTGGCTGTCCAGCCTTCAGAATGGCTATCAGACAAACTAGAGCGACATAAGTCATCATGGTGCTAGAAGATCACTTTAAAACCCAAAACTGCTTTGTTCCAAAGGGATGAGCAGTTTGGGTTGAAGTGAAATGGTCAATAGCTTCTCTTTTTGAGGGATATACGAACATATCATTGCCATGAATATAACATTGACCTTAAAGGTCAACACTGTGTATCATTGAGATATTCCAGCCAAACACTTAAGGTTCATGTAACTAAAGCAAAGCACAATGGCACGCATGCAAGCCATGACCCTCCATATTCTCTATCACAGACTGGTTGCAGAGAGTAGTAGACGCAGCTGGAGGACAACCCTCCTGCTCGAACATGTCACTGCTCTTTGACACAGCTGCCTGCCTACACCGATATACTATCAGTTTGAATGAAAGAAGTATGGGGCAGCCTGTTAAATGAATTTTCTGACAGGATTATTCAAAGAGAGCCAAACTGGCTCGGAAATTGCACCAAACGGGGAATTTCCCCATGCGGTGCAATTTCGTGTCCATTCAGCTATTCAGAAAGCTGAAAGTTCGCCAAATATTGGCGAATTGCCAGTGAAATACAATTATCTTTGTCAGCAGTGAACAATAGAAAAGTAATGAAAAATAATATAACCCCTTCCCGACTTTTGACATACCATGTACGTCTCTGTCCACGGGTCTCCTTTAGACCCGCGGACGTACATAGTACGTCAGCGGACTCCTAACCTTCCTCCCATCGATACTCACCTCCCTCACTGGTTCCCATGGCATCTATGGCAAGCTGGAAGCTTGCCTTGCGGTTTCTTGGGGGCCGACAGATATGATGATGTCATCGTGCTGCGTGATGATGTCATCGGCAGGCGCCGGTAGGGAAAATTCAGGAAGGGGAGGGTGGGCTTCGTTGGAGCCGTCTATATACCCAACCATTTAACTCACAGCAATGCTTTTTGCACAGTTGGAAAGGGAGACTCTCCCCTTTTGAGTGGTGTATAGCAGTGGTCCCCAACCCTGGTCCTCAGGGCCACTAACAGGCCAGATTTTGCAGATCACCTTGGGGAAATGCAGACTGAATCCTGCAATCACTGAGCAGCAAATCATAACACCTGTGCTGTGCTTCAGATATCTGGCAAACCTGGCCTGTTAGTGGGCCCTGAGGGCCTGGGTTGGGGACCACTGGTGTATAGCATTAACATTTTTGCTGCCAGATCATGATTTGGCACAAATCGACGCCAAATCGCTATTCAAACCTGGAGGGGGCTGACATCTTCGATGTCAGCCAAGCCTCCAGGTCCCCCCCACCCACAGACAACCTCACCATATGTGTGAGGATGTCAGTGGGCCAGTTAACCCCCTAGCTGCCATGTGGAGATAGGGGGATCCTTTGGATCCCCTTATCTCCTGATCCGTGGCATCTAGAGGGTCATATTTGACATCATTTGAAAGGCCCGATCATGGCCTTTCCAATGTTACCAAACATGACCAGGTTTGGTTTAAAAATCAATTTTTAAAAAATAAATAAAATAAAGAAATGTTTTTTTTTAAATCTTTTTTTGTCTGGGGGGTTTAGTTAAATAGGACCTAGGCTGTCATCTAAAAATAATGAGCATAAAACGGTCAGAATGAGCTCAGTGCACATAGGTAAACTGGCTCAGCAGTTAAGGGGTTAAAAAGCATAAACATGTAAAAAATGGGTATTTCTATTCTCAGGACAAAATTTCTATACTATTTAGCTGGGGTCTTTTTTGGTGGTTGTAGATTTTGGGGATTAAATTACGAAAAAGTGTGTTTTTACAATTTTTTCATCATATTTCATATTTTTTATAGTAAGGCTGGTGTCAGACGAGCGTAGTGTTCACGTCCGTGATTGCGCCTAAAAGTACGTCCGTGATAGCATGAAAGAAAGTCCATTGGAGCCCGACACATGAAGTACGTCCGCACTGAACTGCGGACGCACAAGGGCCGCGGCAAACGGACGCAGGTTAGGCAAGAACGTAATACTGCTAGAACGGACGTGCGGAGTGCGCTGCGTCCACAACGTCTGCATAGCTTTGTGTGTGAGTGATGGAGCGAGGTCAGACGGACTGCATTTATACGTCCAGCATTTTTGACGGACAGAATGTTTTTTCATTGTAATTTATTTTTCCCTCCTACATCCGTCAAAAATAACTTCAGTGAAAAAACGGACTGTGTGACCACTACTGCGTCATCCGTACTGACGATGTCCGTACTGCACGGACGTACAGTCCGTAGAAATCACGCTCGTCTGACCCCAGCCTTAATTATACTATATACTACACTATAGAAAGTCCATTTAATGGCGGGAAAAACGGTGTATAATATGTGTGGGTTGCATCAACTAGTAAGAGGAAAATTTGATCTAAACATGAGCAGCACAGAAACGTAAAACAGCAGCGGCGGGCACTAAAGGACCCTAAGGGGTTAAAGGTTGACTATAATGGCCTTGTAAATTTGGCCAATTTATAAACGGTTTCCTTTATTTTATGCAGCTAATGGACTTGGGTAATATATCCCTTTAGAAATTACCAATAATACATAGACAATACTTGCAAAAGATGGATCATAAAAGCACAATTAAAACTCTAGATAATAATTAGTGTTAGCGACCAGAATGGCAATATATAATACTTATGAAAACAATAAGTTTTATTAAGTATTTTTTTTTAAATGGCATGTTTTTTTTTTCCTGTAACTGTCCTATTCCTTCTATATTATTTCCAGGCATTTTCGTACAGTAGTTTTTTTGCAAACACCTTTTAAAAGTTGTGGGGGAGGGGGTTACCTGTTTGCCGGCTTTTTCCGGCAGCTGGTTGGTGCTCTGGTGGGTCATCGACTTTTTTCGGATCTATTTGGCGGTTTTGTGGCAGATCGTCAGATGCATTTGACAGGTTTTCGGATCTATTTGGCAGGTTTGCGGTGGTTTTTCCAATTGATTTGGTGGTTTTCTGTGTTTTTTTGGATGTGTTCAGCAGCTCTTTCCCTGCACTTCAGGGACCTTGCGGTAAATTCAGCATTCAGCCGGCAAATCGGACTAGACGAAGTGGGGGGTACGCACATAACCCTGTAAAACGTTTAGCTAGCACAATCCGGATTCAAAGTACATGAGCAAAGGTTGTATGAGCTGTGAGAGGATCACTGAAACAGAATGGGGCAGAGAATGTTTAACACAAATTTATAGGTACTTTATTGTAAATATCATAAATATTCTTTGTGACCATGCAATACAATTTATAGGTGTCCTGATATCTAATTTTTTTGTCCATTACTCAGAAAACGATGTCATCCCAAGACAGCTGTCTCTTCTCTCGAGGACAAACACTGAAAAACCTTCTGTAGCTTGGTATGGGTGTACATAGTGTAGGTCTAAATATGATTTGTTTTAAGATGATTCAAGAAAAAAAAATCATATGTGGATGTCTGTAAATGCAGAACTGAAAGATTTCAACCCAAAGCAGGGGATTATTTCAAATCTGATCAGTAGTAAAGTGATACATTCCAGCTGTGCTTTATGTGCATTAAACCATGCAAATACTACTCTGTCCAGCTCGACTGGCACTGCATATGCTGGCCTAGAAATCTGTGTCAGAGTCCAAACCACAAACTGAATCCAGATATGCAGCTTCTGCAATCCAAGCAGTAGCTTTTTAAAAAATGAAAGACATAACAGAAATACATTATCGGGTTATTCAAAGAGAATCGAAAAAGTCACCGCACGTTCGGTGACTTTTCTTTCTCTTCAATTCGGTGCGATCCCATTTTGGCGACCCTTCGGGGTATTCAGCAAGCACCACAGGGCCATCGTAGTGCAGGGAAAAGCTGCTGCAAATCCGCCGAACACTCACCGCAAAACCCGGCGAACGCACACCGAAACCCGCAAAAACATCTGGATTAACCCCGCCGAACACCCTGGAGAAACCCGAGCAGCCACTGATCACAGCACAGAGTAGCCGCCGGAAAAAGCTGACACCGAAGACGAATGTAGTGAAAAAAAAATAAAAAACCGTACGCTTGAATGTTTGAAAAGTGAAACGCTGTTTGCAAAGAAACTACTCAGCGAAAATGTCTGAAATTTACATATAAGATCCAATGAATGATAATAAAAAGGGCTGTTACAAAAAAGAAAAAAATGATTTAAAAAAAAACCTGAGAAAAATCTCGTAAAAAAATCCCGAAAAATGCCTAAAAGATCCTAAAAAAATCTATACATGAAGAGACTTTTTACTGCAGAATATTATAATCAACAGTTTATTAGATATTGGATTAAAACGGGAATATTTTTAACATTGAAGCATATCAGATTCACCTGAATAAACCTGTTGAATGAAACCACCGAACTGCAGGGAAATTCGGCAACTTTTCACTGCTGGTTTTTGTTATCTGAATAGACAAAGCATTGCTTCTCTATGGGGATTTTACTGCCCCCGAACAGGCACCGAACAGCCACCGTATGTGCAGGCAATTCACCAACATTTGGCGAACTGCCTGATCTCTGTATAGCCGAATGGCCAGGAAAGGTAACCGTACACTGAATTTCACTGTTCAGTTACCTTTCGGCCACAATTCGGATCTCTTTGAATAACCCTGTATGACTCTAAAGTTAAATTCTACAAATTGCATTAATATAAAATTTACGCTACCAAAATTCTTAAACCCCTTCAGTTTCTCACCCGTCCACTGGTTCCCATGGGAATAGGGCCCTCAATTTCATCCTGTGTCTGTTGGTGAAATATTGACTTGCTTTTTTGGCGTATTATAGAACTGTCTTCTCTTTACCCATTGTACCTTTGTACAGCGCTGTGGAATGTGTTGGCGCTTACTAAAAATAATAAGGGAATAATCCTATTAATTTAGAGGATGCTTTTTAAGATTCAATAGACTTAGGTTTCAAAATATTCAAGCTTAAAACAAACGGTTAGCATTGTGTTATCGACAGCTTGTTGATCCAGTGCATACGCCCATGTGGAGCCGGGATGCCCGCACCCACCACGTTGTGACACCACTGCAAATCGCTGTGATTTTAAATTGCCATCCTTTTTTTTGTTTTAGGATTAACAGAAACAGATATAATGACTAACATGTATACTTCTTCTTACCAATATTTTTATCCATATAAGCAATGTTTTTCAAAACCCATTTACGACACGAGTTTAAGTGCCGCAAGGTGACATAGCATGCCCCGCCACTCTCCGGTAACTCATATGGTCTGCCTCCCATCCCTGCAGCCGATCAACCTCATTGGCTGCAGAGCAGTTGACGGAGTTTAGGCAGATCCGCTGTAGCCAATTACTGTGATCAACAACAGGGATGAGAGGCGAGTTGTAGGTGTTGCCCAGATGCAACTGGGCATGGTATGCCGCTCTGCATCGTTCAGGCCCATCTGCCTCCCTGCGGACCCCAGTCAGCAAGGGGGGGGGGGCAACTTTGCTTATAATGTCCCAGACTGTTAAATAAAGCAAATCTAAGCAAAGTTGAACCTTGTGTAGTTGTATTTATTCTGCGATAATTCATCTTTAACGCTAACTATTCATATTTAGTCTTTGTACAATATGGTTTCTTGTTCAGTTGTTCCTTGCTGAACTAGCCACACTTTATCTAATCTCCGAGGATATTGTTTAAGTGATAGCAAGCTACAGCGATAGGTGTGATATTAAGATAAGAGTTTAAAGGGAATCTAGATTTCTGATAAAACAGAATGATCCAATTAACACAGATCTAAGCAAATATGACCCTTAATGTGAATTATGAGCCATGCCTCCACGATAATCCCATAGGTGCAAATGATCTATTAACAAAGTTAGATAATAAAGATAAAGAAATACAAATATTCAAAGATAGCCTAGCTGTCAGTGATCGCTATATCTTTACTGTCGTGATGTGCATAATACTGTATTTTGTTGCAAACTGTGGCCGTTTAAAATATCACAGAATGGAGGCACACAGTGACACATATAAAGTAACATATATTCTTAACTAAACATAAATGAGAGAGAAAAAAAGATATCCATAACATCAAATAAACGGGCCCTGACCTAATGTTAGCGCATTGCTTTGTTCAAGGAACCTGCTGTACTATACTTAATGAAAATTATATATATATATTTTTTTAAATGTCAGTTTTACTTTTGTACACATTTTATGCAGTTCATTTTGGGTTCATTCATAGGCTGATGTCTCTTCAGTCAAAAATTAGGTGTTTTTTCACACCACGTTAGTTTAGGGAAGGCCGGGTGCACACTAGCTTTTTCTTCTGCGCACTAGTGTGCGTTAAAAAGGACGCACTTTATGACGGAAGAGATTGGTAGACGTAAAAACTGAATGCGGTCGTTCAAGCGCGCAGGCGCGCTTATTCGATGTTCAGGACGTGGCCACCGTCGTCTATACAGCGTCAATCCTAGCGCAAAAGCCTTGGTGTTTCCAAGACGGACATCTTCAGCGTGCGTTATGCGTTGCGGCGTACTACGTGTGTTCTTCTCTATCCGCGTAATTATATGCTACAATGGATGTCATAAAGAGCGCAGAAGAAAACACTAGTGTGCACCCGGCCTTAAAGTTGTAACCTTTAGGAATTCCTTCTGATGTGTTAAATAGTAATAGTCTGTTTTCCTGAATGCAGAATGAATTTTCCATGAATGCAGAATGAACCAACACATACTGTGTTCTACAAACAAAATAACGCATTCTGTTGATAAGATCACGACAATAATAGCAAATGTAGGATCTATATTTATCAGATCGATCTGATTGTCGAGCGCGTTCCTTTAAAAAGTTTGTATTCCTCTAGTCTTTACCATTGCAAACTGGGAGAATCCCAATCCATCTCCTATTGGCTGGAAACCCTCCAATCTCAGACAGCTGAATGGCTACAAAGTGTGCAGAGAATTCTCTTGGGAGTGATAATCTTAGCAGAGGAAGCAGTGGTTAAAGCATAGCCTATACTACATTTCACTAAGACAGCTGGGGCAACCCTCTGTTTATCGCTCGAGAGCTATTGCAGTGAAATGAAATTGTGTCAAACAAACATTTCTGTAAACTGCAAAGAATGAGGAGCCATCTCTCCTTTTTATCACACTTTCAATGGTTTATTAGGCCATTGAACTCCATGTCACAGTTCCAATGACAAAGAGAGACGCGGTTGCAGATAAGTCTAAATGTTTAACGCATATAACATCTTGAGGAATAAATGCCTCACTTCCTTAACGCTCCCATCTTATGTTAGATACTTAACTACTAAAGTGCTGAAGGAACCACTTCAATTTTTTTAAATAGTATCATTAACTGGTTTTCAATTAGTTCCTGCATTTGTAAGCTCAGATGTAGTTCCAGTTGTATTACATATTTAAAGGACAGTATAGGCATAAATCGAACTTTCTTTTTTTCAATTTGGTATTAAGGTAAAATCATAGAAAGTCTTGCTTAAAAATAAATCAATAAAGGGTTTAAAACTTACACTTATGTCACTTAAAAAACACCATGGGGTACCACCAAGTAGTCCCAATCATACCTAATCAAATATTCAGATGACATGTATTTTACTGCATGGTTGGCTTTTCTTTCTCCTTTAATTCATATTTGTGTCCCTTTTTTTCTGAAACTGCTCTATACAAGCTCCAACTCAAAATGTCATTCTCTTTCCTTCAATCCTCCCTTCACCCCTTTTCTCACTCTAGTTCTAGCTCCTTTTTAACGGAGTCTTCATTTTACTACTACTTTTAATTGCTTGGAATGTCTCTCCTAACCTTGATCCTATTCCTTCTCAAAGTGCCACTAGAAATCCTGCTAACATTACCCACAATCCTCCTTTCCCTCCACTCCTCTTCTTTTTCATTGTGCCCTCTGAAATGCCCCCTCTGCTTGTGGTGTCACTAAATCTTCTTTTATTCATAACTTTTTTATTTTTTGCTCACTCCTTCACCTGGCTCTCATTGAAACCTGGCTCTCCTCTGACACTGCAACCCTTGCCTTCCTGTCCTATGGTGGTCTCTCTCCAACTGTCCCACATGCTTAGGCTTGAAAAAGGCAAGGGTGGAGGCATGTGCTTTCTCCTCTCCCCCAAACTGCACCCTCCAGCCCATTTCCTCGTATTCTCTTCATTTGAAGTCCATGCTATCTGCCTCCTCCACCCCATATTTCTATGTATGACGGTAATTTTACAACCCCTGGTTTTCCTGGGCACTTTTGAGAAAGCTTTTCAGTCTACCTTCCTTACTTTGTCTCTTCTAGTACCCCATCTGTCATCTTCGGAGACATTAACATTCCTATTGATTCACCTACTAGCCCTCTTTCCTGTAAATTTCTCTGCATCACCTCCTCACAGAAGCTCATTTACTGAACTGTTACTACTCTGGACCTTATAGTCTACAGCCTGTGAAGAGTTTCTTTCCTGCCAAATACCTGGTTCCCTCTCTATGTTCTTTACCTTCTACCCTGTATACTTCTCCTGCCATCTGCCTGCCCGATCACATCTACACCAAATCCACTTTGACTTTGAATGTACCTTAACCCTTTCGCTGCTGAGGCATTTCACACCTCTGTGCTGAGGTCATTTTTACCGGTTTCGCTCATCATGTTTAACCGCGTTTTGAAGCCATATTTTAATATGACCCAGACATATTACATATCGTTCTTTCCGGCAGACTCAGCAGATTCATAATATGTCATTATTATATGTATATGTCATGTCCTGTCTGTATATTATAACAAAAAATGCAATAAAATTTGAATTTTCAATAATTTACAATGTGTAAAGTGTGTTTTTTTCACATTTTAACATGTGAGCAATTCCGGTTATATTTTCTATGGGGTGCACTTGTTAAAAAAATTTGAAGTGGGGACTCATTACATTTTTTTTGGGGAAAATTTTGCTATTTTTAACAAACACACCGCATACAAAAATCATTAGTGCAGCATCATTGTTCACATTATAATTGAAATGGGAACAATATTGCTGCATTAAGAAAAAAAAAAAACTTGTTAATTTTTTTTAAAATATTTTTTCTTTTTAACCCTTTCGCTGCTGAGGCTTTTCACACCTCTGTGCTGAGGTCATTTTTACCGGTTTTGCTCATCATGTTTAAACGTGTTTTGAAGGCTTATTTTAGTATATGACCCAGACATATTATATATCGTTCTTTCCGTCAGAATCGGTAGATTCATAATATGTCATTATTATATGTATACGTCATGACCTGTCTGTATATTATAACAAAAAATGCAATAAAATATGTATTTTCAATAATTTACAATGTGTAAAGTGTTTTTTTTTCACATTTTAACATGCGAGCAATTGCGGTTATATTTTGTATGGGGTGCGCTTGTTAAAAAAATTAGAGATGCGGTCTCGTTACATTTTTTTGTGGAGAAAATTACACGATTTTTAACAAACGCACCGCATACAAAAATCGTTAGTGCAGCATCATTGTTCATATTATAATTGAAATGGGAACAATATTGCTGCATTAACGAACTAAAAAAAAGAAAAAAAAATGTTTTGTTTTTTTTTTATAATTTTTTTTTTAAATATATTTTTATTTTTAATTTTAATTTTTATTTTTTCACTTTCGTGTTTGGTATCGTTGGAACGGCCATGCTCTGGCCGATCCAGCAATACCAAACTTTAACCCCTAGCTGCCACGGATCGGGAGATAGGGAGTTCATTGGAACTCCCTATCTCCACCGTTGGTGGCAGTTAGGGGTTAACTCTAGGACTGGCGTCATCGTGCTATGCACGATGACGCCAGTCCTCAGGGGGAGTTCCCGGAGGCTTGGCTGACATCCAAGATGTCGGTCAGCTCCGGGAAAGGATCGCGAACCGGCGCTTTTCAGCGCCGATTCGCGATCCAGCTCCCCAGGGGTTAATGCCAGGCACCATTTGGAAGGGCAGGCTGTGCCCTTCCAAATGGTGCCTGGGTTAACCCCCGCAACGCCGCCGATCGGGAGCCTCCTCCGCACATGCGGGGGGGAGGGCGCCTGAATTAGGTGTCATCGCGCCGCCGCGATGACACCTAATTTCATCGGCGGCTGTTCCGGATGCTGGGCTGACATCGAGGAGCTGAGCGCGTCCTCCGCATGGAAGTGGTTAATTTTATATATTTATTTTAATGTTTACATGGTCATGTTTGGTATCATTGGAAAGGCCATGCTCTGGCTGATCCAGCAATACCAAACAATAACCCATAGATGCCACGGATTGGGAGATAGGGGATTCCAATGAACCCCCTATTTTCATCATTGGTGGCAGTTAGGGGTTAACTCCCGGACTGGCATCATCGTGCTATGCACGATGACGCCAGTCGTCAGGGGGCATTCCCAGAAGCTTTACCGACATCCAAGATGTCGGCCAGCTCCGGGAGAGGATCACGATTCGGTGCCTTTCGGCGCCGAATTGTGATCCGGCACCCAAGGGGTTTAAGACAGGCACGGTTTGGAAGGGCAGGCTGTGCCCTTCCAAACCGTGCTTGCCTTCAGCCGCAGGACCCCGGTGATCGGGAGGGAGAGAGGTCCGAAGGACCTCCCTTTCAGGCGCCTCGTCCGCACTCGCGGGGGCGCCTGAAATAGATGTCATTGCGCCGCTGCAATGACATCTATCTCCTCCCCGGGGTCCTGGAGTGCCGGGCTGACATACAGATGTCAGCCTGCACGGGGGGGCCAGCAATCAGCCGGAATCTCGGCTGATTGCTGCCTCCTGTGCTAGGACGCGCTCAGTGCGTCCGTAGCACAGGAAAACCACTTGGCGTCCATAGCAGCCAAGTGGTTAATAATTTGAATGTACTGCAGCTTTCCACTGAAATCCATTCTCTTCTCTTCTCCATCTCAACTTCCACCTGTTCTGACACCTACCACTCTCTCTCTCTGTCCTACGTGTACACCTCAAATGCTTCCTTCAACGATGCTCCAGGACGGCTGAACGTTATTGGAGGAAGTCTCACAACACTGCTGACTTCTTACATTACAAAATAATCCTCCATTCTTACAGTCTCGCTCTACTCTTCCTCACATCACTCATCTACATCTTCTCTCGTGAAAGATGACTCCTTCATAAGTTCAATCAATTAATTTAATCAAACTCCACACAACCTTCAACCAACCTCACTACTGCGTGCTTCACTGACTATTTTACTGAACAGATTAACAGCCTCAGACTAGAAAGCTCTTTGCTGTCCTCCCCCTTCAACCATGCAACACCGTTTTCTTCCTCCTACTCCGCAATATCTTTCTTTTCCAATATCTGAAGACGTGATCTCTATACTTCTTTGCCTGCTCTCCTACTTGTCCTCTTGACCTAATCCCCTCACTTCACTCATTTTGTCTAAGTTACTGTCCCTCCTTTGACTGAAATTTTTCAACCCCTATCCTCTGGCAACTTCCCAACTGTCTTCCCAATATGCCTTCATTACTACTATTCTAAAGAAACTATCTCTTGACTCTACCCTTTTCCTTTATATGGACAATGGTATTGGGACACCTGACAATTACATCAATTTTTATGACATTGCATTCGGAATACATAGCAATTAGCATGTAGTTGGTCCTCCCTTTGCAGGTGAACCAGCTTCCACTCTTCTGGGATCAAAATAGTTCCATTAGATTTTGGAACGTTTCTGCAGGAGTTTTTGCCCATTCATAAAGTAGAGCATTTGTGAGGTCAAGCATTAATGTTGGACGAGAAGACCTGGCTCACAATCTCCATTCCATTTTATCCTGAAGGTGTTCTATAGCATACTCAATAAAAAATTTCAGTTGTTCATTAAAGTGGATTTATTCCATCACCAGCAAAAAATGATGATGTTTTGACCTCGACGGTCTTTGTCAAGTCTAAATCATACATGTGCAAACCCCAGTTAAATAGCATCATCAATTGAACAATCAATCCTCAATTAACAAGCAGAAAGGTAACCTACACATGTTTTAACCCTGTGATTAAAAACAATTAGGGCATGTCTGTAAATAATTAATGGAAAAAATGTTAACATCATTATTAGTATTAAACATCTTACATTCCTATATTAAAGAAACAGACATGCACTAGCCTATGAATTCGAAAATTTGTGCCAAAGTTTATGCAGAATGAACTTTGGTTTTGCGCTGTATAATTATCCACAGAAGTTCTTATCTGTGAAGGCATGGTAAAAAATATTTATACATAATATTGCCATAAAATTTATATATTGTACAAAACAAACAACTGATGTATCAAATAAAAAGGAAACTCTATAGGAAAGGTGAGTAGTCTGCTTCCCTATTCAAACCGTGGGGAGACATGGCGATTAAATGATATATTCATAACAGCTCTCTCCTCTTAAGCAGTTTCTCTCTATCACCTCCTCTCATCAACTTCAGCACCTCGTCAATGATCTGGAACCGTAGTAGATATCGTGTTCACATTCAATAAAATGTTGTGGAACTGGAAGTTCAATCCTTGTCCTAAAGTCAGACTTATGCTTAACCTCCCTGGCGGTCTATTTCTTCAGTAAATTCTTTGCTGAAAGCGCTCTATTTCCCCCCCCCCCCCAGCAGCATCCAGAGTGTGGCTCGGGGTTAAATACCTATGTTGGAAGCGGTAACCCCAAGCAACACTCGGGATGCCGCTGGATACATGACCTCTCCCTGCGCTCCCTCGATGTCCCCAGCTGCCTCCTCCGGCGATCTCATTACTTCCTGGTTTCCCTCCACACGAGAAGTAATCCAGGAAGTAAAACGCTGCGATCGCTGGGGGAGGCTGCAGAGATCAGCGAGGGAGCGCACGGAGAGGTAATGTATACAACCCGAGTGTGTCTCGGGGTTACCGCTCTCAGCGGTGAAATTTAACCCCGAGACACACTCGGGATAACCGCTAGGAAGCTTAATGAAGTGATTCTTTACCTTTTGTGTAGTTTCTCCAACATAGATGAGCCTACACGGGCATTTCAACAAGTATACCACATACATGGAATTACATGTGAAGTATCCCTTGACTTTGTATTTGCACCCTGAGTAGGGATGTGAAAAAAGTTTGCCACAAATCACTGCATTGCAGCATGAACAGTTCAGGCAGGGGAAGGTACCGTTTCTTGGTCTCCCAAAGAATTGTCTCCCACCTGACTCCGTCTATATTCAGCCTTCACTAATGTCTCCCTTAGTGATCTCCCTCTTTTAAATGACCTCAACGGAGTAGTTTGAAACTCCGGCACATTTGGATACGGTGTTCTATAGGGTTGAGGACAGGGTCAAAAGTGGTATCCTATCATAGGCCATGCTAGAAGCCACTGAACTTTCAGAACAACCCTTTCCCCCCACAAATGTCGGTAAAGGCAGACTGCATGACTAGGGGCTTGATTTTATACACCTTGGGGAATGAGTTCAACTGAAGCAACTGAATTTATTAACCAATGGGTGTTCCAGTACGCTTGTGTATATAATACAAATGTATATTATTTTCTCTTTAGTCAAATGTCTTTCTAGCCAACCTATAAATATACACATACACACAAAGACATAATAGAGCAATACAGGATAATGTGAAGGCAGTCTTCTAGTCTGCAATTTGCCCACTTTTCCAGTAGGTAGAATATGTTATTGGATATGAGCCCATGAGTTGGGGCTGGAGGAGTTAATAATCTGCCCCTACAGTTGTCTTCTCTCACATGCCACATGTTTCAAGACTCGATTGTTCCTTAAGAAAATATATATATTTATAAACAAAATATGAAGACTGAAAAATATTCCAGTACCGGGTCATCACAAAACCAACAACCCATTAGCATAATTTGCTTTCATATAACAATTTGTGGCTGGCTCCAAGCAACATCTAAAGAAATTTTACAGTCTCCATATAATAACGAGAAAATTATTTGAAGGCATACTTATTAGGAAAACCTTTTGGTGACCTGCAGTAAAGTATTTTAAACTATGAAAGAAAAGAGGACAAAAGTCTGTCTTGTGTCTAGACTTAGGTGTACTTTCTCAACATGTGTCATGGCTCGCCTATTGTTGCGTGGACAGATGTAATTACGTGCCATAGAAACCGCAAACAAAAATCCCATTCCTACAGTCATTAAATCAAATTAGTGTGAGATACACAACATAGTCTTCTACGTATTTTAGAGCAGAAAAAAATATTCTTCTTAAGTATTCAGAATTTTTCTTTCCAAAAATAATGCGTCTGAAAGGAATGGAAGCATTTTGTTTCTTGGCTGTATAAAGTTTTTTGTGGAATTACACACATAAACCACAGTGAAACAAGTAATAACAGCACTCAATACAATCATTAAATGATAATTTCTAAGACATTGGGTAACTTTTTTTTTTTTTTTTTTGAGAAAGGATTTTACCAGGAAGGATACATTGAGATTGCTCTCGTTTTCAAGTATGTCCTGGGTGGCGAGTATGTACCGTTAGGTGTCTTGCCCAAGGACACTTACTGGAAAGGTTGCTCGCTGGGATCGAACCCATGACTACACAGGCTCTCTCCACGCAGAGCAGTGATGTTACCTCTACTCTACCCAACCTAATCATAACCAGCCAAAATCTTTCACTGGCCACTAGCTCCTTTCCTCAATTTAGTGGCCCCACCCTCCTTAAAGGGACACTACCATCAAAAAAGGAAATATCCTCATTTTATTTTTTTACGTTGCTGATATTTACATGTGCTTTGTTTTTCTTGTATGTTTAGGTAAGAAAATATTTTACTCTATGTGTCACTGGGCACATCCATTTTATGATCTTTTGTGTTGTAAATTGCCCCCCTTCCCTGCCACAGTATCTTTATTTTTTTATTTTTTTTGAGAAAGGATTTTATCAGGAAGGATACATTGAGATTTCTCTTGTTTTCAAGTATGTCCTGGGTGGTGAGTATGTACCGTTAGGTGTCTTGCCCAAGGACACTTACTGGAGAGGTTGCTCGCTGGAATCGAACCCATGACTCCACAGGCTCTCTCCGTGCAGAGCAGTGATGTTACCTCTACTCCACCCATCCGGTATCTTTACATCACTTATTCCTCACTGTGTGGCTTTGGCCATAGAATGCAGTCTATGGGTCAATCACCGACTCAAATGATTGTATTGTGTGGGATGTATTCAAAGGACATATTCTCCAGGGGCAGATTGGAAGTATTTTAAGCTCCCTGTCATGTCTCATTCAGCTGCCATCTCTTATCTCAGGTAGCAGAGGCAGGACAGTATAACTCCTGCAGGCTTCTCTAAACATTCTCCCCTCCACCTCATTAACTGTTAAATACTTTATAAAATAAAGCACAACCACAAAGTAAAACTCACCATATGATTTTGGTAAATGTCGCATTACAGGAAAAATACACAAAATGGAAACGAGAGCTAAAACAACAAATTTTATTTTCCCTTTTTATATGCAATTATGTCACACAAAGATAAAAAACAGCAGTATGTGTTTTATAATGTGTTTTTATTTGTAATATATTATAGTTACAGCTTATACAAGAGGTTGTGTCTTTTTTTAATTAATAAATCCCACTTCCAGCAGATTCCATGTCCTGATTTAGGCTAATGTCAGACGAACGCATTCTGAGCATACTGTGTGTCCGTGCACAACTGACGTACTTTCTGACTGATGATACTGTAGACAACGCACGGTCAGTTTATTTTGACTGATGTAGATGAGAAATAAACTTAATATGTAAAATGAAAAAATTGATACAGGATATGAAAAAACATTTTGTACGTCAAAAATGCTGAATGTCAAAAATGCAGTCTGTCTGACTACGTTCCATCACTCACACACAAATCTACGCGGATGTGGCGCACTCTGTGCATCCGTCCTAACGGTTTGACGTTGTTGACTAAATTGCGTCTGGTGCCACGTGTGTTGTGCGTCGCACTTCTGTGCGGACGTACTTCGTGTGTGGGTCTCTTGATCATAATTTTATGCTACGACGGACATTAAAATGTGCGGCAACATGGACGTGATCACTGCGTTCGTCTGACACGGGCCTTACAGTTTGCTTACTAGGGATCAGATCGGGACATGCCTTTCGCTTATTACTTTAGATACGAATCAACTACTTGTTTTTCTGCCTACTATACATTTTCATGTCTTATATGGGATGCTCCAGTGTAGCGGGATTCACTTAAAAACAAGCAATTATGAATTTAAGAAGAAAAAAAAGCTTCTAAAACCTGGTGTTAAGGGTTTATGCGGTTGCAACAAAATCACCACTTGGCATATAACTATTTATGCTTCAGATTACAGTAATCATTATAATCTGTTAATTTAAGTGAAATAGTTTATTTTCTACAAATCAACGTCAGTTATAATGATAATTATGAAGAGATTAAAAAAAAATCGCCATCTCAAGCAACACCTTAGATCAGCACTACCATTGTATTAAATGCTGCAATGGGTTTTGCCGAAAAATTGAGCAATTCTTTTTAATGATGTCTCGTCTATCCTTATTAATGTTTAATATGCAGTGCCTGCAATGCAATGCACCTGAAATTATTCAGTGAGAAAGGTAACAGTACAAATAATGAACTTGACCAGGATATAAATCTTATTGCTAATTAATTATGCAGAGGTACAATGTTGTATCTGAGATTGCTCTGGCTGGTCTAAAAGGATGCACACAGAAATCTAGAGCAATTTGTGAGTACCATCGAGTCACCTATGTGATGCAGGTTCCGCCTTTTAAACACGTGCGGTTAAAATAATTAAGTTATAATTTTCTAATTAAGTTAAAAACAACACAACGCATAAATTTGTATGCAAAAGGCATATTCTGCATACTTGTGTATGTTTCTAACCCAGTGAGCAGAGGTCATACATAGGAGAATTCTAAACACACAGACCTAGATCCTTCTGAATATTAATAATCACTCATTAAGAAAATTATGTGTAATTATTTACCAGCTGTGACAAACAAATGGTGCAAGGAATGTTTCTTATAGAAGCCTTATTTTTAAGTAGAATTAAAAAAAATAAAAAAGCACGAAGCAAGTAAAATGCAATAAAACGTGTAACATATTCATATATATTATTTAACATTAACCCCTTCACTAACAAAAATTTTTGTTGAATTTGTTTTAGCATAACATTTATGTGAAACACGGGATGCAAAGTTTACAATTATTGCGTAATATGGTATCCTGCTTTATGGGGATTTGTAGTGATCGTATTGTGATTATCAGCAATGCAGCTTCCAAAAAAATACCAACAAGATATAAAAATATTATCTGTATGTGTCTGCATGATGCCTGTGTATGTAAATTACAGTAACACCTATCTGTGCTGAACAGGGATTTTCACTAATTATGACCCCTGAATCTTAACCCTGTACAGCAGTGAGTGGCCCCACAGTTCTCCCTGTATTCTAACCTCTTCCTGGTTGTTGTACTGCACCAGTAATGTGTTTGAACTTTTTGTTACAGTGTGGTTTGGGACTGCTATATGCAGCTTGTTTCATCTCTCTGCAGGGTGCCGGGGGATTGATAAAACAGTGTAATTAATTTTTCCACTTGAGGCATATTAATCTGGCTTTACAAAGGTGTGAAAATTGGTCTTTATTATACTAATGAGTGCTTTTCAATGTATTACAATGCAAAATAGAGCTAACTCGACTTTGCTTAACCATAATCTGTGATCTCTTTAGTCAAATGCCAATCCAGTACATGTTGGGTAATACCCATTGTTATCCTAGCCCAAAAATAGCGGGAATCCAAGTAATTAACATTCTGTTTTGTCACCTAAAAACAAAAGTTTTGGTTTTTTTTGCAACGTATTTATTTTGCAGGTTCTAAATTCCCCAAATGCTTAAAATCCTGAATGTTAATCAGCTTTATTTTTTTACCAGTGACCAGAAATAATATTACTATTATTTTTATTAGCTACTTTCTTCAATGGATTTTCTTTTATTATACATACCATTTAATACATCTTCTCCCATAACATCAACAGTTTTTACTTTTGAATTAAACTAGTAATTATGGAGTATATGGAACCACTGGGAAGGTAGAACAGTTTAATGTGACTCACAGAAAATATACGTACACTCCGTGCAAGTCTTTGAACAAATTTCTTACTTTTGTGCTTCAACGCAAATACAATAAAAATAAGTGTTCGGTTTATTTGTTTCAAAATTACAATTTTATTTACTTATTTTGTTTTTAGTATGAACGGGAATAAATATGCCTGTAAATACTTTAGATTGTAACTGTTGAAGCCTGTGATCTGTAATGGGCAAATGTGACCTTGAATGGGAAATTAAGGAAAATGAGAGAAAAAAAGACACAGCAACACTCAACTTTGAGTAGTTAATTTTAATCACAGAAAATGCCAACTGGTATCATTGTGTTAATGACCTGCTGAGGCATTAGAGGTCTTTAGTCTACTCCTCCAATGTTTAATACGCATGCATTTCAGGCAGGAGCATATTGTTCATTACTTATTTAATGAAAGGATCTACTTCTTGAAGTGCCTATATTAGCGGCGTAGCTGGTCATTTCGATACATATTAGCCATCATGCGTACCACGGCTCAATAAGTCACTTTATTCTTATACTTTTGGGTTTTTGAGCAAAATGTTTGGATGTAGAGCTTATTTTTTTAACATGTCACTTTTCTATATGTTGGGTATTTTGTGCTGGATTTGTAAAGAATACTTTTGTGTTTAATAGATTGAGCATCTTGTTTAACTCTTGTCCTTATAGCAATGTCAATTGTCAGAATACTCAGCACCTGAGAACAGGCAATTTTTGTGACATGCTGGGAAAGATATTTCGAGCTTAATGTCATGTTGAGGAAAGGCTAACATTTTACAGTGTAACTCAACCTCAGGTAACCCCGACCATCACTATGTTGTCTTTTTATTTTGCTCAATTGGCAGGTTCACTCTATGTGATATATGGGTGTGAAATGGTTTGCAATGCACTACTCGCTGGCAACATTAAACCTCAATAATGGGTTATTCAGTATAAAGGGATTCAACAATCTAGGCCGAACTAGTCAAAGAAGAAAAAATGATTGAGTCGCTGAGTTATTTTTATGCAATTTCTCACAATTTACTGAATAAAATTCTCTTGATGTTTTACATGTGTTTGGAACCAAATGTTGCTAAAAAATAAATAAAAGGCTTTCTTTATTAGAGTACTTTGTTAATTTGAAAAATTATATTTTTCTAAAGGTTGTGCAAATGAATTCTAGATTTATATCTCATGCTAATCCCACATATGTCAATCTTCTGCCCAGTGACAGAGCAACATATTGTATTGTTGAATGGGTGAGGGATTGTTTGCCCATGTGCAGGGCCTGCACAACCACCAGGCAAACTAGGCAGTCATCTAGGGTGTCAGTCCAGGTTACTGCTGATTGTTCGATCTGAGGGCAGGTATGGGAACAGCATTGGTTGGGGAACCTGCAGTGAAGAGCTATGTGCTGCCAGGTTTCTCAACTTATGCTGCTTCATGTGCCTGGCCACGCTACAAGCAGGGAGACTAGAGACTCAAGTGAGTGCATGCATAGCACACCTGCCAAACTCTCCCTGCACTTACCTGGGCTCCCTAACTAAATGATTCTCTGCATGGAGGCTTTGTTATTGTGTGTGTGGGGTGTGTATAGGTTGATGAGAATAAGGGGGGATGGTACAAATAGTGGTACATCTTGGTAGCCAGAATGAAATGGCATTGGCCATGTGTCTAAACATTAGTGCTTCTGCAATTTTCGCTCTCTACTTAATGATAACAATTCCCACAGCTCAGTTGATCTCAGTGTGCATCAGTTGTAGCATCGCTAAACCTCCACCATATCATTCTTTGGTATGATTATACAACATACTTCATTTGTAAGTTTCTTTGACTATTGTTTCGCTTTAAACTCTCACCGCATAGGCTTATTGTCAGTCAGCAGAATTGTGAACCAATGGTTTTCACATACCATTAGGCTGGGATCAGAGGAGCGCACTATGTGTGTCCCTACTGACGTGCCCCTGGCGTCTGTCGCAGCGTTGTGAAGCTTCGACGGGGTTGGGCACATGCTGTAGCGCGTGCATGAATTGTGCGCTGTAAAGCGGCAGTGCTGAAAGCCTTCCCGTCGAAGTGCTACAACGCGCATTCGACTGGGCTGCAAGGCGCGATCCTCCATAGGAGGATCGAGCCTTGCAGCGCTGAGCGCACTTACTGCGCTCAGCGAGGTGGCCAGACAGGCGTCAGAGTGGAAGGAACGTCCACTCTCATTGATGTTCCTTCCGCTCTTAAAAATGCTTGTGTGACCCCAGCCTTAAAAGGAACCTTTTCTTTGTAGTATTCTTATGTCAAATAGAGATTATTTATAGTAGAATGGTTTAATAAAAAATTAACTCCTTCTGGCAAAAATGGGCATACCTACAGGGAACATATACAGTGGGACTCCTCTGTATATATTTACAATATGGGTACTGGAAAGTAATTTTTCCATTAAACCACTGGATCCTTAAAGTGGTTTTATGGAATATCGCTTGATATCGAAGGGTTAATGTCATTAAATATATCACTGTATTTATTTGATTGTTCACATTGCCAGTTTCACATACTTACTACTTCCCAGGTCAAAAGTCAAATCTCCACCACATATCTAGTGAAATGCAATCAAATTCATTATTGACCTCCAGGGACCTTCAGAGCCACAAAAGACCAAAGTGACAGATCTATCAGAAACCTAACAGGATAATTAGAAAAGTAGAATTACAGAAATGCACAGCTCAGTAAATTTTCCTTCATTAATTTGAACCGAGGGTTACCTTATTTGCGCATGATAATTATCCAATAAATGGCATTTGTTTATCCCAAGCCAATCAATTCAATAAGGCTAGTAAACCAAAGGGTGTTCAGACGATCCACATCTATGTAAGAGATGCTAAATCATACGCTTCCTGAAGTGTGAGGTGCAGGATTTATAGACCAAATGCACACATTGTAATATCTTAATATTATTTAACCGATCTATCTGAAGCTGGCCCATTGCAGCAAGTATATAAAAATAACTTTGTCGTTTACTTATTCCATAGTTGTAGAGCACTATTTTAAATCTAAATGACAATACGTAGTGTTCCAGCCTTATAAATGTTATTTTTATAGTGTACTGAAGAGATGCTGGTACCTTCAGGCAAGATGGCTAATCCATACACGGTTCTGCAATTTGCAGTATATTGCACGCATTCCTACTTGATAGTAATCATTGGTTCACAAATTCTGTTTATATGAAAATGGAGCTTGTTAAAGCTTTGCCAGGTTCCTTCAGTTTCCAGTTCAGACAACACCCAGAGGATTAATTATTCAGCTTACATCTTTACTGCAATTTTTCAGAGATTTCTAACTTGGATTTGAAAGCTCTGTGGCAGTTACAAATCTGAAATATTAAATTGTTCCAATTACGGTTATTTTTGAAAGGTTCAGTTGTTATGGTTACCTTATATCACTCTTTTTCATTTTCTCTGATAAGATTTATTTATTTATAATAACCAGAATATAACAGTAGCTTTCTAGAGCTAAATTCTGAAACTCACAAGCAATGTAATAGTTAGCATTTAATACATAATTGACTTCATTTATATAGCGGATAACTGATAATGTGCAAATCGGGGACTTATTCCAGTAGAGCACTATTAACGAGTGAGCTGGTAAGTACAACAGGCCCACTTACCAATAGAAATGGCTGCTCCATTATTCCAGCCAAGCTGCGAAGCTCTTTTGTGGCATGAGAACTGGGTCTGTCTGTTGTGCTTTCTGTTCTTTATATAGTAACAGCTAATGTGCCTGCAACTTGTCCAAGTTTGCTTATTATTCAGCCAGCAATGACAAACAAAGCTCCCAGAAACAGGTCTCCATGAAGTTATATGGCCGACAGAGGAAGATAACATAGGCGGAGCTACTGTGTCCAATAGAAGCTCACTAGTAGTACGACCATCATCATTGCATCACCATTTTTGGCACAGGAGGAGGATACTGCTGCTGGGATCCATGAGCGACTCCCAAATATTATAATAAGGAACTATTCAGGAGGACAGTTGGAGTAGAGCCCCAAATAGCTTTAGTAGTTAATAAACTTAATAACGAAAATAAGGTAAGGTAAAAAAGGTAATTCGGGTAATGCAGATACTTACAGGGGTTGGAAACGTGTAACGCATGTTATTGTTTTTTTTTTCTTTTTCCAAGTAAATTCCATACTCGATGAGAGGTGTTGAGTGCTGCTTGACATTTCTGTATTGCACTTTGTGGTGGTGTGGAGTGAGTCAAGCGTTAGCCAGGTTAGTTCTAACGTACCATAATGAAAAGGTTTTGTACTTGTATTGCAGGGCATTGCTGCACAAAGGGCCATGCAGAGTTTTGAGTGTAGTGAGATGTACTAACACGTCTTTTCATAACCTCTTGACTACCAGGTCTCTTTCAATGTGAAAAGTAAAACATATACAGGTAGTTGAAATATATGATGCATAACTAGCACAATAAATTAAGGCAGAGCTGCATTTTGTGTGCACAGTGCCATTCAGTAATGCTTAAAAACTCATGAAAATGTTTAATTTATTCCTTGTGCTTTAATTTTATTTTGAAATGTGCGTGGTTCAGAGATTATACTTTGACAGTTATTTTGAATTGTTTCAAAATCTGAAATATAAACAGATAAGAGACAATACCATTTTTAATATAAGCGTACTAATTCTGCTTGTTTAACCCTTCATGACCATGTGATTTTCCAAAAACTATTGTCAGGAACCAGTGTTGTTTTTAAAAAAACAAAACAAAAAAATATTTTTTTTTTAATTAATTATACAGTAAGAAATATTTGGGAATGTTCCCAGTGTGTTTCTTACTGTACTAACATATTTGGCCAGTAGATGGTGCAATCTACTGCGAAATTGATTTACGCCCATTACCATTGCAATTTATGTTCCCTGCATCGACTGCTGAATGTCCGATGTCAGGACATTCAGTTAGCTGATATTACAGTTTTATTTCTTTGGGCATTATGCTACAGGACTAAAACTTTGGGGGCACCTTCTGCAGCCCAAATGCAATTGAAATGCATTCACTTTTATGCTGCAGAGCTGCAGATTGAGATATTAAGCACCGGATGGAGCCTTTTAAGCACGTGATACACTATATTGCCAAAAGTATTCGCTCACCTGCCTTGACTCGCATATGAATTTAAGTGACATCCCATTCCTAATCCATAGGGTTCAATATGATGTCGGCCCACCCTTCGCAGCTATAACAGCTTCAACTCTTCTGGGAAGGCTGTCTACAAGGTTTAGGAGTGTGTTTATGGGAATTTTTGACCATTCTTCCAGAAGCGCATTTGTGAGGTCACACACCGATGTTGGACGAGAAGGCCTGGCTCTCAGTCTACGCTCTAATTCATCCCAAAGGTGTTCTATCGGGTTGAGGTCAGGACTCTGTGCAGGCCAGTCAAGTTCATCCACACCAGACTCTGTCATCCATGTCTTTATGGACCTTGCTTTGTGCACTAGTGCACAGTCATGTTGGAAGAGGAAGGGGCCAGCTCCAAACTGTTCCCACAAAGTAAGGGCTGTTACAGTAAAAATAAGTTAACGTAAAAAAGTCAGTTTTTTTTTTTAAAAAAAAAACAACAGAAGAATGCTTAAAATATCCTAAAAAATTTATAAAGAAATTCTTTACTGCAGAATTTTATAATGAACGGTTTATTAGATATTGAATTAAAACGGGAATATTTTTAACATTGAAGCCTATGGGATTCGCCTGAATAAACCAGCCGCAGGAAACCACCAATTGGCAGGGCATTTCGGGAACCTTTCACTGCTGGTTTATGCTCTCTGAATAGCCGAAGCAATGCTTTTTTATGGGGATTTCATTGCCCTCGAACAGGCACCGTATGTGCAAGGCAATTCGCCAGGATTTGGCGAATTGCCTGCTCTCTGGATAGCCAAATGGCCAAGAAAGTTGGCTACCTTTCTCCAGCCATTCGGATCTCTTTGAATTACCCTCATAGGGTTATTCAAAGAGATCCAAATGGCTGCAGGCAATTCGCCAAATCTTGGCGAATTGCCTGCACATACGATGCCTGTTTGAGGGCAGTGAATTCCCCATAGAGAAGCAATGCTTCGGCTATTTAGAGAACAAAAAAACGCAGTGAAAGGTTCCCTAAATGCCATGTCATTCGGTGGTTTAATTCGGCAGGTTTATTCAGGCGAATCCCATAGGCTTCAATGTTAAAAATGTTCCCGTTTTAATTCAATATCTAATAAACCGTTCATTATAATATTCTGCAGTAAAGAGTCTCTTTATTTATAGTTTTTTTTGGATATTTTAAGCATTTTTCGGGATTTTGTTTTTAAAAAATCCAATTTTTCCTGTAACAGCCCTTTTTATTATCATTCATTGGATCTCATATGTAAATTTCAGACATTTTCACTAAGTAGTTTGTTTGCAAACAGTGTTTCACTTTTCAAACATTCAAGCAAACTGTTTTTCTAATTTATTCACTGCATTCGTCTGCGGTGTCGGCTTTTTCTGGTGGCTGCGCTGCATGTGATCGGCTCCTGCGCGGTTTTCTCCAGCGTCTTCGGCGGGTTAATCCAGATGTTTTTGCGGGTTTCGGTGTGGGTTCGCCCTAGTTTTGCGGTGAGTTTTCGGCGGGTTTGCGGCGACTTTTCCCTGCATTACGACGGCCCTGTGGTGCTTGCTGAAAACACCGCAGGGTCGCCGAAATGGGATCGCCAAATCATACCGAATTGAAGAGAACGAAAAGTCACCGAACGTATGGTGACTTTTCCATTCTCTTTGAATTACCCTGATAGTATTCATTGCCCTACGCAGCCAGACTGAAACAAAATAATACAGCTGCGTTCAGCAAAGGAAAAAAAGCCTTGTTGTTTTAAAATAAATTAGAAAACAGAATTTCACCACAAAATACCCAAAAAATCCTAAAATATTACAAAACTGGTGCTAACTTAGCCAGAGCTGTTGTAAACTTAACAGCTCCATAACAGACTATTTGCTGCAAGTGAAAAAAAAAATCATTTTCTGTACACTAATCTGTGCAATTAATTAATCAGTTTCACATTCCGATAACTAATAAAAACGAAAAAAAGGAATGGACTTGGAAAAAAAAGTCGTCTAAATTTTTGGATCAGCCCCGAAATAACAAAGAAAAATTAATGGACCCGAAAAACAATGCCTGACCATCTGAAATTTTGGATCAGACCAAAAACGTGAATCACAGTAACATACCGAACGATCCGACACGAAAAAAATTACGCAACGAAAAAGAAAAAAATACAAAAAACGGCCGTGCACAAGTGTAGACGCTAAGGGGAAATAAACGACTGCAATTTTTTCACCGTAGCGTCCCCGATTTAGCTTAGGCTGGTGTCAGATGAGCGCATTTTGTAGGGACTGTGCTTCCGTGCAGTACGGACACACGTTCTGATGGAAGACTCGGTAGTGGCCACACGGTCCGTTATTTTTGACTGATGTAGAGAAAAAGAGGGACCTATGGGAAATAATATTAATATGAAAAATGATACACATTGATACATGATATAAAAAACATTATGTCCGTCCAGGTGCTGGACGTCAAACATGCGGACCGTCTGACTTCCTCCCATCACTCACACACAAAGCTATGCGGACGTGGCGCACTCTGTGCGTCCGTCCGTCCTAGTGGATTGACGTTCTTGCCTAACTTGCGTCCGTTTGCCACGTCAGTTGTGCGTCCACAGTTCGGTGCGGACGCACTTTGTGTGTTGTTCCCTATTGCTCATAATTCTATGCTACCACGGACGTTAATATGTGCGTTCGTCTGACACGAGCCTTAGGGCTAGTGCCTTAAGTATGGTCTTATGAATATCCTACGCATTTTTCTGGCATTCTTGCATTCCTTCACTACTTTATCCTATAAAGGTATTAAACGTATTTTCTGTTCTTTCTATAAAGAAATATTTTCTCATATTACCTTTCAGTTCTTATCCTTTCATTTTCCAACAGCGCTCTTTTATATTTCTATTTTATTGAAAGGTTTCTTTCCTCAATCTCAGTCAGTTTTATCAGTGTTTATCCTGCTTTCCCCCTATTCCTTCACTTTTTCATGGTAACTGTATAAAGTCTACGCTATTCTTCTGTAATACTCTTTTTTCAGAAAAAAGCTCAGTATCATTTTATCACTTAATTCTGCTATCATCTCTACATACCCGCACTCCCAACTCTCGCCTTCAAGACTTCTCCTGAGCTGCCCCTTTTTTTTATGGAACTCCCTTTCCTGCAACATTAGACTCTCTCCGTCTCTCCAGTCCTTCAAGAAGTCTCTAAAAACACATTACTTTAGAGAAGCCTATTGGTTCACTTCATAATCCCCACCTGTACATTTCTTGCCCATCTTCC
The DNA here is from genome assembly GCA_009667805.1 of Leptobrachium leishanense. Classification (NCBI taxonomy): domain Eukaryota; kingdom Metazoa; phylum Chordata; class Amphibia; order Anura; family Megophryidae; genus Leptobrachium; species Leptobrachium leishanense. The sequence continues at coordinate 126,904,236 of CM019066.1, forward strand.
TACACAGCCCACCTGCACCCCGCTACGTCCAATGCCCGACTATTTACATTCACCTACAGGGTTAATCAGAGAGAGGTGAAAACCAGGAGAATGACTGGAGAAGTGAAAATTCTAGGTCAAAATAGCCAAACCAGAAAAATTCTCCCATTTATCTCACTGTCCAAATCAGCTATTTTGACCTAGAATTTTCACTTCTCCTGGTTTTCACCTCTCTCTGAATAACCCTGCTAGTGTGTCGCCCCTCTCCTCTTAGATTGCAAACTCTCGAGCAGGGTCCTCTCTCCTGCTTTTCTGTTTGTCTAACTTGTATGTATATTGATAGTCTGTTTTACCCATTATACAGCGCTACGGAACTTGTTGGCACTTTATAAAAACGTGTAACTAATACTGTAAGTTTTATGTTAGGCAATATCTGTTTAATTCTTTTGAAATACGATCTTATACGACATTCAACAAATTATACCTGAATTGTAATAGGAATGAAATGATACAACACTCTATTGTATATGGAATCTGAAATTCCTGTGCCATACTCCTGTCTATAACCACTGTTACTATTCAAAGCGTAATGTAAACCTCAAAAAAATCCACTGTTGAGAGATTTTCAGGTGTATAAAGTGTTCACCTGGCTTTTAATTACTTTTAGTTGACCAACAGAGAATATCTTTTCATCTTTATTGAAGATTGCTGTACTCCCTCTGCTCTTTATGATGTTCTGTGCGGACACATTCCAGTGAAACACCTATTTATTTGAAGATTTAAAGCTTATAATAGCACTTGGGGGGGGAATAGAAAAGATACATTAAAAATAGACACCAGCAATAAACCTATCCCATATGTCTTCTTGCTATTAGAAAGCGAACAACGTGTACAGTGTCACTTGAAAAAATGCGTTACACCCACAATCGTTATACTCCCTTTTTCTGCTGTTGACAGCATCTTTTTTTTTTGTGTGGTATTTTTACTTATTTAAACCATCTGCAGGATAGAAAATTATAGGGAAACTATGAAGAAAATGCAAATATCCTACTGAGATTGCCTTCATTCCAAATTTAATTTCGATGTTAAGGTTCCTAAAAATAAATCGGGGTGTGTCAACTATCTACATAGAAATTTGCTTATGTGTTAAATTACAATATCTTCAGCCCAACATATACAGGCACAAAAGACACATAGAACCCAGAAATGTTTAAAATTAGCAGGATTACCTCCCACTGACAAAAAAAACAAAACAAATTAAAGGTCATATTGCTGTTTGGATTTTTTTAAGTAAACTTTAATAAAACCCAGCGCCCTTAACAATACCCAGGACAAACTTTAAAATGAGAGACCTCTCAATTTATCCTTTCTGGTAAAATACTTTATATATAAATAAATAAATAAATGCTTATGCCGGCCATTGAATACGGAGATGCAGTGTATGCAGCTGCCCCGCAAACACACCTCCAGAAACTTACCACATTGTATAACTCATTCTGTTGCTTTGTGCTACAATGTAACTACATGACCCACCATTGTGACATGTTAAAAGAACTAAACTGGCCGTCGCTGGAATCTAGACGCACCCTGCACGTTTTCAACCTGGTGTTTAAGAGGTTTTCTGGGAAGCTACCACCCTACCTGAATAGGTTGCAGTTCCTCAGCAGTAGGGATAAGCTGTTCGGTTCGATCTGTTCGGAGTTCGTATCGAACATCGGCCGTTCGACAGTTCATGAACTTCGAACTTTTTGGGACGTTCGCCAAAAGTTCGAAAAAAATAAAAATAATTGAAAAAAGTATCAAAAATGCTTACAAAATACTAAAAAATCTAGAAATAAAGAGACTCTTTACCGCAGAATATTATAAGCAACGGTTTATTAGATATTTAATTAAAACGGGAATATTTTTAACATTGAAGCCTATGGGATAAAACTTTCTTGTTACTAAAACATCAGGCAGACACCGCCCTCTAATCAGGCACTGTAGAGGGCAGCCTGCAGGGGCCTCCCAAGGATCCCCTTGAGGAGCATGCGGCCACCAGTTGACAGAGCTGCGACTGTGTGGGCTAGCCGCCCGGGTGCATGTGGCAGAGACAGGCAGCGGGTGCATGTGGCAGAGACAGGGAGGGAGCCACTGCACCTGCGGCAACGGCAGACCCCCCCCCCACAACCAGGTACCAGGGAACCCCCACTGACCACCAGGCTAAGGTAAAGTGCCACATTTGTAAAAAAAAAATAATCCGAGGACATTTTTAAATGTCCCTGGGAACATAAAATAAAACTTTTTTTTCTTTCTCTACCTGGCTGAATGTATTTAATTATATATATTAGATACATTCAGCCAGGTAGAGGGGGTGGCATGTGGGCTGCGCGGGGTCTCAGGCAGTGGTTTGGTTTTTTTGTGTGTACAGTATATTTATAGCAAATTTATAGGGGAAGGTAAGGGCAGGTATGATATATATATATATATATGATAGATAAGATATATATCTATATTCTTATAAATATATATATCCAGACTTGTATTACACACACATTTTGGCAACTAATTGCCCCCTCCCCCATTTGGCTGATCCCTCCAGAAGAACTGTTGAACCCGATAGAGCAGAGAATAATATATATATTCTCTGCTCTGTCGGGTTCAACATTTCTTCTGGAGGGATCAGCCAAAATGGGGGGGGGGCACATTTAGTTGAGATTGTCCACATGCCACCCCCCCATGCGCATTTGTGTATATATGGTCTGAGGTCTGTGGGTGGGTGTATATATATATATATATCTGCGTGTTGATATATACGTATATATAGGTCTGCGTGTTGATATATACGTATATGTCTGTGTGTGGTATCAATGCATCCCTACTCTATACACGGCGCTCCGTGTCCCTATAATATATATGATCAGCGGTTACCTTTTTTTTATATTTTTATACTATTCCTATTGAATTAACAGTAATTTTTGATGTATTTTATTCAGTAGAAACTTTTTTTTGCCTGTCCAGTGCGGTGAGAAGCAAACGAAATGTAGTGTAGACACGCTGCGAGCTGGAGCGGAGTGAAGTCAAGCCTGCAAAATGTTCGCTTCTCTTCGCTTCGCTATGCTGTGCGTCGCTACATGCTCAGTGTGTCTCAGCCTTTATTCCCGCATCGCTAGCTTACCGAATCAGTTTGTATACTTGTTACTGACCCTACTTATTCTGAGGACCCGATCTGTTGCTGACTTTGCCTGCCATTTGACTATTCTCTCTGTGTATTCCCTGCCTGTTCTGTTTGCTTCCTGTTGCTACTGGTGTGCGCCGATTCTCACCATATACAGTAGCGCAGTACAAGTGCCTAAACATTGCTGACCCGGTTTTGTTACAGCTACTGATGTAACTGAATACTGAAAACTGAATCGGGGATCTCTTCTGCATTACCAAAACCTCCCCCACTGCACTCTTCCACAATACCACAGAGGGGTTACTTACGGTGTGAAGGCACTTGCTGCCACCAAAGGCACAATATTTGGGTGCACTGCCACTGACGCCTATACCAGATTCATATCATTTTAATATTTGACCGCAGGGTCCAACCCTGCACTCTTCCACAATACCACAGAGGGGTTACAGTGTGGCGGCACTGTTGCCGACACTAAAGGCCCAATTTTAAAGCACTTATTGTTACTTTCATCCAAAGCCTGTATAAGTTTCACTATAATTTTGCCAAAAAAATCACTAAACGTGTCTTGCGTGTCCTAAAATGTCTCCTCTTTTCATACAGACTGCCGCCCCAAGCAGTTGTTTATGAATAGATTAAAGGAAAACCATTTGAATTGTCATTTTTTTGTTTTTAAATGTTTCTATACATCCTACAAATCCGCCACGTCACGGGCAGGTTATGGGGACCTCCTAGGCATGATATTTGAAGGAATTTTTTGTTTTATTCTTAACCTTTATTTCATGGAAAACTCACTGTTCCGTTAAAAACCTTTTTTTTTTAACTTTTTGTCCTTGTTTCCTGTCCTCCAGGGTGCTACCCGGACCCTCATACACCTTTTATGGCAAATATCTTGCATATATGCCCTCTTGGAGGGCACTCTAAAAATCGAACTTTCGAGTCCCATTGACTTGCATTGTGTTCGTGTTCGAGTTCGAACTCTAACTCGAACTTTTGAAATTGTTCGAGTTCGAATGCGAACCGAACACGGGGGTGTTCGGCTCATCACTACTCAGTCAGCAGTTCCCTCATCCTATAACCTCCGATCCAGGACCAGCACCTTACGTCCAATACCACAATACAAAAAGAAAGTGTCTCGATCCTCATTTTCCTACAGAGCACCGCAAATATGGAATAACCTCCCAGACACCATCAAATCTTCCCCCAGTCTAAAGTCCCTTAAGAGATCTCTATTAACATACCTCAATACAGAATGCGCCTGTAAACATGTAACATAGTGAATACATATTTATTTTCTGTGTTAATCTATATTCATGTTTTGTTTTTAATATTTTGCATTTATTGCTTTGTATTTCTGTAACGACTGAAAAAATTCGATGTTTTTTGAACCCAGGACATACTTGAAAACGAGAGAAATCTCAGAGTATCCTTCCTGGTAAAATACTTTAGTCTATGGGGTTGTTAATTATTTATTTATAATCTAGTAAGATTAGAACAGCTCTGGTTATGTTTGCACCAAGGTAAGAATACAGCCCACAGCTCCAACTTTTCTGATGTGACTTGACATATCTGATGTGTAGCTGCACATTTATGCTTCCTATACTTTGTATAGGCAGCAAAGAATTACTGGAGGAAGGTAATGACGAGTAATCTCAAACAACTCTTTATTTGAATGCAATAAAGAAAATCGCTGCCTCTACCAGGGACAAAATTCAAACACGCTGCAACACTCAAAGAGTTAAGACTACTGGGTAATAACTATGGACCTCTCAGTCATTATACATAAAAATGAAGTCATAATGGGGATTGAATGTATGGGATAGCTTATAAAAAGATGTATACAAATTCTAGTCAGAAAACAGATGTGCTTTTCATCTGTAAAGGTGATTCCTGCAACTCTCTAACATGTACTTATAAAGACATTTCATGTATGCATAATTAAATTCATCAAATTCCACAAACTCAAATATATATATCTCTTAGAAGGGTGTAATTAGTGAAGATGGATTTGTTTTTCACATTTTCCGTCATAGTCTGAACCTATTATTCATTGCCAGTTTTTTTCCTTCATATTGGCGATTTATAATTGCAGTAAAATTCAAAAGAAGATCATTTGTAAAGTTTTTTATACAACTTTGTTAAATACTGAGGTCTAAATAACATTCTAAACGCTAAAACGGGGACGCTAAGGAGAAAACCCTGCGCCTGCAGGTTTCTCCTTTGCGTCCTCATTTTAGCGTGATATTACGGTGCAGACGCTAAACCAGCAGCCTGCACCATAACGTGCCGCTAATCCTCAGGATGCTCGATGCAGCGATAAACGCCACCGCGAGCATCCCCTCCATGGAGTCCATAAGACTCCATTGAGGGTTCCGCTGCCGGTCACATGATCTGCAGGATCTCACTTCGCGAGGTCGGCAGAGTGATTCGCAGAGGAGACTGGGGGACTTTTTCCCCCAGTCTCTCTCTGCTCCCGTCAGCAAGAAGAAGTTGATCGAGCCGCCGTTCTCGCCCCGGGATGAGAGGCGAGTATGTTATTTTTTTTTGAGGGGGGGGGGTTTCAGCTTGTGCTGACTGATTCCGCAGAAGCTGTATCATTTAGCACCAGTTCCTAGCTGTGGTTAACTTTTCAGTTATCCGCAGCAGGACATAATTAATGTTGTTAGTTAATTAACTAATTAACTTTCTGCGCTCCCCATGTTAAGCATAGGGAGTGCAAAGTACAGTAAGCTTGTGCTGAAAAGCGCAAGCTCCGAATAGTTAATAGGTTTTTCGTTCGTAATGTAATATGGGTGGACCGCACTAGGGCAACCAAACCTAATGGTAATGCTCACACAGCTGAGCATTAACAATAGCGTGAAGATTGTAATATGGCTCTAAATCAGTTGGAGTTAACGAGACCTCAGAGAACACAATCAGGGTTATTCTAAGAGATCCGAATTGCTGGTGAAAAGTAACCGGACGCTGAAAATCAATTCTTGGCCATTCGGCTATCCAGAGAGCAGGCAATTCGCCAAATCCTGGCGAATTACCTGCACATACGGTGCCTGTTCGAGGGCAGTGAAATCCCCATAGAGAAGCACTGCTTCGGCTATTCAGAGAAAACAAACCAGCAGTGCAAGGTTCCCGAAATGCCCTGCCATTCGGTGGTTTAATTCGACAGGTTTATTCAGGCGAATCCCATAGACTTCAATGTTAAAAATATTCCCGTTTTAATTCAATATCTAATAAACCGTTCATTGTAAAATTCTGCAGTAAAGAGTCTCTTTATTTATAGATTTTTTTAGGATATTTTAAGGAATTTTTGGGATTTTTTTTTAAACTTATTTTTTCTGTAACAGCCCTTTTTATTATCATTCCTTGGACCTCATATGTAAATTTTAGACATTTTCGCTAAGTAGTTTCTTTGCAAACAGCGTTTCACTTTTCAAACATTCAAGTAAACTGTTTTGCTAATTTATTCACTGCCTTCGACTGCGGTGTCGGCTTTTTCCGGCAGCTGCTCTGCGTGTGATCGGCTCCTGCTCGGGTTTTTCCGGCGTCTTCGACTGTTTAATCCAGATGTTTTTGCGGGTTTTCGGCATGCATTCGCCGGGTTTTCGCCAGGTTTTAAGGCGGGTTTTCGGCAGCTTTTCCCTGCAGTTCGACAGCCCTGTGGTGCTTGCTGAATACACCGCAGGGTCGCCGAAATGGGAAAGCCAATTTGCACCAAATTGAAGAGAACGAAAAGTCACCGATCGTGCGGTGACTTTTCGAATCTCTTTGAATTACCCTGATAATATTTTAAGAAATAAAGGTATGCAATTAAAAAGACTTCTAATTTCTGAGCATTGCTTGAATTGAGTTAGATGCCGTATATATATATATATATATATTTTATAAAGGACAGCAAATTAATATAAAGACTTACATTTTTACCCATTTTTATTTTTTTCTTCTCTTTTCCACAATTGACAAAGGGTAAACAGGCTATTTAAATTTGAAAAATGTACAAAAATACATAGCAAATGTAGCGCTCACTCCCGGAGGAGCCGCTGAAAATGAACCACGGGTCAGTCTCCCCGCACTAGGGAATAAATATACTCCAGCACAGTTGTGGATTTTATAATTTATATAGTTTACTAGAGTAAAAAGCATATAATCAGACACGGTGTTCGTAGATATATTTACAGTATTTCGTATCGCGGTAAACGCGCAGCGGAAAAAGAAATACGAGGTTTCGTATTTCGGGAAAAACGCAGCCGAACAGAAAAAAATACAATGCTTCGTAATTTCGAGAAACGCGTAGCGGAAAAGAGAATGCAATATTTTGTAATTCGAGAAACGCGCAGCGGAAACAAATAAAATGCGAATCTTTACCCCTTTTTGGGATATTAGGGAGTGAGTCCCGCACAGGTTAAGTCCCGGACTGTAAGTGTATGTGTGTGTTATGGTACCTGGGTACTATTCAACTGGCCAGTGAATTACTTATAGCGATGTCTTCGACTAGTCAAGTTGGAGCCCTGTGGGTTTTGAAGACAAACAGCAGCGTGCTTTCTTGACTTTATAAACCGGCCTTGGAGGCCTCTCACCCATCTGCTCGATCACCAAAGCTCCGCTGACCCAGGACGTCTCTCCGCTTGTCGCCTTGCTGGGATACCGGCTACTGGATCTGTGGTCAGGTTTTCTTTGCTCCGGCCCGGACTTGTCCAGCTACCGCCTGCTCTCCCTTCCAATGGACCTGCGGTACTCCTTACTCGGGGTCTTCTGCTTGCCTGGATAGTAGCTTAGGTAATGTCTGTGGATAACTAGGGTTCCGTCTGGTAAAGCTGGATAATCTGGATTGGAATCCTGGTAGGCCCCACCTGCGCTCCGGCCTAGTCTCTGCTCCGCTCTGCAATACTGTGTCCTGTCTCATGCACTCCCTGGCGCGCTCTGCCAGCTATCTCCACGAGGCTCAGGATGTACAGCGTCTGTGTCCCACCCACTTCCTGTGTCTGTTCACAAAGCATGCCGGGAAACGTAGTCCCAATGTTCAGTGTCTCTTATCGCGCTTGTCTCCCTCCGGTGGCCAAAAATAGGTACTGTCACAGTAAGGTTTTAAACACAGCGCTACACAAACATCACGCAAATATATTGGTAAAATTAAATATTTATTCCTAAAATTACCTTTCATGAAATAAGATTTCTTAGTGTGTTTTCCTTTTGTTCTTAATATTAATATACTAAAATATTGCTCGTTTAAAGGGATTCTCTATGGTTAAAACAAGAGAGGGGAAGAGGGGTTAAATGTTTTAAAAAATTGTAACCTTTAGTATTTACTTAAACTCACCTTTATTGTATTGTAGACTACCCCAAGTGCCAGTCCGAATATAACATGCTGCCACTGCCAACATGTAGAAAATTACTATCCAATACTTCATTTTAATATTTCTGAATATAACATTATTTTTTTCCCTGGCCTCTAATAATGTTAAGAAGCTATAATGAGCAGCAGCCCCAATCCTCACTGTAACAAATGTTACTTTTCTATTACAAAAGCCATGGAGAGCTCTGGGATAAGATGAATGGGGTTATAATTAATGAGAATCCCTGTACAGTACAGGTACAAAGTGTTACTGTAATCTCCATATAAAAGCAATATACCACATGCATATTTTTTTTTATATTCTGTTGGTAATTTTTGGAAGCTGCATTGGAACCTACCATTTTTATTACCCTTCCTTATCAAATTTACTGTATTTGACACAGACCATTTCCGTCTGTATGCTAATAATACAGACTCCATTTGAAATCGGGGAAATATACTGGACTCTATAGAGTTTAAAACCTTTCATCTGAGCAATTTTTCTAGAAGAGATAAAGAAATGCATGAAACATTTTTCCCATCCTATGTTTCAAATACATGTTATAATACATATATTGTACATTCAGGTCCAGAAATATTGGGACATCGACACAATTCTAACATATTTGGCTCTATACACCACCACAATGGAGTTGGAATGAAACAAACACAATGTGCTTTAACTGCAGACTGTCAGCTTTAATTTGAGGGTATGTACATCCAACTCAGGTGAACGGTGTAGGACTTACAGCAGTTTGTAGATGTGCCTCCCACTTGTTAAGGGACCAAAGGTAATGGGACAATTGGCTTCTCAGCTGTTCCATGGCCAGGTGTGCGATATTCCCTCATTACCCCAATTACAATGTGCAGATAAAAGGCCCAGAGTTCATTTCAAGTGTGCTATTTGCATTTGGAATCTGTTGCGGTCAACTCTCAAGAGGAGATCCAAAGAGCTGTCACTATCAGTGAAGCAAGCCATCATTGGGCTGAAGAAACAAAACAAACCCATCAGAGAGATAGCAAGAAGATTAGGCGTGGCCAAAAAAACTGTTTAGAACATTCTCAAAAAGAAGGAACGCACCGGTGAGCTCAGCAACACCAAAAGACCGGGGAGACCATGGAAAACAACTGTGGTGGATGACCAAAGAATTCTTTCCCTGGTGAAGAAAACACCCTTCACAACAGTTGGCCAGATCAAGAACACTCTCCAGGAGGTAGGTGTATGTGTGTCAAAGTCAATAATCAAGAGAAGACTTCACCAGAGTGAATACAGAGGGTTCACCATAAGATGTAAACCATTGGTGAGCCTCAAAAACAGGAAGGCCAGATTAGAGTTTGCCAAACAACACCTAACAAAGCCTTCACAGTTCTGGAACAAGATCCTATGGACAGATGAGACCAAGATCAACTTGTACCAGAGTGATGGGAAGTGAAGAGTATGGAGAAGGAAAGGAACTGCTCATGATCCTAAGCATACCACCTCATCAGTGAAGCATGGTGGTGGTAGTGTCATGGCGTGGGCATGTATGGCTGCCAATGGAACTGGTTCTCTTGTATTTATTGATGATGTGACTGCTGACAAAAGCAGCAGGATGAATTCTGAAGTGTTTCGGGCAATATTATCTGCTCAGATTCAGTGATCAAATGCTGCTGAACTAATTGGACGGCGCTTCACAGTGCTGATGGACAATGACCCAAAGCATACTGCAAAAGCAACCAAAGAGTTTTTGAAGGGACAGAAGTGGAATGTTATGCAATGGCCAAGTCAATCACCTGACCTGAATCCCATTGAGCATGCATTTCACTTGCTGAAGACAAAACTGAAGGGAAAATGCCCCAAGAACAAGCAGGAACTGAAGACAGTTGCAGTAGAGGCCTGGCAGAGCATCACCAGGGATGAAACCCAGCATCTGGTGATGTCTATGCGTTCCAGACTTCAGGCTGTGATTGACTGCAAAGGATTTGCAACCAAGTATTAAGAAGGGAAAGTTTGATTTAGGATTATTATTCTGTCCCATTACCTTTGGTCCCTTAACAAGTGGGAGGCACATCTGCAAACTGCTGTAAGTCCTACACCGTTCACCTGAGTTGGATGTACATACCCTCAAATTAAAGCTGACAGTCTGCAGTTGAAGCACATTGTGTTTGTTTCATTCCAACTCCATTGTGGTGGTGTATAGAACCAAAGATATTAGAATTGTGTCGATGACCCAATATTTCTGGACCTGACTGTATATTTTTTACAAGATGCACTCGATAGTGAAATGGTTAAAATCACAGTGTTGGTCTCTGGCAATGACTCTCACAAGACCTCAGAATTACCATGAGATTCGTTTACAGGGGCAGTATATTGACGGTGCAATTTCGGGCAGTTTGTCTATTCACAAAGCTGTCAATTCTCCAAACACTGGCTAATTGCCAGTGAAATACGGTGCAGTTCGCCACAGATTGGCCATCTTCGGCGGCAGCAAAATTGTCCCATAGAGAGGCTGACAGAATCTGTAAAATTTTTAACACTTTATTAAAGTTAAAATACCTTTTATCCAGCGTTGCAGAGCTCCCCTCCGCTTTCGCTCCAAGGCTTCCAAATGCAAAAGACTTTGGAGCCTTTTACGGGCAAACCTCACATGCAGCACTCGCACACTCAGAACTCTGCTGCTTCAGTTTGGTTGTGGTCAAATTTGTCTGCTCAGGATTTGGCTGTGGATGAAATTGAGATGCATGGAGGAGCAGACATCCGCACCTACAGAATTGTGCTGACCTAATTGGTCTTAGAGATGATCCAGGATGAGGAGGAGGAGGATGGGAAGGTGGTGACATGCTAGTCTTACTCTGACCACCTACAAATGATAAAGTGGTGAGTGGTAAAGAGGAGTATCCCTTTAAGGTTCAGTTCTTTTGTAAATTATCCACACACTTTAAAAATTTGTCTTCTGTAATACTCAACTTTTTTAATAGTTATTGGCAACACTTTCTTCAGATTTCAAGTTCCTATGCTTGACAACAATGAAATATATCTTCCTTTCAATGGCGGTCTTTCTCTCCATTGTAACTAATTGTGTCTCTCCTGTTATCAAAGAAGAGATCTGCCCTTTTTTAAAATTTAATCTCTAGCACAATATTTATTCTTTCCTCTCCACAACATTAATTTATCTTTAACTGTCTCCCTTGCAGAATATATACATCCATCACTCCTAACCCCTTATCTCACATCCATGACCTTGTTAACAACCTCACCATTTCTTTCACTCTTATAGTCAATCTTCAATTCTTGCTAAATATATCTTACCCTCACTTGTCAACATAATAATAATACTCATATCTACTGAGTTAGCAAAAAACAAACCCACAATTTCTGTTAAGACTGTTTTGGGGTATAAATCTATAATCACTTAATGGATTTTATCAAATTGACCTTGAACTCATATCTGTGCTGACCTTATCTAGTATCAAACCATTTTCACGGAGATACTGCCTTAGAGATTGTTTCTGAGTGTCTCTGTTAATGGCATAATAGCAAGGTCCATGAAACACCCGCTCTAGCTATAGGATAAGCATTTAACCATTATAACCTTATATGCCACATTTCCCCCACTTAACCCTTTCAGGCAGAGTTATGTGCCATGACAGACACTTACTCTGTCCTTGGAGTCAAGTGACTGTTGTGGTACGAAACCCCCCCCCCCTTGCTGTATTATGGTTCCCTCTGGTTGTTGTGATCACTCCAATATTGCTGCAACTATCTGTTGTGTGATGTCAACGTAGCTGACCAAAATCCCGAAGACCATGTGGCATTTTCACGTAAAGGGGTATTCTCAGAACTCGGAGCACAACTAGTCACAAAGGAGTTAAAGTCTGAAAATAACATATTGAAAGTCATATTTTTAGTAATAATAGCCTAAATTTGATTAAATCTGTGTGGATTGATAGATTTGCATTTAATCAATGACCGTGACACATGCTGAAATCAGATATTTATAGTTTTTTTCTTGTTGTGTCTCTGCGTTCTTATTCGGTCATAGTAATAAAATAATATTACAGAAAAACGTTTTGCGGAGGTGGAGTGTAACAGGCCAGATATAGCAACGCCCGTTAACCCTCTATCCGGGCTAAATTCACAAATATAAAATGGACCACCTTTAATACATGGACGTATCCTTTGGTCCAAAAACAGATTTCACAAATCAAAGATACACATAAAAACGGGGTCACAAAATATATGGAAAACTGGAACAGTGGTACCACCGGAATACATTTAAATAGAAAACTGCTAATCCTTGATACAATCATGTGAGTGTATCCACTTACACATTCCCAAAAGCATAAATATAGATGGTGAACTGTAGGAAATAGCCAATCATACCATAAGTGCGGATCACAAATGAGGTGCATACAAACAGGCTTGTCAATATCCTGCAAGTCCCTATATCTCCTGAGATTTCTGCCCTCTCCCTACAGATCTAGGCCTGCAAACACACATCTCAAGACATACCAGAGAGGTAGTGGGGAGCCATGCACTGTACTTCCGGTGGACCACAAAAATAGAGAATGAACAACTGTTAAAAATACATGGACAGCTGTATCCCTAGAACATGCTCGATGCGCGTTTCGCCGTCTACAGTCACGGCTTCCTCAAGAGCTACTAACGTCCTGTGTGCTTGTGCCTCTAGATATATCTCATTCTAGAGGAAGTGGATACATTCACTATATTTGTACGTTTAGCCCAGATAGAGGGTTAACGGGCGTTGCTATATCTGGCATGTTACCCTCCAGCTCCGCAAAGCGTTTTTCTGTACTGGTATGTGAGGGTTTAATCCCTTTTTGTTATCCGGGCAGCTCCCTTTTCGTTGATGGAACAGCCGATAGACTTATCCATCCAATATTTTTAGTAATAAAATAATAATGTGCACCAAAACTAAAAAAAAACAACAGATTTGAGACATACATATATACAGTATCTCACAGAAGTGTGTACACCCCTCACAGTTTTGTAAATATTTTATTATATCTTTTCATGTGACAACACTGAAGAAATTACACTTTGTTTAAATGTAAAGTAGTGAGTGTACAGCTTTAATAACAGTGTAAATTTGCTGTCCCCTCAAAATAACTCAACCCAAAGCCATTAATGTCTAAACCGCTGCCAACAAGTGAGTACACCCCAAAGTGAAAATATCCAAATTGGGCAAAAGGGTCAATATTTTGTGTGGCCACCATTATTTTCCAGCACTGCCTTAACCCTCTTGGGCATGGAGTTCACCAGAGCTTCACAGGTTGCCACTGAGTCCTCTTCCACTCCTCCATGATGACATCACAGAGCTGGTGGATGTTAGAGACCTTGCGCTCCTCCACCTTCTGTTTGAGGATGCCCCACAGATGCTTAATAGGGTATAGGTCTGGAGATATGCCTGGCCAGTTCATCACCTTTACCCTCAGCCTCTTTAGCAAGGCAGTGATTGTCTTAGAGGTGAGTTTGGGGTCGTTATCATGTTGGAATACTGCCCTGTGGTCCAGTCTCTGAAGGGAGGGGGTCATGCTCTGCTTCAGTATGTCACAGTACATTTTAGCATTCATAGTTCCCTCAATGAACTGTAGTTCCCCAGTGCCGGCACCACTCATGCAGCCCCAAACCATGACACTCCCACCACCATGCTTGACTTTAGGCAAGACAGACTTGTCTTTGTACTCACCTGATTGCTGCCATACACGCTTGACACCATCTGAACCAAATAAGTTGATCTTGATCTCATCAGACCTCAGGACATGGTTCAAGTAATCCATGTCCTTAGTCTGCTTGTCTTCAGCAAACTGTTTGCGGGCTTTCTTATGCATCATCTTTAGAAGAGGCTTCTTTCTGGGACGACAGCCAGGCAGACCAATTTGATGCAGTGTGCGGCTTATGATCTGAGCACTGACCGGCTGACCCCCCCACCCCTTCAACCTCTGCAGCAATGCTGACAGCAATCGTACGTCTATTTCTCAAAGACAACCTCTGGATATGACGCTGAGCACATGCACTCAACTTCTTTAGTCAACCATGTTGAGGCCTATTCTAAGGGGAACTCATCCTGTTAAACCACTGTATGGTCTTGGTCACCGTGTTGCAGCTCCGTTTCAGGGTCTCGACAATCTTATATCCTAGGCCATCTTTATGTAAAGCAATTATGTAGATAGTAGTATATGTAGATATGTAGATTCACCAGTGCCCCTCACCCCCCCATTACAAAGGCCTCTGACACCTAGACACTTACCTGTACTAATTTCCGTTTCACACAGAAACAGACAGACCAAACTTAATTTCCACACTTGGCAGTCCCACCCAGGACCGGCCTCTAATTTCAGACATCCTTTCCAGCTATTTCCACTTCTCTCTCTAATTACTCTTACTAATCCCAGGCTTCTGGTCTCCCCATGCAAGCTCTGCTGTGTTTTTCTGGCCACCAGCTCCCCCTCCCCTCTGCTGGAATTGGGGATCTGCAAGGTCCACATACTGCTGCACAATGCGCTCCCTGTCTCTTCTACTCTTTTACTCTGAATTCATCCTAAAATGGAACTCCTGCCTCTGTACCACCAACCCCTCCACTGTCTACATCTCTCCCTCTCTTATAAGACACTCCTATGCAGGGAAGTCTGCCACCCAACTCACTAATACACCTCACTGCCCCAACCAGTACATCACTCTCACATTGCAGTCCTCTCCTCTTGTTTCCACCATCAACCCTTCTAGATTGTGAGTTCCAACGGGAATAGGGCCCTCGTTTCCTCATGTATCGGTTTATCAAATGTTGTTCAGTCTTAATGTATTGTAACCCTGTCTATATCATGCCCATTGTTCAGCGCTGCGGAATATGCTGGCGCTATATAAAGTATATTAATAATAATGAGGCAACAATTCTTTTTTTCTGATTCTCCGAGTGTTCTTTGCCATGAGGTGCCATGTTGAACTTCCAGGGACGAGTATGAGAGAGCGAAAGCGATAACGCCAAATTTAAAACACCTGCTCCCCATTCACACCTGAGACATTGTAACACTAATGAGCCACATGAAACCAGGAGGGAAAATGGCTATTTGGGTGAGTGTGAATTGAGTGAGTGTGTTCTCACTTTTGTTGCCAGCGGTTTAGACATTAATGGCTGTGTGTTGAGTTATTTTGAGGGGACAGCACATGTACACTGTTATACAAGCTGTACACTCACTACTTTATATTGTAGCAAAGTGCCATTTTTTTAGTGTTGTCACATGAAAAGATGTAATAAAATATTTACAAAAATGTGAGGGGTGTACTCACTTCTGTGAGATAGTGTGTGTGTCTGTGTGTGTATATGTATAAAAGAAAGTGTCTTGATTCCATAATTATGGAATAACCTCCCAGACGCCATCAAATCTTCCGCTAGTCTAAAGTCACTTAAGAGATCTCTATTAACATACCTAGATACAGAATGCACCTGTAAACATGTAACATAGTGACTATATTTCCTACATATTTATTTATGGGGTTAATCTGTATATTTGTGTTGTTGGTTTAATATCTTTCCTTTTGGTTATTGTAAAGCGCTGCAGAAACTGTTGGTGCTATATAAATGACGACATAATAATAATAATCTTGCATTTTATTACTTTGAATTGTTACAGTTGTTACAGAAATACAATGTTCTTGAACCCAGGACATACTTGAAAACTAGAGAAATCTCAATGTATCCTTCTTGGTAAAATACTTTATAAATAATGTCACAAGGGGGTGCTATAGCGCAGTCCTCCAGGGCAAATTATGGCACACAAAGTCTTTTAAATGGTGAAATATTCCAGTCTTTATTTCAGCATCACAGAAAATATAACTTTCTAACCAACCTTTTGGTTAAATATCCTGCATCCAAAGCAGACTCTCCAACCTTAGAAGCAGCAACCTGTGCTAATCAGTCTCTGTGTCTCTGTGTCTCTCATCTCATCCTGTGCCCATTCTAATCTACCCCTCCCTCAAGCAGGAGCTATTTAAGCCCTTAATTGCAGGGACACCTGCAGCAAAACAAAAACGTATTCCCTCCTGGGGGATAATGATACCTTAAACAAAATTACAGGGAATACACAGTGCCATCCATGCACTATGTCACATATCCCTCCCCCCAGCTCAGACCCATGGGGGCGAACAGCCTTAGACCACAGACAGTGTGTCCTATGTGACAGTGGAACCAGTGACATTTCCATCTCCTCTCTGTGAAACCATTGATGTTTTACTTTAAAATAGAGAAAGCACGGTTTGCCAGAATTGACAGTGTCAATAATTACTTGCCCATACTCCCTGGCTACAGGCCAAGTGGAGCTCTCCCATAGGGGACAAACCTGAGGATGGTCTTGCACAATCACTACATCATGGGTTAACACAAGTACTACACCCACATCACATGCAATGTTAAACATTTTCCCAAATCCAGCTTTTCTGGCTGGAGCAGAGCAGTCTTTCCCAAGGTAGCCTCACTCCCCAAATCAAGGAGTGCTTGAACACTTTCAGTCCTCAAACGGTTAACAGAAACAGAACTTGTTATGCCACACAGTTCTGAGCTGGTTACCACAGTCTTAAGCAGGGTTCTGGTTTCCATTTTATGGTGCATGGGCTCATCACCCTGAGGACACTCCTGAGCAGTACCACCAGTGTCATTATGGCCTATGCTGGGTACAGGGCTTAGCCCATTGTCTCTAGCTTTACCATTTGCATAGTCATTAGAAATTGTGAGCTTAGGCTCCAGCTCATTGTTCTGCAACTCCTCAGCAGCCACCACTTCTCTCTCAACTGGATACATCTCTTCTGTATCCTTTTGGGTCCCCGTGGCTGACCTACTGTCACACCGCTGTTGGCACATCTCTAATAAATTGGTTCACAACCACCTTCTCCATCTCTGGTTGCAGCCACTTCTGCACACATGTCTGCAGCTCATTTATCTGGATTCTTGCAGGTTTTCCCAGATCAGCCTCCACATTATCTGTCTCAGTCAGTTTATGCAAGTAATCAGTTGTTTGACTACATAGCCCGCATTCTCCACCATATGTCACAGGGGGGACTATAGCGCAGTCCTCTAAGGCAAATTATGAGTCACAAAGTCCTTTAAACGGTGAAATATTCCAGGCTTTATTTCAGCATCACAGAAAACATAACTTTCTAGCCAACCTTTTTGTTTAATATCCTGCATCCAAAGCAGACTCTCCAACCTCAGAAGCCGCAACCTGTGCTTCTCAGCCTCTGTGTCTCTCATCTCATCCTGTGCCCATTCTAATCTACCCCTCCCTCAAGCAGGAGCTATTTAAGCCCTTAATTGCAGGGACACCTGCAGCAAAACAAAAACACATTCCGTCCTGGGGGTTAATGCCTACACCTTAAACAAAATTACAGGGAAATACACCTTGCCATCCATGCACTGTCTCACAATAAATATATATATATATTGCTCTACATTTCATTTTTTCTGATGCTTGTAAATAATTTGCATTTTGTTGTTTTCTATGCAGATGAAGATAGTCTGACAGGTATGCGTTGTATCTTGGAACAATTTATACAAATGCCAGTCACATGTCATAAATATAATACTAGAATTACTAGTGTTTCTGATGTTTCCTAAATAGAACTTCATGAATCACTCTGCAACAATTGATTAAATTGATGTTCATTTAGATATCTGACAGTGGTAATTACTTATCGCTGGGGTCCTTCTGCTCTAAAGATCCATGAAGCGCAATCACTAGAAATCGCTTTCACAGAATCTCGCACTAGGCTTGTGCGACTCTCTACTCAAAGTGAGAATATCAGCGGTGGCCAAACAGTATTGTATTGTCTGTCGGAAAACTTGCGAGTCCGATTGCAATTATATCGTCCGACTCATAATTGAGTCGTGTGAGCAACAACGAAAAATACTAGTGCTGAATTTATTTATATGCGATTTCTTAATAACAGCTGGGATGGAATACTGCCCATATTTCCAATGATCTGGGCATTTCCAACAAATGCTACTTACAGAAAAAGTCTCAGCTTTCTAGATTTTTCTCATGCATAACGCAATTGCTAATTTTTAAACATACCAGCATTTCCATATTCCAAAAATCACAGAGTAAAGCTAAAATTCTAGAACAAATGTATATGGTTAAATGATTAGGCCTTTTTCTCTTTCTACTTTATATCACAATCATCAAATGCAGAAAACACCATAGTGATTAGATAAAATATATCTAAAATATAAAGTTTGAGTAACACAGGAAGATCGGAAGATAAAGAGTTCAGGGATGTTGAAGGGAATTATTATTATTATTATTATTATTTATTTATAAAGCGCCAGCATATTCCGCAGCGCTGTACAATAAGCACAGTATAGACAGGGTTACAATACATTGAACAACATTTGACAAACAGTACAGGAGGAGATGAGGGCCCTATTCCCGTAGGAACTCACAATCTGGGAGGGTTGGGGTTGGAAACAGGAGGAGAGGACTGTAAGGTGAGAGTGATTGATGGTTGCGTCAGTGAGTTGGGTGGTAGGCTTCCCTAAATAGGAATGTTTTCAGGGAGCGTTTGAAGGAAGAGAAGTTAGGGGAAAGTCTGACAGTACGAGGGAGAGCGTTCCAGAGAGTGGGGGCTGCGCGTGAGAAATCCTGCAGTCTATCATGGGAAGAGGTGATGCGGGGAGAAGCTAGGCGCAGGTCCCTGTTTGACCTTAGGGAGCGGGCTGGGGTGTATTTGGTGATTAGTGAGGACAGGTAGTGGGGAGCTGAGTTAGTGAGGCTTTTGTAGGTAAGGATAAGGATTTTGAACTTAATTCTGCAGTGGATGGGGAGCCAGTGAAGGGACTCGCAGAGGGGAGCGGCAGAGACAGAGCGGCGGGTGAGGTGAATTAGCCTGGCGGAGGCGTTCAGGATGGATTGTAGGGGGGAGAGGTGGGACAGAGGGAGGCCAGATAAGAGATTATTGCAATAGTCGAGTCGGGAGATTACCAGGGCGTGTATGAGTTGTTTTGTGGCGACAGCGGTAAGAAATGGCCGAATTCTGTAAATATTACGCAGTTGGTATCGGCAGGAGGAGGAAAGAGACTTGATGTGGGGGATGAAGGAAAGAGCAGAGTCAAGTGTAACTCCAAGACAGCGAACTTGGTTTGATGGGGAGATGGTGATACCCTCCACCGTGATCGAGAAGTCAGGAGGTGGGGCGGCATTAGAGGGAGGAATAAGTAGGAGCTCAGTCTTTGACATGTTGATCTTTAGGTGGTGGGAGGCCATCCAGGAGGAGATGCCAGATAAACAGTCACTGACTTTGGAAAGGACAGGGGGAGAGAGATCAGGGGTAGAGAGGTAGATCTGAGTGTCATCAGCGTAGAGGTGGTAATTAAAGCCAAAGCTGTTGATGATTTTGCCCAGGGAGGAGGTGTAGATGGAAAAGAGCAGAGGACCAAGGACAGAGCCTTGAGGTACACCAACAGATAGAGGCAATGAAGAGGAGGAGTTACCAGCAAAGGACACACAGAAGGACCTGTTGGATAAATAGGAGTCAATCCAAGCAAGTGCAGTGTCACCGAGACCCAGAGAGTTGAGGGTCTGTAGAAGGAGGGGGTGGTCAACAGTGTCAAAAGCAGCCGAGAGGTCAAGCAGGATGAGAATAGAATAGTGGCCGTGTTTTTTAGCAGTTAGGAGGTCGTTGGTGACTTTGGTGAGGGCAGTTTCAGTTGAGTGTAGGGGACGGAAGCCAGATTGCAGGGGGTCAAGTAGGGAATTGGAGGACAGGAAGATGGAGAGGCGGTTGAAGACTAGTTTTTCTAAGAGCTTAGAGGTAAAGGGAAGCAGGGATACAGGACGGTAGTTGGATGGAGAGTTGGGATCTAGGGATGGTTTCTTTAGTAAAGGGGTAACTAGCGCGTGTTTGAAGGCGGATGGAAAGGAGCCAGTGGAGAGAGATAGGTTGAAGATGTGTGTGAGAGCAGGGGTGAGGGAGGAGGAGAGGGGAGGAATTAGATGTGAGGGAATGGGGTCGAGCGGGCACGTGGTGAGATGTGAGGAGGACAATAAGGAATTGACTTCCTCCTCAGTGGCTGGGAGGAAGCGGCAGAGGGTGGCAGATGGGACCTGTGGGAGTGGAGGTGGCAGATAACTATCTTGTGTTGGGATGTTGCTTCTGATAGTTAAAGTTTTACTGAGGAAGTAGTCTGCCAGCTCTTGAGCGCTGAAGGCAGCTGAGGGGGGAGGTGCAGGTGGGTAGAGGAGGGTGTTGAAGGTGGACCAGAGCCGTTTAGGGTTGGAGGACAGCGTAGATATAAGAGATGAGAAGAAGGATTGTTTGGCCAAGTGGAGGGCAGAGGTGTATGACCGGAGAATAAACTTGAAGTGAACAAAATCAGCTTCAGAGCGGGATTTCCTCCAGGCACGCTCTGCGGTGTGGGAGCATCTTTGCAGGTAGCGAGTCTGGAGGGTGTGCCAGGGCTGAAGCTGGCGGCGTGGGGCCTTACAGAGTCGAAGAGGAGCAAGAGTGTCTAGAGCAGAGATAAGCGTAGTGTTGTAGTGATTAGTGGCAGCATCAGGGCAGGTGAAGGATGAGGTATGAGGGAGGTGGTGAAGTAGGTTGGAGAATTGATGGGGGTCCACAGCCTGTAGATTTCTGCGAGTGTGTGTGCGGGGTGGGGGAGCAGGGTGTTTAGGAAGTCCAGATAGGTTGAAAGAGAGAAGGTGGTGGTCAGAGATGGGGAAAGGGCGACAGTTGAACTCAGAAATGGAGCAGAGGTTGGAAAAGACAAGGTCAATAGCGTGACCATCGCGGTGGGTAGGGAGGAGGGAGGATTGTGTGAGTCCAAGGGAGGACGTGAGTGAAAGAAGTTTGGAGGCAGCAGGGGCGGAAGGATCGTCAATGGGAATGTTGAAGTCCCCGAGAACTAGGCATGGAAGATTAGAAGACAGAAAGTGAGAGAGCCAGGTAGCAAAGTGGTCAAAGAACTGGGAGGTTGGTCCCGGTGGGCGGTAGATGACTGCCACCCTGAGGGCCAGAGGAGAGAACAGGCGGATGCAGTGTGTCTCGAAGGAGGAGAAGGAGAGGGATGGGGGTGGAGGGAGATGCTGGTAGGTGCAGGTGGGAGAGAGCAGGATTCCGACCCCGCCACCATTTCTCTCACCCGGTCTGGGGTATGACTCAAGTGTAGACCGCCATGTGAGAGAGCAGCAACGGAGGCCGTGTCAGAGGGAGTTAGCCAGGTTTCAGTTAAAGCTAGGAGGTTGAAGGAGTTTGAAAGGAAGAGGTCATGGACGGCTGTGAGTTTGTTGCACACAGAGCGAGCGTTCCAGAGGGCGCAGGAGAAAGAGGACAGGCGCTGAGGGATTATGGGGATGAGGTTGCTGGGCTTGCAGGGAGGTGATTTATGTGCGATGGAGATAGGATGAGAGGGAAGTATTGGATGTGTTGTGGGGCCAGGGTTAGGGGATATGTCACCTGAATAGAGTAACAGCAGGAGGGTGAGAAAGAGAAGGTGGGAATGGGATTTGTGGGAGTGGGAGTGATTGGCAGCGCGAGAGTTAGAGGGAGACCATGTTCTGAGGAAACAAAGGAGCTCATGCGAGGCCATCATGTGGGACGAGAGGAGGGAGGGAGAGATGCAGATAGTGTAGGGGTCGGTGGTAGAGGGGCAGGAGTTCCATTTAAGAAGAAAGGTAGAAGTAAAGAGTAGAAGCGTGAGAGAAAGCATGATATAGACGTGTGTTAACCCAGAGTAAAAGTGGGCCTTGCAGTTCCTTCCTCCAGTCCCGCAACTCCAGGAAACAACTCTGGATGTCCACTTAAAAATGCCACTAAGAGCCTGGCTCAAAGAGCCTGGTATAGTAGTGATATAGGGCGGGCTGATTGCATTCAGGCAGTTAAAATGTCAACACCTGGAAGGTAAACACCTGAAGCTGGATGGGCTGTGTCAATAGGGTAGGAGATTCACATGCTAATTAGCAAAGCACATGGTGGAGAAAAACAAAAATAAATATAAATAAAAAATAGAAAATACCAATATGCAGGCGATCAGATGATCAGATGAGATGTGGGTGTCTGAATAATGGGTGATAATGTCTTACCAGCAAAAGTATGCAGGCGATCAGATGAGATGTGGGTGACTGTGGATGATGGGTGATAATGTCCTACCAGCAAAAGTATGCAGGCGATCAGATGAGATGTGGGTGACTGTGGATGATGGGTGATAATGTCCTACCAGCAAAAGTATGCAGGCGATCAGATGAGATGTGGGTGACTGTGGATGATGGGTGATAATGTCCTACCTGTGGAGAGAGGAGACACAGGACTTAGGGATCGTGATGGCGTAGGGGATCTTGGATGAAGCTCCAGGAAACAACTCTGGATGTCCACTTAAAAATGCCACTTGCAAATGACACTCAGAGCCTGGCTCAAAGAGCCTGGTATAGTAGTGATATAGGGCGGGCTGATTGCATTCAGGCAGTTAAAATGTCAACACCTGGAAGGTAAACACCTGAAGCTGGATGGGCTGTGTCAATAGGGTAGGAGATTCACATGCTAATTAGCAAAGCACATGGTGGAGAAACAAAAATAAATATAAATAAAAAATAGAAAATACCAATATGCAGGCGATCAGATGATCAGATGAGATGTGGGTGTCTGAATAATGGGTGATAATGTCTTACCAGCAAAAGTATGCAGGCGATCAGATGAGATGTGGGTGACTGTGGATGATGGGTGATAATGTCCTACCAGCAAAAGTATGCAGGCGATCAGATGAGATGTGGGTGACTGTGGATGATGGGTGATAATGTCCTACCAGCAAAAGTATGCAGGCGATCAGATGAGATGTGGGTGACTGTGGATGATGGGTGATAATGTCCTACCTGTGGAGAGAGGAGACACAGGACTTAGGGATCGTGATGGCGTAGGGGATCTTGGATGAAGCTCCAGGAAACAACTCTGGATGTCCACTTAAAAATGCCACTTGCAAATGACACTCAGAGCCTGGCTCAAAGAGCCTGGTATAGTAGTGATATAGGGCGGGCTGATTGCATTCAGGCAGTTAAAATGTCAACACCTGGAAGGTAAACACCTGAAGCTGGATGGGCTGTGTCAATAGGGTAGGAGATTCACATGCTAATTAGCAAAGCACATGGTGGAGAAAAACAAAAATAAATATAAATAAAAAATAGAAAATACCAATATGCAGGCGATCAGATGATCAGATGAGATGTGGGTGTCTGAATAATGGGTGATAATGTCTTACCAGCAAAAGTATGCAGGCGATCAGATGAGATGTGGGTGACTGTGGATGATGGGTGATAATGTCCTACCAGCAAAAGTATGCAGGCGATCAGATGAGATGTGGGTGACTGTGGATGATGGGTGATAATGTCCTACCAGCAAAAGTATGCAGGCGATCAGATGAGATGTGGGTGACTGTGGATGATGGGTGATAATGTCCTACCAGCAAAAGTATGCAGGCGATCAGATGAGATGTGGGTGACTGTGGATGATGGGTGATAATGTCCTACCTGTGGAGAGAGGAGACACAGGACTTAGGGATCGTGATGGCGTAGGGGATCTTGGATGAAGCTCCAGGAAGCTCCAGGAAACAACTCTGGATGTCCACTGGAATATGAGTTTATAATGGTTTAATTGTTTATTACCCTTTCACATGCCGTTATCAATTGAGATTGAACTAAGAACTCTTACGGCTCTGTTCACTGGAACAATTCCACTGCACAAAATGTATAGTTTTGCATTTGCCTATTAGCGGTTAAGACGCAACAAGGTTTACTTTCTTTTGGGTTGAACAACTTGGCATGTCCTTCACCTATATGGGTATAGGCAAGAAAATTGGAACCTTCAAACAAGCCAATGTTTTCTTTTTTCTTTACCATCATTCAACTTATTGTGCAGTAAAACAGCATCTCCCTCCCTTTGGGGTTTTTGAACATTATAGTGATCTGTAATTGTTTTTATTTTATATGAGCTTCATGTTGGCTTTAACTGCAGAGAGCAGAGTTTATTGGGAGATAATGTGTTTGACGTTTGAGGACAATATAGATGTTATTGATTATTAAAATTAAAAGAGCCTTAAAACTAAACCTTTATAGAAATTGAGTAATGGTGTCTATTTCCTCCATAAAAATATTTTCATTTTATGACTGCATAAAAATAGCCTTATTGGTTACTCCCTCTGTCATTGGCCAGGATTCACTAAGGATCGATATGGGCGCAATGTGTCTCGATAGCAATGGAAGCTGCCAGTCTAGTTCAAGGTATACTGGATTGTAGCCGGCTAGTAAGGTTTTTAGAATATGATGTTTACTGAATCCAGTCTGTTGAATACACATAGATTGAAAGTCAATCTTTTATATCGCTGTTTCGACGACGAATTCACACATAATTTCTGGTTAATAAAGTCTGATAATCAATTCTATTATTCAAACTCAAATTTTCAGACATTCGATGTAGTCCATTGGACTAATCTTGATACTCTTACATAGTTACATACATAGGCTGAAAAAAAAGACATGCATCCATCGTGTTTAGCCTGTCACACATCACCTACTGCTGTTGATCCAAAAGAAGGCATAAAACCCAGTCTGAAGCGCTCGCCAATATGTTATGCAACATACTGCGAAAAAATCCTTTTTTGACCCCAGAATGGCAGTCAGATTTCTCCTTGGATAAAGCAGCTTTTACCCACATATTAAATATTATTGTATGCTCTTAAATATCTATTAATTGTCCACTCGATTTCTTCACGCAGATAGCACTGGGCACTGGCAAGGTTTTTCAATAACCATTTGTACAATAGAAAAAGTTATGATATTTTCCAAAAAGGATTCTTTTAAAAAGGAAAGACCACAATTTATTTTGTATCTTTTTTGGTTTTAAGGAAGATTTAAAAATATGAACTTGGATCATGACCTGTTAAGTAAAGAGGGAATTTTTGTTAGTTGGTAGAACAGATGATCTAACAGATTTCAAGTATAGGTGTGCTCAGCCTAAATATTCGGGTATGCACAGGTTACATTTGTTGAATTCTGTAGACAATCACATACTGTTTAATCAATTTAATGTTCTTTATCCTGAACTAAATAAGAAAAATTACAACAGTCTAGAAAGGAACTTAAAAGGGTTGAAATCGGGATCAATTAACTGAGTGGGCACAATCTTGTGCACATGCCTACGTTTTCAAGAATGCAGATCAAAAAATGGGACATTATGAAATTTGGAAGTTTTAGTTTTGCAAATCCCATGGTCACATTAGTTTTTTTTTGTTTTGTTAATGTTTTCTGCAGAATCCAATACCACATTGCTCAATCACGCTATAGTAAAACAATCCAGGAGCTTCTCAGCTTGGGATCATGATCCACTGCTGGATCCATGCCCCAGATGTTGTTAGTGCAGCACAGGTATACGAACATAAAGCTCTGTAGAAAGGAAATGTTAAAGAAAACTAGTGATCCTTGCACAACACACATGTTACAAAAGGCTCTCTGCCAGCGTAATCAGAAAGCCAGCTTTATTCAAAGAGATTTATTTCAATTAAAGTTGAGACCCTGTGACCCATCCACAGTGCCCCGAAAGAAGGCATTCCAATCCCTGCATTTTTACGCTTTGAAAATAAATGAAGCTAATCTATTTTGGTAGATAGGGTAAGTGTAACATTTGATCTGGCACAGCATGAACAAGACATTCTCCTCTGTATGGTTAAAGATACCATAACATCAAAGGCGGCATTAAACCTCTAATTCAATTGGAAGGCTGATTGTGATGTTAAAAAAAGGAGGATTAGCTCCCTGCCGCGAGAGATAGGTGTGAAAATATAAAGCAGTGTATTGACAAAGAGAGATAAAAGTTTAAGAATATATTCTCCATTTGAAACGTTCCCAGGATAAAATCCCATCTAAATGCAGATTTAAATGGTAATAGATTATTGTGTATCGATTCCTGTTTGTTAAAGGTTCTACAAACATTTATTTTGCAGTCCAAAGAAATAGGAAATGCATTGATTTTAAAACTTTATTGATTCCTACATTCACATTCTTTTTTAGCCATATTGCAGGACCAGAAATCGTTCCTCGCTAGCTTCCAAACTTTTCCCATGCAAGGTGTAAGAGTACATTAACATGCCTTTGTAGATCTGCCAAGTTTTACAGTTTGACTGTGTGACACATGTTTTTCCCTTTCCTCCATGACAGCTCCAGGCTGTCACCTGTTTTTTGGGAGGCTGACGGAAAATGCACAGTGAACACCGGTTTAATGATTCTTATGGTGCTTAAATAATTTAAATGAGGGCTTTGCAAGTTGAGTGCTATTGCTACAGCCATGATTGGCTGTTCTGCCAGGCAATCTGTCATCCTGACAGGCATACATGCATACATGACTTGCACTCGGTGATGTGGATGTTGTGGTACATATTGTTATTTGACCATGTCGTCTTCTTAGACCATGCCTCCGTTATCCTGAGAAACCAACCTGCCAAATTTGGCAGGTCTACCCTTGGCATACTAGAACAGCTGTTATTATTTGCATGTGGATTCCAAATGGTCAACGATTGACTTGCAAATACTAATGTTTCCCTGATAATGGGGTCCTTGTTTGCTGAAAGAGTTGCCAGTAGCACACTAATGATTTGTGAGCAATAAAAAATTAAATATGTGGTTTATGATGACCATACGTGAACACAAAGATGGTTAAGTTTTAATAGACAGCCTTTATAAACAGGTTCACATGAATTCAACTGATTCAATGTGCAATCAAATGCGTAGATTAACAGAAAACACCTCCATAAGTACTGAGTGACAGAAAAGCGCATGAAATCCACTCTGGACTTCTCTAACCATCTCTTCCAGGTGCTCAGAGACTTGGTAGTGTACCCTACTTTGAGTTGTGTTACCAAATAAAGTCATTAATGTGGAAAGAAGGAGCAGTAGGCGATTATTGAATGTTCTTCCCATAGGTCCAGCAAAATGTTGGTGTGCATGGCACTGTAGTCCCTATAAACACTCTTCCAGTTGTGTTTCAAAAGTAAATGTAGTTTGCAGTTGTACGACTAAACATACTGCATATTTCCATTTACAAAATTAGAATACAAAGACCAGAGAAAGCTCATAATACAATTTGGTCACATAAAGTTTAAGCCATGCAACCAGTCATTAAGTAGATTGGTATAAGCACTACTTCATTTGAGAGAAAGTGTTGTCCATTTCTAAAATCTTCAGAGTGGAGTCAAATTGCTGCGGGATAAAAGTAATCACTGTCACATCAGAATATTGAGCATTTAAGCTTTGTAGAAGTGAAGATAGCTGCAAGTATTTTCTAATTCCTGATTAAGATGTGTCTGCGCAACCCTATAAGACCTTTAAATATAAAAGATTAAGAGCATTGTTTGTGCACAGACCACTAGTTGGTGGGCAATCTGTAAAAACACATTGAACCTGTTTTACATATAATACATATACACACGTAAGATGAAAGATCGATAAGCAGACAGATATAGAAAAGGCTTTCTTATGGTTGTTTACATAATGAATTTGTAGGGTGAAACCTAACCTTCTTGATTTGGCTTGGAACACCTTATGTTACATTAAGGGTATAGTTCAATAGAGTCTTTATGTTGATATAAATTGTAAATAGATAATAAATCTGTTTGACAGAGCTATCAGTACATTGGTCTGTGTAGGTCAATTATCAAAGTCTCGTCTCAACCATCTGTAGCTTGTCTCTACTCAAGCATGTCATGGTTAGAGGGAAACCCACGTATTAGATTATTAAATATATTAAATAAGGCCAAATAAATACATTCTTGTCATTGGCTGCATTCTCAAAAGGCTGATTAGTGAGAAGTCAAAAAGCAGGATCAACACGCCAATAAATGGCTTTTAAATACAACATTCCGAGGTTTCACAAAAGCCCTTGTAAGAAATAAATATATTCATTCAAATCAGAACTTCAAAAGTTTAATAATTTCCTCCTGTAATGCAAGACTGACCTGCCTGGGTCAATTTTGTATGTAATTTTTCATATTTAAAATGTTCATGTTTTTGTTGTATATGCTGAAATAACCTTCAGATGAAAAGATGTAGGCCGTAGATAGCATCCCTTATCTTGCACTATTTCACACAGGGTCTGCATTACAAGCATACAGGCAGAGATGGCTTTCATGTCAAACATAATGAATGTAATAAAGATAATTAAAATGGTCAGATATCTTATGAGTATTTATAGTGATAATCAGATTATTGGTAACACAGCTTCCATAAAAAAATGGTAACATACCGTAAGCATACTATCCTCCTATATCTCTGCTATAGAGGCACTTCATACTGTTATAACAGTCTGAATGTTATCCCTTTACAGTATTGAATGGCATCAGAGCTTTTGTTCAATTCAGATTTCTCCTTGTCCTTGGCTGTTTTAATGTAGCAATAGTTTGTTGTGAGCGTGTGGGAATCTCCGTCTTCTTTTCAGTAATACAGGGTAAAGGGCATTACGTATTACTAAAAGGGTTATTTAGAAACCATCGAAATTTCAGTACTTTCTCGTTTGGCTCACTAAGCGATTCCAGTTCACCGACCCAGCGGTGAATTCACTATTATTATTATCGTCATCATTTATATATCGCCAACCGTTTCCGCAGCTCTTTACAATAACCAAAGGGAACAAGATAAACATACATATGATGGAAAAAACAGGTGTAGAGGGCCCTGCTCAAAGGAGCGTACAATCTAGTCACCGCAGGGTCCCCAAAGTGTGGCGAACATGGAGCCGCCAAAGACCGCCGAACTGCAGGGAAAAAAATCGAACTCTGCTATTCTTTGAAAGGTGTTTTAAAATAATAAAAATGCATGCATATGTGTGAAAATTAATAAAAAAAGTCCTTTAAAAATTAATAAGTCTATTACAGAATAAAATAAAACCCCTTTTAAAAAAATGGGAATCAAAAATATACAAGACAAATTTCCAAAAATAAGACAGTTTGCTGAAAAGGAAAAGCATAAACAGCTGAAAAAAATAAATAAAAACGATAATATGTCAAACTGAACCACGGAAAATCAAGGAATTTCCCAGACACTTCGGTGCAGTTAGGCTATCGCTGAATAGATTAATCTTTACTTCACTGCCACTGAATTGCAGCGACCTGCACCATATTTTTCTGTCCATTCACCAGTATTTGGAGAATTTCTGCTTTCTGAATGGACGAACTGCCACGAAATTGCTACGTACGGCAATATTCACCTTGGGTGGCAGGTTCGGCGCTCTTTGAATAGTCCTTTAAGAATTTAATATCTCCCCAGTGAGAGCATTAATCTACATTAGAAAAAAAAAGGGAAAATCCGGTTTCAGGAGTTATATTTCGTTTTTTTTACTGGAAAAACAGATACACACATTTTTGTGTGTGAACGGGTTAAACCTACACAGACAGTACAATATCACAATACATGCAAAGCACTTTATGTTCAATATATTATTGCACATTATAATTATTAATCATTATATGTAAAGCTCGTGCATTTTATGGCTTTGAAATGTCTGCACTGGGCTTTGATCAGATGAGGAAATGGCTTAGTTAAGGCTAGGGTCAGACGAACGCATTTTCGCGTTGTCTGTGAAAAAGTGCGTTCGAACGAATGGACGCATTTTTTCACGGAATACGCGATAGCGGTCATACGATGCGCATTTGCATCCGTGATTTTGTACGGATCATCAATAAAACACTTTTTGCGTCTGGACGTTATGTTGGCCGGACATTAGCAGTGTCTGACATCTCCAATTCACGCACACACGCCGCTAGCGGACGCAGCGCACTCTGTACGTCAGTAGTAGCAGTTTAACGTTCTCGAAAAAATGCGTTCATTTTCCACTTGCGTTGCGCAGCCGGACTTTCGTGCGACCGTACTTCGTATATTGGCCGTCATTCCCCGTCATTTGCTGCTAGTGCGGCCGTGATTAAGTGCGCCTGCACGCGCGTTCGCACTGCCTCAGTCTGACCCTAGCCTAATAGGGGTGCTCCAATGACTTTGTAAGGAAATACTGAGCTTCTACAAATCTCTGCTCTGCATGAGTATATGAGCACAGTGGGGGAAATTAGTTGTTCTGGTCTTTGGAGTGCCCCTTTACTAAATTAAAGCATGCTTTAATTAATATGGAAGATAAAATAATGTACAGATGGACATATTTTGCCCACTCTGTTATTTAAACACATCAGGAGGCAAGCTTCATACATTGGTGTGGCATAGGTTAGCTTTCCTCACGTACAGTTGTCTGTCTGGCAAATGACATAAGTGGCATTTAATTAGCATCTACAGAAATTGAACTATCAATTATGTATTGTATGTATTCTTGAAGTCCTTTTTGTGTTCTGGGGTGTAAACAGATATCTAAAAATTGAAGAGCCTCTATTTAAACACTTCACGCCCAAGATCGAACATGCGTGATCTTCAATATTACCTGCGGGTGCCCAATATCAAGTATACTTGATGGGGGCTAATTATTGAGCAACAAAATTCATTTGAAAATGGACTTCAGAATATGCCCTTAACCTCCCTGGCCGTCTGATTCTGACATATTTTATATGTCCGAATTGGTCCTATTTATTCTGGCCCCCTAGCGGTATTAGTGTGGCTCGGGGGTTAACTTTCAATACTGAAAGCGGTATCCCGAGCCACACTCTGGCTGTATAGTTACATGTCCCGCGCTCCCTCACTGTCCCCGCAGTCACACTGCAGCCAATCGCGATGTCACACTTCCTGGTTCACTCCTCGCGAGAAGAGATCCAGGCAGTGTGACGTTGCGAGTGGCTGGAGGAGACTGCAGGGATCAGCGAGGGAGCGCAGGACATGTAAGTATACAGCCCGAGTGTGGCTCAGGAGACCGCTTTCGGTACAAAAAGTTAACCCCGAGCCACACTCGGGAAAACCGTCAGGTTAAGATTTCAACGCATAAGACATAACGGCTGATGTGTTCAAATTATTTAAGAAGCATCGAGATTATATTTTTCCCGCGTGGAACCACGAAGGTCAAGCTAGAATGCAATTGTAGCTGTGCTTTTTGGCCAGTAGAGGGAGCTGTCTATAAAATATGGCTTATCCACAATGACTATACAACGGGACACCTCTGTATGTGTTTACTGTATTGGTAAGGGAAAGTCATTTTCCAAAAAAATCACTGGGTCCTTGAGTGGTTTTATGGAAAATCACTTGGTATTGAAAGGTTTAATAAAAATAACTTAAAGCAATACAGTATACAAATATAATGCTTTAATTGCATAAAAACATTTTGGTGGAAAAAACGTTTAGTGTTAAATTTGAATTTAAACCAAATAATTGTATGATAAATTTCTTTCACACTGTGTGTTCCAGTGTAATGAAAACCCTTTAGGCTAGGGTTAGAAGAACGCATTTTTCACGTCGTTCGTGAAAAAGTGCGTTTGAACGAATGGACGTATTTTTTCACGGAATACACGATAGCGGTCATACGCTGCGCATTTTCATCCGTGATTTTGTACGGATCATCAATAAAACCCTTTTTGCGTCTGAACGTTATGTTGGCCGGACATTAGCAGCGTCTGACGTCTCCTAATCACGCACACATGCCGCTAGCGGACGCAGCGCACTCTGTACGTCAGTACTAGCGGTATCACGTTCTCGAAAAAATGTGTTTGTTTGCCGCTTGCGTTGCACGGCAACTTTCGTGCGGCCGTACTTCGTATATTGCCGTCATTGGCCGTCATTTGCTGCTATTATGGCCGTGATAAAGTGCGGCTGCACGCTCGTTCGCACTGCGTTCGTCTGACCCCAGCCTTACTCAACCCCTAAAAAAATCCTAAACTTTTTGTAGGGTATTACAACTAAAGGAGTTATTCCAAAAATAGCCAAATTGGCCACCAAATTGCACTGAACAGTGAATTTCCCCGTACGGTGCAATTTTGTTGCAATTTCGCTTTTCAAAAAGCTGACATTTGGCAGCAGTGCATTCCCCATACTGAAGTAATGGTTAATCTATTCATAGAATGCCGAACAGCCCCGAAACGTTGTCTAAATGTCCAGATTTTCATTGGTTTTGTTCCCCAGGTTTAAACAGGCGAATCACATAGGTTTCAAAGTAAAAAAAAAAAAATCCCTATTTTTATTCAACTGTTTATTCTTCTAATTTTCATAAAAAGGTCTTATCAATTTTTTGAGTTTTTTTAGGCATTTTTCTGGATTATTTTGGCAAAATTTTTGATTCAGATTTTTTTTATGGCTTTTTATTTTGGAACACCTTTTTTTTGTTATTCATAGGACCATGTATATTCTTTTCATGCATTTTCATTAATTAATATTTTTTAAAAGCCTTTTTAAATTGCTGTGTGCGTGCATGTGTGTTTTGTTTTTGTATAGTGTTTTTTTTACCCCTGTTCGGCGGATCGCCAGCGGTTTCCAGCTGCATTTGATGGGTTTATCGGCCGCGTGCAGTGGATCGATTCTGCACAATTCGGGGACCCTGCGCTGAATGCTGAATTCACTGCAGGGTCAGCGAATCGAGCTCGCCAAAGTGTGCCGAATGAAAGAGCCCCAAAATTTTGGTGAAATTTCAGTGCTCATTGAATAACCCCTTAAATAAATCATAACATTACTAATTTCTCAAAAAAATATAACACAACAGTAATGATGAAGGTAAAGATAAACAAACTCGGTGAGAGATATTATATTTTGAGACATTTTGCTTTTATGATGATGAGAAACCAATCATGGAAAATAAGGTGTCACTCATCACTGACAGTGTTTAAGTGTTGGATTAGCCTGCTACATTGAAATGTAGTATGAGGGTGAATTGCATGTGGAATGATGACAAATTGTTATCTATAGACCGATAAATCCCGCAAAATATTATATGTTAACAATTTACAGATTAGATTTTAAAGAATACAGGGGGGGGGATGCTCACCCGGAATAGCAATGAACACAGAAAACATTCAATTATAATATTACTATCATTTACTTTTATTTGTTTACTAGTCTTAGGCTGGGGTCAGACTAGCGCATTTTTTACGTGCGTTTAGACGCACTTAATCACGGCCGTAGTAGCAGCAAATGATGCGCAATGACGGCTAATATACGAAGAACGGCCGCACAAAAGTCCGGCCGCGCAACGCAAGTGGAAAATTAACGCATTTTTTCGAGAACACAGAACTGCTAGTACTGACGTACAGAGTGCGCTGCATCCGCTAGCGGCGTGTGTGCATGATTAGGAGACGTCAGACGCTGCTAATGTCTGGCCAACATAATGTCCAGACACCCAAAGTTTTCTGGTTTGGATCCGTAAAAAATCACGCACAAAAATGCGCACGTATGACCGTTTTTGCGCATTCCGTGAAAAAATACGGCAATGTGTTCGGACGCACTTTTTGAAGGTCGCTGCAAAAAATGCGTTAGTCTGACCCTAGCCTTAAAGTCTTAAAATCCTCACACTGAGGTTGAAGGTGATTAGTTGCACTTGACAGTAGAGATAAATGTTGTTCATAATATAGAGGTTTATGGTTTGGCTAATCTGACTATTAGCTATTTGATTAACTTGTCAAAATGTAGAAATCAGCGTTTGGAGTTCAAATGGTCACAATTGTAAGCATCAGTCTTAAGGAGCATAATAAATTTCTTCTATAGGTTATGAAGCATCTATGTCCCCACATACCCTTATTTATTTATAAAGGCTTTTACCAGGAAGGATACATTGAGATTTCTCTCGTTATCAAGTATGTCCTGGGTTCAGCCTTCACGTGAGGAATTTGACAAAAAAAAAAGAGAAAATGTAGTAATTGATGATTCATTCACTCAAATACATCCTGGATTCTGTCATTTATAATATTGTTAAGCCACCTCCACTTCCATCAGGGCTGTCATCAGGAGGTGACAGCTCATGACATGTTCATGGGCACGGTGGCTCCAGAGGGTACATGGGCCCATACGCTGGTACCAACTCCCCGTGCATCACCCTGAGCCCAGGACTCTAGTATCAATGATGTAAACTGGAATCCAAAGCTTTCTGGACTCAGCTGGAGGAAGGATGCATTCCTCCACTCCATAATGTGCGGCATCTTGTAACCGGTTTGATACTTGCTGAGACACAGCACGCTGGCTTGCAGAGATTGCACTGTGGACTCGAGAGGACCCCTTGAAGGAATGGGTCCATCTAGGGACAAATGACTTGGCTAGCAATGAGGTTTCTGAGATTAAGGAAGATTTTTGTGTTCTTGGAGGTGAAATACAGCAGATTGCGTCCACTGTGTCATTCTCTGAAGTTCTGCCTGTGCATAACATTCAGGATAGGCAGATGCGCACTAGGGAATTTAATTTATGGCTTCGGGAATGGTGTCGGGAGCAAGGATTTGGCTTTGTGTCCCATGATAGCGCTAATTGGAGCAGAAAGGAACTGTATAAAAAAGATGGTTTGCATCTTACTCATAGGGGAACATATGTTCTCAGTGAGAAGTTCAAAGGTTTCACAAAGGAATATTTAAACTAGGAGGGGGGAACAAAAGGGTAAAAAACAATCTGCCCGATTGTCCTCCAAAACTAAATCGGAGGGTGCAAGCAACATGCTGGGTAAAAAACGACAAGCTGAGTCGTGTCTATAAATGCTCGCAGTTTAGTCAATAAATTCAATGAACTGGAGGCAATGATGGCAGCTGAAAAAGTAGATTTAGTGGCGGTTACTGAGACATGGTTCAGTGAGAAAAATAACTGGGACATAACAATACCGGGGTACTCTTTATATGGAAAAGACTGAGAAGGTAGGAAAGAAGGAGGAGCGGCCCTGTATGTGAAAAACAACATAAATACGAACCAAATAAAAGTGAGCGAGGTGAACATAAAGTCAGTTTGGGTTACGCTAACATTTGGCAATCATACAGTAGCTTGTATAGGTGTGATCTGTAGACCCCCTGGACAAGTAGAAGAGCTAGATAATCTGCTGTTTGACGAAATAGCCAAAATGGCAATGAAGGGGGAAGTTATTATCATGGGGGACTTTAATCCTCCTGATGTGAACTGGAAAACCAAAATAGCTGGGTGCACCAGGAGTACAAATATTCTAAACTCCCTACTGGGATTATATCTAACACAAGTAGTTGAGGAGCCGACCGTAAAGAGGCCATATTGGATTTAATACTCACAAATGGAGGTTTGGTATCAGACGTTGTTGTAGGTGAAAATTTGGGATCTAGTGATCACCAGTCAGTGTGGTTTAATATAAGAACAGGGATGGAGCCGCACCACACAAAAACAAAAGTTTTAGACTTTAAAAAAACAGATTTTTCTAAAATGAGATTTTGTGTGAAGGAGTCATTATCAGACTGGAGGAGTTTAAAGGGAGTCCAGGAGAAATGGGATTATTTAAAAGAAGCATTATTGAAGGCCACAGGCAATTGCATTCGACTTGTTAGCAAAAACAAAAAAGGGAAGAAACCACTGTGGTACTCTGCAGAAGTGGCCAAAATAGTGAAGAACAAAAAGACAGCATTCAATAATTATAAAACAACTCAGAGTGATGAAGATAGGCAAACCTATAAGATTAGGCAGAAAGAGGCAAAGCAATTTATAAGAGCTTCCAAAGCACACGCAGAAGAGAAAATAGCTCAGTCAGTAAAAAAGGGGGACAAAACATTTTTTAGATACATAAACGAGAAAAGAAAAGTAAAACAAGGATTAGTTAGATTAAAAACAAAGGAAGGAAAGTATGTAGAAGAGGATAAAAGTCTCGCTGACTGCCTTAATGAATATTTTTGTTCAGTCTTTGCAGAAGAAAAGGAAGGAAAGGGACCTCAGTTAGGAGGAAACACTAACAAGACATTTACATATGAGTTTACAGAGGAGGAGGTTCTACAGCAGCTGTCTAAAGTAAAGACAAATATGTCAATGGGGCCTGATGGGATCCACCCTAAATTATTAAAAGAGCTCAGTGGTGTAATAGCAAAACCGTTAACAAGGATTGGTTAAATAAATCTGTTAACGGGAGTCGTCCCAGAAGACTGGAAATTAGGAAATGTTGTGCCCATTTACAAGAAGGGTAGTAGGGAGGAATCGGGGAACTATAGGCCAGTTAGTCTTACGTCAGTAGTGGGGAAATTAATGGAAACCATGTTAAAGGAAAGGATTGTTGAACATCTAAAAACACATAGATTACAGGATCAGAAACAACATGGGTTTACCTCAGGGAGATCATGCCAAACTAATCTTATTGATTTTTTGATTGGGTAACAAAAATAATAGACAAAGATGGTGCAGTAGACATTGCTTATTTAGATTTCAGGAAGGCTTTTGATACTGTTCCGCATAGAAGGCTTATCAATAAATTGCAATCTTTGAGTTTGGATTCCAATATTGTTGAATGGATTAGGCAGTGGCTGAGTGACCGGCAACAGAGGGTTGTGGTAAATGGAGTTTATTTGTCGCAAGGTCTTGTTACCAGTGGGGTACCTCAGGGGTCAGTACTTGGACCCATTCTCTTTAATATTTTTATTAGTGATATTGCAGAAGGTATTAATGGAAAAGTATGTCTTTTTGCTGATAACACAAAGATTTGCAACAGGGTTGACGTTCCTGGAGGGATCAGTCAAATGACAAATGATTTAGGTAAACTAAAAAAATGGTCGGAGCTGTGGCAATTGAGTTTTAACATGGATAAGTGCAAGATAATGCACCTGGGACGTAAAAACCCAAGGGCTGAATATAGAATATTTGATACAGTCCTAACCTCAACATCTGAGGAAAGGGATTTAGGGGTTATTATTGCAGAGGATCTAAGGGTAAGTAGTCAATGTAATAGAGCAGCAGAAAATGCTAGCAGAATGCTTGGTTGTGTAGGGAGAGGTATTAGCAATAGGAAAAGGGAAGTGCTCATGCCACAGTACAGAGCACTGGTGAGACCTCACTTGGAGTCAGTGGTGTATTTTGGCCTAGGCCGGCACTTTCCAGGGGGTGGCGGGCCAATTTTTTTTTTTTTTTTTTACTTTTGCAAAGTATTTTACCAGGAAGGATACATTGATATTTCACTAATTTTCAAGTATGTCATGGGTAGGCAAGGCCTAGGCTTTCACTTTCCAGGGGGCAGCAAAAAACCTCACCACTAAATGGGTTACTCACAGAGCACTGAAATGACGCCAACTTTTTGGTGTTCTGTAGTTCCCTGCACTTAGGAGAATAAAATTTCCCCACCCTGCAGTGAATTCACCATTCACCGGAGGGTCCACAAAGTGCATGGAGTCGGCCGCTGAATGCTGCCACCGCAAACCCGTGGCCTACTGGTTTCAGAAGAACTACTGAACGAAAATGTCTGGAATTTACATATAAGAGCCTATGATTGATAATAAAAAGTTCTGTTACAGAAAAAAGAAAAACTGCTATTATAAAAAGGGGGGGGGGATTTTGCCCAAAAAAACCTTAAAAATTACTAAAAGGTACTGAAAAAAAATCAATAAGTAAAGACTTTTTACTGCAGATTAAAATAATAAATGATTTATTAGATATTGCATAAAAACGGGAATATTTTTAACATTGAAACCTATGGGGTTCGCCTGAATAAACCTGCTGATTGAAACCACCGAACATCAGGGCATTTCACTGCCATTTCTCTGAGTCTCAGTACCACATGACTGGCTGAACCACGTGAAATGCATGTGCGCAGCTGCCCGCCCTTTCGTTAACACAGACTCTATTCTGGAATGAACACCCACCGGGAAGGGAATCAAAGCTACAGTGCACCCTCTGGGAGTGGCACCCCACTGCTGACAAGATGGCTCCACAGCATAATTGCTGTGAGCCTGTGTGCTCATACACACTCGGTTTGCTGGGAGTTTTATTGCAGTGGATTCTGATGCACTCATACACACCGCACATTACATTGCTGGGAGTTTTATTGCTTTGGATTCTGATATGCCGACACAAACCACACATTGCATTGCTGTGAGTTTTATTGCTGTGAATTCTGATGCACTCATACACACCACACATTGCATTGCTGTGAGTTTTATTGCTGTGAATTCTGATGCACTCATACACACCGCACATTGCATTGCTGGGAGTTTTATTGCTGTGGATTCTGATACGCTGACACACACCAAACATTGCATTGCTGGGAGTTTTATTGCTGTGGATTCTGTGATACACACTGCATATTACTGTGAGTTTTATTGCCCTGGAGCTCTGGGATACGCTCATACACACTGCACATTACTGTGAGTTTTATTGCTGTGCAGTTCTGTGATATGCTCATACACAGTGCCCATTTCTGTGGGTTTTATTGCTGTGCAGCTCTGTGATACGCTCATATGCAGTGCATGTTTCTGTGGATTTTATTGGTCAACCAATTAGAGCGGCTGTGATCCCGTTTACTTGACATGCGTGGTTGTTCTTTGTAAAAATGCTTGAATTTAAACATTTCATAATTTTCTTTATCTCAATAGATACATTTGAAATGGTATACAAAATATACAAGTAGGCACTTGGTATCCACTTTTAATATAAAGAGCGGAAAAGGCGGAGCTCTAAGAGGAAAAGGTGGAGCTTAAAGAGGAAGGGTGGGGATTAACCAGGAAGAGGTGTGCCCTTGACAGGAAGGGGTGCGTCAAATTTAAATTAGGCGGTGCACGAGTTTAGTCAGGCCTAGGGCAGCACAAAACCTAAATACACCACTGCTTGGAGTACTGTGTGCAGTACTGGAGACCGTATCTCCAGAAGGATATAGACATTTTAGAGAGAGTTCAGAGAAGGGCTACTAAAATGGTGTACGGCTTGAAGGAGAAAAGTTACCAGGAAAGGCTTAATGATCTTAACATGTACAGCTTGGAAAAAAGACGAGACAGAGGAGATATGATAGAAACATTTAAATACGTGAAGGGAGTATATTTAAAAGGCAGCAAAGTAGCAAAACAAGAGGACATAGTCTTAGATAAGAGGGGCAAAGGTTTAAAAGTAACATCAGGAAGCATTATTTTACTGAGAGGGTGGTGGATACATGGAACAGCCTTCCAGTTGAAGTGGTGGAGGCCAAAACAGTAATTTAATTTAAGCAGGCATGGGATAGGCATAAGGCTATCCTAAACAAAAGATAAATCCAGGTAAAGTATCCATGTAATTGGGCAGGCTAGATGGGCCGAAAGGTTCTTATCTGCCGACATTTTTCTATGTTTCTATGTCAGTCCCTGAGCAGTGTGTCAGCCGGGAAGGTGCAGGAGGCAAATTGCTTCTCGCGGCGGTGTGTCAGTTGCGAGAAGGAACATGGGGCGAGTCCACCTCTCCCCTGAAAATGAAATAACTGACAGAGTGGTGCGAGAAGGAGAAGCTCGCGACTCTAATTATAGAGTCTAAATAAATTATACAAGAACTTGTATTCGAGTGGCGCGAGAAGGAGCAGGAGGTGAGCTGCGACTTGTGGCCCACGAGTCTGACTCCAGGCTCCCCTGGACTGTGTGGCGTGGAAAGAAGCAGCCCGGCTGCAACTCTAATACAACAGAGTATATCTGTCTGGACTGGAGGGACCCCCTGGAGCGATGACAGGAAAAAAAAATAATATTGGACGGAGGATGAGAGCGGCTGAGCCTAAGACCACCTATCCGTATCCGTTTTCATTCATCTGATTCTGACTGGTGCCTGAGTTTGGAGGACTACTCCAGGCAAGGCAAAGTATGTCTTAGTTAATTTAAAGCTTAAAACGTTGCTTATTATTTCTAGGTTTTCTATGGCCCCTTCCAGTACTTTAAAATTTAAAGTACTAGAAGGGGCCATAAAATTTTGAAATAATGATCCGATTCCAAAATCATTGATTCCTTGACCAGAAACCTTGGCCTTACGCAGGAATCCGATGATGTCGCTTAGTTAGCCATTGATTTCAATTCATCCACACCCCTGTGTGCTGAGATCATTTTGACAGCTTTTGCTCATCATGTTTAAACGCGGTTTGAAGTTATGTTTTATTGTAGGACCCAGACAATTTATATATCCTTATCTTAAGCAGTCTCGGCAGATTCAAAATATATCATTATTATATGTATAAGACTGTCATGTCCTGCCAGAATGCGTTAACAAAAATGTGAATTTCCATTCAGATTTTAATCATTTACAGCGAACATATAAATTTGTCACATTTTATAACCATACACCACGTTCTTTATATCAATGTTATTTTACACTTATTTGTACTTGTGGAACAAGGTCAGAGAGTAGACAGTGGTTTTTGATGGCTTTAAATTGAAATGCACCTTTGTGTCCTTCACCAAGGTCTGTAGTTTGGAAACTGTCCATCACAGCCTTGGTCCGTGCCTATCTCTGGTTTGGATTGCTATGTGGATTTGTCCCTCATGAGTAATGTGAGCACCTCTCTCCTTGTTTGTTTTTGATGTGGGCCTGCAGATCCTAATTGCAATAACATAAGGCTTCTTTCAAGGACACCCGTGACAGTAGTTGTATCTATGCTTTTTTCTGGATGTTTTAAAGCATTATAAATGGCATATAGGTAAGTGGATGTCATAACTACGTTAAAAAAGATCATTTGTATTAAAGATAGAATTCTCTAATAATAGGCGTCACATGCCTCCATTCCCAATTAGAAAGCAATTTTAAACATGAAAATTGAAGTTGTATGTATGATGCTTTTCAATAATTTTCTTTATTTTTTAGAATTTTATTTAAAATATATTCAGAGACCCAAATAAACTACCACAGGTTTACCACCTTCAAGGCTAATGCATATATTTACCAATATTAGATGTTACCTAGATTTACTACACATACTAGAACATTTACAATATTCAATATATATATATAACACTTTAGGATAAACAAATAGAAAATCAAGCCCGATTGAATTTTTACATTTGAACAGTTTTTAAAAGCTAAATTTATTTTTATTCTAATTATAAACGTATGTGTTCATTTTTCAGAACATTAATCTAAAGGTAAATATTGCTGATACAAATCCGTTAAAATCAATGAGTAGGAAACAGATGCTTTTCAGGTGTAAAAATGTAATATATAGGCAATAGTAAGATTTTGTTTTCAGTATGTTCATTTAAGGGTGTTTTTTAATCTGGTATTTCGGAAAATGCGTGTAGTCGCATGGAACAATGCTATTTCAGGGTAATTAGAATTGCAAAACCTAAGGCGATATTTATAGCTTTGTAGAAAGAAGAAACTGTTTAAAAAGATGTTGTACATTTGTATATTTGTATAAGTATCCTGGGAGCTAGTTTATTTTTTTTAGCTTTCAAATTAATATTGGAGATGTTAGGATAAAGTAATTTTTTTTGTGTGTTTTTACCCAAACAAAAATGTTAAGTGTGCATTTTAATATAACTTGTATAACTGTTATAATGATGGAAAGGTCCAAGAATGGCTCCATGAGGTGGAGAATATCTGTACGATTGAGGGCTTGTTACTCCAAACTGTGGGCACTATGGAGACCCATCTCCACAGATGGTTCTACAGGTCTGATATGTCCTCTGACTCGCGTTGTCCTGTTCCTGTTCCCCCCGTGTCTCTACCCTGCGAGCATTATTCTTACTTGCACCCTTCTTCTCTGCCTTTTACTGTTATTTGAGCTACTGCCTTACTGT
Source organism: Leptobrachium leishanense (assembly GCA_009667805.1). Classification (NCBI taxonomy): domain Eukaryota; kingdom Metazoa; phylum Chordata; class Amphibia; order Anura; family Megophryidae; genus Leptobrachium; species Leptobrachium leishanense. The sequence continues at coordinate 126,946,270 of CM019066.1, forward strand.
TCTGCGGACGTGATCACACGTCATAATTTCTGTAATTTTACTGCAAATGAATAAAAAAAATTGTTGCAATAAAAAATTAAATAAAGATGGAAAGATCAATTTAGAGTAGGCATCTCTAACTCTGCCCCCCTCGTTGTTAATGGCATACAATTCCCAGAATTCATTGAATGCAATAGATGGCCAGATAATTATAGGAGTCGTAGTTCATAATACCTGCAGGGTAGAGACACGGGGGGAACAGGACAACGCTAGACAGAGGGCATATCAGACCTGTAGAACCATCTGTGGAGATGGGTCTCCATAGTGCCCGCAGTCTGGAGTAACAAGCCCTCAATTGTGCAGATATTCTCCACCTCATTCTTGGACCTTTCCATCATTATAACAGTTATACGCGTTATACTAAAAATGCACACTTAAGATTTTTGTTTGGGTAAATACACAAATCTGGGGGCGCCAGAGTATAGGATCACTGCTTTAGAAGAAGCATGGGCTGAGATATAATTTTTAACAAATTGGTTTTCTTTAAACAATAATTGGTGGAGAACATGGAGTTAGCTTGATAGAATTAGACCAGGACAATATTTTACAATGCATGTTTCACATAGAAAGATGAAAAATACCTATATATTCTAGTGATCAATGTTCACAGATACACCCTTTCGTAACTGTAATTATAGGATGCACTTGATTATAAACCATCTATCTTTAGTATTCAAACGTAATGCCCATGAGGTCCGATTGTAAGAAATATTAGGTCATCAAGTGGTTTAAAGCAGCCACAGTATGGAAATATGTAGTGACCTCTAGCTGCCTGGAGTAAGCTGTCAAAACCATCCCTTCCAGATACCTTAATGAATATAACTTGTATGAAGTGCTTTAGATACCCATATAATCACATGGCAACTGGAAACCGTGATTTGATCACCCTTTAGCCTCCAGTAACCAGCAGAGGCTTAACAGGTATACTCACATCTATCATTATCCCTCATGCAATCTGATTAAGAGAAACTAAATGGATAGAACCATGTATTGTGCCTATTCTCCTTAGCAGAAAAGTGACATGAGAAAATATCAAACATAAGATAACCTGTTTCTTAAGTCCCCTTGATCAGCAAAATGTTTACGAAGACGTGCCTTATACAAAACGAATATAGTAGAATCAGATCTATTTCTCTTTGAGTTCTCCTTTTAATACGTAAAGGGAATCCACAAGGTAGAGGAAGGGAGTATATTTAAAAGGAAACAAAGTAGCAAAACAAGAGGACATAGTCTTAGATTAGAGGGGCAAAGGTTTAAAAGTAACATCAGGAAGCATTATTTTACTGAGAGGGAGGTGGATACATGGAACAGCCTTCCAGTAGAAGTGGTAGAGGCCAAAACAGTAATTGAATTTAAGCAGGCATGGGATAGGCATAAGGCTATCCTAAACAAAAGATAAATCCAGGTAAAGTATCCATGTAATTGGGCAGACTAGATGGGCCGAAAGGTTCTTATCTGCCGACATTTTCTATGTTTCTAATATGAAATGATAATTTATGGTTTTCTTCAATTATTTTATCATTGAAACTAGGCAGCAATGCAATCACTGACTCATTATTTTCTGGCAATGATAAAAAAGGTTCTAAAAATGAAATCATTGTACCTTCTTAAAATGACTGTTAAAACAGCATTAACAACGTCAGAAACCATGTTGCTTGTTGAAGAATGGATATTTGTGGACACTGAATGACATGTAGCTCAGACTATTAAGCATAACTTTAAACCAGATGGCACCCACTAGGTTAGGAAAAAAAACGGCAGGACTCCCAGGCTGTATCGGTGCATATAAGGTTTAGGGGGAATCGGAACCCTACTAGGAATGTGACACCTTCCTAGTGGGGTTGTGATTCCCCCTTGAATAAACCTTCCATGCATTGATACAGCCTGGGAGTCCTGCCATTTTTGTTCCTGTACTATAGGGATTTTGGCGTCCTTTGGCAGTGGCTCAGCGGATCGAGTGCTGTGAGCTCCCACCTCCATAGGATCACGGAGCTTTGCTAGTACCCACTATGTTGCCAGTCATATCCCATCCATGATGGAAACTGTTACTTACTTTTACAGTTCTCATGGCCCACAATAAATAGGAGACTGATCATAATATGACCTGTTTTAATCATCTCCTCCTACCTGCTCACCTCACTCTCACCTTCAGGACTTTTTCCAAGCTGCCCCCCATCTATGGAACTCTCTCCCTTGTAACGTTCGCCTCGCCCTGTGCCTCCATTCTTTCAAGATGTCGCTAAAACACATTACTTTAGAGCTTCAGCTCACTCTACAATCCCCCCATTGCACCTTTCCTGATCTATCTCCCACAGAGCTCCCCACTACTTCTCATACTCAGCTATATACTCTCACCTCTGTGTGTCACCCCTCTACTTTTAGATTGTAAGCTCACTGAAGCAAGGTCCTATTTTTCCATCATTCCCCATGTGTCAGACTTCTTTGTTAATTTTATTTTTGTTCTCTCCCATCTATTGTACAACACTACGTAATATATCTTGGTGTTTAATAAATAATTGTAATTACAATAATATCAATTTCCATACATTGAATAATTTGTAACTAGCCGCACAGTTGTCAAAGCAAATGCATTTTAAACATTCGTGGCCACCTTTACGTCAGCCAGCAATACTGAAATCACTAATTCCCAGCAATATAAATAATTTTTCACATGATAATGGACTAAATGATAGTATGAGCTTCACTCATCTGTTGGTGTTATTTCCTCTTTCATATATGTCAAGTTAATGTCTGTAGCTTGGCAGGAACTCTTGGACTTACTAAATCTGTTTTCCAGCCTCGGGCCCCATCACTAGAGATAAGTGTCATATCTGTCTAATGCAATATTGAAAAACCTGTAAACGTACAACTGAATCCTTTAGAAAATGTCGTGACAAACAATCTTCATGCTCGTCGAGTGTCTTATTCTGTATACATGTCTGTATTATTAGAATATACCATGTTGATCAATTGTCCTCTCTGTTTCCAAATTGAGAATTCCGTTGTGATGAGACTCTTTTTTGCAGTAATAATATTTTTTCTCATTTTAAATGTATTTGTTTATTTCTACACCAGACATTATATTATAATTGGTACTTACTGTATGTATTCTACGGCCCTTTATGGACATGTATATGTCAACCTTTGCCTTTACTGAAACATTTCTTAAATCCACTGTGTTAATGCTAATAAAGTTAAGCTTTGAAGTTGCCAGTATGACCTCAGTCAAAAGTTCACTTGTCAAACTAAGGATGTCAAGTGAATCACTGTTTTAAATATGTTCATTGCATTATAGTATATGATGTTTAATGCATGTATATTGAGTAGTTTGCACAATTCAATGTAAAATATAATTCGAATACAGTGTAGTTTTGCCTATTTATCTGAATTATAGTTATTTCTTTTTTAAAATCTATACACACACAGAGCTATTAAAGTGAGATTAACTCTTTCCCGCCAAAGGGACGTGTTATGCCGTTCTCAAAAGCATATTCAAAATCCAGCCGATCCTGCTTTTTTGCGCTTGGAGAGGGTTTTTGTGAATTTTTCCCCAAAAATTCACTGGCGAGCATCCCAAGAGCATGGAGGCTCTATTCTGAGTGAGTGAGCCATTGGCCTTTTTCTTTTCCATACCAAAATTGTACAGAATTACACTAGGGGATTTTCCTTTGTGTTTTTTATTTCTACCTTGTATATGGGGCATCTGGAGAAGAACATCTGAACAGGTTATTTAGGTGCCTGTATGGGAAGGAAACACATAGAAAGCTGAATGTACTAGAGCCGGTTATAAGGCTCTATGTTTGTAAGTTTACATTTTTAAAATCTCTATACACTAAGATCTAGTAGCACCAGTTTATTTTCTGTATTTTTTCTCTGCATATCCTATGGAGACTAAGACTAAGGTCAGACAAAAGCATTTTTAACGTGCGTTTAACCGCACGAAATCACGGCCGTGCTAGCAGCAAATGACGTCCAATGCTGGGGAACATACGAAGAACGGCCGCACGAAAGTTCGTCCGCGCAACGCAAGTGGCAAACGAACGCATTTTTTCTAGAACGTCAAACCGCTACTACTGACGTACAGAGTGCACTGCGTCTGCATAGCGGCGTGTTTGCGTGATTGGGAGACGTCAGACGCTGCACACGTCCGGCCAACATAACGTCCAGACGCAAAAAGGGGTTTATTGATGATCCGTTCAAAATCACGGACGAAAATGCGCATCGTATGACCGCTATCGCGTATTCCGTGAAAAAATACGTCCATTCGTTCGAACGCACTTTTTCACGGACAACGCGAAAAATGCGTTTGTCTGACCCTACCCTTAAAGAAGACCCATCTGAAGGCACAAAGTTACCTATAAAGACTGAAGTGCGCTGTACCTATTTCCGAACTTGTTGTGTCGTGGTCTGATATTTGGTTTCATTGGGGAAACCACCAGAAGGGTACACAGCGACGATTAATATTGGTGTGAGGGGATTGTATTGGTGTGGCTCTCCACTTATTCTGTTTGTTATTAAATCACCAAGTGCTGGCATAGCATGCCCTGCTGGCTCCCTATACAATTTTATGCCCCGGTTCCCCTGCACATGCACCTGAACTCAGGCGATCATGTTGTAGCCAATGACGCGCTTGGCCCGCCAGACTGGAGGTGGGCCGAGTAAGGGCTTCAGAGCCTGCGGGGCATGCTATGCCGCTAAATGGACTTGAGGCACGCCTTACCGCTAGGAGGTCCAGTAAGGCTGGGGTCAGACGAGCGCAGTGTTAACGTCCGTGTTGCCTGCACATAAGTACGTCCGTGATAACATACAATTGTGTTAAATGGAGCCCCACACACGAAGTACGTCCGCACAGAAGTGCGGGGGCTGACGGACGCTGCAAACGGACGCAGGTTAGGCAAGAACGTAATACTGCTAGAACGGACGTGCGGAGTGCGCCACGTCCACAACGTCCGCATAGCTTTGTGTGTGAGTGATGGAGCATGGTCAGACGGACTGCATTTATACGTCCAGCATTTTTGACGGACAGAATGTTTTATCATTGTAATTTATTTTCCCTGCTACATCAGTCAAAAAATACATCCGTGAAAAAAACAGACTGTGTGGCCACTACCTTGTCGTCAGTCAGTAAGTACGTCCGTACTGCACGGACGCACAGTCAGTACAAAATGCGCTCATCTGACCCTAGCCTAAGGGGTTAAGATCCTCTGCTTTGTGTATTGCAAGGCATTGGGAAAACTGTAAGAAAATCAGTGACTTGATTTGCTCAAAGGGCTCCTTTGCGAAATGCCCTGTAAGTGGCAGGGCATTCTGGGTAAGACATGTAAAGGAAGTCCACAGTTTTTGCATACCCTAATCTATGCTTGAGGCCAACTTGCATGGCATTGGACTGAAATGTAAGATGTCTGCACTACAGCACCTGGAAAAAATTGAGTGATTGTAGACTTCATTTGCAAGTCCTCCCCAGAATTCCCAGCTATGGGGGTGTTGTAAAAAAAATTCTGTAGGTAAAGTGTCTCTGATTTGCATAGAACAATATTTATATTAACCTGTATTCTATATGTGTATATTACCAGGATTGACCACATCCCTATATTTGCAACCGTCCCCATCACAGGTTCCTCAGTGCAGGACGTAATTACAGGATTTAGTCTTAAACAGTAGAGAGCCCCAGGAGAATGTCTGTCCCAAGTAAGTGGGTCAAGCTGGTAAGAGTACCAGGTTTGCTATGTGTACCAATCCCATTAGTCTGGGGCAGAAGCAGTCAGCCACATAGTTCACAACGCACAGGAATGTATCAGTTGTGCTCAAAATTCCATCAACCTACAAATTGGTCTACTTAAGTGGTCTTTGCAGTATCAAGTCCACCAGCAAGTCAAGGCAAATCTCCAAGGTGGGTCCTAACCTTGTATTTCACAAGGTTTGGACCCACTTAAGAGATTTTCCTTGACGTTGTGGTGTGCTTATTATTATTTAAATGGCTATTTAGGCTAGGGTCAGACGAACGCATTTTTCACATCGCCCGTAAAAAAGTTCGTCCGAACGCATGGACATACTTTTTCACGGAATATGCGATAGCGGTCATACGATGCGCAATTCCGGCTGTGATTTCATACGGATCCAAACCAGGAAACTTTGGGTGTCTGGACATTATGTAGGCCGGCCATGAGCAGTGTCTGACATCTCCTAATCAGGCACACACGCCGCTATGCGGACGCAGCGCACTCTGTACGTCAGTACTAGCGTTTCGAGGTTCTTGCGGAAATGCGCTCATTTGCCGCTTGCGTTGCGCGGCCGAACCTTCGTGCGGCCGTACTTCGTGTGTGGGCCTGAGTTGGACGTCATTTGCTACTACCACGGCCGTCATAAAGTGCGGGTAAACGCACGTTCGCACTGCGTTCGTCTGACCCCAGCCTTAAGTAGAGAAAAATCTCCGTTTATACTTAACTTAAGGTTAACAGGATTTTGAGTGCACGTGATAAATTTATAAGAACAAAGGTTAGGTTAGGATAAAATAGGGCCGGCACAGACGAGGTTCCTTGACTTTGTGGCAGGCTTATGCAGTGTATAATTCAATTTTGTAACTGTATCCCCGTTATTTTGTTTCCTAAGGCAGGTGTTTTAAAAAATCTTAAAAATGATATTAAAGTGGAGTTGGTAACCTTGTTTACACCTGGTTGAATATATCCAGGACCCTATTCCAATGCGGCCGTTAAGGTAACAGCCTATTAAAAGCATTGAGGTAGATATTGCCCAATATCTGGTACTGTGAGAGTTAAAGATGCGCTCTAATTATCTCTAATTGTTGGCTGTTTCTTAATGCTCTGTCACTTGAAGCGTTAAGATTTCCTATTGAATTTTTGTTAATTTGCTGTTAAAATCCCATTATGATGATCACTGTGATATTTGAAAACCACTGGGTCTCATAAAAAAATATAATTTTGTAAAGTGAAAAAGATGGGAAAGGATAGTACGGTGGAAATAAGGGAGAACAAAGTAACATATCCAATGATTTTTACAAGTGCATCTCATTAAATATCAATGAGTAGAATGATAGCTATTCTTTCAGCGGCAACTACATAATCCCTCAGAGCATATCCTGATATACCACAATTTTAACACACTTTACAAACTAGATAACAAAATGAGCTGGGGGAGTATTATGTTCTCACATCAAAGTTGCTAATAGACTTTAAAATCTAGTTGTAGAACGGCATGAAACGCTTAATAGAGAATGGGGAATCTAGGGTGTCCCAGATGTTGTGGAGTACAAATCAGGCCGTCATGGTTTCGACAGACTTCACCTGACTGATCAAGATGTGAGTGATGGCTACAGCCACCCATCACTGACATTAAGTAATAGGGAATCAGCTCCCGGGATAGCTCAATCCACATGAAAAGTCCAGTTGAGAGATTGCCTACATGACAAGCATTAGAGAAGCTGTGGTTCAAAAAAACTCCTGAGCTAAAGATGTTTTTCCATTCCTAGATGTTTAGAACTAAAAAAAAAAAACAAAAGCGTAAATTATTCATTATTTATATTATATTTATATGGAACAATTACCCATTTCCTTCACATGGATTTTCTATGAGCAATAACTGCTACACCTTTTTACGTGCCTAAGCAGAGCCGGATTTGCATGTTAGGAGTCTGTAGGCACAGAAGTATAGATGCCCCCCCCCCAAAAAAAAAAAAACATGCCAAAATGACTTTTTGACTTTTTAAATTTTTTAGTTTTGGGGCAAATTAGAAATAAATAAATTTTAAAAAAAAACATTTTAAAAAACTGAAAAACAGTTTCTCTCTGCACTCAGATCAAAAGAAGGGGCAGAATCTGTTGCATTAGTTGAGTTCGTGCATCAGCATTGTTTTATATGTAAAAGTATATATTGCCTCTGCTGTAGAAAAAAATGCATTTGCTTTTTATCCAGTTTTTATTTTTACTCATTACATGGTCATGTTTGTTATCATTGTAAAGACCAGACTGACCTTTCCAGTGACACCTCACTTAACCTTGTGTGGTGTACAATTCAGAGATGCAGGGTTTCAAAGTCCCCCTGTCTCTCCTCACTGCAGTGCCACGGTCTAGGTTGTCGATGAAACAATGTGTTGCATCATCAGCTCCACACGTGCTGGGAGTGTGGGAAATGAGAAGGTGACTTAACACAGCATCACTGTTCACTTTATAATTGTAAACTGCATAATAGTGCTGAGTTAGAAAGAAAGAATAAAAAGCGTAAAATATTACTTTATTTTTACCTAACTCTAACCTGGTTATATTTGGCATCACTGGAAAGGCCATAATCTATACAGTGGTCTAAATGATTGTAAATTGTGTAAAAAAAATAAAATACTTTTTTTTTACACTACAGAGCAAGGTGTCCACTTGTGCAGGTGCCTGTAGGCACATGCCTACTCTGCCTAGTTCTAAATCCAGCCGTGTGCCTAAGCTACAACAAATTTGTATAGATAGATCAGATAAATACATTGGTTTAATTTTTTTTTATCTATTTAAATATTTTTTTTCTTAATAGGCATCTACTCTATCCATGTTTCAAGGAGATATTAGATTTACTTAATGTCACCTTCACACCATGTATTAAAAGTTACTACTGCATAGGTTATCGCTCTGTATTTCTTCTAACTCTATAGGGATGGCTCGCGGGGATTAAAACCTATTGATTAATGAATAGTCTACCCAGGAACGAAGAACAAACTATAGCATGACATTTAAGCTAGTTGCTTCTCTACCCGTTGATAGATCTCATTCCATCTCTGTTTTCATGGATGGGAGTTTATGTCAGGTCCATGGGGTCCTTGCAGGTTTAAATCCCCTGGACAGTAGAGATACATATGAGCATCTTATTAGAAAACTAATCACATACACAGAATTTTACTGGCACTGTGAAAATATATACATGTAGTGAATGGGAAACCGTATCGTGCTCCTAGACCAGCAAAGGTCACTGGTAGACAGAATAATTTGTCAACATAATACATCCCCAAGGGGGCTAATTGTGAAATGATGCATGTGTTGTTAAAAAAATTATCATTTATATACAATGATATACATATACCATTTAAGCCCCAATTCCCTAGAATAAGTAGGATGTTGTAAAATTCCTGATATTGTAAAAAAACTATGATCGTTGTAGGCACTAAATAAAATTAGAAAAAAAAGAACCAAAATATTTGAAATCATACTTTCTTTAAGATCTACTCTCCCCTATATTTTTATGTCACAAGTGTAGCAACAGATCCCAGAATCTTCCATTAATAGTAAATTTCACCCATTCCATATTAGTTTAAAATAAGCTTGCTGCTAGGGAATTAAATTCTATTCTTTTATCTTCTATTTTCTACTGGTTTTATATGATATCCAACAATCCTCACCATCATGGAGATATTTGTGGAAAGTGATACAGTAAAGCGCTGTGGAAACTGGTGGCACTATATAAATTATGATGATGCTATGATAATAAAATGAAGGGGGAAAATAGTTTTTCTCCGGGCTGTATTTTATTCAGTTACACTATGAAGTGAGAGTATGTTTGACATGACAACCCCTTCACTTACAAGATCGACATGTCTCGATCTGCAAAATAATCTGCAGGGGCCTGAGATTGAGGAGATTGAGTCTACCTGTTCCTATTCTGCAGCAATGCCAATATATTTCTTTTATTGCAAATGAAATTCATCAATATATACTCGTACTAATTCCTCCTCCTAATGCCTCCCCACCCCCTGACTTTTCTATCATGGTCGATGGTATCACTATCTCCCCATCAAGCCAGGTACGCTGCCTTGCAGTTACACTTGACTCTGCTCTTTCCTTCATCCTCCATATCCAGTCTCTTTCCTCCTCCATTCTGAACGCCTCTACTAGACTCATCCACCTCACCCGCCGCTCTGTCTCTGCCACTCCTGTCTGTGAGTCCCTTCACTGGCTCTCCATCCACTGCAGAATTAAATCTAAATCCTTACCCTGACCTACAAAGCTCTCACTAACTTAGCACCCCACTACCTGTCCTCACTAATGAAAAAGTAAAAAAGGAGGATAGCCTATAGCCTATGTACTAATATGCCATTTATCATTGTATTGTATTGGACACCCAATCTATTGTCTATCCTCACTAATCACCAAATACACCCCAGCCCGCTCCCTAAGTTCAAACCGTGACCTGCGCCTAGCTTCTCCCCGCATCACCTCTTCCCATGATAGACTGCAGGATTTCTCATGTGCAGCCCCCATCCTCTGGAACGCTCTTCCTCGTACTGTCGGACTTTCCCCTAGTTTCCCTTCCTTCAAACGCTGTCTTAAGACATTCTTATTCAGAGAAGCCTCCCACCCAACTCACTAATACACCTAACTGCCCCAACCAGTCCATCACTCTCATCTTGCAGTCCATCACTCTCACCTTGCAGTCCTCTCCTCCTGTGTCTACCACCAACCCTTCTAGATTGTGAGTTCCCACGGAAATAGGGCCCTCGTTTTCTCCTGTACTGGTTTATCAAAATGTTGTTCAGGCTTGATGTATTGTAACCCTGTCTCTATCGTGCCCATTGTTGTATAAATAAATACATGGCTGTATAAATAAAGTATAATAATAATAATAATATGGACATATGGGGACTTTGTCCTTTTGCGTTCTAGCACATTGGACATTACTGACAATGTGCGAGAGTGAGATCAACTGAGACATTTCTGTATTTGCCATAAGAGGGCTCTATCACCGCCTTCAAGCTAACACTAGCGTCAATGGTAGCACTAGCTTAAAGGAGGTCATAGCGCTGTGCCCAGATCGCCTTCCAATTGCTAACGGGTTAAAAAATCCATTAGCGCTAGATTACTGTACTTTGCGCTCCCCATGTTAGGTAAAGTGAAAGCACAGATTAGCTAGTGTTAGGATCACTTGGTGCTAACGCTAGTTACTAAGAGCTGGCGCTAACAGAAAAGTTACTACCAGCTCAGAGATGTAGGTAACGGATTGCGCTGCTGCAGAATCCGTTACCTGCAACTCAACCCCCTCCCCCAAAATCACATACTCACCTCTCATTCGCGGCGAAAACGGTGGCTCAATTCGCTGCTTCTGGCCACCAGGAGCAGAATGGAGACTGGGGGAAGAAAGTCGCTTGTCTCCCTCCGCGAACACTCCGCCGACCAGCAGGAACTTGCGAGAGGCGAGATCATGCTGGTCATGTGACCCAGCAGCATGATCCTCCATGGAGTCCTATGGACACCAAGGAGGGGATGATGGGAACGGCACTGTAGCGCTGCCCACAGCATCCGCAAGCTTAGCGATCTCGGACAGCAGGCTGCCGGACTCAGCCCCTGCCCTGCGATCTGCTGGGGAAACCGGGACGCTAAGGAGAAATTAGTGAATGCTAATTTTTCCCCTTAGTATCCCAGTTTTAGCGAGGGCAATACGATAGTGTCCAGAGACAGCAGAGCCAGTTGCATTGCAGCACCGGTAGTGCTTTTCAGCCAGCAGGTAGAGCTATCTGCCTGTCACATATAGAATGCACCTGTAAACATGTAACATAATGAGTTTATTTTATGTGTTAACCCGTTCGCTGCTGAGCCATTTCACGCCTGTGTGCTGAGCTAATTTTTACCGGTTTGGCTCATCATGTTTAAACGCGGTTTGAAGCCATATTTTATCATATGACCCAGACATATTATATATCGTTTTTTTCCGGTAGACTCGGCAGATTCATAATATATTATTATAATATGTATACGTCATGTCCTGTCTGTATATTATAACAAAAATGCAATAACATTTTATTTTCAATAATTTACAACATGTAAAGTATTTCTTTTCACATTTTAACATGCGAGCGTTTGCGGTTATATTTTTTATGGATTACACTTGTTAAAAAATTGCATAATGTCTCGTTCCATTTTTTTGGGGAGAAAATTACACGATTTTTAACAAACGCACCCCATACAAAAATCATTAGTGCAGCATCATTGTTCACATTATAATTGAAATGGGAACAATATTGCTGTATTAACAAAACAAAAAAACCTTTTTTTTTTATTATTATTTTTTTTTAAATATATATATTTCATTAACTTTTAACATGGCCATGTTTGGTATCGTTGGAAAGGCCATGCTCTGGCCGATCCAGCAATACCAAACATTAACCCATAGCTGCCACGGATCGGGAGATAGGGGGTTCATTGGTACAATGTGCTATGCACAATGAAGCCAGTCGTCAGGGGGAGATCCCGGAAGCTTGGCCGACATCCAAGATGTCGGCCAGCTCCGGGAGAGGATCACTATCTGGTGCTTTTTGGTGCCGAATAGCGTTCAGGCCCCCAAGGGGTTAAAGCCAGCCACCGTTTGGAAGGGCAGGCTGTGCCCTTCCAAATGGTGCCTGATTTTGACTGCTGCTCCGTACGGAAGGGGAGGGAGAGAGGTCCAAAGGAACCTGTAATCAATATCATAGCGCCGCCGCGAGGACATCTATTAGTGCCCATGGCGCTCCCGGATGCTGGGCTGATATCAAGGATGTCAGCCCGCACCGGGGGGCACAGCGATCGTCCGGAATCTGGCCGATCACTGGCTGCAAAGGGAGGACACGCTCAGTGCGTCCTCCGCAGCCAACGCTTCCTGTGGCTGGACGCGCTGAGCGAGTCCTCTGCAGTGAAGTGGTTAATCTGTATATTTGTGTTATGTTTTTAATATCTTGTATTATATTACTTTCAATGTTCTTGAACCCAGGACATGCTTAAAACTAGAGAAATCTCAATGTATACTACCTGGTAAAATATTTTATAAATAAATAAATAGTGCATGTAGTATGGGAAGTTGCTGCAGGGATTCTCCAGCATATTTATAGTGTATGGTTAATGTAAAATGCTTTTCCGCAAAGGCAATGATTCCTGACAGCGATTTTTATGAAAAACCATCTAGTAGTGAAGGGATTAAAAGAAATAAAATAATAATTCAGATCTGTTGTTTTCCAATGTGAACAATGCATTTACATATTTCTGTTCTGTTCCATAGTCGCAATGCAATCGCTGGTCAGTTTAAGAAACCAATGAATGTCTTTGTTTTTCAGAATGTCTTCCTTTTGTTCTGTGAAATAACGGGCACGCTAGCATATTTTTATAAGAGCCAAACAATCATACCCTCGCCTTCAGTGATGGATTTCAGTTTCTCAGAAATTGTTGAAGATAAAAAAAAAGACAACATTTTTTCTGACTCTATCAACCACTTCCCCAAAGTTCCTGTAATCAAGGTTGCTTTTAAGGTGATTACCAGAAACCAAATCACTAAAGTGCTATATACAGCAGATTAGCAATAGTCTGAAGTAGTGCAAGACATGGGCAGGGACTCCAAGGTCTATAGCTGGACATGTCCAGATGCCTCTGGGCAGTATATATCAATCATCAATAAATGTTCTGTATTTTTTGAAATCCATCAGGGAAAGTCTTCATGAGAGATTGATGACAAATATCCAGATAGCACTGGCGTGCGCAGCCCGTTACATTAGGATGTGCACCTGTGGATCATTTATTAATTGAAAACTTCTGTTTAGAAGATTTTGCACAAAATGCCCATTTTTTTCATTACAAATAACAAGCCTGTAATCAGTAGAGGAGTAGAGGTAACATCACTGCTCTATAACCGTGGAGAGAGATTGTGAAGACACAGGTTCGAATCCCGGCAAGAGTGCCTCACCAGTAAGTGTCCTTGGGCAAGACACCTAGCGGTACATACTCGCCACCCAGGACATACTTGAAAATGAGAGAAATCTCAATGTATCCTTCCTGGTAAAATGCTTTCTAAAAAAAAAAAAGGATATAGTCCGTCTTTATGCATTTCATCATGAACCAGATAAGGGACATTTAAAATGGCAATGTAGGAGGTCAAAGAAAACCTCTTCACCAACATTGGGGTGTGACTGGGCACACCCTCGGCGCCAACCTATGCTGGATAATTATTCTGAGTACTACTGTATGTATGTGAATATTTATATATATTTATGGCCTGTGTCAGACGAATGCAGTGATCACGTCCGTGTTGCCGCACAGTTTAACGTCCGTCGTAGCATAGAATCATGATCAATAGAGACCCACACACGAAGTACGTGGGCACTTAACTGTGCACGCACAACGCACGTGGCAAACAGACGCAGGTTAGGCAAGAACGTAAAGCCGCTAGACAGACGTGCAGAGTGTGCCACGTCCGCGTAGCGTTCTGTGTGAGTGATGAGATGTCAGACACAGCGCATTTGCGATGTCCAGCACCTTGACACACAAAATGCCTTTTCATATCCTTTTCAAATTTTTATAATTTTTCATATTTTATTTCCCATTGTCCTGTCCCCACTCAGCATACTCCCGGAGTCTATGCAAAGCTTAACAGGCAGCTAAACCTTTCCTAGGAGTCAAATAAATGAGGCTGGTTTGCAGTCTTTATGTTTATTAACTCGTTGTAAGAACACAACTGCATGCACATGCGTGATGCGTAAGTGTGTGATGTTGAGCGGTAAAACTGTGTAAAAATACAGAATATACACAGATTTGTATAGCAGTAACACATAACATTACAGAAACAAGGTGTGTCATTATAAAACACTAGGCCATGCTGCAACCATGTGTAAAAGCAGGTGGCTGCAATGTAAGAGGAAAATATATACAGTACATATGGTGTTTCTAAAGCTGGTAGGGACTGTGGGATGGCTAGGGGAACGTTAAGCTAAAGTCCTTACCAATTATGCTTCTCATAGAGGAGAGAGATGGTTGCCAGATGTGTATTTCAGCTCCTGTGGTAAGGAAATTAGGTTCTTCTTTCTCCAGCAAGGAGCCTCTAAAAACCGATGTTTTAGGAGCCGTCTGCATTTTAATGATTCCAGACCACAGATGCTCCGTACGGTTGCTGCTGCTTGGGAACCGTGCTCCTGAGCACTGCAGCAGACCGTGGAACACAAAGAGAGTCCATGGACAGCCCTAGAGTGTGACATGGTGCCTGGAGTCACGCTGGCTCCATGCATTTTGTCTGCTTAGAAACCCTGCACAGCCCTACCAGCATGTGCGAAGGCAGTGACTGCAGCAGGAAAGGGATTGTGACTCTCCTGCTATGATTTCCTTCGTCTCAGACATCGGATTCTGAAATCCAGAATAATCTGGAATGCTCGGAGTCAAAAGCATTTTGGGAAAGGAGTGCTCAGCCTGTATATTTTCACTTACCACTGTTGTTTTATTCAAACAAAAGTGGATTTGATGAACTTTGAACTACTGTGCAACTGTAATGTATTCACTGTCTGCAGTAGTTAACTGTTTTTTCCGTCATAGTGTTCTTCGACATTGTTCAGTGTTGTTTCTACTCTTGTTTTCAGTGTAATTTTTCACGTTGATTCCACCTCTGTTTTAATCAGTTGTTCAGATTTTTTTGTTACTCTTGGTTTAGTTGACGTTGTTCAGTGCTTTCAGGTCTATTTACTAAAAGGTGAAACTCAGGAGAACTGGCAGGAGAAGAGAACAATCTGGACCAAATAGCAGATTTGGAAAGTGAGATAAATGGGAGAATTTTTCTGGTTTGGCTATTTTGACCTAGAATTTTCACTTGCCAGTTCTCCTGAGTTTAACCTTTAGTGAATAGAGCTGTTTGTTCCTTGTTGCTTGAGCTGAAGGTGTTTTTAAATCAGTTTAGTGTTATTTTCACTATTGTTCAATATTAAGTTCGATGAACAACTACATTTCAACCTTACAAAAGTATATCCACCACTGTCAGAAACAGTGCTGGAGCAATGGTAAAGTTCTCGAAATAACTAATTATAGAAGTTGATTTTGTCTTGTTCACCGCTGTTCAATGTTGTTTAAACCAGTGTTTCTCAATCTTGGTCCTCAAGTACCCCAGTAACAGGCCAGATTTTAAGGATCTCCTTGGGGAAATGCAGACTGAGGCTAATGTCAGATGAACGCAGTCTGATTGCACTCTACGTGCATTCTGCGTGCGTGCATAACGGACAGATGTACTGACGGAAGATACTGTAGACACCACACGGTCCGTGTTTTTTTTGACGGACGTAGAAAAAAAAAGAACTATGGGAAACAAAATTTTATATGACAAATGAAGAAAATTTGAAATGGATATGAAAAGCCATTTTGTGTGTCAATGTACTGGACGTCGCAAATGCGCTGCGTCTGAAATCTCATCACTCACACAGAACGCTACGCTGACGTGGCGCATTCTGCGTGTCTGTCTAGCGGTTTTATGTTCTTGTCTAACTTGCGTCCGTTTGCCACGTGCGTTGGGCGTGTGCAGTTCGGTGCGCATGTACTTCGTGTGTGGGTCTCTATTGATCATGATTCTATATTACAACAGATGTTAAACTGTGTGGCAACATGGACGTGATCACTGCGTTCGTCTGATGCTGGCCTGAATCCTGCAGTCACTGAGCAGCTAATCAGATCACACCTGTGCTGTGCTTCAGATATCTGGAAAACCTGGCCTGTTAGGGGTACTTGAGGATCGGAGGTGAGAAGCACTGATTTAAACAACTCCACCTGCCCTCACAGAATTTTTCCTTCTGTGGACATCCAACACTCACTGTAACAGTGTTACCATGGTTTGCATCAACGCTGAAGTTTGATGAAACATAAGTGCTTTGCGTATTTTTGACTGAAGGGTGTTCACTATTTATGTCATTAAAAATGCAATTTTGAATAAAACCAAGTATCTAATATACACATAAGGGGTTATTCAAAGAGATCCGAATGGCTGCCGAAAGTTATCCGAACGCTGAAAATCAGCATTCGGTTACCTTTCTTGGCCATTCGGCTATTCAGAGAGCAGGCAAATCGCCAAACGTTGGCGAATTGTCTGCACATACGGCGCTTGTTCGGTGCCTGTTCGAGGGCAGTGAAATCCCCATAGAGAAGCAATGCTTCGTATATTCAGAGAACAAAAACCAGCAGTGAAAAGTTGCCAAAATGCCCTGCCATTCGGTGGCTTCAACCATACTATATGGTTTTGTTTTGTTTTTATGTATTCTTTTATAAAATTTTAAAGTCCATAACTCGGTTCCAGACTGTTTTTTCCTTTGGATTTTTCCTCCACAAAAAATCCATGGGCACTTCATCCTGAGCTTTGGAAGCTCTAACTCATGTGAGTTTCCAATCAGCAGAAAAGAGATTTGCATACATTTACCTGATAGATGCTCTCCTAGTGTGAATCTATTTCTCTATTTTTTTCTCTATGTTTTCACTTTTAATGAGATATTGAAGATCGATACATACGCAAGGTGGGGGTCACCTGCAAACAGGGAGGAAGAAAAACCACCCAAAGGTGAGGTCCCACTCTTGTGAGTGGAATTGATATACAGTACATTGCCAATCGTATACATTGCAATATTGCACCATGATCTTTGTATTTGCTTCTCTTTTAAATCACATGTTGTGTTACGGACCTGTATGAGACATCCCAACTTCATAGCAATTCGATTTGCACTTACCAGATACGTTACATTTTGTTTATTCTATGGTGTGGGGGAAACCACTATTTGCTGGTGTAGCATTGGAGTTGAGGTGGTCACGGCGTGTTGTGTGGCGCTTACCATTTGTTTCACGTTCATTCGACAGGTTTATTCAGGCGAATCCCATAGGCTTCAATGTTAAAAATATTCCCGTTTTAATTCAATAAAGTCTCATTATTTATAGATTTTTTTAGGATCTTTTAAGCATTTTTTGGTATTTTTTTGCAAAAGTTTTTCCGATTTTTTTTTTTCTTAAAATGTTTTTTTCTGTAACAGCCCTTTTTATTATCATTCATTGGATCTTATATGTAAATTTCAGACATTTTCGCTCAGTAGTTTCTTTGCAAACAGCGTTTCACTTGTCAAACATTCCACCGTACTGTTTTTGTTTTGTTTTTCACTCCATTCGTCTGTGGGTTTTTCCAGCAGCTGCTCTGCGCTGTGATCGGCTCCTGCTCGGGTTTCTCCGGCGTCTTTGGCGGGGTAATCCAGATGTTTTTGCGGGTTTCAGTGTGCATTCGCCTGGGTTTTGCGGTGAGTTTTAGGCGTCTTTTCTCTGCATTACGACGGCCCTGTGGTGCTTGCTGAATACGCCGCAGGGTCACCGAAATGGGATCGCCAAATCGTACCGAATTGAAGAGAACGAATAGTCACCGAACGTGCGGTGACTTTTCGATTCTCTTTGAATAACCCTGTATGTTAAATTTATTTGCATCTGTTATTCACTGCACAAATATATGTACCTGAAATAGTGTTTCCCAAACCTGTCCTCTGGACCCTCCACCTCGCCAGGTTTTCCAGATAGCTGAAGCACAGCACAGGTGATATGATTTGCTGCTCAGTGATTGGAGGATTCAGTCTGCATTTCCCCAAGGTGATCTGCAAAATCTGGCCTGGTCGAGGGTCCCGAGGACAGGTTTGGGAAACACTGCTGTAATAGAAAGGATATTTGGAAAAAAGTGCTGTCCTCTTTAATTTGCTGCCCTTTTCTCCCAGGCCTAGTTGGCCTGTACAATAATACACCCTGATAACTGCAATTTCTCAATTCCGTCTTAATTCTGGATGATCAGCGTTTTCACAAATTGGCATTTGTTGCACTTCATCTGCAATAACAGTGAAAGTTTTTGTTTTTTATTGACACATATACATTAATAAGCTCTTTATCATTTTAGAAGCAACATATGACTCGTATTAGTACCTAATCAATTTTCCTGTGAAAAGCCATTGGTCTTGGAGGTAATATTGTAAATATTTGGAAGAAACACATAACAATCTATTATGTTTCACTGTTACCGCACAGATGCTAGTATTCTCTGATTAACAATTTAACATGTGCCAAGTCCTTAAAAGAAGCTTGTTGATGATTGTGACCAAGTAGCCACTTGAAATAACGCGGCGGAAACTGCTGTGCGTTGCTCTTATTTTATTTGGAGATTTCACGGGAAAATTATTTCTCCACTTCTTTAAAAATATAGCATCGGCAGCAGCTATTCAGAGGCTGGCGCTGGGGATGTTTACAGTCTTAAGGGGGCACAAAAAACAGGCAGTATGTCTGTGAAAGTAAATTTTAATGCATATATAACCCTATTAAGTGTATATTTTTGAATAGATATCTCCCAAAACATATAGGTAGAAGCTTGGCTGAAGCTAATTTGTGGCTCTCTAGAGAAGAACACACTATTCCAACACAGCTTGTTCTCCTCTGAATGAGCCGTTATTCAGTAAATGAATGCCGACTTTGAAATCCTTGTGTTAAGTGGTTTTGCTTTTTCAAAATTGGCCAATATCTCCACTTAACACCTCCATAAAATCCCATGCTTACCTCAGGTCCCATGATGCACAGAGCAGCCTGATCCGTGGTTTCCTCTGGCCATAAGTAGCAGAAGGCCAGGGACACATACAGGGTTATTCAGAGAGATCGGAAATGTCGCTGAAATGTAAATGGACACCGAAATTCAGCGTACAGTGACATTTTGGGGCCATTCGGGTATTCAGAGAGCAGGCAGTTCGCCAGATTTTGGCGCATTGCCTACATGTACGGTGCTGTTCAACGGCAGTGAAATCCCCCATAGAGAAGCAATGGTTAATCTATTCAGAGAACACCGAACAGCAGAGAACAGTTGCTGAAATGCCCTGCTGTTCGGTGTTTTCATTCAGCAGGTTTATTCAGGCTTCATTGTTAAAAATATTCCTGTTTTAATTCAATATCTAAAAAACGGTTTATTATTTTATTCTGCAGTAAAAAGTCTCTTTAGTTATAGATTTTTTTAGGATCTTTTAGGCATTTTTCAGGATTTTTATCGGCAAGATTTTGTTTTATCTTTTTAAATTTTTTGAAATCATCTTTTCTTTTTTCTTTAACAGACCTTTTTATTATCATTCATAGGACCGTATATGTAAATTCCAGGCATTTTCGTTGAGTAGTTTTATTTGCAAACAGCAAACATTTTCAAACATTCAAGCATACTGTTTTGTTTTTTTTTATACCTCGTTCGTCAGCTTGTCAGCTTTATCCGGCGACTGTGATATGTGGCTCGGCGGCTTTTTCTGGCATGTTCGGTGTGGTTTTCGCGGCGTTTCTACAGGTTATTGGTGAGCGTTCGATTGGTTAGCGGCAGGTTTTCCCTGCACTCTGGGGACCCTGCGGTGCATGATGAATACACCGTAGGGTGGGGAACTTTGATTCCCCGAAGTGCAGAGAACACGGGGAACTGAATAACCCTGATAGTTCGGGGTTATTCTGAAGCTCCTTTTGTGGACCCTGCACAATAGAGCTGTTGCAGAGCTCACCGAGGGATCCATGGAGTCCTATGTACTATAGAAGCTAATACCCCTGGCGTTGTACACTAGGGTTATTTCTTCTCAGTGCGTTGAGAGGTGGAAGCTGACAGCATCCATCCCTGCACCATGGGACAGAGAAGAGCATAATATAAAAAAAAGAAAAAAAATGCAAAACCGCGTAGAAGGTCAATGTTCATGGTGAGTGATATAAATAAAACAAAAAAAGAAGAAGAAAGAAGTGGTAACAGTATTAGAAGTGAGAATTACACAGCGTATGCACGCTTGCTAGGTTTCTGTTGGAAATCTGGTAAATGCAGAAAACCTTGCAAGTGCACAATGTGAATGTTCAGGAACGCCACATGAGGTCACGTTCAGTATAATAACATGAACAATAGATAGATGGGAAAAGGCAGTAATTAGAACAAGATACACAGATCAGAACAAGAACACAAAGAAAACAATACTAACCACAGTGATTTAACAAACAAAAAGTGACCTGAGCAAAAAGGCATTGTAATATATGGATTTCAGACGTCAAGCTCCATTGTGAAGAGATGCAAGTCACAGCGTGACTGAGAAAACATTTATACAGTTAAACACTGCGCAACACAAAACAATGGCAGAAAACTCTCGCTGGTCACATAATGGTCAGAACCGAGTCGTGTTTGAACAAATGAAATTGTTCGAATGACTCCGTATTGTCATGATTTGTGGCAACTAAAGTCAACACCTTTTGCTATTCACAGGGTGAAATGAGGGCCCCATGGTAATGCATGCATGGTACCTTATGCCAGGGCACGATCATCTTAAACATCTGGGCATAACCACATTATTTATGTGACATCACTGTAATCTTTTTTGACATTAGTGAGTGATCATCCACTAAAAACGTGTCGATAGTGGTCAACAAAAATATTGAGAAGAAATTTAGTAGTATTCCTGGAGGGTACTGAGCAAGGCATACAGGACCAAGAATTCTGTCTGAAAAGTAAAACTAGAGGTTGATGTACATCATTGTCACAAATAATGATTTCTTGGAATAAAAAATGAGGCTACTTGAAAATCA
The DNA here is from genome assembly GCA_009667805.1 of Leptobrachium leishanense. Lineage (NCBI taxonomy): Eukaryota > Metazoa > Chordata > Amphibia > Anura > Megophryidae > Leptobrachium > Leptobrachium leishanense. The sequence continues at coordinate 126,967,647 of CM019066.1, forward strand.
AATCAAAAGCATTTGTGACAAGTATGATGTCTTGACTCATTAGTTCATGATACATTTAAAGCAAACCTATGATAAATAGAACCATTTCCCCATCACTACCATGATCGTGTATACAGAAGTGGAGCAGACATAGCAGCCTGAGGTCTGCGACTATTTTGTTCATTGCAAATTAGATTACTGGTAGTTTATTGCAAATTCATTTTGTTTGCATCTGGGCTACAAAAGGTGCCCCCAAACTTAACACTGTGGGCATGACACTTTAAGGCTAGGGTCAGACATGCAGGTTTTCTATGGACTGTGCGCCCGTGCAGTTCGGACGCACTTTTTGACGGAAGACACAGTAGTGGCCACACAGTCCATTTTTGTGGCTGATGTTATTTTTGACGGATGTAGGAGGGAAAATAAATTAAAATGAAAAAACATTTTGTCTGTCAAAAATACTGGGCGTATAAATGCAGTCCGCCTGACCACGTTCCATCACTCACACACAAAGCTTTGCAGACGTGGCGCACTCTGCACATCCGTCCTAGCGGTTCGACATTCTTGCTAACCTGCGTCCGTTTGTCGTGTCCGTAGTACGTCCGCACTTCGTGTGTGGGCCTTCATTGGTCATGATTACCTGCTACCACGGACGTACTAAAGTGCGGCTACACGGACGTTAACACTGCGTTCGTCTGACCCCAGCCTTAAAACTAGCTGGAAATGTCTCCAACTTACTTTTCCCCAGCTGATCCTGCACGGAGCCCAGTTTTGTGTAACTTCATATAGCCAGCAGATGGAGACATCTGCCTGCCAAGTAGTTTATTAAAGGAAGAAATACATTAATGAAAAGTTATACAAAAAAAAAAAAACTGGTCCCTGACAGGAGGAGGGAACTGCTATTTTGCAGCTTCCTCCACTATCAACTTTCTTCTCTTTTATTTATGATTTAGAAAATGTATAAATTTGCTGGTACAATGTATAGAATGTATTCCCTTGCAAAATGAAATGCTTTGGGCACTAAAGGGTTACTTCAAATGTATCAGAAGAAGCAAGTGGTTAGTACTAAATTCTTGCTATATCCCTGTCAATTTCAGGATACATTGCAAAGCTTGACTCTTGTCATAACCTTCAGACATAAGCATCCATATAATCACCATGAATTGCCCTCTCAGAAGAAATCTTCTTGTGAGGTAGTAAAAGCCTTTATAAATAAGTGAAAGGGTTGAGGTCTTAGATTATTATTTTTTTTTCTTCAAAGAAACTCCTCTTTGGCATTCAAACATTGATGTAACAAGATGGATATAAAGTAAGCTACTTTGCTCATAACAATTCAGTTTAAATAAAACATATATAATTTAGCATAATTGATCCAATTTGTACACGCTTCGATGCGAATACATAAAATATCCCACAATGTTTAACAAAAGCATTTCACCAAATGTAAACACAGATTCCAGCTGCCTTTATGATCGCAAATGTAAATATTAGCTTGGGAAGTTCTTGTAAAGTGAATCTTTAATTGGGCCAGCCATGCTTCCATTATTATAAAGTTAATTTCCTTTTTCCAGCAGACAGTACTGTGGCGGTGAATTGGAACAGAGGGGGGAAAAAACCAGAAGTATAATTGGCATTACTTTATCCAATTAAGGCATAGGTTAATGATAATAATTCTGACATAAAAGTGTTTCTTTGTAAAATGTGCTTACACGATTCAACAAGCATATTAATCTTAACCAACTGATTTTTATTACGTAAAAGTAAATCTAGCCAGAGTTGTGTATTATTGTACCCAGTTCAGTAGGCTATTTAAGTTAATTGAAACATTACATTCAAATGAACAAATAGAACTTTTATCATTAGGCTAATATAATTTTCCAGGGTAAGACAATCAGGTTATCATATCATAATTAACATCTAACTAACAAAATTAAATATTAAAATATTTCCAGTTTTAGTCAATCCACGGCAGCATTTTATGTTTAATATTTAAATATAAAACCACCAATACAGAGGAAAGGGTAGTCACGCAAGATGCTGTGCCTTTAACAACTCCACATTGAGCATTATTAAATTAATGTCTAGTGCTAAATGATGACTATTTCATGGGCATTTATGTAGTTTCTCTGAATAAATGGAATAAAATAAACTCTACATTCTGAAGTCAATGTAAGAGAAGTGGGAAAATGGGACAGAGTCCTATTTCCAGCAGTTTTAGATTTCTGAGGTTAAACCAAGTTACCATAAGCCTAAAGTAAAAGACAAATCTACAAAGCAATATGATGACCTAAGGCTGAGCGTCCACTGGCACCGTAGTCAGACGACCAATGCGTTTTTCTGAAAGGATTTTACCAGGAAGGATACATTGAGATTTCTCTCGTTTTCAAGTATGTCCTGGGTGGCGAGTATGTACCGTTAGGTGTCTTGCCAAGGACACTTACTGGAGAGGTTGCTCGCTGGGATCGAACCCACGACTCCACAGCGTTCATCAGACTATGGACGATGTCGGACGTCCGACTAGGTCTGACGGGGATCGTCCACTGCAAACAATCCATAGGAACGACTTATGGACAATCCAGGTAGATCAGATTTCAGAGGTGGAGTGCAGAGGCTGTCAACACCAGATTGAACTGTTTTACATTTAGGCTAGGGTCAGACTAATGCATTTTTCGCGTTGTCTGTGAAAAAGTGCGTTCGAACGGATGGACGCATTTTTTCACGGAATACGCGATAGCGGTCATACGATGCGCCTTTTCGTCCGTGATTTTGTACGGATCATCAATAAAAAACTTTTTGTGTCTGGACGTTATGTTGGCCGGACATTAGCAGCGTCTGACGTCTCGTAATCACGCACAGACGCCTCTAGCGGGCGCAGCGCACTCTGTACGTCCGTACTAGCGGTTTGACGTTCTAGAAAAAATGCGTTCGTTTGCCACTTGCGTTGCGTGGACGAACTTTCGTGCGGCCGTACTTCGTGTGTTCCCCGGCATTGGACGTCATTTGCTGCTACCACGGCCGTGATTTTGTGCGTCTAAACGCACGTTAAAACTGCTTTCGTCTGACCCTAGCCTTAAAACACAGTTCATTTTGCTTTTGGAAATACTTCAGTTCTTTGATGTGAATGAATGGACATGACAGAATGAATGCCAGAACAGTAGGAGAGAGAACCCAAGAGCTTACAATCTACCAAGGAGCCTACCCTGCCCTACCCCTCTCCCTACACAAACAGGGCTAGTCGCACACATCTCTCATACATATGTTTAACTTAGTTTATTATAAATGCTTTTATAACTCACCTGATCAGTTTCTCCCCATCCATATTCTCTAATCTGCCGAAATACATGCAACGCATGAGTGAAAAAGGTGTGGTTGCCCATTTGATGCCGTCTTTACCCGTTGACAGAAGTCTGACAACAGACAGACGCAATGGACAATGGTCCATTCATCTGCATGTTGTTGGCTCATGACAGACGAAATCAGATGATCGCACCATTACACAAATATGGTGCCAGTGAACTTAGGTCTTAAATACTGAAGATCAAAAATAGTCACACGTAGCCAATTGGTCAAGGAAACCGTAGAGTAGCGAAAGCCAAAAAAATCAAGCTAAAGTTACCAATCCAACCAGGTCAGAAGAATAAGCCAGGTCATAATTACAGACAAAAATACACAGGGTTACACTAAGACAGGGGTCAGCAACCTTGGCTCCCTGATGTTTTGGGAGCTACATCTTCCATAATGCTCAGTAACTCATTAGGCTGACTGAACCACATGGGAAATGTAGTTCCCAAAACATCAAGGAGCCAAGGTTGCTGACCCCTGCACTAAGAGATCTGAAAACAAAAATAGAGTAATAACTGTTACATATAACAAGAAGAACAAATCTACAATCAGTATGGATCTCCTGAATTAAAGGGGCCAAACCCGCAAGACAACGGATAAAGAAAATAAAAATTTGGCGATTCAATTTCCTTTATTATATTTTATTTTATTTTACCAATTCTACCATAATTGAATTTCCTTGCTGGTATTTATAGCAAAAATTACCAAATGAGGTTTAGATAATGCTGTCAGACCACTAGCTCATTGTATGAAATGGAAATATCATTATGGGTTGTAAGTAATTTGGGTGCACTTAATCAACATTCGTACCCACTGTTGCTGCACCGACTGTGTAATGAACTGCCATATCCTAATGGAAACAGATGTTTTGATACACCCTGGATCTGATGTATGCGTTGCAAGGTGTGCACAACTGTTTCTCTCACGGATTCACTGATTCTACAAGTTAAGGAGCATCAGCATAATTTTAAAAGCAGCCATGCAGTATGATGGTAACATGCTGTTACTCCACACCTCTTATTCTTGTGACACATTGAATCTTTGAGCAGCCTTGAATGAAAGTTGTTGACTCTGGGGAATACACACTTTTCATCTAACATCGTCTATAATGCCATTGACCAGGTCTAAATTAGGGCTATACGGGATAATCTGTCCTGCAGGAAGGGGATTTGGGGCATGACCACAGGAAGTAATAAATTGTAATAAATCAGGAGGCTAAAGCTTTTGGGAATAAGGAATTGCAAACTGAGATGGGGGTTTGGATATGGCAGATGGAATATGGGTTTGATAAATTAGAGGTCCGGATATAGTAAATTGGCTAAGTTGGCTACTGTGTGCAGTATATAGAGTTGAAATATAGCATACTGTAAGGTATGTTTGGACTATGATATGGGAGGCTGAAGTTGAGTTACAGTGTGAGGTCAATGATTATAAGCATGAAGGACTTTGCAAAATTATTTGTAAAAATGAGTATAATATGCTGGTAGTTGACTTTAGCAAGATTTTCATGTCAGTTTAAATTCAGGTTTTTTTTGTCAGGTTTGCAACCTAATTATTTCACGCCAACGTCTTCGATATTTGCTTTTAATACTGTGATCCTGCATGTCACAGGGGTGATGTATCAAGGTCCTCTAGGTCAAATATGGCACACACAGCCAGGCACACACACACAAACCCATCCATGCACTATGTCACAATATGTAACCACAATAATAATAATATGTGAGGCTGCTTTTCTCACTGTGCGTATATTTTAAGCGTACATGTTTATATGTGTTATTGGAAATCCTGTTTTTAATGGGTAGAATGTATCTGTAAAATAATTTCCATGGGTATGGCAGATGTTTTTTTTTATAGCTTTCACGGATTTTTTTCCAGAGTTTTACAATTGTTGAGACATTTGTTGAGAGATTATTTTTTCTAAATATTGAAAGTAAGTAAACCTAGTATACTATCACATAATCACTGAATCCCTAACTTATTGGAGTGTCTGCTGTTCCTGCCTTCCTGATCCAAATATATCAAGCTCTTTCATCATTCATGATATCCGCTCCATGAACCTCAGCTATCATTTGTCTCCTGTCCCATTGTGTTTTTTAAATCTTGCACCACAATAATTCCTCTTACAGGGTTAATCACCAACCACTGGCGTCGTAACGTGGGGGCGGGGGGTGCGGCCCGCACCAGGCGACACCCGCCTTTAGGGTGACACCATCACCCTAAGGGTGGGTGTCTCACCCTCCGACGCGTATTCGCTCCCTGCGAGCATCCGAAGCATGCAGCTTCGGCGCTCGCCTGGAGGAAACACGTCACCAGCCAATCGCGGCTGGTCATGTGGCTCTCCCAGGCGAGCGCCCAAGCTGCGTGCCGCCGGACGCTCAGAGGGAGCGAACACGCGGCGGAGGTGAGCTGGGGCATATCCATGAGGAGCTGGGGCAGTATCCATCCGGTGCTGGGGCATATCCATGAGCTGCTGGGGCAAATCCATGAGCTGCTGGGGCAAATCCATGAGGAGCTGGGGCATATCCATGAGCTGCTGGGGCATATCCATGAGGTGCTGGGGCAAATCCATGAGGTGCTGGGGCAAATCCATGAGGTGCTGGGGCATATCCATGAGCTACTGGGGCAGTATCCATGAGGTGCTGGGGCAAATCCATGAGCTGCTGGGGCATATCCATGAGCTGCTGGGGCAGTATCCATGAGGTGCTGGGGCATATCCATGAGGTGCTGGGGCATATCCATGAGCTGCTGGGGCAAATCCATGAAGAGCTGGGGCAGTATCCATCCGGTGCTGGGGCATATCCATGAGGTGCTGGGGCATATCCATGAGCTGCTGGGGCAAATCCATGAAGAGCTGGGGCATATCCATCTGCTGGGGCATATCCATGAGGAGCTGGGGCAGTATCCATCCAGTGCTGGGGCATTATCCATGAGGTGCTGGGGCATATCCATGAGCTGCTGGGGCATATCCATGAGCTGCTGGGGCATATCCATGAGCTGCTGGGGCAAATCCATGAGCTGCTGGGGCAAATCCATGAGGAGCTGGGGCATATCCATGAGGAGCTGGGGCAGTATCCATCTGGTGCTGGGGCATTATCCATGAGCTGCTGGGGCATATCCATGAGCTGCTGGGGCAAATCCATGAGCTTCTGGGGCATATCCATGAGGTGCTGGGGCAAATCCATGAGGTGCTGGGGCATATCCATGAGGTGCTGGGGCATATCCATGAGCTGCTGGGGCAAATCCATGAAGAGCTGGGGCATATCCATCTGCTGGGGCATATCCATGAGGAGCTGGGGCAGTATCCATCCAGTGCTGGGGCATTATCCATGAGGTGCTGGGGCATATCCATGAGCTGCTGGGGCATATCCATGAGCTGCTGGGGCATATCCATGAGCTGCTGGGGCAAATCCATGAGCTGCTGGGGCAAATCCATGAGGAGCTGGGGCATATCCATGAGGAGCTGGTGCAGTATCCATCTGGTGCTGGGGCATTATCCATGAGCTGCTGGGGCATATCCATGAGCTGCTGGGGCAAATCCATGAGCTTCTGGGGCATATCCATGAGGTGCTGGGGCAAATCCATGAGGTGCTGGGGCATATCCATGAGATGCTGGGGCATATCCATGAGCTGGGGCAGTATATCCATGAGCTGGGGCAGTATATCCATGAGCTGGGGCAGTATATCCATGAGCTGGGGCAGTATATCCATGAGCTGGGGCAATATCCATGAGCTGGGGCAGTATATCCATGTGCTGGGGCATATCCATGAGCTGGGGCAAAATGCATGAGAGCAGCTGGGGCATTATCAATTAGAGCAGCTGGGGCAGTATATCCATGAGCTGGGGCAGTATATCCATGAGCTGGGGCAGTATCCATGTGCTGGGGCAAAATCCATGAGCTGGGGCAAAATCCATGAGAGCAGCTGGGGCATTATCAATTAGAGCAGCTGGGGCAGTATATGCATGAGAGCAGCTGGGGCATATATGCATGAGAGCAGCTGGGGCAGTATATGCATGAGAGCAGCTGGGGCAGTATATCCATGAGAGGAGCTGGGGCAGTATATCCATGAGAGGAGCTGGGGCAGTATATCCATGAGAGGAGCTGGGGCAGTATCCATGAAAGGAGCTGGGACATATCCATGTGTGCTGGGGGCAGTATCCATGAGAGCTGGGGCAATATCCATGTGTGAGCTGGTCTGGGGCAATATATCCATGTGTGAGCTGAGGCGCAATATATACATATATGAGCTGAGGAGCAATATATCCATATGTGAGCTGGGGCAATATATATCCATGGGTGAGCTGCTGGGGGCAATATATAACTGTGAACTGGGGCAATATATCCATATGTGAGCTGGGGCAATATATATCCATGGGTGAGCTGCTGGGGGCAATATATATCCAGAGCTGCTGGGGGCATTATATCCAGAGCTGCTGGGGGCAATATATATCCATGTGTGCTTTCACTGCCTTCGAACAGGCAACATACTTGCTGGCAAAAAGTTGTGTGAGCATATGAGAGAGCTCCACAGCAATAAACCTCACAGTAATGTGCGCTGTGTGTATGAGCATTCAGTGTTATAAGGGAGTACTGATTTAGGAGTAAGAGTAGTTAAAAAAAATCTGTAATACTCAGGGGGTGACACCATAAGTTACCGTACCGGGTTACACCAACCCTAGTGACGCCACTGTCACCAACTACCATATTATAACCTTGTTGCGAAAATCTGTTATATTGCTGCTGTTGCAGCAAAGATAAACTCCACTGTTTCTAAAATGGGAGATTCAAACGGTGGCAGGAGAAGCTTGATCAAAGAATCTTTCATGCCTGTGCTTGAATTTATCTTTGGTCGCACAAACCCCAGGACCTCGTAAGGTCCATAAAAAAACATGTGTCGAAGCCAGTGCTTCCGCAAGATGCCCTGGCAGCACCTTTCATGGAATGTTATACTGGTTTTCCACT